>JAINUG010000002.1:5596459-6221459 GCA_029706075.1 Aldrovandia affinis | reverse complement strand
TGTCGCTAATGAGCTGATCCCAGACCATTGTGTGTTGGCTGGATGCTGGTGACGAGTCATTAAGGGGGATGAGAGGATGTGGTCAGTGAAAAGAGGGTCACAAGGTCACAAGGGGGTCACAAGGTCACCGTGCTTGCTTCTCTGTCGCCCCCTTGCTCAGGAGGCCCCCTCTGCTCCTGCTGTGTCCCCGATCCCATGGGCCTCTCCTTCCTGCCCCCGTACGGGTGCCAGAGCAACCGGACGGCGAGCGTGGCGGCGCTGCGAATGAAGGCGCGGGAACACTCCGAGGCGGTGCTGCAGTCGGCCAACCTCCTGGGCACAGGTACGGCCGTGGGCACGGGCGTGGCCGGAGGCAGCCCCGCCCCCAGCCCCACCCCCAGCGCCAAAGCCCCCGCCCCGGAGAGCAAGCCCGACAAGCAGCTGCACTGTCCCAAGGACCCAATGGAGAAGAAGCGCTTGTGATTCCAGCCTGGAGGCCAACGCACCAATCAGGACAAAGGGGCCAGCTGACTGACCCCGACTCCGCCACCCTCTATGTCATGGAGGAGGATATCGTCCCACAAGAGGATTTTCCATTCCCCCCCCCAAGTACCATGCTATCTCGATTCAATTATCAAAAATATTTATTAATGTATTCATTGATTTGTGGAGAACATCCGGTTAGTGTTTGGGCTGTATTTCCATTTTGGAGTCATCAATTCAAAATCTCTGTACTGTATTTACTTGTCATAATAGCTCAACGTTGTAACTGATATGCATAAATATACGGTGTGTATGGAACAAAAAACATTTGCACCGGTTGCTTATACGACTTCACAGTTTGATTTCCATGCCATTGCTTTGACTTGAAAAGCACACACACACATGTTACATAGAGAGAATTCTGAGAATGTCTTATGTATTTAGGTAATCGTCTCGATTACGCTCAGTTCTGTCTTCTTTTGTGCTGTTACGTTACCTCAAAGTAATGTTGTAAAATTATACGTGCTACCGATGAAGTCAAGAAGGCAGAAATATGTGCATTCTGTTTTTCATTTAATTTGTTGCGTTTACACGGCTGCGCTGTCAGATCATTTTTGACAGACACATAGTGTCATTTTGATTGACGCTCTGGCAGCCAATCGCACTGGAATAACACAACCCTCGGACATATATTTCAAGTCTACGAATGTACAAGAAGCATACAGCTTTTTTCCGTCGCACCTGCTGTTGATCTGTGCTTATTTTAACCCTGTTTTGACATGTATTCTAAAACAATTAAAGATGTAGCCATTTATGTACATCTCCTGTAGCCTATTGCCCGAGCCATCTGGCGCTGATTAATTATTAATTTACTTTTCCATACACTAGAGGTAAAACTGCAAGAACGAAGCAATGGTTGGTCTTATTATTTATTTACTTTTAGGAACACCGCTGGCTGTTCTCAAGTGATGCATTGCCACTTTGCCATTTTCCACACAAACCATATTATAAACGATAGATGCTAATTATTAATGTTCAAATGTACACGTGCAACACGGTTGGCCATTGCAACGGCTGATAGAACTCCACAATTCATTATGTTCTTTTGTATTTTTATGATTTTTTTCCCTTCTTTGTGAAAGAAGCATAAATAAGGGAAGAGTTGAGCAAATTAAGAATACTTAACAGCATTGCATATGAAAAGTAGTTAGGCTGATTAAATTTGTGTCCTTGAGGATATTCAGGAAATTACTTTTGATTGTCAATAACACAATTAAGTAAACTACACACACATTAGCATGAATAATTGATAAGAAATTATGTATTACCACGAAGTACTGATTTAATAATTCATGGTGCGACACCCTGGTGACTCGGCAGAGCCTGATAATGTCAGAAGTCCTGCCTGACAATACAGGGTGCACATTGCTCTTAGTTTTGTTGTATCTTTTCAAAATAATTGTGGTGCATGCTGTGAATTTCTTTTGTTCAAAAATATGTCAATAAACTGAAGGATACGGTGACCGTAGCTGTGTTTGTTACAAATGTCAGTCGGCATGGCAGTGAAATCTCTAGACTCTTCACTAGACTAAAGAAGGGAATACAAGAGCATGCATGCTGTGGCCCATGGGATAATTATTGTGAGGATATACCAAAGGAATGCCCGTCTCCAGTTGTGGGGAGAGAAGTCTTTAGTCCGGAGCTCTGTGATCTGTGACCAGGGTTACATGCAAGCCATTACCATTACTCTCGCCCACTCTAAATAATTCTGGCCTTTTTTATTTTTGGTGATAATTCAATTTAGATCGACTTCCATCACTGGCAATAGCTGAGAAAAACCGAAGTGTACGCTGCTTTTCAGTTAGCACAGTAAAGATGTGAACAACGGGAATTCGAAAACATGGAAAGCAAGTTTGGGCGCATCGCGGTGTACTGTGACCACAGGCTGCTGTGTGCTTTCAGGGGCCAAGAGGGAACGCAACACAAAAGCCCCACCTAAAGGCTGTTTATAACACAGAATTCCCCCCATACTTAATGGAAATTTACATTTCTGCCAATTGTGGCATGTGTTTTTGAGAAAAATGTATATTTCTTTATAAGGATTTTTTTCTTTTAATAATTTTACTTCAATTAAAGGTTTGATTTCTCATACTGAGTGTAAGATCAAGCTGATTAACAACAAATACATTTTTTCACAGCCTTTTTTGCTCATCTTTACCAAGGGTGCCATTCATTCTGGAGGGCACTGTATGTACAACTGTAATGTCAATAATTTAATGTAATTTACGTGGGGTACACCAAATAATTGGGAGTGGGGGGATTTTATGTGCATTGTACCCAAAACAAAAATACAATCTCTTTTAAAGGAAACAATCACAACGGTAGTTGTAAATTTAACAACAGGCTGTATTAGCTGTTTCTTGTTTTGCAAAACACACACAGTGTCAGCCATTGCAGCGTTCCATAAAACTGCGAGCACTTACTTCAGAGATATCATACAGTCATCTCACTGCGTTTTAATTCCTACATTTTAAAATGATCAATAAACCAATCAATTATCTCTGAGCTCGCATCTGTGTGGAAATTATACAAACGAAGCATTCTTTAATGCATTGAGTAATGCATTTACAAGCATTCCAATAACCACACAATACTTACTCAGCATGAGCGAAAACAAGCAATGCCAATTTTTCAGATGATCTCCTCAAACAAAGATAATGTCAATATATCATATTGTAGTTATATTTGACATATTGTAAAATGTACCATGCAGATGAGCAATATTACTTTTCACTTCTTTACAATTGCCCTTCAAATTTGTTCATTGAGAATAAAAATACAGGCAAATGTGGTAAACTATCTGAAACATCCCCAGGAGCCAGTTGTCTCAATACATCCAAGCAAGTGAGAAAGTACAGTGTATGTCAGATATTAGTACATACAAGTCAGAACCTTTCTACAAAATATAAATTGTGTGTCATTAACAGAGCTTCTTACTAATCTTATATTGTTATATGATGTTCAACAGTATGGCATGTACTTTATGTTGAAAAAATGTTTATTTTCACAGCCTTTTTGCTCATCTTTACCAAGGGTGCCATTCATTCTGGAGGGCACTGTATGTACAACTGTAATGTCAATAATTTAATGTAATTTACGTGGGGTACACCAAATAATTGGGAGTGGGGGGATTTTTATGTGCATTGTACCCAAAACAAAAATACAATCTCTTTTAAAGGAAACAATCACAACGGTAGTTGTAAATTTAACAACAGGCTGTATTAGCTGTTTCTTGTTTTGCAAAACACACACAGTGTCAGCCATTGCAGCGTTCCATAAAACTGCGAGCACTTACTTCAGAGATATCATACAGTCATCTCACTGCGTTTTAATTCCTACATTTTAAAATGATCAATAAACCAATCAATTATCTCTGAGCTCGCATCTGTGTGGAAATTATACAAACGAAGCATTCTTTAATGCATTGAGTAATGCATTTACAAGCATTCCAATAACCACACAATACTTACTCAGCATGAGCGAAAACAAGCAATGCCAAATTTTCAGATGATCTCCGCAAACAAAGATAATGTCAATATATCATATTGTAGTTATATTTGACATATTGTAAAATGTACCATGCAGATGAGCAATATTACTTTTCACTTCTTTACAATTGCCCTTCAAATTTGTTCATTGAGAATAAAAAATACAGGCAAATGTGGTAAACTATCTGAAACATCCCCCAGGAGCCAGTTGTCTCAATACATCCAAGCAAGTGAGAAAGTACAGTGTATGTCAGATATTAGTACATACAAGTCAGAACCTTTCTACAAAATATAAATTGTGTGTCATTAACAGAGCTTCTTACTAATCTTATATTGTTATATGATGTTCAACAGTATGGCATGTACTTTATCTTGAAAAAATGTTTATACTACTTTTTTTTATTTTCTGAGAAACATTATGTTACATCTGTGGAGGAGGGGAAAAAAATATGCAAAAAAAGGGAAATATTATATTACATAAACATTATGCTACTTGATAATGTAAAGATCCAGGGAGTGTGTAAAATATCAGGTCCTGTGAAAGGCCATTAGTGGAGAATTAACGTTAAAACAACAATGAAGCGATATGACGCAAAGCATAAAATATGCTAAATTATTTCCACTAGAGGGAACCAGCGAGCAGGTTAGACTTGTATCTGATTATCAGTAACCAGCTGACTGAGAGCATGTGAAAATTTTGTGCAAGCAATAAGATCTGCAGGAGTGCAATATGAATCTGTTCATTTTGAGGCGAAATCGGCGGAGCCTTTATAAGTAACCGTGTGCGGACCTTTCCTTTTCACCCACTACAGTGGAAAATATGCATAAAGGAGTTTCTTTATCACAGTCAGTAATTGCAAGCTTTCTTCTTCATTTGACATCTTTCAAATTAGGGCCTCGGTACAGTTGACTGTAAGAAAAAGTAAAGTCTCCTCTCAATTATTTTTCAAAATATTTTAACATTTTAAATTAAATTATAAAAAAATGTTTTGTCTGTAATGTTTTACAACCTTTTTTGTTGTTGTAAATGTTTAAGATGAGGGAAAACATCATATGAAATTTGTGTTCACAGTGGTTCCCCAAACTGTGGGCTAGGTCCCACTGGTGGGTTGCAGGAGTCATGACATGCATGCATTAACTGTATGCACTTTCCACTGACATCCACACCTGTCCGATTAAACACTGCACTAGTTACAGTGCACATATAGTCATTTTTGCAAATATTGACAAAAAACTAAATGTAAATAAGGGTAGGGGGGTTACAGACAAGGTATATATTTGAAAACACAAATATTTAACAAAAAACTAAATTTAAATAAGGGGGGGTTACAGAAAAGGTATTTGCTCATTAAGTTTGGGAACCCCTGCCCTTCCTGAATCCTTCTGTACCCAACAGCCACTAAATTCAATTCGAAAGAATGGAATATGCATCATTTTTTTAAATTCAATTTTTAATATTATTGTAGGAGCTTCCCAAAGACACATTTTAAAGAGATGGACAAAAAAAGTGCAGACTTGTTTGGGGAGGATGGCAAACTAGTGCTTTTCGGAGGGGACCGTAGCATCTTTCTATGTATCACAGCAAGATTTAAAATGTTCTCCCTGTATTTCAAAGGCCAACTAAATTGTAAAGAATTACTCTAACAAAAACATTAAGATTGTTCAAAAAATATATAATCCAACTCAAAAAATCTGCAAATTCATTTTAACGCTGTTGTGTCCATGGCCATTCTACAAATAATACTGTCCTTTCCTGAAACTCAGTTTTGCATGCCCTGTGCATATACTCATCCGTAACGATGCATAACAAAGGGTGAAACGAACTGTTTGCATCGCATCTGCTTTAGAATATTCTTCTGTAAAATAGATTTTCTTGGGGGACTGGGCATAAAAATTGCAATAAACATTAACAGATAAATCCCCCACAGTATCACTTATCCAGTGAGAACACGGATAATGGAATGGTATACATTTTTTCAGCTAGCACATGTTTTCAATAGTCCTGCTTTGTTCTACTTGTTCATCACAAAAACCTATGCTAACTATGTTTTAAAAAAGGCAAAACAAAATGTTTAACTTTGCAATTTACCCGACTTTACATATACACCGTAATAGAATTTCCCACTCTAAAAACATTATGTAAAACAAAACAAACTTATATCAAGTCTATTTTTGCTATTAAAAGGTCTGATATACAGCCATATTTCCTCATTTTGTGTACATACATATACATTGTGCTTGTATCCTTTTCAGTCTTTTGATTGGATGATAAAAGCTTTAAAAAAAATACATTTCAGCCACAACCAATGAAATCAGGTGCTTTCCATTGCAAAATCCTCCAATTCGCTCATCGGTATAATGTCTAAGTTTCGAGGGCTGACACTCTCTTCATCGTCACCATATGAGGACTTTTGTCCCAGCTGATCACATGATGCATACACAGGCTCAATGTACGGCTGTGCCTCTCTGGCGTAATTCTGTCCATAGGCCTCCTGCCTCCAGGGGTCGCTGCGTTTTTCCTGATCGCCCATGAGGGTTGCAGGAGCTGACAACTGTGAGGCTGACCTGAGTGGAGGTAAGGAGGAGACGGGCATTGGCAGGAAGCCAGGGTACAGCATGTATGGAGGAGGGCTAAGGAGCTCCATCGATGATGCGTTCGACAACGTCCCCTGCGGCGTCTGCTGCACCGACAGCTGCACATACTTCCCTGTCTCGGGGTCGAAGAACATTTTAGTTTTCACCGGCACGGGCATGTTAACCATGAAGTACTGGCCTGAGTTTGGGTCCTGCAGGAGCTTTCTCTGGGTGATGGGGAATGGCTGAGCCATGATGCTGGGGGCTGGCGGGATGTAGCTGGGCTCGACGCAGAACTGGGGCAGGAGAGGCGGGGCAAGCAGAGGCTGCTGCGACAGCATGACCTCTGTGGGGGACGACGGCATGCTGGCGACCGCACGGAGGGGCTTGTGCTCCATGGGGATTGGGCTATCGACTGGGGTCTCGGACTTCTTGATTCTTCTCGTTGCCAGCTTCTTTGCACGGCGAAGAGCCTTCTCGCTTTTCGGGGGCACGGAAGGTGGTTTGCCCAGTGGCCTCACCATGTCGCTGCAAGCTGACTCTGGCCTTTCATAGGCCTCTTCCCCGTGCACAGCTGCAGGGACCCTCTCTTTCACTGTGCCAGCCGTGCCAGTTGCAAAACTCTCCTGATCCTGTGACATTGCACTGATAGCTGAGTTGCGTTCATCCTGTTCCAGGTGATGATTTCTCCTATAGTAGCTCCTTGGTTCCCTTGCAGTTATAAACTCTACAGCATATTGTTGCGAAACGTTGTGAGACGGTGCTTCTCTTGAGCGCGGTGCTCTCACTGACATGGCTGCAGCGTTGTGAAGGACAGGCACTTCGGAGCACTCTTTCAGGCGATCGCCTTCATCGTCGCCCTTCTCTGAGCCACTTAGGCTTTCCCTGGAGGAGCTGAGCCTGAAGTCATCCCCAAACGTCTTGTGAAAACACGGTTTCACCGTCTTAGTTACGGGGGATGCCCTGAGGGTGTTGTCCTTGACTTTAAATAAGATTTTCCCCAAAGACGGTGAAGAGGAGCTGGAGCGTGGTGTAGGCGTGTGAGCTTTGGCGTAGTCCAGTAAGCCATGGGCCCAACTGCCTTCATTCAACTCATTATGAGGCAATTCACTTTCCCCCTTCCTCTGCATCCTCTCATGCCTTTGAGATGGATGTCTTTCTGTCTTACACTCACGGTTGCTAATCGCGTAGTACTGCAGTGCTTCAAGTTTCCCCATGTCTCTCTTAACTTCCTCCATTGTATTCCTTTCCTCTACACTTTTAGCTATTGGACTTTGCACAGTCCTTAAAGTGGGGTGTGCCTTAGATTCTTCTTCGGGGCTTTGTGGAGCATCTCCCACCGATAGATATGACTCCCTTGAGGGCATATTGACACGAGCTGGCTTCCTCGAGGAAACAGAAGCTCCTCTATAACCCTTGACCTGCAAGGGTAGGGCGGGGGCAGCGCTCTGATTCTGGGGTTCATAGATGCGTCGGCCCTCAATGTTGTGATTTGGCCGATCTCTTGCAGCTATTTCCACTCTGTCTTTCTGTTTATTTGCAGGTACTTTGGTGTTCTCTTCTTCAAACAGAGCTGGTACTTCACGTCTGGTATCACTCTTCTCTTCGGTTGGAGGGGCTGTAAATTTGGCATATCCATGTCTTGGGTGTGCTTCCTGTTTGTAGTACTGCTGCTCTTGTCTTGCAGCCGCTCTCTCTTTAGCTCTGTGTTCTCTCATTAAAAGGATCTCCTTCTCCTTCGCTAGTAGTATTTCCTTTACTTCCTCTTGTTTGTTTGGAAATGCCTCCATTTTGTCTTTGCCATTTCCCCTGGGAACAAAACTTCCTTTGACCAAGTTATCTCTCCCACTAGAGGCAAACACTGCATTTTTACTGTTGGAACCTTGAATTTGTGGTGATAATGCCTCTTTTACACTGAGGTCTGTAGCCTTGTCAGTAACTTCATTGGGTTCTGGATTTATATGAACCTTTTCTTTGATTGGAAGTACGTCCAGTTTAGCATATACATTTCCTTTTGTTACAATGATTTCCTGTTTAGTATGCTCTTTTGATGCATCTGCTACCTGTTCAGAATGATCTTTTTCTTGGACTGTAAGAACATTTTCAGAATGATTTGGGTATTTTCTCGTAAGTACCTCTTGTTTATTGCTGGTCCTGTCTTTGTCTTCCCCTTCTTTGCGTTTGATGTCATCTGTGTGTTTTTTTGAGAGGCTATCCAGGGCATTTTCACCAATTTCTTTGATAAGAAAAATATCCTTTCTTATAGGTACTCTTTCTTTTGTAGCAGGCATTTCCTGTTTAGTGTGGTCATTTGTTACAAGTACTTCTTGTCTTGCATGTTCTTGTGCATTTTCATAAAGGCTATGGTATTGTTTTACAATTAGTTCCTGTTTAGCGTGTTCTTTTGTTTTGTTAGACACCTGTTTTATTTGGTGTCTTTCTCTGATTGCAAAACTATTTTCAATGGGGACTTCATTTTTCCTGATAGGGGCTTCAGGTGTGACGCTGTCCATTTCTTTTACGGTATATCCTTTGTTTTTGGTGTCATCTCTGTCCTTTGTTGTTACGTTACCTATGGCAGTGTCAACTTTTCCTTTAACAGCAATGCCTTCATTTTTAACAAGTTCCTTCTTTTTTAGGACAAGATCTTCCTGTTTAGCATGGTCTTTTGTTACTTGTACTTCCTGTTTAGCATGGTCTTTTGTTGCTTGTACTTCCTGTTTAGCATGATCTTTTAATGCTTGTACTTCCTGTTTAATAGTGCCCCTTTCTTTGACTGCATAATCTCTGTTTTTGATGCCATCTCTGTCCTTTTCCAGGAAGTAATCCAGTGTATTTTTTTCTTTTACTTGAACTTCAGTCATTGTGGGTCCTTTCTCTTTGGTTGAAAGTTCATCCTTTCTGACCACGCCCCTCTCGACGGAAAACACCTCCCCTTTAGCTTGTTCTCCGTCGTTTGTACCTGTTTCCATTCTTGCACTTTCTTTTTCTCTTTCCGTGACTTGCTTATTATCCTTTTCTTTCTCCCTTTGAGGAATAGCCTCGCAATTACCTTTAGTACTGTCGGTCCTGTCTCCTTTATTTGCGGCTCTATAATTTCTGGAATCTTCTTCTTTGCCCGTGCCAAAAGCTTCCCTTTTAGCCAGGTTATTTTCACTGACTGAACCAGATTCATTTCTAATATTGTCAGTGAGAAGCACAGCCTGGCGAACACTGCCTTTGTGTTTGTTCTCAAGCGCATGTTTAAGCAGACGATCGCCACCGCCAAACATTTCATTGAGAGGGTGTTCTCTCGATGTGTGTGCTTTGTGTCTAATGCTGGCTGCTTCTTTGTTAACAGACGTGTTCCTTTTAGCATATTCTTCATCTCTTGCTCCATGTGCTTCAAAGTTAACAAGGAGATTCTCATTGACTGCAATAGCTTCATTTTTTATGTTTTCTTTCCCACTTGGAGGGATTTCACATATACTGTGGCCTCCATCTTCTGCAAGTCCATGTTTTGCCAGGTGATTTTTGTTAGTTACTACAGTTTCAATTTTGGTGTGCGCTGTTGATAGACTGGCTGGCTGTTCCGCCTGGCTTATATTTATTCCGTCCATATTTGCGCGAACATATTGTTCTGCCTTTTCCTTTCGCCGCCTTGCAAGAGCATCTAGTTTTACCTGGTGATTCTCATCAAAGGGAACCGTTTCACTTTGAGCATGTCCTCTCTCTCTTGTTGTAAAGACTTCCTGCTTACGAAGGTGACTTTCATTGTCCTCTATGGATTCATCCATAGCACATTTTATTTTCAGAAGCGATTCTAAGCAATTGTTGCCACTCCTATTTGCAAGCACACCCTGGTGAGTCTCATCATTTACAGTCATTATGTTTTGAACTTTTTCTTTCTCTTTTGGTGGAAGTGCTTGGATTATGACCCCACCTCTTCCTTTGTTCATGATAAGTGCCTCATTTTTGGCCTCTTTCTCTCTTGTTTTATTTACTTCCTGTCTAACTGAGTGATTTTCACTGACTGTAGCAGTTTCCTTCTCTGGGTTTTCTGTCTCTCCTGATGGACCCCTTTCATGTGTAACATTCCCTCTGTCTCTGTTTTCAAGGCCATGGTTAGCCTGGTGACTGTCATTGATTGTGATAGAGTGTGGTGTTGCTGGAAGTTGTTCCTGTCCCACACTGACCATCTCTTTATTTGCATATATATAGTTTCCAGGATGCTCTTTCCTTCTGCCAGAAGTGTCTTGTTTGATAGGGTGATTTTCACATAGAGTAATTCCAGTATGCTCTTCCTGTTGAGCACAGACTGCTTTGTTGCTTCCTAGCACATTTTTTACATCCTCTGTCTCTCTTGTTGGAAGTACTTCCTGTTGACCTTTATGATTTTCCTTGACTGCATCAACTCCTTTTTGAATAGTTGTATCCTCTCTTGGTTGAGGTACTTCCTGTCTAACTATGTCAGTGACCTTACTTAAAAATTCATGCTTAGGTTGATGATTTCCTTCAGATTTGTCCCCTCTATCACTTGTTTTCTCTGTGTTTCCAGTTTTATCATTTTTAACAGTTTCGTTGTTTACCTCATTTTGAGCATGTTCTTTCCTTCTTGTTGCAAGCACTCCCAGCCCGATCAGGTGACTTTCAATTACTTGATTTGTTTCACTTTTAACATATTCTACAGATGGTGCTATTTCCTGTTGAAGATCGATTCTCTCTTTCTTTGCAAGTGTAAAGACTGTTTTTGCATCTTTTGTCTCATCTCTTGTTGCAAGAACATCCGGTTTAGGCAGGCGATTTTCATCGATTTCAGCCATTTCGTTTTTAATCATTTCTCTTTCCCTCGATGGAGGCATTTCGTTTATGACACCGCTTCTATCTGTTTCTGCAAGGACATGTTCAAACTGATGATTTTTGTTGACTGTATTACTTTCAATTTTTCTTTGCGATGGGCTTTCTCTCTGACTGACACTGATTCTCTCTGTGCTTCCAAGTGCATTATTTTGAGCTTGTTCCTTCTTTCTATTTGTGAGAGGGTCTAGTTTGACCTGGTGACTTTCATGAAATGTTCCAGATTCAGCTTGTTCTTCTTCTACTGCAGCGATGCTCTCCGCAACCTGGTGGTTTCTGTCATTTGAAATAACTTTAATTCTAGTACGTTCCACTGATGGTTCTTCCTGTCGAAAGCTGATGTTTTCTTTGCTCACAAGAGCATAATTATTCACTCGTCCCTCCTCTCCTGTTACAGCTATACCCTGTTTATGGTCATGAATTTCACAATCTGCAGAGTTTATTTGTAAAATGTTCCACTGGTGGAGGTACATCCTGTCTAACATTGATTCCCTCCTCCTTTGCAAGTACATCACTTTTATCATCTTCTGTCTCTCCTGTTGCAACAGGCCTAGCCAGGTGAATTTCACTGACTGCAGTTGTTTCATTTGCACTATTTTCTTTTTCCATTGATTGGGGTAGTTCATGCATAACATTTCTTCTGTCCTTATTTGCAAGTTCCCCTTCAACCTTGTGCGCACCGTTTGCTCCAGTGGCTTCTGTTTTAGCATATGTTACTGGTGGAAGTTCTTCCCGTCTGGCATTGATCCTCTCTGGGCTTCCAAGAGCATTACCTCCAGCACGTTCATTCTTTCTACGTGCAAGTGTGTCTAGTTGTTTAACCAGGCGATTTTCACGAAATACAAATGTTTCATTTCCCATTGTAAGAATGCTCTCTCTAATTGGCTGGTTTCCATTGTGTGGAATAATTTTGATTCTGATATGGTCTACCGATGGAGGTTCTTCCTGGCTCTCTTCCTTTTCAAGAATACAATTTTTATCATCTTCTTCTTCTCTTGTGGCAACCGTTTCTGGTTTGGCCAGTCGATTTTCTTTGATTGCAGTCGCCTCATTTTTAATTTGATCTTTTTCCATTGACTGAGGAATTTTGTCTGTGCCGCCTCTGTCCTTTTTTTTAGCTGGGAGACTTTTGCTGATAGCAACAACTTCAGTTTTAACACATTCTATTGGTGGAAGTTCTTCCTGCTTGACATTGAGTTCCTGTGGGGTTCTAAGAACATTCTTTTCAGCACTTACACCCTTTGCACTTGCAAGAGAGTCTAGTTTAACCTGGTCAATTTCACGTAATTCAATAATTTCATTTTTAGTCTGTTCTTTTTCAATTGCAACCATGCTCTCTCTAACCTGCATGGTTTCATCGTTTGCAATCATTTTAATTCTAATGTGGTCTGCAACAACTTCAGTTTTAACGCATGCTATTGGTGGAAGTTCTTCCTGCTTGACATTGAGTTCCTGTGGGGTTCTAAGAACATTACTTTCAGCACTTACACCCTTTGCACTTGCAAGAGAGTCTAGTTTAACCTTGTCAATTTCACGTAATTCAATCATTTCATTTTTAGTCTGTTCTTTTTCAATTGCAACCATGCTCTCTCTAACCTGCGTGGTTTCATCATTTGCAATCATTTTAATTCTAATGTGGTCTACTGATGGTGGTTCTTCCTGTCTAACGCTCGCTCTTTCTTTGCTTTGAAGTACATTGTTATTAGCATGTTCCTTCTCTCCCTGGTCATTTTCCTGATCTGCAATAGCTTTATTTCTATGTTGTACTGGTGGAGGTACTTCCTGTTGAAGACTGATTCCTTCCTCCTTTGCAAGTACATTGCCTTCTGTCTCTCCTGTTGCAACAGCTACTGGTTTAGCCAGGTGAATTTCACTGATGGCATTTGTTTCATTTGCAGTATTTTGTTTTTCCAGTGATTGGGATAGTTCATGCATAACATTTCCTTTGTCCTTATTTGAAATGACATGTTTAGCCTTGTGCACACCACTTGCTCCAGTGGCTTCTATTTTAGTGTATGTTATTAGTGGAAGTTCTTCCTGCCTGGCACTGATCCTAGTCAGACAGGAAGAGTCTAGTTTAACCTGGTGATTTCCACGAAATGCAACTGTTTCATTATTAGCGTGTTCTTTTTCCACTGCAACCATGCTATTTCTGACTGGCTGGCTTTCATTGTTTGCAATAGTTTTGCTTCTAATATGTTCTATTGACGGAGGTGCATCCTGTTTAATGTTGACCTTTTCTTCACTTCTAAGTACATCATTACTTATAGCATGTTCCTTCACAGCTGTAAGCAGATGCTCTTTATCCTCGTGTTTTGCATGATTTTCAGAATTTCTAATATTCCCAACTGTTGGAGGTATGTCCTGTTTCACACTGATTCCTCCTTTATGTACAGGTACATTGCTGTTAGCAACTTCTCTCTCCCTTCTAGCTTCATTTCTGATATGCTCCACTGACCAGAACGCTACATGACTAACAGTGCCTCTCTCTTTGTTCAAAAGTGCACTGATCCGATTTTCATTGACTGCATTACTTTGGAGTTGAGTTTGTTCTTCTGTTTCTGGGAGGGCCTCCACTTTAACCCTGTCTCGTTCTTTAACTGCGTGTACCTCCTCGTTTTTACCGTCAGCTCGATGGCTCACATTGGCTGCAGTCTTAACATTTTCTGTATTTTCTCTCAGACTTTGCAGGGAAATTTCACGCACATTGCCTCTGTTGCTGTTTGCGAGTTCAGATTTAGGCTGTTGGGTTTTGCTGAATGCCAGAGCTTCAATCTTAGCACGTGCTATTGACTGAAGTTCTTCCTGTCTCATACTTATTCTCTCCGTGTTTGTAATTATATCATTTACATGTTCTTTCTCCCTCGTTGTCATTCCCAGTTTGGGCTGCCAGTTTTCACCGTGTGTAAAGATTGCATTTTTAACACTGTCTACGTTTGTAGAGGCTTCTTGGTTGACAAATGTCTCGTTTTTACAGCACTGCTCGTTTGCTGCAGCAGATTCCTGTGCAGCCAGCCTGTTTCCATTGCCGGCAACCGTGTTCCTTTGAATATGTTCTGGAGAAGGAAGGCCTCCCTCTTTATTTCCATGTACGTGAGATTCTCTCTGTTTTGTTGCATGTGTTTCCCATTTGGCATGGCCTTTTTCTTTAATGGCAAATATTTCTTTTTCGGCATGAGCTTTCAGTTTTGATGTCAGCATTTCCTGTCTAGTTTGGCCTCTTTCTTTTGATGGAGGTACCTCATATTTAGCCCTGTCTTTTTCCTTACGTGAAAACACTTCATTCTGAGAGTACTGACTCTGTCTTGATGCCACTACATCCTTGTTAGCCCTTTCATGTTCTGTAGTGGCAGATTCAATATTTGCACCTTTTTCATCCCTTGCAATGTGAATTTTAGCAATTCTGTCCTCTGTTACACATGCTACTTTCTGATTAGTCTGTTCGGGCACATTCATGGAAATCGTATTGCTCATATACTTCCCTTGCTCTCCTTCCTTTTTCGCCTCTTTGAGTTCTCTGATTGTAAACACACCGCTCGCACCATTTCTGTTTCCTCCCACTGAACTGGTAAGCTCATATACTTGAACCATTTCTGGAAGTTTGATCTCTCCTGTTGCGATTGTTTTCTGTTTTTCCATTTCGCGATCTTTTCTGGCGAATTCTTCAATCGGCGCGTACCGAACATCTCTGGATGAATGCAGGCCCTGTTTAACTTGGTCAGTTGCTTCACTGGAAAACACAGCATTTTTGCTAAATCTGTTCTCTGCTGCTACATGGACTTGTTTAGCCGGATTCTGGTCTGCCATAGCAAATACCTCACTTTTGTGATTTTTGTTATCTGTTGTTGCATGCTGGCTTACTCCCCGTTTCATCTTTTCATGTTGATTAATAGCAGACGTGTAATTAAAACCATTCCTGTCACCTGTCCTTGAAGGTGTATGCTGTCCAGCCTGCTCGTGTTCTTTAACTGTGAGTTCTCCATTTTTCAAAAGTCTACTCTCTAGACAATGGCCTTTCTTGTTTTATCTGGCCATGTTCTTTTCTGCTAAATGCTTCACTGGAATTATATTGAATTCCTCTTGCGGGATGTAGGCCCTGATTAGTTGGGTTAGCCCAGTTATTCTCTCGAACTTCGTACAATTCATGGTTACTATGCCTATACTCTCGTCTTGTATTATGTTCTTCATTTGGAACATACAAGTTTTGTCTTTTTCCAGGCACCTCATTCTTAGCCTGGTAATTTGCATGCATTTCAGATAGCTCATTTTTTCTGTGGTCTTTCATCGCAACAAGTTCATTTTGAGCGTGTTCCTTTTCTTTGACTAACAGAAAGAGATGTTTAGCGATCCCTTTGTCCGTACTTGCAAACAACTCATTTTTACTGTTGTAGTTCTCTTTTGACGTGAGCGCATCCTGTTTATCAGTGCCCCTGCTTTGGGCTGCGAGTAGCTGTCTGTCTTTTTCTAGTAGTGCAGCTATGTCTCCTTTCATGGAAACCTTTTCTGTTCTTGTAAAGCCTTTTTCATTGAAGGTAAAAGTGTCCTTATTTGTGCCGGTTTTATTTATATTCTCTTCTGCCTCCTGTTTGTAATCATATTGTCCTCCAGTACTTGCATTTTCTACATATCCAGTTGCCTTGGAAGTGGACGCTTCTCTCTGAGTGAAGTGGGTACCTGGTCTCTCTTCCTTCCTGGTAAATGAATGAGGTGGCACTTGCACGTCAGGGGTCAGGTGTTTTCTCCCCTGCCCTTGCGGGCTCCCCGTCTCGTAAGGTTTCCACAGAGAGTAATCTGTTTTCTTTCTCAGTGGGGTCTCATTTGATTTTGAGGCCATGAGGGGCAAGTCACCACACCGGCCACTTTGGGTCTCAGCGAGCTTGTCATCTTTGACCTGCTCGCTCTCCTGTGCTGTGTGATTGACACTCCTGTAATTAGAACCTTCGTTTACAGTCTGGGGCGAAATCAATGTGAAATAGTCCTGTGACTGGCAGCTTTCAGCACGTTTTACATAGTTCACCGTTTGCATGTTGGTAGGTGGCAGGGCGGGGCTGTTAACAGACCGGAGATCCTTACCATTTTGCCATATAGATGCAGTGGCCCAGGACTCTGGGATCTCTGGGGTAGCCATTCCCTCCTTAGAAATAAGAGAGTCCAGCTGTGAGGGCTGTTTGCTGTGATCTGCTATTTCCAGGCTTTTGAACGTGGTCGGAGTATATGTGCTCTTCACTCTTTTCCTGTTGTCTTTGAGGTTAAATAGTAAACTGGAGGCCATGGCTTTATACTTGTTGCGTGGCTTGACCTCGGGGGGTTGTTTCGGCTCAGACTCAAATGAAGGTGGAAGATCAAGGATGGTGGGAGAAATCGCATACTGCAGAATTTCAGATGTTTCCGTTTCCTGTCTGGAGTGGATCACAGGCGTCAGGAGCTTGGATATGCTGAAAGGCGTCCCGCTGTTCGATGTCTGCTCATCTACCACCGTTTGCACCTTGTGGTGAAGGGCCGAAGCCCTGCCCGTAGAAAACAAACCATCCTCCTTCCGTCTTGACTTGTCACTGAAAGGCGACGCCGTGCAGGGCCGATTCGGGGGAAACTTGTTCTTCACCGGTTCTTGACTCCTTCTCCAAGGTGGACAGTTAGTCGCTGTCGCTGACTCACACCGCTTTTCAATGGCGGAGGCTTTCTGACGAACTGTGGAAGCATGGAGTTCAGCCGGGACAACATTCTCCGTTTGCTTACGGTGATATCTTTTCTCTTCAAGTTGGGCTGTTTGATTTCGGTGGGCTGCCGTTAACTCTTTGTAAAAGGGAGAGTCGTACCACCTGGGGAACTGGTTTGGGGACAAAACATCTGGCACGACCTCCCTATCAAACAGGAACCTGTTGTAATCCTTCCAAGTCTGGAATGGGCTGAACTCACTGTGGAGGAAGAAGTTCCTAGTGCTCAGCTTCTTAAACTTGTTACATTTGTTGCTACTTTTTAAGAAGTTTGGAGAGGGAGCAGACGAATCCAGGTTTGATGGCATCTGGTGGGTTGCAAATTCAGAAGATTGAAAATGATTTCTGGTTTGGGAGAAAGGACTGTCTTTAAAGGTCTGATGATACACGGAGGAGAATTCGGACAGTTCCTTTTGTATGCTCAGCAGGGCCGAGCTGTCCCAGGAATCTTTGTTTTCCTTGTATGTATAATCCTGTGATATTAGTCCTTGACTGCTCAAATCAGCAGTCACACCTCCATTCCCTTCGTATTCCGTTGTGCTGAACGCCTTGATGAGAGACGACACTTTTGAAGTGCTCCTTTTCTGTTGCCAGGTGGTTTCGATGACGCCGTTGCAAGGGCGGGACCTTCGGTCGCTCACGAGGGCACATTCCTGATTCGCCGTTTCCGCGACGGAATGCTGGAACGTTTCGGCAACGGCCAACGCTCCAGCGGCTCCTCCGCACTGCTCGTAGCCGAGGGAGAGGGTTTCTCGGGCAGCCTTCGTCGGGGTGTCATCGTTTTGCGCGTCATCGGCGAAAGCCTTGTGGCGCTCGACAGGTGAGGAGGCACACTCTGAGTCGTTGTAAATGGCCTCCTCCCGATGCACAGGCTCCGGAAGGCCCGGTCCGTGAGGTTACTGACTTCCCTGTCCGTCTCGTCCATGAAACTTGCGTCGCTGAACACGTCAGTGTATCTACAGTGCCCCTGCATGCTTCCTCTGTGGCCGCCGTGGCGCTTGTCATGGGAGCTCATTTCAAACATTCGTAGGGTTGTGTCTGACCCACGCCGTCTTGCCTTTAATCAGGTCACCCTCCAAAAGGTGATCTCTCTTCTCTCCTACAATCAAAGCAAAGGAAGGGTAGAGCATAATGAATATCTGCAAGCCAAAAGAAAATAATTAGTCGGAGATATGAAATCCATCCATCCATCCATTATCTAAGCCGCTTATTCCTGGTCAGGTTTGCGGGGGGCTGGAGCCTATCCCAGCATGCGTTCCGGGCGAGAGGCAGGAATACACCCTGGACAGGTCGCCAATCCATCGCAGGGCACACACACCATTCACTCACACATTCATACCTACGGGCAATTTAGACTCTCCAATTAGCCTAACATGCAAACTCCGCACAGAAAGGCCCCCGGCCTGGATTCGAACCCGAGACCTTCTTGCTGTGAGGCGACAGCGCTATCCACTGCACCACCATGCCGCCATGAGATATGAAATGTCTGATTCAAATATGCCCCCTAAATGAAAAAAAGTAAAATATGGAATTTTGAATTGGAATTTTGAAATTTCCCCAATTAGATATTTTAAATGTCCATATAATATTTGGAGTGCACCACAAATTTATTGTGAAAACTAGGTAGCATCAAAATCAAATTGAGCAAAAAAAAAAAAAGCAAAAGAAGATCCATTTGGTCCACACAAAATGACGAAAATAAGAATAACTATGAAAATAACAAAGACCAGATAGGATTATTGTAAAATAACAGGATGGTAGAGCAATAAAATATTATATTACAAGAACATTAGAATTCCACAAACGCAAGTCACATGACAACACTCAAACTAAATTAAGCCAGAACAAGAGGATAAAATTCCATCCATCCATCCATCCATTATCTAAGCCGCTTATTCCTAGTCAGGGTCGCGGGGGGGGGGGCTGGAGCCTATCCCAGCATGCGTTCCGGGCGAGAGGCAGGAATACACCCTGGACAGGTCGCCAATCCATCGCAGGGCACACACACCATTCACTCACACTCATACCTACGGGCAATTTAGACTCTCCAATTAGCCTAACGTGCATGTCTTTGGACTGTGGGAGGAAACCGGAGTACCCGGAGGAAACCCACGCGGACACGGGGAGAACATGCAAACTCCACACAGAAAGGCCCCCGGCCTGGATTCGAACCCGAGACCTTCTTACTGTGAGGCGACAGCGCTATCCACTGCACCACCGTGCCGCCGAGGATAAAATTATGACAATAAATGAAGTCGTGTTTCTTTAACTTGCAATATACTGGTGGGAATTTGGTAACTTCAAATTAGTTGAGCAAAACTTTATTTTATAAGTTGTGAGTGCTTCATCCAATCAACCCCACATGTCTGGCAAATACATATGCATGGCCTGCAGGGAGGGGCCTGCAGAGGAACAGTGACTGAGAGATGCCCTACTGCGTCCTGACTGAGAGAAATGCCCTACTGCGTCCTGACTGAGAGAAATGTCCTACTGCGTCCTGACTGAGAGAAATGTCCTACTGCGTTCTGATTGAGAGGAGTGCCCTACTTCACTCTGATTGAAAGGAACACCCTGACTGAGAGAAATGCCCTACTGCATCCTGACTGAGAGAAATGCCCTACTGCGTCCTGAATGAGAGAAATGCCCTACTGCGTCCTGACTGAGAGAAATGCCCTACTGCGTCCTGACTGAGAGAAATGCCCTACTGCGTCCTGACTGAGAGAAATGCCCTACTGCGTTCTGACTGAGAGAAATGCCCTGCGTTCTGACTGAGAGAAATGCCCTACTGCGCTCTGACTGAAGAGTGCCAGATGCTATCTAGTTATCACTATCTGTTCATTTCTGGATTCCCTGTGTGCTCCACAGTGGGGTCCATGTGTAGCATGAAGTTTAAAATAAAGTGTTAGAGAGATGGCATTGTGAATCCTTCTTACCCAATAGCTTTGACCTTCATAAGTACATGGTGAACTCACTGTACATGGTACATATGGCTCCTCCATAACACACGTGAGCTATTTATGGGAAAGCGCCCTGCTTCTTTTTTACACCCCAGGGATCAGATATAAAGCACTCCCAAGAACCCCCCCTAAATGCCAACATGACAAACACTGGGAGTCCCTGCTTACATGTTCCTAAGGTTCACTGCTTTTGAACTTGATCTGCAGCCATGGCCATTTTCAATGGTCGTACATAGAAAACAAGACACCAAATGACTTCTTAAAAACAATTACTCACTGCACACTTAGTGGTTTGTGAGTTACTTGAACTTTAAAACATACTAATGAGCTATGTTCTGTAGCATGGCAAATCTTCAGATATAACGTTCCTGTCTCCAAATGCTAACTAATGGTTGACAGCAGAACTTTCAGGGGGTTAAGGGAAATATTGGTATTCTGATATTTTTTCAAATTTGATGTGCATACGCCACACTTAAACAGCAGTAACAGTTGTTTGGAACTAAATTGTATATATTACAATATTTTTGTCAGATATGGGTCTATATAATTTACATTTACATTTTAGGCATTTAGCAGACATTATGGTCACATTTTGTCAGAAAGCAACATTTTTTCATTGTTGGTAAAATTCGGGTACGAGAATAGTGATTAAGGTAGCAACTTCTGATACTTGAAACAATTCAGCATATTAATCTTACAGCCAAAACTTTAAAACATAAGATCCTGCAAGTAACCCTGTAAAAACATGTACCTCTGTGATGATTCTGCATTACTGATTGGTGAATATAATAACCATGTAATTTTGTTGGCTCATCAAATCTGTGGCCATTGAATTGACCCTGTGGCCATATTGAGTCTGTCTACAACACCACTAGCTATGTGCATGACTGTACCTTTCCTGGAAAGGTCGTTTTGTGTGATCATCACAATTCACACCATCCATCTCAGTCATACCCTTCCACACAGGCCAAGGTGGATCACCTTGCAGCCTGGCACTGATTTCTGGGACTACAGGATAGGAGAGGATCTCACTGCCCAACCTGACACTGTTTCCAAAGATACTGATTAATGACTGAACATGAAGAGCTTCATTAAATTGACAGCTTTACATGTCCTAAGCTGATCAGACACAGTATATACACACTGGAAAAAGGTTCACGGGTATAGTTTAGTATTATTATCATTGGCAACAATAAATCATTCTTCCACCGGAAGCTTTTTGTTTTCCGAAATCGGTTGGATTCAATTGATATGTGTCTGTAACTTTGACTCACAATTGAATGCAAGCCGTTTCTTTAACAGTTTGGTGATTTCAGCGATCAGAAAAATGAATAAATAAAATGGTTTGCATTGGAAAAAAGTAGCAGTTGCATTTATTTGCAAGTCAAAGTTAAGGACAAATGTTTTAATCTAGGTCCTATTATCTTCTTTCATAAATGCTGTATTTGTTTTCCGACAGCTACAACTGCAGATTAGTTAAACAAACACGTTTTAACACATTTTAAAGTAATGCATTGCACACATTGCAGTAACTGCAACGTTCACCACTTGAAGTTTTACTGAGCGATTTGATGTCATCGCTCGGTGTGGCGGGGCGAGTTCCTAAACAAACACGCTGGAATGCATACAACCAGCATGCAATCCAGCCATTAGCCATCCTGGTCTCTGGCACTAATTGTTCCTGTCCATCACCTAGTTCATGTTAGAAGAAGAAAAATAAAATAATAACTAAGAATAGCTGAAAAACACCGAACACAAAAGACACTTACACAGATGTAGAAAACATGTAAACATTGGAGAAATGTTTCCAAGATGCAAGACCTGAAAGTGGCTCAACTTATTATCACCGATGCTGGAATGGAAGGTGAGCAAGGCTCGTTACCATTTGCTAGGATAGGTATCACCTGTAACAAGCCTACCTCGACATGTTCCTGTAGTTGCAATGGCTACAACCAAGCAGTTGCTGATGACCACACTTGTCACAGATGATCAGGTCTAGCTATAGTAGATTGTATGGGTCCATATATTAGTGAGTCCCTGAACACCAGTATAGGAAATCTAGAATCAAATATATTTATGCATGAATTTGCTTTCTATCAATAGAAAGTTATAGAAAGTTATAGTTCTGCTGTCAATAGTTATAGTAAAGAACAAAAACCTACACCCACACTGGCCCTTCTCGGATAAGATTGGAGACCTCTGCCTTAGACAGTGAACAAGAATGTTGGAAATGTTTTTACCATTAGAAAAAAACATTTATCACTGACAAGAATTTTGGGGTTTGTGTGCATGAAACTGGATTTAGGTTACAGGTGAATGTCCTGTGGTTTTAGTCTGCTGCCATGTGTACATAACTGCATCCTGACTTTATAAAACACTGACACTCACACTGGATACTACACCATGTAATCATGTGAGCAAGAGGGTGGAACTGCTACTAAAAACACTCGCTATTAAAAAATACCTGGAAAATTACTAACAAATATAATTTTGTATTAGCTTTTGAAAGAATAAAGTAGCTCTAATAATATCAGTTTTGTCACAGGTAATATGAATTTTACTGTCCGGATTTAATGCAAGCTCTGCTTTGCATGTGATGTGAGTATACACAATATATTGGTCATCTTGCTGAACACACAAAGGAATAACCCAGGCAAATACTGAGATGTATTTAAAGACATGTTTGTTAAGATATTAGAATAGTAAAAATACACACACACACAATTGTATGATATATGGGCCTACATACACAATCACTCCACACAGAATTCATCACCAGGACTAAATAAATATTTACATATCATTATTCAACATTCTGACATTAAAAACTATTAACTGACATTGAATAGTATTAGACACAATTATATATATATATATATATATATATATATATATATATTAATTGTAAAAAAATATATATAATAAGGCCCTTTTCTCAGATACCCCACACAATAATGTTGTCCTTACTTTTGATTAATAGATTTAAGCTTAAGATAATATTTTACTTTTTATTTTACTTTTTCATTAATTCCAGAGCCCACTCAATAAATGGGTATGCGTATTTGTAGTTATTTAATACTTACTTGCATTTTTAACTCAAACTGAAGGACATACCGCTTTTACAGTTAGGTTGATGCTGGGCCTAAATATGTTATCAGTCAGTTTGGCGCTTAATTGCTTCATACGCTCAAACGCGTTAAACGAGTCGTCTGAAAATAAGTTTCAGGCTAACGGTAGGAATTGCGCAGTGATTCCGCGAACTCCTGTAAGAAATGACAACTTCTTGTGAAAGTTTTGCACTACTGATAACCGATCAAGCTATTGACCATTAAAGTATATATAATTATAAAGGTCTGTAAAAAAAAACATGTCATTTTATTAGGTTCTGTTAACCTTGAGAATATAGGTAAAACACAGCATCAGGTGAAGATAATTTTACTTCAGCTGTCCGGCTGTCTCTATGCTGGCTCAGAATAACTCAGAAGGCCATTTTTATCTTGTGCCACCCGCCTAAGAGACACCAGTGCTGTTTTACACTGTTCCCTGAAACTAATCTTCTCTCTAAACGAGCTAACACAGACCACTTCACCGAAATGAACACGAAACCGTGTATTTCTGAGAAAAACATTAACGCAGTAAACGCATACAAATGAATGCTGGCTTGAGTCTGACTAATAAGAAATTGTACGGAAACGATAGTCCCATGAGGGACTTGCACTTAAAACAGACATTGGACTTTATTTTTCCAAGCACAATTGCATAGCATATTACCAATAAAGTTATGAAATTATATACAGTGTCTGCTTCATGCCCAAGAAAATTTGTCCGAGGTTTCAGAAGGTTTCCAGCTCTTATCATTTGATACCAATTGCACTCTGATTGAATTCGTTGCGTCTTCTTGTGTGACAGGTTTATTTTTATCCAACGAAGAGCTACCCGTCAATCTCATGAATCTTGCGCCTTCAAGGTAAGGCGGCTGTCATATATTAATTATTTTATCAATATAACACAGCTAGTATGCGAATACAGAGTTCAGAAAAAAATGCGTTTACACTTCCCTAAAATATACGAACACTACAACTTCTTAATCCCAGTTTGTATTTGTAATTAATATAACTAGGCTACTGCTGGCGGGTATACAGCCTATCCGCGCCACTTTAACTGTTAAATGTCTTGTGTTTGCGCACACCCAAACCTACCCTACTCCTCAACCAAGCCTTAAAACGCAAATTAAAATATTGCCGGTTCTGCCGTGTTTTCAGTGAGTGCACAATGTCGCCTTACCTTTTGCTCCCGTATTCCATTTTGAGGCGAGAGCTTCTGTCAAGTGTAAAAAAAAACGGATTCACCAAGATATCCAGAGAATGTCATTTGAGCCGGAGAGCTGAGGAAAAGACATGGTTTTCAGTTACTTTAGAGAGCACTCTGGGGGCGATAAACAGTTTTGTATTTCTTGTCACGGTACATAAATGGCGAAGCAAACCTTCGAGCACACTTGGGCCTTTGGATCCAGGTGATATGAAGCAGGCAAAGAATCTGGGGAAAGCAGAAATGATCCGAAATAGGAGTGGAGACAGAATCAAACCAAACGGAGTTGTAACATGGGAAGAAGCTAGCTTGTTAGCTTGCTAGCACATGTATTGGAATAACCATTTGGTGTCGAGTAACAGCCAGACGAAATAAACAGGCTCATCAGCTATTTTTATATTTGGAGCGCTGGACCTTGTGGTCCAGTTTACCTCTTGCACCCACGGAGACTGGAGTAGTGTCAATTCACACCGAATTGTTTGAAATCGAAACACCTTGCGTCCTGTAGAGACGCAGAATTGGCTAACTGGTTACTTTGCCTTAGCGCCTGAGTCATATGTGTTTTGAGTCATATGTGCACAAGAACCAAAATAGCTTAATGCATCACCCACAAGTGTCAGTCTTGTTTTGGTGCAAGCAATAGCCTACAAATGTGGTAACAAATGAAATTTGATTACGCCTTAAATTTATGATTTCCGGCAACCTGTTAATGGATATATTTTGCTGAATGTATAGGCTACTTTTGTATACGTATGTGTACTATATGTATATTATACCGAGTTCTCGACTGTGCGCATTGCTTACATTTAACCTTGTTCTCATGTTAAATGTTCCAATGTTCTCCGCTAATTTCTAATATATTTTTAGAGCATAAACATTTAAAATAATTTTTAAATCAATCACCCACACTGCTCCTCATACTTTATGTTCTGAGTCCAGATTCAATAAAGGAAAGTCAAATTTGGGCCTTGGTTTTTAGGTGGCTTCTAACTACACAAAGCATTTATTCTTCATTATATCATCAAGTTATATAGAAATGAATGAAATGTATAAAAATGAACAACCCTAAAAATTTGGTACTTGCTTAAATTCAATGAACAAATTAAAGGGCAAACTCACATACATTAAATGATATGGAATGCACTGTTTACTGTGTAATAGTTTTTATTGGGGGCAGAATGTTAAAACTACACAAAAATAGTTTTGAAATCATGCATTTCAATTGTGTATAGGAATCAAACGTATTCAAAATTGTCTTAAAATAAAAAAAAGATTTAATATAATACAGAACTTAATTAACAGTGTTTCACTCTAGTGTCTGTATCAAGGAAGATACAATTTTGTATGAACCACTTTTTTTTATTTTACTGTCCGTGGGCACTTACCTCTCGGCAAAGAAGGTCACGAGTCATGGAGAGGCGATCTTTCTAACGACCTAGCTGCACAGTTTTCGAATGGCTTTCACGTCAACTAATCTTCCCACACAGCCTTATTCTGCAGGCAGGCAATGCTATAATTGGAGATGGGCGCTGTGGATATTTTTCCCAAGAGTCTTAGCTGCCTCGCAGCCCAGCCTCTCACTGTGATGGACACCCACACATGGACTGTGAGACCGCCGAGGGTCACCCGTCACTTCGCTGCTGCGGGCATGTGCTTTATTGCCTGTTGCTGTGGCCCGAGGAGAAGGCAGCTTGTCGCCCGCCCTCTCTTCATGTGCCCGCTGGTGGCACTCGATCTCCTCGCCCCCCTGGCTTCCGACCCTGTTGGCCTGGCTCCCGCCAACGCATGGATTCCGTGACGGTGGGAGTACAGAGAAGGATAGTTCTGGCTGCGTCACTGATTGGCTCAGACGCTATCCGCAAGGTGAATCTAAGGGCAACAGAGTCAGCCCTATTCTCTTATCCTTTTATAGGGTATAAAAAAACACCCACGGGCATCTCAGCATAATCAAAGATACTCCTTCTATGGATAATATCAGTGACCGTATCGCACAAACACGCACAGGACAAAGGGGTGGTTAGAGCAATTCTACAAATGAAACAAATGAGGCCTTAAAATAAGACATAGAGATGATGCAAGCTTTGTCAGAAGTATCGTATGTGCACAGGTAGCCTGATTGATTCCCCAGCAGGCTGTGTTAATGGTAGTCTGGCCTCACTAAACTATCTGTGACTCCAGCTTCATCGACTTATTGCTGGGAATAATCAATGCACTTGCATTCTTTTGACCGGCAACATGCAGACAGATTTTTCTTCCTGAAATGAGTCATCCAAATAAAGTATGGTGCTGTATCCAGCTAAAGCACTGGCTCTCAATACAGTGATGCTCCCCTTGGTCTGGAATTGAATCCTGACTGTGCCAGAGATGAAAAGTCACCAGGAGTCATGCTGGGCAATGCATAACTGGCTTTAGCGCTGCTAAGGGAAGGAGTGTTTCTGTCGGCAGGATATTCCCCGCATCTGCCCACACTAACTGCGTAAGAAGTGTGCAATGGCAGTGCAACTCAGCTGAGTGGACTGTAGAGTGTAAAGAAGCAGAGGGTGACTGCATTCCTTTTAGAGAATGGCCGCACTGGTTTGCCCTCTCCCGAAATTGATTGAACTGATTGATTTTGCAGTGATGCAGCTTTCAAATGTGATAGGGAATCCCTAATTGGGGAGTGAAGGAAAAACAGGCAGAAAAAAGGTTGTTAAGACAAGACAATTATATGTCATGGTGCTCAGCATTGAAGCTGGGGCTTGGGCTCTATCTTAGGACACACTCACCATAGGCTGTGGCATGTCATGTTTGTCTGCTGCTGAAGTGATTTCTCAGAAGTGTTGTCTCTCAGATCTTAGCAGCAGGCGGACGCAACAGTGGCAGTAGCCAGAATGTCGCTAGATGGAGCGGTCACGAGCGTTCTCAAACACAAGGTCACATGATTTTTCAATGTAAAAAAAAAAAGGGATGAGATGGTTTTGCAATACTGCAAGTCATAATATACTGTCAAAACAAGTCTCCCTGTCCTCTTCAAAATGAGGAAAATCATGTGCCCCTGCTGGGAGGGGAGGGGGGGGCTGAGGAATGGGGTGGGGGCATACATAACATAAACTAGAGGATCCTGATCACATTACATAGATAGACCATGACCGTAGTCTATTTGTTGCACACTTTGAAACTGCAGCCACCCACCAGGAGCTGGGTTTCGAGCTCCAAATGGGAGGGCGGACAGGGGGGGGCGAATACGCGTTCTCTTAATGGGCCGATAATATCCGAGAGGCTGATGGGCCATTCAGCCTATCAGATATCTGTATATTCCTGTAAATCTTCCAATCGTGTTACAGTGCTAAGCCCCGTTTTGAAGGCTGGGAAAGTCCCTGCCCCAATAGGACTGTATTTCTAAATCTTTTTTAAGCCTTGAGGAATATTCCCAGTGTTTAATCGTGGAGCGCCTTGGGGCCGTACATCTTCACACCACGGTTGGCACATACTCCCAGCAAGTCTCAATCTTCAGAACTTTCTATCACTTGTTTTCTGAGAGTTGCAGTTTTTTATTTATTTTTTATTACTCACAGAAGACAGCTTGTAAAGCTCTGAATCAGGTGTTAATGTCTCATCTCTTCTTTATGGCCGATGAACACTCTTGCAGACCTAACATTGACATTTTATGACCAGTGTAGTCATTAGACTGCCCGGAGTAGGGTTACAACATTGCTAAACCATCCTGGGCAGATGGCTTATACTACTGCTGCATTAATAATGTTGCAGACTGTATTGTTTTGGTAACAATATTGCTAAAGACTGACACCACCCAATTATGCAGAGAGCGTCAGTCTCTAATTATGGGACACAAAGTATTTGCACAAGATTACTACTGTTACATCAGTGATGACACGAGGCAAATCAACACACGTTGGGATGCACATAAGAATGAAGAAAAGTTGTGTTTCAAAAGAACGCTTAGTGCACATCCTGTAAAGTAAAGCCATTTAGTTAAACCTTTTTTTTCAATTACTACCCCAGTTTAATACGCCTTAGATAAAATAGATCTAAGTTTGATTAGATCTATTTTTAAAATGTCAAACTTTCTCTCTGTTTACAGAAAAAGGAAAAATGACTGTGGGCCGAAACCTCTGCTAAATGAATCATTGTGTTTTGCAGTGTTGGCGTGGAACTCTTTCATACAATTGAATCTCATATCCTCTCCCACCTGAAGTCAATACATTTTTGGGGATGTGCAAGTGCAAAAGGTCCTTCTTTTTTAACCAAAACAAAATTGAAATGTGTCTTGCAAAGTATCTAGAAACATCTTGAGCATGTAAAATTCACTATTGGTAAGAAAAAAAAAAAAAAGTCTTAAAATTAAATTGAATCATTGCACTCTTGGTTCTGGGATGGGAAAATCGCCCTTGTAGCAGTTCATTCATGAAATATGCATGGACACCATTAACCATTAACCTGGTAGTAGTAGTGATTTGTGCTTATACCTAACCACAAATATGAAAATGGAATGAAAATATGAATATATTGAAATTTGAATATACACAACAGGCTTTTAACAGGTTTTCAATTCAAGCATGAGGGTAAAGACATCATTGCGTTAGATTATGATGAACGGCACACGTACAGGTTGAATGAGGACTAAACAAGTCACCTAATCTACTTGTACTATGAAAAACAAGCTATCTTTTTTTTTTTTTAAACATTCTGCTAGAGTATTTTTGGGTGAACTAAGAGCAAACAGGAGCATTGAGTTTCAGCTGCACTATTTCATACTGACACTAAGAAACTGTACACAGGTATGTCATATTTGAACAGGAAGTAGGAGCCCTGCACTGTGTATAAGGAAAGTGTTAATGGAGGAGGGAGCCAAATTTGGATGAGGGGCCTAAAGCGGGATTCTGTTTTGGACAAGCCACCTCCAGTGAACTCCAAGCCTCCATGACATTCTCAAAAGAAAGGGAGCAAGGAGGCAAATGCATCAATCTCGTGTTTTGTATAAAACTGTGCTACCGCAGGCTGTGCATGAAAACATTGTGAATACTGTACGGGGGCTTCATAAGTACTAGCAGCTTACTGTGGAATACAAACACGCCTTGTATGTAGCATATAACTCATAGCTCGTATGTGCTTGAATGATTTTATTCAATTAGACATGCAAAAATCGAATATCTTTGATTTCATTTCATAAATGGTTTGACTTTGAAAATCAGTTTGAGTGAAATGATTGATGGATTCACTGTTAAATTTGTGGCAACTGACCTGCCACCAATTGAGGGGATTTGAAGTCCTGACACTTTTAATAGTTTTTGGCACTTTTATGTCAAACTTATTCACATATATTTTTGTTTTGGTCTTTTTGTTTTCTCCCCTTTGGTTGTCATTCTTGTCATTCTGGTTGTGCATATTTGTGTATACAACTAAAAATCTTGAAAAAAATATGTTCACAAAACAAATTTAACATTTTAAAAATTAAACAAAATTAAAAATCTAAGTGAGGTTTTGAAACACCAATTAATTCTTTCCCTGACAGAGCTGGATAAATGGTGAAATATACCATGGGCTATTTATTCACGATTGATGAATATTCATTCAAGTGTTTGGAGTGTTTAAAATGAGCATATCATCTAGTGCCATTTTTTTAAAATCGAATCAACTCAAGTCAAAACCTTTATTTATGTATTTACCTTTACTGAGACTGAAGCCTCATTTGCAGTGGGGCCCTGCTACAAGGAAAATTAAAAACATCATATCAAACATAAAAATAATAATAAGAGATAATACAACACATAAGACAGACAGAGTCAAACTTTACATTGAAATAATTCCAAAAATTTGAAACACTGATGAGGTGAAAATAGGTTGATTTAATAATCAGATACAAAAATAACATAAGTGTGGGGGGTTACATGTATAGGTGTGTGTATAGCATGTGAGTATGCGTGTGAAAATATATAAAGAGTTATAAAATGTTATAATAGTTGATACTTTACTCATATTTACAATGCAAAGCAAAATCCATCTTTCAATAAATGTAAACAAATTGTACCCACCCAAACTTTGTGGATTAATATGGAAATTGAATTGCCTAAAAACATTTGAAACATGTTATGTGAATATGTATGCATAGCCTGGCTATGTGGCATATATTTACAAAAAAGATCAACTTCACTCCGTTTAAGTAAGAAGAAATTCTATCAGTCCAGCTGTGTCTGTTCTCTGTGTTGTGTCTGTTCTGTTATAGCTATTTACTGGATTTGCTAAGTGGGTAACATTATGCAATGAAAATTTCATAGATTGTATTGACAAATTACTCATTACATATATGGCTGGGAATGTACTAAAACACTGTAGGTTAAGGCAACTTGTTCAAGGACATTGTAGTTGTGCTCCTTCTTAAATTCAGACTGCCAAGATTTCTTTCAACAAACCTGGTAACAGCAAACATCCAATATCACAATTCTGAAACTGAGGTTTATGGAGTGATGCTATTAGATCTGTAGGTGTAGTTAATAGTTAAGGTCATTATGAATATAATTATAATGTGTTTCATAATGTGATTAAGACTAATTCCAATACTACTACTACTAGTAGTAGTACTAGGTCATGATACTACATTACAATTACCTCTGTAGTCCTACAGTTGTTTATATATATAGTTTCTATCTTAATTATAATTATATTATAATTGTTTCTATTTTAATTTGTAGTTGATGTACTCTGTGTATATGAACACACTTTTTTCCAGTATGACAGAAGAAAAAAATTCAAATAATGTTGCTGGTCGGCCATTTTTATTCCAGACCCTTCATGAATTTTTAAAGAGACACATACACAATCAATACATTTACTTACAAATGGACTCAACTCCTAAAACAGATCAATATGTTGAATTTCCTCATGTAGTATGAAATGTCCTACCTTATATTTAGAATGTAAACAGTGTCTGAGGTTAAGTATATTTACTGTGTAGCACAAGACTCTCTTGGTGCTATCAATCTGAGGAGCTTCGAACCTCATTCCTCCTCGATAACACTTCTCTGGCCAATAGGGTTGCCCCTCAGCTCCAGAATCAGAGCGTGTGTTGTCTTTACAACAGACAAATAATTGCAAAAGCTAATTACAAGTATTTAAGTAAACAGAAATTACCCTGGTGTGCCACAGTTTGCTCTCTGGCTTCCCTGCAATTTTCAGCACAGCACTGATGCTGCAGAGACAAATTAATGTACTGCCACTCACATGGGGTGATATTGATTACATCAGGGATAGCAGCTGGTCCATGTCTTGATAACCAGATTTCCCCTCTGAGTAATGCTAGTACTACTGTACAATACTTTCTCACTGTATTCCTCACAACCCTGCTATCATTTTCAGGGTCTTTGTCCCAATTAAAAGACAAACACTAATGCAGAAAATAATTGAATTAATCTTGTAAATATATCAATCTGTGCTCGTGACGGGGCCAACTGTATCACAGAGCCTCTCGATTTTCTCTTAAAGAGGTTTTGTCTTTCGCTACAGCGATTCCCTCAGTACAGAGAATTTGAATCATGATTGGGCAGCCGGGCTTTAGTTTCACTCAATGGTCATCATAAGGCATTGGTGGCACGTTGTGCGTGCATTTTGTAGGCTACAACCTCACAACACTGGGTCCAGGGCCGTTTGATTCGTAAAACAAGAGGCCTGCATTGACAATATTTGAAGCCCAAATCAAACTCTCCACAATTTTACTGGTATTGGTTCCACTTAACCTTGACTCAAAGGTGGCAAGCCCTTTAAGGAAAATGGGGCAATGTTTCCATGCTTGGTTTTTGAGTGAATCAAGGCTGATGGTGTGCAGGTCTTTTGTGCATCCAACAGTGTAATTACAAACCCAACTGACTGAGAATAATTTGTCTAATGGCAGAGCCAATAAACAAGTAAACTGAGCGGGTGATTTAATGCGCCAGCGTTCCTTTTTGCCTTGTGAATGGCCCAAGTGCCTTTTATGAGCGCTTAGCGAGCCCGTGGGAATGAAGGTCTACAACAGATATGAAATCGCGTTTCCTTTGATTTCCCCTGATCCAGAACCTTAAAATAAATACACGGAAGCATTTATCCTAGCTGGCTCTCGCCCAACCGTCTTTGGTATTGGCCCTTGGAGCCGGGATCACGCGTGGCCGATCAAACCACAAGGTATGGGTAGCGCTGGCTCCGTTGACACGGTGACGGAGATCAGGTTGGTAAATGTCTGGGAAATGGTATCTGCATGGTATCTGTTTTGCTACAAGCATGTCTGCTGTCTGGTTCGGATGTGTCTGGGAAATACTATCTGCATCTGTTTGTTTTGCTACAAGCATGTCTGCTGATTAATTTATTATATTGACTGACGCTTGACGGTTTGTCTTAATCACGTTATCTGTTATTTCTATTAACCGTCGTTCTGATGAAACGTGCAATTTAGCTATGGCAAGTGATCTGCGTTTGCGAAGCAACACATGATTGAATAAAAGGGATTCGATAATCAATACGTTGTTGCATTCTTACTTTGTTTTCAACTCAGTGTCAGCTAGTAATGTGTGTAGGCTACAATACTTGAAAACTAGATATAGCATACGCACATTGTTTTAAAGTGCAATGCTGCCCTACGGTACATAATAAACAATACCGTTTTTATAAACCTATTGATTTATTTAACATGTAATAACATAAAAATGTATGGTCATTTCCGGATTGGACACGTTGATGAGTTTTCTCATTACTGACGTTACATTTTAAAGGGGGCATTACAGTGTAACACGCAGCAGACATTCAGTTCCATTGTAAATGTAATACAAAGTAAGTATACTATATGCGCTCTTATAAAAACATAACAAGCTGAATTAATGAAAATAGGCTGGCAAACAAGTATCACACCTCCTTGTTCATATCATAATATATTGGTAAACGAATACGCTTTTGAATAACAATAAGGATTCTTTTTTTCACACCTGCTCCTCACAATTCGATTTGACATCGCAGCAGAGACAACTCGGTGTATGTCATATTCCAAACACAAGGTGGCGATGTCAAATCTGCTTGGGAAGCAATCTCGCGTGACAGGGAGTCACAGTGCAGGTCATCGCAGTGTATTCATTAGTCAAGACGGTCAAAAAGTCGGTTTACACTTTACACACAGAAATAGCGTCAGTCCCTTCCAGTAATTACTGATCACATTTAGTACATTAGATTTAGGCAGGGATTTAATAATATATTAACAAACATGTTTTTGTTGTATATTCCAAAGACTCTGGTCAAATCTCTATCCTCCTCCTCTTGTAATGTGTGATTAACTTTTACTGTAATTTAATCCAGTCCTAACATGCCTTATGTTTAAGTGAGTGAAACATGGTTTTAAGGTTTTTCTAGTGTTCATGTGAAGGCACCATTCATATTTATCCCAAACCTCGTTTAGGCGTAATGAGGCTGGCATTTACCCAGTCTTTCTCCATTTAACATCTAAACTACAATCAGGTGATTTGTTATAAACTCTAAAACTTCTGAACCTATTTAGTTTATTCTCAGTTTGATTCTTATATGTAATCATGTGGAAACATAGACTGCAAAAAAAAAAAAAAAAAACTGTTTAAAGCATTAAGACAAAATTATAGCAGAAAAATAAATCATGAGAATTCTGAAATATTAAGAAACACTTGCAGGCTACATTTGAATGTCATTTTTCATCTCTAGATATCCTACTCCTTTTGATCCTATAACAGAGTTGCATATGTGTAATCAAGCAGCTGCTTAGTAAGGAAGTCTTTTATTTTCTGCATTGTACACTGCAGGATAAAGGATAATCATATGGTAAATATTTGGTAACATTGCCATTTTAACTTACAATTACCCAACCTTCCCTCACATAGTGTGGGTTGTAATACAGAGACAAAGAGCAAAATAACACTGAAATTAAGTGCTATCAGAGCTATAAAGTAAAATGCTACCAATGATTCTACACTTAATTTGTTTTTCAGTATGTCATGTTGTTTCAGGCCCATGGCAATGCTGCTGCTTGAAAGAAGAACTGGCTCAGCACATTATACTCGTCAATAAAATATCAAGTTTCCAAACACAGGGATGGGTGAAAGACAGCATGAGCATCACAGCGAGGCCAGTGCATTCTGCTGAGGGGGGTCACGATTACTCAAGAACACTCTCCCTCTCTTTCTCTCTGAGAGCTAGAGACATACACACACACACACACACACACACACACACACTCACCAACCCACCTACAGAAACACACACACATGCACACACACACACACACACACACTCACAAACCCACCTACAGAAACACACACATGTGTACACACACACACACACACACCGATACGCACACACAGACACACATGCTCACACTCAAATGGACAGAAAGACACATGCATGCACGTATGTCCGCACCAGCACACAGACACGCACACGCACGTCATGCACACACCCTCTCGTGGCATTCAGTTCCTGTGAAAGAGAGGTGGCAGATTGCCAGAGGTCAACAAAGAGAGACGAGCTCAGAATAGTAATGAACATTTGTGTTCCCAGCACTCAATGAAGTAATTCCCTTTAAAAAGAAAAAAACCTGCCCGACTCCCGAGAACAAGGTCTGTGTCCCTTAACAGAGCTCCTCACACAAGGGCTCACAAAGAGAGACATTGTCCCACAATGCTCCTGGGGACGGCCTCCTATCTCCCCTTATTATCTGTCCTCTGAGTGAAAACAAAGACCTTGTGGCCGCGTTTCATGTAGGTCCAGCTGAAAATTTGTGTCGACTCCAATCCCAGCGCAGGATATGTCATTTCCTCCATTTTTCAGGAGAGAGGAGTGATTAGGGGAGTGAGAGGGGTGTTCCTGACCAGGAACAGAGCAGGCACTGTTTCATATTACACCGAAACAAGGGGGGAAAAGGGAGGGAAAAAAGCCCTGCGACTCATTTCTTTTGAGCTGTTCAGCAGCAGGGTTTATGGAGTCTCTGTGTCACTGGGAACATGAAAATCTCTTCAGTGGTCGTAGTTCTCCTGACTAGATCTTTCATTGGAGGTAAGCACAAGCCTTTTCGGTGTCCGGGCATTTTGGTTGAAAGACGCACGCAGCAGACCAAGTCCTGTGCGGTAACGCGATCTGTTGCTCGTTGTCAGGATGCAGTGGAAGTGGATGGAAAGGAAGCAGTGTTACTGGAAAGTTTACAAGTCTTGCCATTTGGTTCAGTCTGGTACTCTGTCAAAATGTGAAACTGTTAAGAGACATTAAGAAAAAGAAAAATAAGTTTAAAAGGGGCAATGAAAGTTTGTGGTGTGCAGAATGAATGTGATTATATGAAGAAACAGCTAATCTCAACCTTCTATTGAAGCAGTCATGCCAATATGTTTCTATATTATGACCAATCACTAACATAATAATAATTTTGTATTATTACTGTGTCGTCAAGTTCATTCTTAGCAAAGACTTTCCCCAGTTGAATGTTCTTTCACTGTTTGACAAAGCCATTGTGGTTGATCTTCCGCATACAAATAATAAAGCAATCTCAGTTTAATCTTCCAAACACTATATAAATCAACAGCTGTGAAATATGTTTTGATCATTTTGACACACACACACACACACACACACACACACACACACACATATATATATATATATATATATATATATAATTCAATGCATAGTTTGGAAACAGCATAATTCATATTGAGGTCAGTGTTTTTTTGTCAGGTTAAAGTCTAAATAGTGATGTTTTTGTGAAATTGGTTTAAAGTTCCATATCACCAAAGACTTCTTTGTATTAGTTTTTCTATGACGTTTAACACACAGGAATATCTTTGTGTTTTAGGAGTTATTTATCCTGTGATATGGTCATGGTACTCCTTGTGGTTATGGTACTCCTGTCCCTGGGGGTGAAATGTAATAAATCAGACAAAAAGTAAACAAGATAATGCTCACAACAGATGTTTGCCATTTTACTTCTTGTCTCTTGGTTTCAGAAACAAAAAAAGGGTAGACAAATATATTCCACCTGCATTTTTTCTTGCTTTGGCATGATATTTCCAGACTTACCTTTATCAGGGTTGATCTGGTTGAAGGTAACCAACAGAAGCCAGCAGCAGAAGGCAAAAAAGCAGGGAATTTTCTCAAAGTTGGTTTTTCCATTACCAATGAACATTTAGAGACCTCTTCAGCTCAATGTTTTCTTTTTATGGATGCAATTACATTGAAGTGGTGGATTATGAAATGTCTGGAAAGAATGAGCACGTAGACAGAACAGAAAATTTTTAGTGTATTCTCAATGAACAGCAGTAGCTCTTAATCAAATACACACGTTAGCGTGTGTCAAAATACAGAACAGGTAAAGCAAAGATGGCCTCATATTTGGTTGTATGAGGAATGATGAATAAAGGGTTTGCTCACAGCGTGCAACAGCATACTCACCCTCCAGATTTGAGCCCCACTCCGTGTCATTGCCTGACGCTTTCTCTCTTTTAGCAGAGGTTTGTGAGGCCCTGAATGTCACCGTCACCCCGGGTCCCGTCACCATGTGCCCAGAGGGGGACAACATCACACTGTCCTGCCAGGTCTCCCAGAGGAAGAGGGCCAGCAGCTTCCTGGTTGTGCGCTGGCTGTTCTCCCGGGACGGCAGCGAGGAGCACCTGATCGTCAAGCTGAACATGAGGAAGGCCAAGTACTATGGCAACTACACCAAGCGCTTCCTCTGGCCCAAGCTCAAGCTGTCTGAGGAGGAGGAGGGCAAAGGCCTACAACCTGCTGGTGCTCAATGTCTCCAGGGAAGACAGCGGCCGCTACGTCTGCAGGGTCCAGGAGATCAGGAAGCACCGGAACCGTTGGAGAGCCTCCTCCAATGGCACGGCAATGACAGAATTAAGAGGTAACCATGGCGATGACTTGCCAAAAGAAGCCGGAGAATCTTAATTGGTTCATTATTGGTGTTCCATTGTCCTTAACTGTGTGAGAGGTACAATCGGTGGTTTTAGCGTGCGCTCAAGTTCTCCGTCTCCTTTATTAATTGCATAGCAGGGTCCTGTTGCCAGGCCAACTTACATACCTACATTTGACATAGGGCCCATTTTATTCAACTGGATAATCTAACAATAACATACACTTGGGGATTCTCAATGGGACAGTTAAAGCCAAGGAAAACATTTCAATGGACATGCTAACCATTCACAATCCCTTTTGTAAATGGCATTGAGTTGGCGTGTGTTGGGAATGGCCCATTCCTCAAAGTTTATTTTAAAATATAAGAGATCTCAGCCTGCTTCATGCTCACTTTAGAAAGATACTTTTTAAAGGTGCTAAATCCTTGTGCTAGCATTTGAATGGCAAACAAAAGGACAGAACTCACTTTTTTTATTTTGCTTTGGGTTGCACTGATGCCTTTCAACTCGACATCCTTCCCCAGAACAACTTATTTTTGATTTAATTTTAAAATGCTCGTTGGCTTTTTCTGGAGCACTTAAAACTTAATTTCGACCTCTTACCAGGTACACGTGTTAAACAATCGTTGTAAGGTAATCAACACGTATCACGTTTCAGAGAACAGCCGTGAGTGCCCTTTAAAGTTACGCAACATTGAAATAAAAGCGGTTTTGCGTGGGAGAGTTATTGTTTTGAGAGGGAGGTAAGAGAAAGATTGCTTCCCGAGAGGACGACCGAGCGAAGGGTCAGTCGAGGGAGTGTCGCCCTAGTGTGGTCAGTGCCCAGGCCGCAGGACAGCTGCTTCCTGCCGGCCATGTAGCCAGGTTCCACCCTACAGTGGCGCACGGTTCTGTCTCTTTCTTTGGACCTGCTGATCAAAGAAATGACTGATCGTAACTGGTATGAGCACATGACGGTGAATGCGTTACGGTTAGTGAACACCCTGGGGAGGGTCTTCAGATTGTGAGCTGAATCCTTGTGTGGCAGGGTGGAGAATTGTTGATTGTGAATACTTTGACAGGCATAATGAGCATGTCCATATTTGTAATGTTATTGGGGGCTGGTTGTGTGCCTCAGTTTCGGGGATCCCCTAGTGACGTACAGCAGGGGAGCCTTGGGACTATGGGAGCAGAGATTAGAATCAGAGATGTGGTGTGAGGAGCGGGCCGGAGTGGATTTGTGCCCACATGGATGTACGCAAGTTTGAAAGGTAGCAGAATGCGGATATACACTCAGTGGCCACTTTATTAAGTACACCTTTCTAGTACTGGGTAGGACCCCCCTTTGCCCCCAGAACAGCATGAATTCTTCGTGGCATGGATTCAACAAGGTGCTGGAAACATTCTTCAGAGATTCTGGTCCATGTTGACATGATAGCATCACGCAGTTGCTGCAGATTTGTTGGCTGCACATTCATGTTGCGAATCTCCCGTTCCACCACATCCCAAAGGTGCTCTATTGGACTGAGATTTGGTGACTGTGGAGGCCATTGGAGTACACTGAACTCATTGTCATGTTTGTGGAACCAGCTTGAGATGACGTGTGCTTTGTGACATGGCGCATTATCCTGCTGGAAGTAACCATTAGAAGATGGGTAGACTGTGGCCTTAAAGGGATGCACATGGTCAGCAACAAGACTCAGATAGGCTGTGGCATTTAAACTATGCTCAATTGGTATTAAGGGGCCTAATGTGTGCGAAGAAAACATTCCCGTCACCATTACACCACCAACACCAGCCTGAACCATTGACGCAAGGCAGGATGGATGCATGGATTTATGTTGCTTACGTGAAATTCTGACTGTACCATCTGCATGTCACAGCAGAAATTGAGATTCGTCAGACCAGGCAACGTTTTTCCAATCTTCAACTGTCCAGTTTTGGTGAGCCTGTACCCACTGTAGCCTTACTTTCCTGTTCTTAGCTGACAGGAGTGGAACCCGGTGTGGTCTTCTGCTGTTGTAGCCCATCCACTTCAAGGTTCGAAGTGTTGTGTGTTCAGAGATGCTCTTCTGCTTACCACTGTTGTAATGCGTGGTTATTTGAGTTACTGTCACCTTCCTGTCAGCTTGAACCAGTCTGGCCATCCTCCTCTGACCTCTTTCATTAACAAGGCATTTTTTCCCACTGTGGCTCACTGGATGCTTTTTGTTTTTCATACTATTCTATGTAAACTCTAGAGACTGTTGTGTGTGAAAATCCTATGAGATCAGCAGTTTCTGAAATACTCATACCACCCCATCTGGCACCAACAATCATTCCACGGTCAAAGTCACTTAGATCACATTTCTTCCCCATTCTGGTTTTTGGTCTGAACAACAACTGAACCTTTTGACCATGTCTGCATGCTTTTATGCATTGCGTTGCTGCCACATGATTGGCTGATTAGATAATTGCATTAACGAGCAGGTGTACAGGTATACCTAATAAAGTGGCCACTGAGTGTACATATATATATTTTTTGTGAATGCTTTTTCCCCTTTTTCACCCAATTTATAAATGCCCAATCATATTCTTAAGCCATGCTCATTACAACCCCCCATTTCAGTTCAGGAGAGTGTAGACAAGCACGTGCTCACCTTCGAAACACATGATGTCAGACACCACTTCTTTTCACACCGCAGTCTACAAGTGAATCTCCCACAAACATTGGAGTCGGAGGAAGACACTTCATGTGCAGCTTTATTATGCCTGTGGGAGTCTGATTGACCAGCAGGGGTCGCTGGTGTGCGACGAGACACGGACAACCTGGCCAACTGCTTCCATTCCTCCCTGGGCGACATTATTGCCAATTATACGACGCCCCACGGGGTTACTGTCATCACTGGTATGGTCTCCCAGACCATGGGGCTCATCGATACACTAGAATAGTGCCTTAACAAGATGAGCCACCCAGAATGCTGAACTTTATTAGGCTAATGTCAAGCACTGGTGAGTGAATGGCTCAAGTAGGCCCCTTTCCAGAAAACTCTTCCACATATTAAGTGTAGTATACTTTACGATACTGATTATTATTTTAAAATATTGTTGTCTTGCATTTATCTTCACTAAAAAAAAAAAAAAAAACATACAAAAATATTATTGAAAAAAACTAAACAATTAAAAAGAATTATGCATCTTAGAGCTAATTTTCCCTCTGGAGCAGGTTTTTTCCCCACACAAGTACAGTCTGTTAAAATTACACACGTTTTGTTTGTGTACTTGTGCTGTATCTGTGATTTCCACTATAAATGCCTTTCCCTCCAGTGAAAACAGCCATTAGGCCTGTAAATGCTGACATGCTGTGATGGTAGTGGAGGGACCCTTGGCACAGAAGAGATGGATAATATTGACATTGGCCTCTCCAGAGCCTATCCTCACCAGTGCAACGTTTGATACGTGCAGTGAGCAGGTGTATGCACATCCGCAGGGCCAATGGGAGACCGCGCCTCATCTCAGGGAATGAGAGATGCTGGTGTGAATGAAAAGGGTCATCTTTCAGGATAGGCCTCAGACCTTATAACCCCTTTTGAAAAATGCTTATCAAATAAACGAGAAATGGCCACATGCTCTTTCACTCCAAAAAATGTATTTCACTGAGAAATAAATGACCAGTTCTTCAGCGTGCTTCATCAAGAGTGCTCATTAGGGGTGTCAAAGCTGATTAAAGTACTTGTGTGCTGATATTTTCCCCCCAAATCTTTGATTTGATTAGATTTTTGAGTAAAACTGTTTTGTTCTTCCATCACCAGCACACTTTACTCAGCTAATCAACACTCGTTAAGTAGTTAACCAGCTGAATCGGGTGTGCTGGTGGTGGAATTTAACAAATGCATGGAGCAGCTGGTGGTCCCTGGGGAGAGGTTTGGGAAGCCCCGCATTAGGTGCTGTCAAAGCTCAAAAAATGTTTTCCCCAAATCTTTGATTATTTTTGAGTAAAAGAGTTTTGTGGCCCTTTCTTCCTTCGTTTGTTGCAAGTTCACTTGTTAGCCAACGTGGGATTGACCCCTTTTTGTCACCTCCCTCTTCCTCATTACCCTAATACTATAGACCACACTAGAAATTACACTGCAAACTGTAAAGCCTGTGCTGTGAAATGGTGCTATCACGGCCTTCACCTGCGCAGGAATACCCCTGGAATGTGACTGGTGCTGATCCCATTCCCATTCCGGCCGAATGCTTTTCCTTTTGAAAACAGCAGGGTTCGGAGGTCACAGAGCCAAGACAAACACCCGGCTCCCGCTGGCAAGGGCTGCATGCAGCTTGACACAATGCGGGGCTCGGCACGTGGTGGGGGGAAGAGACAAAAACACTGCGGCTCCCGTGTCAAACACGCAGGGGACTAGTTCTTGTCGTGTGTTTAGGCCAACAGCTGTGGTTTATAACGAATAAGAGAGACTGGCATTTGAAAGTGATTGTGGCCGGGAATCTAGCAGAGCATATCGTCAATAGAAAGGCCTGCTTCAGCCATCATATTGTGGTTCAATAGCTGTAAAGAGAAAAAATAAGGGATGAGAGGTGAAAGAAAGGGTGATTGTTGATAGTTCTCACTTTGGGAACTCAGTGAACATAAAAATAACAAAGAGAATAACTTGCACAAATCCAACTTACATGCCGTAGGAACAAGTCAGAAGTATTGGGCTGTAGAACACAGGCCAAGACACTCCTACAAAGCCCTGTGGGCTCAGTCAACTGTGGAAACTGTCTTTTTCAGAAACAATACACTATTGTACTATCCCACATCTCCTGTTCGGCATTAATATCAACGCGGATAGCTCGCAGTTTAAAATCTCATCTAATAGTTCCGATTCGTTTGTTTTTCTGTGTTGTAGTCTAAGTAGAAAAATGTGTTCCCATAAGTCTTGTCTGGCAGAAATGTTAACAGTCAGATATGGAGTTAAGCAGCATCTGTGGCTGTGGCTGGGGGTACCAGGTCCTTATTAGAAGTAAGCTGTTACTCATTGGACTACAAAGATATTCCAACCATAAGGCATGTATGCTGAAAAATACATGGAATCTTATCCGTGTTATGAAACCACACGGAAGAAGCAAATGCAATAAAGAACCCCAAAGCACATACAGTACTGTAGTAGGCAGAACTGGGCCAAATGATTATTTGAAATACTTTAACCCTAGAATAACTGCAGGTGACTGAAAATTTTAAAAGAAACATCTATTTTCATCAATATTCAAAATAAAATCATTTCAAATGATTATATGTTTTGGTTAGTAACATGTTTAGTGTAACTTTGGGCATGTTTTCAAAATTGTCCAGCATCTAAAGAGGCTGGTAGCAGGGTGCAAAACTGTGGAGTGGGACAATGTACTGTCACTCTGAATTAGTAAAGTCCCACTACCCCAACCTGCAATTGTTTTCAGTTAGGCTAAATGGCAGCTAACTTTGAGCCACAAAGGTGGTGAATTTCAACTTGGTGAAAATGAAAAACCTGGTATTTGATATCGCAACAGACACAAGGTATAAATATGATTTTGCTGCTCCATATGAAAGCAATCTACCTAAACCTCTAGGAATATTTAGGCATGAAAACTGTCCAAATGTACAGGGACACGCCTCGGTTAATGCATGGTATTCGGATCCACAGAAACAGGGGCTCATGAGCTTGCCCATGCCATGCATGACTAAGTGATTCCTGTAGCAAAAAACCCATAAGATATTGTTTCAACTCTGGAGCCTATTCCCTGCGTTTACAGACAGAGGGGCAGACGCATTGCAGATCTAAGCGTTACCGTTTGAGCTTATAATTGTGTAAAAAAACACACCAAACGCTTCATTCAGCAAAAAGACAGTTTTACAGCATGCAATACAGAGGATTTCCCAAAGGCACCCTCGAGACCATTCGTGTACTTAAGTCAGACTCAAGCACCTGGCCACTCTCCTCAAGATGGATGTCCAGATAGCCACTGTCAAATAACTTTTATTAGCACACTCTGAACAGTTCATGGGGCTGTTCTTGCTGCCTTGACAATGCTGTCTTTATGGGTAGCTTTGATGCCAGGGAGCAACAGACTCAGTGGCTCTACCGACTTATCCTCCCTGAAATGTTCCTGCTGTTTCTCCGTGGCAGTCACCGATTTCAGACACGAAACGGGGGAAGGATAACTTGCGGCTGTTTACTTAAAAGTGTGAAGTTGAGCTGTTGCTTTCAACTGGCTATGAGCGCACATTAGTGGCAACGCACATTCCTACAGCTGTGCATGATTAACAATGGCACAGCCAAGAATGTCTAGTGTTTACTTCGTGGAAATGGCTTTGTTCTCTTTTTTGTCTTTGTGAAACAGATTTTTTTAAACAGGCAATGGTTAAGTGTGGAAAAAAGTTTGTTCTCTTGCCTCTAAAAAATGCCCTTGCCTGGTGTTACTGAAGGCTAATCATAGTAAGCCCTTCCATTAGAGCTGAACAGAATATAATTGTATGGGTGGCTGCCATCAGTGCAGCGCCATGGTGGCACAATTTCTGTTGTGCACAGTGCCTCCAGTGGCTGACAGGGGGGACTACCACAACAAGATGTAAAGCTGTTCCAAGTATAACTGGCTGGAGGCTGAAGCTTGAGCCCTTAGGTACCTCATGTGACAGGCTATTGCATATAAACTTCAACAGTTTTTCAGGCCATTGAAATTCCATTTGAAGAGAAAGATAAGATTGTTTGTGGCTACCATACAGAAAGGGTTGGGGATCTTAGTCTGGTCTGAACACATAAATTACATAGTTTAAATAACCTCCTAAGAGCATTTGCTTGAGGCTTGATGGGAGAGCTCCAGCCGTAGGCCTCTGGCTCCACCCTCCTGCATGTGAGCAGGGACACATTTGAGCAACTAAGGGTCAGGGGGGCTTCCCTTGGGAATCCAAGGCCTGGTCATCGGCTGTCGCCCGGTGACTTGGATATTTCCAGATTGCGTCGTGGGTGTTGGGCTGATTCAGGAAGCTGGCATGTGAAGAAAAAAGGAGGACCTCAATCTGCTCAACCCATAATCCTCCATCCTCATCACAATACTGGTGTAATAAGCCTCTGTAAAAAAAAAAAAAAATCTTTCTGTACTTTTCAACTGTAATGACCAACACAGGCTTTCCCCTTCTGCTCTTTCAGTGAACGTCCTGCTGGCTGCCAAGGAAAAGGAAGGAATATGGCGGCTGCTTGAAGGTAGAGGCTGTACTCGTAATTGCTCTACACTGTCCATAAGTACAGTATGGCAACCCTGCAATGTCCAGGAATAATATTGTTCAATATACCATGTATATTGTCTTTGTCGAACATTAGCTAATCCATAGCTAGTTAGACCCCCTCCAGGATGTATAGCTCACACTAAGTCATTTGGCGGACGCACAGACGCAGCTCCATGCTGAGTGAGTGATGACCACGCATTAGTGTTCACAACGGCAGATTTTCTTTGGCCGTATTTCGGTCTCCCACCCTCCCCCAATTCAGACCTCCACCCTGTAGTCTAAGCATCTGGATGGGATGCTAAGAAAGTGCATGGCTTCCCCCTAAAACGAAGAGGCCTTATTATTATTAGCATACCCTGGGTTGTGTCATGCCCTGGGTTGACAGGTCTGTGTGGGACCACATAAAAATGGCATCACTTCAGCCCACATGAGTCAAGTTATAGAGGTTTATCATAAGTGACACCATGGTGGAGAATCGTAGAGGACTTTTTCTGATCCTGTTCTAAGGAGTGCAATCAAGAGGGAGTAAAGTAGTCATGAAAGTGATCTTTGAGAAGGTACACCTGTAGCAGAGGCTGACACTGTGCTGGCGAGTCACACAGCAATGGCCGTTTGTCTTTCAGACGTATACCTGTGCGCTGTACTGATTTGCTCCATTGGGCTGGTCTGCATGTTCCTGTTTCTGGCGCTAATTACATGCCAGTATCTACAGAGGAAACAGAGGTTGAAAGGTAGGTGAGAGCTTCACAGTCACATCCCTTTGCCTGTGTTGCGGTGGAGGTCCCGAAGCAATATTTACTTCCATAAATATGTACGATTCATGTATGTCATTTTACATGAGGAATGTTGCAAGATAATTATTAAGAAAAAAAAACTTGGTTGAATGATTGTTTTTATCAAGGATTGTATATTCCAGGAAGCAAATTCATTTGTTACATAACTGAGAAATATTATTTGTCCTATTTTTCATTTTACAGCCAGTTACTATTTGGTCAAGAGCACTCAAAACAGGTGAGTCTCACACAATATCGATGAGTATGATTCTTCCTCCCAGAAAAACCTGTGGGATCCTAATGCACACAGAACTGATTTGTTGCAGCTAAGGAGAACGTTAAATTCTTTTTTTGACTGTGACTCGTCAAGACTGCAAGCTGCGTAGCATCGCAGCATAGTTCCCATGGCAGCCCCCTGCAGCGCCTCCCTAACTGACATCCAGCGCTGCATCTCTGAGACAGGCTTCAGGGGCTGCTTTGCTATGATAGCAGACTGTGAGGTTAACAACTCACGTCTGGCAAACGGCAATAGGCCCCTGCAACTGCCTGGCACTCTGCCCTGTGAACCTGTTGTTTCAGTCTGTCTCTCTCTGTCCTTCTGCCAACCTATTTATAGCAACCCCTCGGTTTTTGATGGGTGAAATGTTAATTGCTAGAAATGTTGTTTAACAAAATGGGATGTCTACTCATACTCCTGCATGCAGTGGAAACAGGAATTATTCGTAGAGCACAATTCCAGTAGCTATTGCTAAAACAAAAGTGTAATCATAGTATGTGTTTACTGCTGCTGAAACATTCTATAATGACACACAAAGATTCAGTTCAGGAGAGGCTGTTACCAGTGTGGTCGGCTCGTCTCCAGGGCTGCCTAGGAAGGTCAAAAGGCAAAAGCAGAACTCCAAAGAGCCACCCAGCGAGACGCCTCCTGACATACCAGCTAAAGGTACTGCCTTCATCACCATCTCAATGTAACCGCATAACTACATTACACTGTCTCAATATATTATTTAAAATATCAAAAAATGTATAGTCTTTTTTGGTTATGAACAAATTGTCTTATCATTTTTTGCATTGATTCTGAGGGCAATCTGAGTAATTGTAAACAAATCAATTTCACGGGAAGCCTGTTATTAAATCACACAGCATTTTGCATGGGGCTCATTTCCTGAGTCTGTAGGACTCAATTAGTCAGCTTCAGTACCACAAGTCCACAAGCCCCAGAACCTGACAACACTGAGGAGAATCCCACATTCCTACACACTACATAATATTAGCGATTGCACCATTTAATTGATGATCTTGACGTTGTTTTAATTCACCACCCACCAGCTGTTGGAGCCTGGATACGACCCTGATTATTATTAAATCGGTTGTGTCTTGTTGTGTACCTCAGCCCCAATGGGAGACAAGATAAGACGACCAAAACTTTTAAAAGTTCAACCAAGAAAAGTGGCTTTGGTAAGTTTTTAATACAGGTTAATGATATTAACAATCATTTCAGGTCTTTATTTCCATGTAACCTGAGAATACACTTTGAGAGCAAATCAAAAGATAAGTACGTATATATACACCATACAACTGGTAAACAATTTTAGTGGGGGAAAATACCGTTTTCAGTAATCTTATTATTCCTATGCTCTATCACCCCTATGCAATTCCAATAACAGCAAACCAACCAAACCAAAGCGTCAAAGGTAACAACATCCCATACATTTAGAGTAGCTTGCTGTTTACCTTAACAGAACATTCGCCGTTTCTATTTATTTTAGTCTGGGCCAAATGGGAGCTAATTAAACAAAATTAATAAAGTTCAATTATTGAATTAAAAGTGCTTTCTTTATTGTGTTGCTTGTTTTATTAATCATTCTGATATGTTTAATCTTTTTGCTACAAATTGTATAATATTTACATTTTAAAACCTCTGGTGCTTTTCCTCATATTTTCAATTGAATTATTACAAGCAAGAAATATGCAAGGGGGAAATTATATGGCTTGTTTCATAGTGCCATATTGTTTGTAGAAGTTATTGCTGCACACCTCCTCCCATTTATGAGGCCGCTAATTTTATTTTGTTTTATTGCTTTCCAAAACACAATTATTTATTTAGCATGTTTTGTTTTTATTGCATTACATTTACTGTGAAAGTATCATAAAAATGGTATAAAAAAAGGTAGGATCACCGAACGCCGCACTGTGACCCATCTCAAGGAATCCCATAGTATCGTCAAGCCCAAAACTAATCGGATAATTGGTTGGATGGAAGGTCTAAAATGCACCAGGTGCGATTCAATTTGGACTTAATAAAATGAGGCATGTGGCCAATGCGTTTTCCACAGTAGCTGTTCATTGAATTAGCCTGACTTGGAGGAGATCTGAGGACACTAGCCCCCCTGGTAGGCCGAGGGTGGCTGTACAGTACGTTCTATCATTTCAGTTACCGTTCAATGTTTTTTACATACGGTGAGACATTCTGATTCTCAAAAACATTATGTTTACACTATGAGCCGTAAAATCTTCTGCTTTCAGCTGTCGTTCAGAAAACCTATACTCCATTTGGAATGCACTCAGGAAAATCATTGTTTGAAAATTAGGTCCTGTGTTCTTTCAGTACCTTGACAGCCTGGACGATGCATTAACTCTGTATGTTATTAAGTCTCCTTGTGTAGTGTAGTACTGTGCTGCTCCCCTACTCAGACTTTGGTCGGTCACCCAACTTTAAAGGTCACCCTTTGGCACATTCCCCCCCCAGACAATTTATAATTTGTTACATAACAAGCACTATGTTACTCTACACAAGTCATATAACACTGTGACTTCTTTTGAATGCATTATAAATCTGTAAAATGTCCTATTCACGAAGGTGTTATGTATGCTTCATGAAGGTCCTATGAAGTTATGGAAAGTGTAGCCTCACTTATCAGACTAATAACCTTATGGTAGTATGAGTCTGACCAGGCTGCTCATAACCTTACAGTACCATGAGCCTGACCAGGCTGCTAATAACCTTACAGTACTATGAACCTGACCAGACTGCTAATAACCTTATGATACTATGAGTCTGACCAGGCTGCTCATAACCTTACAGTACTATGAACCTGACCAGGCTGCTCATAATCTTACAGTACTATGAGCCCGACCAGGTTGACACTCTATTGTGAGATATCTGCCAAAATTCTGGGTATTCGTTTAGCTAATAAACCAATGATCAGTTACTTCTTCAGGTGAATCATGATCTTGTGAAGATGCAGATCCAATTGGAGCTGGCGTTTCAAGCCAACTCAACCCCCCTATCCTATAACCTAACACTGGCTACAACTTTATAGAACCAATCAGAATTCAGGAAACCAATCTCTGTAACTTCCCTTTCTAGATGCTGCAGGTGAGAGTCACGGTTCAAAACAATGCAAAGTGTGACTCAAGCTACAAGTCTGATAGAAAGACACAGGTGCCGTGAGCTGCAAATCTCACTGGATGTTTTCCCTCCTTGTCTTCTAGCCAAAGATCACAGAAGAAAGCCTGACTTATGCTGAGCTGGAGTTAGTCAAGCCCCAGCCAGAGAATAAAGCCGCCTGCACAGGAACTGTGTATGCCCAGATTCTCTTTGAAGAAAAGTAGGAAGTGTAGATAAAAATGACCAAAACTGTCTATTTATAAATCATCTTTTATCGGTCTGTTTTCTCTTACCATTTTGTTCCTTTTGATTTGCTCTAATTGATGTTAATGGAAAAGGTTTTCTATGCATAATGTACTGAACTAATGTGAATAATTTTTTTGTTCGTAATATTATTTACTCTACTCTTAGTACAAGATACATGTACATTTGAAAGAGAGCCGAGACTCGATTCGCAGTCACATGCTTATATGTGTAATTGCAGGACACTTTCATATATGAGTTTTCAACAACAACAAAAAAAGGAACAAGTCAAGGATTACTGTTCAGTTAAGGATTACGGGATTATGCTAACTTGCATGTAATTTAAGCACTGTTGTTTATGATGTATTTTACATATGAATGCAAAAAAACATGAAGTATGAAGAAAGTCTGATCTGAAAACCTGACCTGAGCTGAGAAAAAATAAAGAAATACTAACATCTGTCTTGAAGCAACTTCATAGTCTGTCACTAACAAGGCTCTTTGCAACCTTTCAACAAATGATATATAACATGTATATATAATAATATAGCAATAAATTATGTTTTCTGGAAATTAAGTTTGCTGGAATCACTGTGTAAGGTTTGCACATTTAAATAATATTAATTCTATACAGTATGGTAGGGTTTAGATTCACTCTCCTTGTATACATTTTGGAATGTTTTGGAACAATAAATGAAGCCATATTTGAGCCATATTAAAGCGATATTTAAGCATCTAATAACGAATTCCGCAGTCTGCCCGCTGTACAGTCCACACTTCAACCCCCCCCACCCCCACCCTCCAAGCGTCGCCAGTGACTGTGATAGCCCTGCTAATGGTTACATTTATTAAAAATTAGACTAATTGTAATCATGCTTAATAATTAGCTTTACAGTGCATTATAATTGGGTTAGACTACAAGATGGTTCTGCCTAGGTGCTATAATTTATTTGATTTAATTATTTGAAGGAGCCCAACAGTTTGACATTTAATATCGTAAAAATCACGGGCGTATCAAAACCGAGACGGCCATTGTCTTTTAGAAGGTCATTTGCTTCTTCAGCGAGATATATGATGATCATTTTCCACTCTATTAAGCCCCTCTACTTAGCACAATTAGCAGTGAGCGCAGAGGTTAAAGAGACCAACCTCCCTCTTCATTGTGGTCGCAGTGCATATTTATCGCCAGCCGCGGCTGCCCTTTTCTCCAAAGTGCGTCCGCTCTGAGGAGGCGTCGCCATTGGTCCAGAGGCCCACTAAGGCGGTAACATCCCCTCGTGTCACTGTTTGAAGGACAACCTCCCCGTGAGCCACTTCACACATACAGTAAACGCTAATTATCATTCTGATCCACGGACATTCCCCAGGTCCTTCCCGAACTCTTTTGTGTAACCTTGTCTCTGATGCTGTTGTTGTACGTAGTGTTGTGGGATGCACTTATTTTAAGCCACACAAACGCCTTGCAGGGTTGAAAAAGAGCCACTTTGTGAGACTTGTTTTGCGTTCCTTGTTATGTATAAACCGCGGAAACCTCAAAGCTGAAGTGCTAATGCAGTGGGGCCCTGGGAAAAGAATGTGAGATCATGTTACGGGCGAGACTAGAGCAGGAGGACACCAGCTCAGATATGGCAGGGGGAAGGGGGGCCTCAGGATTTAGGGGATTTCTGATTTAGATGCGCATCACAAAACTTTTTGCAAGCTCAGAAGTGATGGCCAAGCCCCTTCCTGATGTCTCTGGTTCATCTTACATTATAAACTTCATGCTATTTTTTTCATGTAAACTGAAACTGGCAGATGCCCAGAAAATATTCCATAAGGTATACTTTTGGACTATAATGGTTTTGTGCTTGAATGGCAATTCCATGATAAGAGTCACCCGAGACCAAGGGCGTAACCACATATTAAATATTGGGGGCATAAGGAAAGGGAATGTTTTATATCTACAAATTATTGGGGGGCACTGATATGACTGTTTTGAATATTGGGGGGGTACACACCCCCCCCCACTTGTTACACCTATGCTCAAGACACAATCAGCAATTCGAAATTGAGAGAAAAAAAAAAAAAAATGAGGTGGAAAGTTTGTTGAAAATAAAGTCTCCAGAGTGGAGCATCTCATTGAGGCATTTGTTCTGGTGTAGGGATGTGCCCTATGAGTGACAGGGAAGGGAGGGAGGGTTTCAGTTGGCAGGGAATTCCCCACATCATCTCATCTCATAATGCCTCTGTGAGCTGCCTATGCCAACACAGCGCATTCCTCCATTCCTCCGTTGTAATAACTGCAGCAGCTCAGCACATTGCAGAGTGAAAATAAGCGGCAACTGGTTGCCCGTTTGAGGTACGTGCGCACTAGTGTGCGTGAACTGACCGAGGACTTCACATTGATGGGAGAGGCCTACAACTGTTTGGGCATTCCAAATTGGGGAGAAAAGACATATACATTTTCAACAATACTACCCCGTAAACAATATCTTATGTGCTGCCCTACGGTCTCAAAACAAAGGCACTAGCCACTGCACGTTGAAGTGTAAAATGACCTTACTCTGAGGTTGATGTTATTTTTGCGTTATGGCTTCGCGTTGCAGCCTCCATCATTCTGACCGCACTTCCTTCCTGGGATGACTCATACGTCTTAATGACGGTAATTAGGGAAACGGATCCTCAAGGGCCCGGGAGTAAAGCAACAATTAGCCCTCTCCCCCTGGAACCAAGCAGAGCGTGCACAGAGGGAGGCACCACTCTCCCTGTAATCAAGCCAGCCCGTGTCACTCCCACTCTCCCAGCCTGGAGAAATCACCTTTCTGTTGCTGCTCTTTAAAAACATCAACGGCCCATACATGGGAGAGTCCTAACGCAAGCACACACCTGCCGGTTGGAACTGCAGCACCCTTGGCAACATCTCATATATGGTGTACACACCCTCTAACAACTGAATTGCACAAGAGTTCTGTGTAGTCGGCACTGACTGTGACCAGTGGCTATGTGGTTCTAGCATCTGCTAAATGGCATATACATATGATATTATTATTACCTTGGTAGTGCTGACTGTGGCTGGCAGCCTTGCAGGGCAGTGCATAATTGACCGTGTCATCGCGTAGCGTGGCACTGGGAGGAAAGGATAAGTCAGCTGAACTGTCATCGTCTCCTCACACAAAGAGTGACTCCTCTGGTCGACTGGGTGCCTGCTGTGTACCTGCACCAACTGCGTGTAGCGGGTGAGCTCTGGTACGTGAGTGCCCACTACAGAATGTGACGTCGATAAGGGTGTGGTTAGTTCCCAGAGTTAGGGACTCGAGTCTTTAGCTCAGCGGGCTAAATTGCTCTCTTGTCGCGTTGAGATCCTCAGTTCAAAACTCGCTGCAGGCAGAACCAACTGCGTTATATTGGTGCCGTGACTCGGATGCTACGACTGATGGTAATCGGTCGGGCCGTGGTTGCTGCTGCAGGAGTTTCGGAGGGGAGAATGTAGCGGGTGAGCTCTGGTACGTGAGCGTCCTCTACAGAATGTGACATCGATAAGAGTGTGGTTAGTTCCCAGAGTTAGGGACTTGAGTCTTTAGCTCAGCGGGCTAAATCGCTCTCTTGTCGCGTCGAGATCCTCGCTTCGAAACTCGCTGCAGGCAGAACCAACTCCGTTATATGCGCACAAATTGATCTCACACACAGTGACTGTGCAGCTCAGCTGGTGAACTCTGAGGATAGCTCAGGGTTAAAATCGGGGGGAAAAAATTATTACAAATACAAAAAAGTAAGATTTCATAAGCATTCTCGAGTACATGCTCTCACTTTCCATTGTTTAATTTATAGTATTTTTATGAATAAGTGGAGTCTGCTCAGAGACAGACGGGTGGAGCATTCATTCGAGTATTCTGAATTTCCGTTTCTTCAGATCTGCCCAAGCAGATGTAAAAATCAAGAGGACATTGTTTGTAGTGACTCTCAAAGAGGTGAGTCCCTGGTCTTCACTTTCTCCAGCTGCATAAATTTAGCCCAGAAACCAGCTTGACGTTTTGTTACAATTTCATGATTATCTCTGTATATTTGTGTCCAGACAACAGCATAAACGCTGAAATTAACAAAATGGCGAATCGCTGAGGCAACCGAAGTTCTGAACTGCAGTGTGTCACCACAATAACCTCTTTGTGTCACCTCTTGGTGAACCTGTGTTATCTTATCGTAAGTATTGAGTACAAGAACCAGAATGTGATTTAGCTCCGTCACTGCGCCATTATTAACCGTAATTACTGTAAGATCTATATAGATAAAATGTTTGTCAATTTATCCATATGCAATTATTTTCATCCAATTTCTGAGACATTTGTCATTTCTTAATCCTATTTTGTCAATGGCAACAGGAAAGACACCCATAAGAGTTTAATTACTGTAAGCATCACAATGTGGTTTTCCATATAAGGGAAAGGAGAATTCTGCCAGAGCTCTCAGCTGCTCTTGTGATTGTGCCGGAATGAAAACAACACACTCAGGGCTCAGACTGAGAAAGGCCTGAGAAGGAAAAACAGCCAAAACTGAAAGAACAGAATGTTCTAAACTCTCCTTTATGTTTCTAGATAGCTGTCAGTAGAAACAAAAGCACGTGCTCTGAATCAACCCCCCCCCCCTAGGTTCAAGAATGTCCCCAACTAGAGGCAAGAATAAGAAAGTTCCTGTAGTTGTAAAAAGTGAAGGACACATTTTTCTTCTTCTAATTATTCACCCATTTTTTTTCTTTTTTTGAGTGCTTGACAGGATTCAGTGAAACACTCTTGGTCACTTTGAGGATCCCACAAACAGGGATTCAATCAAACACACAGTCAGTTTTAACTGATATTTCACCCTAAACCGATGTAGCATTTTCGTAGCGTTTTAATATGCATAAGCAAGATTAGTTTTACTGCGATGGATTGGCGACCTGTCCAGGGTGTATTCCTGCCTCTCGCCCCAATGCATGCTGGGATAGGCTCCAGCCCCCCCGCGACCCTAACTAGGAATAAGCGGCTGAAGATGAGATGAGATGAGATGAGAAGATTAGTTTTAAGTGAATTCACTATTTACATGAACAACAAATCCATCAATGGCTAGCATCTTTTTTTCTTTGACTCTTATCATTTAATTATTTAATTAAAACAGTGAAGATTATAAAGATGGAGACTGACAAACAAATTCCTACCTCAAAAAAAAAGTGGTTGGCTTTCTTCAATGGTCTCATAGCCGCTACAGGTAGACGGAACTGAGATTTTTCACAAAGCACTGCCTACTCCCATGTGAATGTATAGGCTATCTGACAGTCTGAAACAAACACGATTTCTGAAACATTATAGTATTTTAATGGACAATGTATACATTTCCTGATTAACAACCAACAAGAGTGTCAGCCATCAAGGTGTCAATGAATTTTGTATTACTTCATAATATCACTTGCAACAATTCTCAGGGAAGTGAGAATAGCCCATACATTCTGATGGTAGCATGCAGGACTTCCTACTCTGAACTATGTAAGCACACGTAAGTATTGCTTGAAGATAAATCATAGTTCTGGCTAACTGGAGCAGGTATGAGATAATCGAAAAAATCAAGAAAGGAAAAACATATCAAATGATAGAAATCTGGGAGTTTCCCTTTAACCACAATTTTTAGGCCACACCTGTTATTGTATTTTCAGTTCTTATGAGCATAAGGCTGATGTTTGATTGAATTTCAGTCGCCCATACAGTGGCTAAGTGCGTTTGATTTAATATAGTGGGTGTTCCTTTCCAGTCACCAGCACGGTCACAGTCTCCCTCTCTTCCTTCTATCCTTACATGTTCACTCCAATTCAGAGAAAAAAGATTAAGCACAGGCATGCCAAAATTACAGTAAATTGGTTTATTTACAGTACATTCAATAAAAGAGCAAGTATAACTAGATTATTTACACACACAGACTATATGCCCACACACACACACACACACACACACACACACACACACACACACACACACACACACACACACACATGTGCGTGCAAAACCAACCACACTAGCAAACATTTCCACAAAATAAAATACTTTATATTAAGCTCAATATTGTAACAGCTGGTACATGTCTGCATTATAAACACACATTAACTTCATTAGTTAAGAATTCGTTATCAGCAAAACTTATACTTTTTTTTTTTTTTGTTAAGATTAATTTATTTAAAAATCACCCGTAGCACAAAGAGCAGAAACCCGCTGCCCCAGAAACATGGCACCGATCCCTCTACAGTGTGGGGCTGAATCACCAGTACACCCCATAAGAATAACTTCAGAACATTTACAATTAAAATAATAAATGATTCACAGATGCGACGATTTGAAACCCAGCCAGTTGACTGATTATTAAGTAAACAGTTTTCTGGGTCCGGTGCAGTGGACCAGACCTGCAAAGCAGACCTGAGCAGAAATGTAGCAAATATATATATATATATATAGCACATAGTACAGCTTTAATTTCTTAAATAAGCGTAGTAATATTTCTATCCTCTTCTGACAGTTTCCAGAACACATTCAAGAAAGTATGCGTTATTGTTTAAACGCCCTGCCCTCCTTCCCCCAAGTGTTGGAACCTCTATGGTGAAAAGGTAAAGACCTTACATTGGTCTTGGCACGTTGGAACCTGACCGGAACCTGAATTGGATTTTAAATTTTTTGAAAAACAAAGTCTTTAGAGTATTTGACTAAACATAGGGAAAATATTTTGTTGGACATACCAACCATTCACCAAGAATAGGGTCTTCACAAGGCCAGTTTACAAATGTATATACATCCAACCAAACACATGCCTGGGCTTTGTTTTGTCATGGAGAAAACCCTTTTAAAATGCCTTTTAAATGTATATGAGTATAAAATGAGCATTTGGACACGCACAGTGTAGGTGACTTTCAGCAGGGTGTTCTTTCTATCCTTCACAGGTCCAGCTGAATACCCTGCCCCAAACGTCCCCGACCAACAGACTGTCGTGAGTCCTGCAACAGCACAGATTCAAGGAGCAATGATCAACCATCATGGCGCACACATCATTATTTACCCGAGACAATACATCATTCACACGGAATAAATATGTGATAATAATCACAATGAAAACGTATTACCTGTTCACATATTACACCAATCTAATATTTTTTTGATTTCTATCCAATGTGAACAATGTGGGTAAAAAAATATGAATGACTAAATTAAGTTTAATGACTTCAAACTTTTTGTTTTGTATATTTCATTTATGGAACTTGCATAACAACGTTTTTTATGATACAATATATTTGTTGGCATGATAAATACGTAGATATATTATTTATATGCAGTGGCCACTTTATGTTCAAAACTGTATGGTAGTAAAATGCTGATTTATTTCTGACACAATGCCCTCTTCTGGACTCTCTAGTTATTGGGAGCTATCTGGTCTCTTGCTAATTATTGGGAAGGTTGTGGCAGTGAGGAATGTTCTAGCAGTGGGGAAGGTTCTAGCAATGGGGAAGGTTCTAGCAGTGGGGAAGGTTGTGGCAGTAAGAATGTTCTAGCAGTGGGGAAGGTTGTGACAGTGAGGAAGGTTCTAGCAATGGGGAAGGTTCTAGCAGTGGGGAAGGTTGTGGCAGTAAGAATGTTCTAGCAGTGGGGAAGGTTGTGACAGTTGGAAATGTTCTAGCAATGGGGAAGGTTCTAGCAGTGGGGAAGGTTGTGGCAGTGAGGAATGTTCTAGCAGTGGGGAAGGTTGTGGCAGTGAGGAATGTTCTAGCAATGGGGAAGGTTGTGGCAGTTGGGAATGTTCTGGAAGTGGGGAATGTTGTAGCAGTGGGGAATGTTCTAGAAGTGGTCATTGGCATGTGTGGTGTTATGTACCTGGATATGGCCAGGGCAGTGATGGCGGGGTTGTTTTTGTAGCGTCGCCGGGAGACCGCCTGACTGCGGTTCAGCTCCTGAGAGAGAACCAGGTGTCTCTCCCACTCCTTACCTGCCGTGTCTGAAAAAAACCCCAAGAAGAGGGAGAATTAGAAGCTGTTTTTATTTATGGTCAGCATGTTGTTAAATTGAGAAAAATACATCTAATATAAGCCTTCACCGTTACAAGAGGGGTTGTCCCAATTTAATTTGTACATTGTGAGACTTATATGCGCTGACGCTGTGCTGTAACCAATGTGTGCTAAATTGGATTTGGGTATTATTGCTTTCTAAATTGCATGCCTAGTTCAGCAGAATTGCTCATCAGTGTTTACTGGCTGTATGTTTAATAACTTTCCCCATAATTCCTTGCAGCGAGTGCCTAATGCCTCCCCGCGACTGGCACAAACATTATGAACTTTTATCCGGATCACTCACAGTCAAACTTCTAGCTGAGCGCTTCAAAATCACCTCCACACTTTTAGTTTAGACATACTGTAATTGGATTTATATGGAATTTTGAAGGAGGACTGCCCCTCCCCCTGTTGTGTTATTTCATATACCCCTTGTATATTAAAAAAGTATATATATATACAACAATTCTTATTGAATCAAGAACATAAACTTCGCCCTATGATCGCTGAGAAGCTGTGTCTTTATGGATCATATTTAATCCAGTTTTCTCATGGTCAACCGATTTTTAAACAACCTTAGTACGCCTGGTCGTTGACCACACTAATACTGCACACCGCTGGCGACTGAGAGGTGAGCCGAAAGAGGCAGGGATGCAGTGGGGGAGGGGGGGCGGAGGGAACGACTTTTAACTGTGGTCCCTGGCTGCAGTTAACATGAGGTGTGTTATTAGTATTACCGGCTTTCTCTGGAGCTATGTACTGAGGGGGCCCCTGGGACACCTGTCCCTCCTGATGTGAAGGTAATTGTGCCCTCGTATATTCGGTCTTCCATACCTGTGCAGGAGCACAAAGGGGAGGGAAAAAATATATATCAAACCTAATTTAGCACCTAATCATAAATCAACTCTTCTATAGAGGGGAGGCCAGGTTCCCATTTGATGCCTAATACAGAAACGTTTTTGATTTAATATCCACCCCTGCATCTCGTAAAACAAACATACGGTATTCAAAATGTGTTGTGTGTTTAAATTTGACCCAGCGAAGCCGTTTTCAGATATGAAAAAGGCCACGTTTGGATATGATGCTGAAATCTGAATTATTATGTTCCATCTCATCTCATCGATTGAGATATACAGAAAAAAATGTAAGTAAAGTAACTTTACTCAAGTAAAGTTGCCATTACTATACTCTGTGAAACAGTAAAACCTTTAGTGTCCATGTACAAGTGGGGTTTCCTGACTCGTCAGTTTGACACAGTCAGACACACTGGATCTGCTTCACCCCACCATGAATTCACTCCATCAATGCTACATGCAAATGCAGAGGTTGTGTGGAATGGGGATAGGTTTCTGACCAATGAGCAACGCTTACCCTCACGATTCCGTCGGCGCAGCCAGTGACGATGACGTTACGAGAGTCCCACTCATACTTCTGGGTGAAGCAGCAGCACAGGATCCCGCCCTCTGGCCCGAACGATGTGTTGATCCAGGACAGCAGCTGGCCCTTCATCGTCCACACGTACAGGTGTGCTCCGGCGCATGACGCAATCTCTCCCTGAGCACGGAGACGCAGCCAGAGTTACACTGTGTTACAGTGCATTTCATACACAGCAGTGCACTTCTACAGCATGCGGAAGACATTGCTGTTTGACCTCTGCACAGGGTGAAGTAATGGAAGCTAAAACACAAATTTTAGTGCAAATGAAAACATGCTAAACACAGCAGCAACCCTCTACGTAACATCAAACTACACCTTTCAGGGGCAGTTTTGAATAATAGAAATGTAACTTATAAAACCTGATATATTAATGAATTAACCTGATATATCAAGTAACTATGACAAAAAGTGATAAAAACGAAATCTCACTTTGGAATGTCTAATCTCACTTTTTTTTTTTTCAACAATTTTAATGATAAGTGCACAGGAGATGTACATACAATAGAGTTTAAAAGATCCAGCTGAAAATGGCGGACTTAATTAAAATGGGCAAGATAAATAACAATCAATCAAAAACAATAAAAACAGGGTGAGGAATTTGTCATCCTCCACTATTTCTGGCTCACATTTCACCACTGGTCATATATTTAAAAAAAGTATAGATTACTGCCACTTTATACAATATACACATAGGATAACACATATCTAACACATAAAATATATTTAGATATATGGATTTTTTGCATCATGTTGTATGTATTAATTATTATTATGTATGTATTAAAATCTCTCCTTAAAATTACTACTTTAAAGATTTCTTGTATTAAAATGGATATGGGTTATGGGGCTACAACCGAATATCTGACAGTGGAAATAAAAATATATAGATGTATGGAATTTTTATATGTATAAAAAAACGTTTTTTTAATGATTTCATGTATTAAAATATTACATTTTTCATGAGCGCTATAACCCACAGGCCCGTGACAGATGCTCCTCACAGGGAGGGGGATAAATAAGATACTTGCTGGTTTTCCTGGCAACCCTCCCTTGTTCGCCTGGATAACTGTGGCTTTGGGGCATGCCACGCAGCGTCCCCTCTCTGCTTGTTACCGATGGGCTGGAATGCTGGACGTTTAACTCCAGCGTGTGTCGGTCAGTGGGCGTGGCTCGTGACGACTCGGAGCGCCTGTGTGCAGCGGGGGCGGGGGTGGGGGAGGGGTCTCACGGTGAGGTCATTGATGGCCAGGGCGGTGAGGCTGGCGGCGTGCCCCGGGAGCTGGGTGATGTAGCTGAGCTCCTCTAGGTCCCAGAGGATGCAGCTCCTGTCGCGGGAGCCACTGACGATGATGCCGTAGGCCTCCGAGGCCACCAGGCAGGTGACGGCGTCTGTGTGTCCGTACAGGGCCTGGGGGGGTTCAGACTGGGGTCAGGGGAACCGTGCCAGGACAGAATCTGGCCCATCTGTTCACCCAATCCTATCTCACTCTCCCTGCTGATCCCAGATCAGCGCTGAGCACGTGATGCAGACTAATAACTCACTCTGGGATCAGAGAAGAGCCAGGGAAGAATCTGGGACATTAACGTTTTGATGCTTAATTTAATCTGCTAAAACAATCCATCAATGTTGAAGATGTTTAAGTGCAGAATACCAAGAAACACCAATTACGTTAAGTCTGGCATACCATAATGCAACTGTGACACAATTCATTCTGGGAACATGAAATATATAGATAGTGAACAATAAAAAATCAAAACAACAATGTAAAGTCACTTAATAGGATGATGGGCCACCATCAGTTTTGATTAAACTGACTGCTCTCATCCCAGGTTGAAATCTGCAGTCAACTGATCTGCGTTGTTTCTGCCTCTACTACCTGGCCTGGCAAGCTGTTTCAGGCATCGAGAACTCTGTGCAATTTATCTTTATTTATTTAGCCAGGTGTTTCCATTTTTTTTGTTCACTACCTGTACAATTTGCAACTAAAGGCACCGACTATTGTATTTACACACAAACATAAGAAACAGTATAACAGAGAAATGTATTTTGACCGGGAAGAGGTGCTTTCCATACAGACATGTGTTGGATAGAGCTCCCACCTGTCTGAGTCTCATGTGTCTGAGCTTGTCTTTGCTGATGGAGATGTCCCACACACACACCACGGTGCTGGCCCCCCCTGTGATGATGGTGCTGGGGTCGGGGCAGGCTGCACATAGGTTCTCCCCCCAGTCCGACAGGCTCTCACAGACAGCAAAGTTCTACCAGGGGGGAAACCTGGGGTCAGTTGTCTTTTCATTTTTTCTTTACAGTTTAAAAAACCTTTCTTTAAAATTATACATTTTCAATACAATCATTTAGCAGATGCTTTTATCCAAGGCGTCCTACAGAAAGTGCATTCTGCTCAAGTAGATGAACAACCACTTGATGCTACAATGTTCAGGCACATCATCAACTAAGCACAAGTCCAAGTAAGATGGACAATCTGTGGTATCAATCACAAACACAGTCAATGTGCATACCACAGAGGAAGTATAGTATTCATAAATTAATCCTAAACCTGTAACTCCTGTAATATCAAACCAGAACCTTTTCCGTCGCATAGCTTCCGAAGGTGCAGGTGTTATCGTGGAAACCCCACGAGAAGAAAGTGCCCCAGAGAGGAGGAATGAGGAGCTTGTTCTTCTCCACAACCAGAATGTCCTTCTCCCCGCACACCATGTGCCCGACAGGCCCTCGGATGAGCTCTGAGACCAGAGGAAAGAGAACTGTGAGACGCCTGTCCTCGTTTCAACCCAAACAGCCGGCGTTAAATGCACACAAACCAGTGGACCCCAAGGTGGTTCTACAGAAACCACTGTTGTTGAGTTTAGACTCAGGGAGCAATCTAGTTGGCCATTCCAAGAATACACAAACACTTCCCCAGGGGTTCCCTCTTAACATTATATGGATTAATATTTACTGACTATTTCGACTATGTTTTCTATTAAACATCAATTTAATTTCATATTCCAATTCCGTATGCAAATTAAAAGATAACCGTAAAGCAAAACGCTGCAGATTGTTCAGAGTGCAGTCCTAGGCATCCGTTACTTTAAGCTTGCCCCCCGTTAAATCAAATGACAATGCTTTCGGGCCGCATGAAAAATGCAGCGAATCTGCTGCGCGGGCGTGCGCGCGCGTGTGTAGCTGTAATTGCCGAAGTCATGCAGATGCACCGAGAGATCATTTCTCCTCGCTAAAGTGTTTACAAGCACGAGTCCCCTGAACATTCTCTGAGAGACATTTTTTGCATTAACCTTAATATTCACACTCCAATTTATCTTTATTTATTTATTGATCAAATGACAAACCGAAATGCAATATGCAAGGAGCCACCCGGCAGAGGAGGAAATTCATCTCATTTTCCTGAGAGACCCTTTTGGGATATTCAGATTATTAAATAAGTCTCACTTGAGGCATCATCAGGAAGGGCCTAACAAATAGGCAGAGCCGCTTTTCTCCCGGCCCAGGAAAATGATCCCATGAAAAGTCTAGCCAGCATCTTCCCCGGCTGTGCTATTGCTCCCTCTGGACGTGGCCCCATCTTATACACAGTAATTGAAGAATGGGATAAAAAAAAAGAAATAATAATAATAATAATAAAGCGACCGAAAGTGATGAAGGCACGGGCCCTGCTCACTGACGTGCACCGCTATGCCTTGAGCTGTGCTTTGCTATGCGTTGGGGCGTGATGTATCTGGAGCTGGGGATATTAAGAAACGAGAATAAGACACCTTTAATGGGCTGGACGGACGGCCTCAGCTTGTCCAGTTTGAAGAAGAAAGGCAGGACGTGGCTCGGCCCGGACGCCTCCTTCGCTGAGCTTTTGGGGCTGTTCCGAGGGGGATGGGGCTTGCTGAAGAGCTACGAAGAGAGTTCGACAAGGCATCCTTTTGCTAATTTCACTGCTTATGCATGTGCTCATTACCATCAATAAAATAAAAAATATTTTAAATAAATATCAAATAAATATATTATATATTTATACATATACACTACAACAATACTACTACTACTATTAAGAATAATAATAATATTTTTATTGTCATCGTTATGATTATTGCATCACTACTGTATGATTATACTACTATACTTATTACTATTGGTATTGGACAGATTACTTTGTCCAAGGGACTTATAGAATATCATAAAAAAACCTGTAGTATACAAACAATAAATAAGCAGTAGGTTCCCATGTGTACGGAGACGTACGGTGCATTACAAGATTCAAGTACAATGGACAGTCTAGCACAAAATTCTAATAACTCAGTGTAAGTAGTATAGGTAGCTGCAGAATGAGTTCACAAATACATGCAAACACAAATGTGCATACCCCACCACTACACACAAAAGGAGTGAATCCAAATGCAAAATGGAAAATTGACAAACAACCTGAGCTTTCCTACCTGTTTGGTTATTTACATGAGCTTTCCTACCTGTTTGGGTATTTACATGAGCTTTCCTACTGGTTTGTGTATTTACCTGAGCTTTCCTACCTGTTTGGTTATTTACATGAGCTTTCCTACCTGTTTGGGTATTTACATGAGCTTTCCTACTGGTTTGTGTATTTACCTGAGCTTTCCTATCTGTTTGGGTATTTACCTGTTTGGGTATTTGTCCAAAGTTGCTGATGAAGCCCAGGATGGTGTTTTTCTTCAGCGGGTCTTTCAGGCTGTCCGCATCCAGCTTCTCGGCGTAGAAGTAGGGGTGGAAGGTGTTGACCGAGTCCACCGCGGCCGGGCCCTGCTGCCTGGAGCCGAAGATCAGGTCGATCCAGAGGTGGAGCTGTGAGCTCACGTAGTCGCTCTCCAGGGCCTGCAACCAACGACACCACTCACTCAGCCAACGCCGCCAGAAATGTGAAACTCGTGAAACACGCTTCTTCATACACTCTGTATGTAGTGATTGAATTTGAAACATTGAGTATAAATATAAACTCTTTTTGTGTTTTCAGCATCTTGTTTTAAACTTTTTTCAACTTTCAACTCATGTTGAAAAAGGGTGACAATCTGTCCAGCTAAACGCTGAAAAATGGTTTCAAACAAAGGTAGGTGTTTGTCTTTGTAATAATTAGTTATGTATTATTGTTTAACAGCAGCTCTGAAATCCCTGGGGCAGGTTCACCCCGTAACAGACTGACAAAGTAAGATTACCCAAAGAAATGGTGTTGATGCAATCTGGTTCAGTACAAACACTGGATAACAAGGGACTTGGTCATTAAGCATTTAATAGGGCATGAAAGCATTTTGTAAGCAAACCGGGGGGGGCAATGCATTTGAGGGGGCCCCTAACTCCACAGGAGTGAGCTGGGGGCTGTGCTGTGACTGACAGCTGTGAAGTCACACTGGCGCACAATGAAGAGTATCGAGACATGCAGACAAGTACTGCTGGACCCGCTCCAGGTTCCAAGTCTCCTCTCAAAAGCAGCAGCGCTTTCAGCACGGCATCTTCGCGCGTCAGGCTAAACGCTCAGTTAGGAACGCACTAAACTTCTTTCATGCGCTGAAGAATGGGCGACACATCCCAAAAACCGGGAACAAGAACCCTCTGTGGAAAGTCCCTGTGGTCTTTGCCGGCTCATTTGCATATGAAAAGCACAGGCAGACAAAATGGCTGGTTCTGCCTATTGGAAACAATGCAGATATTGCCAGCGAGATTGTGAACTGATACAAGCCCGGGACGTAAAGACCTCGGGGGGGTGAACGGTGCTGAGAAAGAAGGCATTCATTCCAATAAGCAGCAAGCAACAGTAATGGAGTTACGAGAGACTGCGGATATTGTGCTCGTGCTGAATTGGCCAGTTATCGCGCGGCGACAATGGCGTTAAACAGAGTAATGGGGCCTCCTTGATGAGCACAACAAGAGGTTATTATCTCTGAAATATAAAAAAAAAAAAAAAAAAAAAAAAAAAAGGAGCACTGGAGGAACCTTGCTCTAAACCCAGAGATTCACATTTCTGTGACTCAAACAGAGCGAATTATGAACAAGCTGAGGGATAAGAATTGATACGAAATATGGATGCATAACGGGGTGATCGTTGACTTGTCAGGGTTGGAACTTTAACAAGCCTGCATGGTTAAATAAAACCATTACACTACTTTTTCGGAGCATCTAATAAGTGTGCGAGACTCGTTCTTGAAGTATTATGCGCCACTTGGACCCGGCACCTTATGCTAAGACTTTTTCGGAGTGCTTATGCTTATTGTGTTATCGTTGATTTGTAGATCAGCACAGTGCCAATCCCATATCTGTGTCTGTGGCACTGGTACAGAGAGGAGCCCAACCTTATTCTGCGCGCTCTGGGGAACTGATAAATCCTTGCTGGTGTGACGATGTTAAACAGAGGAGGGGTGTGCAGCAGGGCCGTGGCTGTGACCACATAAGGAACAAAGTCACTCACTGAGGAAGATGAAGGAGGAGGAAGACGGCTGTGTAAAGTGCAGTTGTATGCCGATAGCATTTCACACTTGCCTCACATATTCACTCGCGCTCTGCCATCCTGGTACACTTTGGAAGAAGCTTCTATTGCGAATATTTGTCGTGTTATTGGTGTTTGCTGCTTGTTATTTGGATTTAGCGATCTAAGAAGGCTCTATCTCAGGGGTAGGCAGTCTTACCCTGTGTGGGCCGGTGTGGGTGCAGGCTTTTGTTCCAACTGAACAGTGACACACCTGATTCCACTAATCAAAGCCCTGATTGAAGACTTTGATTAGCTGATTAGTCAAATCAGGTGAGCTACTGCTCGGCTGGAACAAAAGCCTGCACCCACACCGGCCCACACAGGGTAAGATTGCTCACCCCTGCTCTATCTACCACCCACTGCCAAACGCGTTAAACCAAATGACAGCAATTGCCACTGACCTCTCTGTGCAGCCGGATGAACTCCTGAGGGTCGCCCTTCGCCCACGGCGGCAGCACTACGTCTCCGAGCATGGTGCCATCCTGCATGCAACCTGCAGTGGCGCAGTGCACAGGTGATGAGCAGCAGAGATGGAGAGCAGTGTAACGCTCCCAGTGCACAGCAGTTTGGGCCATTCCAGGTTTCACTCACAGCAGGCTAATGTGGCGAGCTCACCTCTACTCTAGCGCACTCTCCTGCTCTTACCAAGACCTGGAACGGCTCACACGGCACTGGGAGAGACATTTACCTCCCCTAACACAGCGACACTATGATTAACGCCAACCCCCTATCTCACAGGAGAAGCGGCCAGCGAGGGCGATGTGTGCCTACCCAGCTCAAAGTTGTTGGAGTTGACGAGGAAGTCGGGCAGGTAGTAGAACTCAGGGATGAGCTCTCTGACGTCACTCATGTTGTCTCTGGAGGCCGAATCCCACTCTTTCCTCACGCTGTGGAACATCCTGTCCGCCACGTCGAAGGACCCGCCCTGCAGATGAATGGACCAATCAGATTGCACCCCTCCGTGCCCTGACGCTAAAACCCCGGCCTGGATTCGGTCAACATTATTTGTCATTAACTTGGGACTCACTATTAAGCCAAATGTTTGTTTTGATTTCATAAACACAGTTTGGCAAGTTCGGCAATTGGCGAAATGAACTTGCCAAACTGCTAACAAGTTAACAGTTGCATTTAATTGTGAGTCAACAAGATAAATGTTGATTGAATCTTGGCCACTGCCTGCCACAGTATGTGACTACCCCTCTGGGCTCTGTGTCACTCCTACCATCCAGCCATCCTTAGTGCTTCTCCTAATACATAATCTATGCAGTACGTGAGAAAGCAGTGAGAGTGAACAGCATGACACGTTACCAATGAGAAATTACACATGATAAAACATAATAAAGCAAAAACAGTAATGAAAATCTTCCATTATGAATATTAGGGAGAAAAAAACTAAACAACCCAGTTCACCCCCACAGAAGTGATATGCAGAAGTGATAGTTCACTTCCAAACGGAGATGTCAATAAATTAGGCCCCTGATATATAATTGCGAGGCATATTAAATATCTTGAACGTTAAATTACAGGCAGCTACATTTGCCAGAGGCTGATTGAAGCTTTTCATTTTTTTTGTTGCAGATTTTATAAGTCCTGATAGAACCCTCCTGAGAATGGCATAATTTGTGGTAAAAAGATTACCCATATTGAATGAAAATAATATATACATGGTAAATGCTGTTAGTGCCACAAATCACGTTATAGATATTACAGCATGGAGGAATGTGACTCTGCTGCAGCCAAACACATTGTGGGCGCACCTAATACCTTTATTGTTTTATGCTTGGATATTAAATATGCATGACATTTTATTTTAATCAATTGGATCGCAGTGTACAAACGCGATACTTTTAAGGGATGAAACTTGATTTTTGCATGCTTTTGACGCTAATGTGTTTATTTGCATATATATTGAAATCGTGTTTTTTATTTTCCAAAACAAAAAGCATGTTCGTAGACAACCGGAGGAAGCCAAGACAAAATGGCAGCCATTTAATTTCAGAGGCTAATGTGTGTATAGCAGTGGTGTCTTAGCAGTGAGATTCCACTGAGCTGAGGGTCTTGTTCTCGTCTCATCGGCCTGTTTGCCTTGGCTTCCCGCAAAAGGCAAGGAGTTGTGTGTGACACACAAACAGGGAAAATAGCTTTTTTCATTGGCAGTGGGGGAGTGAGGATTCGTGAGCCCCACACTGAGTGGAGCTACTGTGTTCAGTGGATTACTGTCTTGAACTGACCAATCAAAAGGCCCAGCTCTCCACAAGGCGAATGGTATATTAGGTAAAATTATTCAGTCATTGACAGAACAGGATAACTCCACCCATTTTTGCAGTTCATAAAGTCTCAGTTTTCAATCGCAATTTTTTATATGGCTGTTCCAGAGTCTGGCAAGTTGTACTTGCAAACTCAAACATCGCGAGAGAGCAATGCTTTTAATGACAGCTATACACTTTGACTGACAGCCATAATTGTGAAATGTTTACGTTATATTTACTGTCACAGCATTTCATTGATCTTAACCATCAATAGGCACCCCAGCTGAGTTTATGGGGAATTATTACATAATTTGGTCTGATAAATTAGAGCTTGTATTTTGTGTGCGCTTGGTACTGTACGTCCAATTAAATGCTTTACCTGGAGTTCATTTCCAAATGAAGGATTTTAAAATGAAGACATTACCTGAGACAGCCCTGCTGTGTGTTTTTAATATACATTATATTACATTAATTTTTTTTTTATTTTAATTTATTTCAGATTTTTCAGATTTCCTACATTTTCCTCCCAATTTGTTGGCCAATTGTACCCTCCATTTCTTCAAATAGCCACTACTCTTGTGACCGGAAGTTACAAAGAGTAGTGGCTTTGGTATTAGCACCACCTCCATCGAGACGCCACTAACACAACTGTCAACTGATTCCGATACACACAGAGCCGGAGACTCACCTGCCGAGCCATGGACTCACCTGCAGAGACAGGAAGATCTGGGAGAAGGGCTCCATCCTCACCAGCAGTGAGGCCACGATAATAGCGGAGGAGTAGTGTGTGCAGTAATGACACTGGGCCGTCAGCTCACCTAAAACAGGACCGCAATGGACTGTAAGGGACATTATGGATTCACCAGGGTTACAGTAAAGACGTTTTTGAACTGCATTTCACAGCCAGTTCTGAATATATACAGGGAGTACACAAAATAAGCTTTGACTTCCGACCACTGTTTGTCTTTCCCGATGCAGTTTTTCCTTGTCTGGCGTATGCCATCATGATTTCGACACTGTTCCCCTTGACATATTCAATTATTTTAGAACCTCCCATATTTTAAAACGTCTTTTATAGCCAAAACACATTGTTAATTAGTATTGACATTAATATGAAACACATGTGTAGACTCCTTTTTAATTGTGATATAGTTACTTCAAAATGTGAGTCCTTCTTCTGTCTACTGTCTACTCCCTGTGTGTGTGTGTATATATATATATATATATATATATATATAAACAATGGTACATAAACAAAAAAATATATAAACAAATATACATAATAATAATCAAGAAAAATAATAAAATGTTATTTTTTAGCCATTCAAATTAACATATCAAAATAGCATTGAAACTGATCCTGTAAGTATGCGTAACTACACCCATCAAGCCTATTCATCTCCTTTGCTGCAACCTTTGACCCCATTATATTTATCATCTTTCGATCACATCCATCCAGTCTTCTCAGTTCAACTTCCCTCTTAGTCACGCGGCGCTCCATGGCTATCATAAATCTAGCCCTGTTCACAAAACCCAGGGGATACTTCTATTAAGTTGGGTCAGCAGAGTTTGTGTCCTCCTGACCTGTGTAAGATCTCATTTGTAACTGAATTTGCTCGTAGCACCTCTTCTACTACCCTGTCCCTTGGGGTCTCATTTTGCTACACGCCCAACTAATTTGTTAAGCGCATTAAAGTCATGTGGCAACGGCATGGATGACACTGGAGACACCGCTGACTATGATGGAGAGTTTGACTGTAGCTTTTGTGAGAAATGTCTTGTTCATTTTTAGACAGAAAAACAAAAGCTACAAAGGGGGCACAAACATGCAAACACCAAATTAAAAGTAGGGAAAGGGTGACTAAAAGTTTTTCATCCACTATTCCAAGTGTAAGAACTTGCTCTGTGCAACTGTGTTGTTGGCCTCTCCAAAACCAAGGTATAAAGGAAATAAGATTTTAAAACTGTTTTGAAATGAATAGCGGCCTCAACCTTGCCCTTCAAGTTTGGTTTCTAAGGAGTTAAGCCTGCTCACAAAAGACGTCTCTACTGTAAGTGTAACTGGACTTGGGTGTCATCCCTCCCCAAAAAAACAGCCCCAGGGTATGTGGCTACATCCCCACACCGTAACCAGGACAGCACGTTCCACAACAAACTTCCTTTTTTTTTATGCTGCAAAAATGCCTGCTGGTCTATGAGGCACATATGAGGTGAGTAAGTGTGAGTTGTATTGAAGAATCATCTCACCATCATTATTCTCCACTTCGTTGTACCTCTGAATAAATTTATCTTTTCTTTTGTCCGTCTGGGCACCCATGGGTTTGGACAAGTCTCGGAATGTTGCAGGATTAGAGAGATCGAGTGTCTTGGGAGGACAAAAGAAAACGAAAGGAGCTCAGGATTAAATACATCGATATAAGGGTCATGTGACGAAACAGGAAATAACAGCCAGATGCCGTACAATAACACACACGTGGTATATATGGGTAGGATATAATTACAGTGGGATTTTGCCATGTTACCTCTGATTCGTAATCGGCCAGGATCCAGGGGAACACAGGATACTGCATCAGGTCATTGTATGTCCGCCCAGCCAAGGTGTTTAACTGCATGAGGTATTCAAAGTTGCTCATCTCTCCTTTCTGTTGGCAACGAACACAGGCAGAAAGCAAAACCCATTTGAACCCTTTGATCCATTACTGATAAAGAGAGTACATTAATGTCACATGAAGCATTACAAAATGGCACTTTCATGGCCAGAAGTCGCACATTCATAATACTGTAATTTTGTCAGATGCAGATAGCTTTTATGGACATCAAGCTAGCATTTTAACAGCATGTATTTGACAGGTTCCCATTTTAAAAGCAAGTATTCGACAGGTTCACATTTTAAAACTTGGGTCCATACCTGCCATTTATGTAGAGCGGTCTTCTCTCCACCTGTTGTCTTCCTGAAAAAAATAGAGCAATGCACTCGACCTAAGCATGTTACAGTATAATGTATTTCAACTAAATATTACCCAATGCCTTACAATACCAACTATCTCCTATATAAATATTATATTTAAACTATCAAGAGATAGAGAAAGCCATTATGACAAAAGGTTCAGACCAGTTCAAATTAAAATCACCCATAAGAATGAGCTCCTTATTGTGGTCACAATCTTTGAAGAGTTTACAGAACGTGAGCTAGGCTATATCAGTGCTCAGCAAAATACCGCCTGCTTTCAGTTGTTCTTAAAATTCTCACGCAAAGAGGAGGGTCGCACTTAAGGCATGCTTTGGTAAATATAGAATTAGAATACCAAATTTAGTTAATTTACTAAATCTCCACCCTGTTTTAGCACGTTCACCCCAGGTGTACATATGTATGAAATCGAAATACAAATATGCCTTTTCCATAAAGGCGAATATGGATTTGATACAAAATTTAAGTCTCCTTATGTATCAAGGACATGTGCACAGCAGTGTAAACAAAGACCTAATGAGATGCCTTAGTTAATTACAATCACCGGAGACACTTTTATTCCTCAAACATGGCAGCCAGGTATAAATGGTTCTAATAATACAGAATAATGGAATGGAAGAAAAAAATCCTGGAATAGAATCAATGCCCAAGCAAAAAACTATTGTATAAAATCATCATCGTTAAATATAATCTGGAGTCAATATGGTTTTGAAAAGAACATACCGTTTGTCCAAGAACTGGATTTGGGGGCGGTATTGGCACTTTCACAGTAAACAACAATTCAAATTGAAATCGTCGTCAAGCTGCTCAATAGGGTGTAATCCATCCCAAAGGACAAGCGGGTGTCGAAGTATTCTCATCTTCAAGCGTTTGAATATGATTAATGAGTAGCTAAAAGCCCTGAAGTGCTTATAGCAAAATCCTATTTTTTAAATACAAAGATATAGGGGGAGGAGAGCGCAAAAAAACCATACCACTCCCCGATCCATCATTTATCAAAGCCCTGATTTGAATTCATTCACTTGAAGTCTGCGACATGAAGGAAGGCGGGGATCAATCAGATGAAACGCGTGTTGGTTTTCAGCTCACGACCAAGCAACCATTTGTTCTCACAAAACTACGCTCACCACTTCTTCTAATGCACTTACTGTGCATTGACCTTAATTAGAGAGGACTGTCTCATGCTATTGCTCGAGGCCGAAATGGGTGAGTGAGCAAGACTACACCCCTGGTTTCCCCCCGCCACTGCTCTTAGCCGTACGCTATACTGCTCTAACTAAACAGCGATTCTTCTCCAAAGTTCCAAGTTCGCCTTGTTCACCTCGTTTGGCAGGTAACCACAGCTCATTTAGCGGGTCGTTAGGGAGATCGTGTTCATTAGCGATTACAGAGCAGCTGCAAGAGCGGTTAAACAGAATGAAATCACGCTTTACCTCTACAGCACCACAGCTAACACTAGGGTACTGAATGTAAAGATCACTTTAAAAATGGACAAACAGGGCACCTTGAGGTTGACAATAGGCAGAAGCTCCATGCTTGGCCTTACCACAGTGGATATCTACGAGAAAACAGTCAAATGAATAAGTGAATAAGAAAATAAGAAAAAGTTATTGAACAAATAATAAAAAATAAAAAATTGCCTCTCAGTTGTCCAATATGCGCAAAATTAATTTAGTCAGCGTAAACAAAAAAGAATAACAGCCAACTGCAAGCATGGAGAAGTGTGAGCACTGGGGGGTGCCCTGTTTCTCAGCAACATCGCAAATGCAGGCCCGTCGCTTCGCTCCAGGACAAAAAAAAGATCTGGGATTTGTGTCACAAGTGGAGTGCAGAATTTAGCATGGTACGACTCTGTTATCGCTGGGGCTCCCCCCAAATGGAGGCAGGAACTAGACACTAATTTCTTGATTAGTTCAGGGCAGGCAAGGAGTTATGGGGATAATTATTTTAAATATTCTAACACAAACATCTCTCTGTATGGCAGAATATAACCATGGTCATTAAAACAGGGTTATGTGTCCACTTACTGGTGGCAAACAAGAAAAAAGTAGTTCCGTAAAATAAACGTTGCTATTTGTTTCTAGTTTGGACCGATTCACATTCTGGCTTAACCCTATATTGATATCATAATACTGGACTGGGTGGTGGTACTGCTCGGTCCCGTGGGTCATCGGGTCTTTCCTGCACACTCCAGAGCTATGCAGTTCCCATACAGTGCAAGGGGAACGTGGAGTACTGGTTACAAGGAAGCACAGTTGTGGCCTGCACATTGCGATGAGGGATCAAAAGTTACCTATTTATGTTGACTGTAATGTAACTATAAATAACTCCTGTGATGGCATGTGAAACATTGGTGCATAAATCTTAATGTTACAGCATATGACATGTATCACAAATGGTGGAAAAACAAAACACAACACACTTTAAAATTCCCTTTGTTCCCCTCTGTGACACGGCAGTACACCTCATGCCATTTCTGTTGCCTAGTAACCGCTAAACAAGACCAAGCTTGCATCACGCTGTGGAAAGAAGCGTGTGTGCACACAGAGAGACAGGTCCATCACTGTTTCTTCTATTTCTGTTCAAAACTACAAGTTTTAACTTCCTTTAACTTCCTGTTATACATGCAACGGATATGCCTGATCTGCAAGGAGCGCCGACTGAAGAAAGCTGCTTTCAGGCGCCGTCCAGTGTGTTAGTACCAGAGGTCTAACCATTTCTGACTTGAGCTCTGCATTCCCTTAACAGCTGGTAGGAATAACATTTTTAATGAATAACTTTACTGTAAATCAAGCTGAATCAATAATATTATGATCTGATATAAAATGCACCCTGAGCATTACTCAGGGTGCATTTAAGGCAATATATACTCAGATAAGGCAATGTTTTGAGTGATTATTAACCAGAAAAATCACAAAGCTAATAAAGGGAAACCTGAAAACAGAGGCGCTCTTTTAATGAGTAAGAATGCTAAGCTGTATTGTAGGTGCATAGATGCATATTCATTTTTCATTCAAAGGCTGACTTGAGAATGTCTTTTTTTATTTTCTTTAAACAAAATGTAATTGCCATGTTGGTAATTTCATCTCATTTGAACAGGAATACACTGCTTAATTAAATGACATGGCATATTTCAAAAATGAAATCAGCCCATTTTTCAAAGATAAAAAAGTAAAAAGCTCAGAGACTTTTTTAAAAATAATCACAAGTTGGTTTTTGAGTACAAGCAAATGTGTCTGAATGTTTCTGTTAAAATAATAAATCCTAATATTACTATATTGAGTAACAACGGCATATTAATATTTTATGAATTGTGCAGTACTATAATACTCATATAACACAGCCTTGTATAGAAAATGAATGATAATACCCAATATCTTGCTGGAATCATTCTTTACAAAATTGTTTTTTAAAAGGCTTGTTAAGTGAACATTTTCACACGGACGGATCTGCAGATTTCATGCGCGTACATGCAGTTGTTCCATGCGCTAGGATATCATCCGAATCAGCTAAAACAGAATTAACTCCTCTTCATGCACTTGAATATGATTAATGAGTAGCCAAAGGCCCTGAAGGGCTTATAATAATGCCTCCCTTTTTTTTTTTAACGGGAGGTGTGAGTACAAAACCTCGTATCACTTCCCCGAACCGTCATCTATCAAAGCCCTGATTTGACTTCATTCGCTTGAAGTCTGCTGGGTGACGGAAGACCTAGATCAATCAGCTGAAACGCGCGTTGGCTTTCTCAGCTCGCGATCAACAGCCATTTGTTTTCCTTTTTTCCCCCTGCAAAAATTGCATTCATCACTATTGTTATTGTGTGTTAACCTTAATTAGAGGGAAGATTGTCTCACACTATCCCTCTAGGCTGAGATGGGTGAGTGAGCAGGACTGCAGACGTTACACCTCTTCCTTACTCAAAGGCCAGGCTCCCCCCCATACTGCTTTCAGGCGTACATGAGATTGCTGTTCCTTGATAAATAACAATTCCAAAGTCCAAGTTTGCCTTTTCACCTCAGCTGGCATCTTTAGCTGGTCATTAGAGAGATCGCGTTCGTACGCAATTACAGAGCTCTTGTGAAAGTCGTTTAAAACAGACTGAAATTTAATTTGATCTCTGCAGCGCCATGGCTGCGGGGAAGAGAAAGGCATCGAAGGTGAAGATCACTCTCAAGATAGCCAAAAAGTCCTTGAGGCTGACCGCGGACGGCAAACGCCGCCTTGACCTCAGCAAGCGGGGCATCGACACCTTCCCCAAGTGTATCCTGAAGCTGTCCGACGTGGACGAGCTGGACCTGAGCCGGAACGGTCTGCGGAAGATCCCGGAGAGCATCGAGCGGTTCGTCAACCTCCGCTGGCTGGACCTCCACAGCAACCAGATCGAGCAGCTGCCGGGCACCATCGGCAACCTACAGAACCTGCAGCACCTCAACCTCTGCAACAACCGGCTCGGATCGGGCGCCGGGCTTCCCGCCGAGATCGGCGCCCTCAGGAGCCTGCGCTCCCTCAACCTGGGCATGAACCACATGGCGAGCCTCCCGCACGCGGTCACGGGCCTGTCCGAGCTGCGAGAGCTGGGCCTCTTCGACAACATGCTTGCCGAGCTGCCGGAGGGCTTCGCCAATCTGCCGCACCTCCGCAAGATCAACACCAAGCGCAACCCGGTCACCCCGTCCGACGGCGACGGAGCGGATGGCGGTGGTCGGCGAGCAGAGCGGCTGTACTTGCTGAACGAGAGCAGCTTGTGTGAGGGGTGCCACAGAATGAGCCGAGGGGAGAGTGACCGTCCGATCGGGGTGACTCACTTCCCAGGGCTGAGCACCCCGAACTCCGTGGCATGGGACACCCAGGACCTCTGGAGGATGAAGACTCCAGCTCAGAGCAAGCAAAGAGGAAATGATGAACCACAGAGAGGTGCTCAACTGTGGGCACGTAATCACAGAGTCTGATCCACAATCAGGCTTTTACAGACATTTCAACAGACTGCTCGGTTTGATATCAGAATGGTTCTGTGTGGTTCAGTAGGTAGAGCACGGCGCTGACAATGCATAGGTTGAAGGTTCGATTCCCATTGGGACTACATATACTGAAAAATGTATGCATTCACTACTTTGGATAAAAGCGTCCGCTAAATGGCATATAATATAATATCAATATAGTTACATATTCACAATAATTCCATATATTTTATGCATTATTCATGTGTTTTGTTTCAAGAAAAGTTTGAGTAATTCAAATATATATTATGAAAGAGAAACAGTGGTTAAAGTTATGCTTCATTTACAATGCATTTCAATGCCAGCTGATCCAAAGGAGAAATGGAGCAAATGTTTCTAATATTTTATCCAATTTGATATTTTCAGAACAGATACTTTAAAGCCAACTTAGAAGAGACTGAATGTTAAATTTACCTAAAAAATATTGCCAAAGCTTTAAAATATTGACTTAAATCGCGATTGTTTCTTGGAAAAGCATCACTAGCATCACCCTGCTATTATTATCTGACATCCATAGAATCAAAGTATTTTTAAATACACTCAAATATTAGACTAAGGTTTGGTAATGAAACCCAAAAGTAAAAGAAAATCAAAGGGACAATGTTTAATAAGGCTCACGTTTTCATGCAAAATTATATAGATATCGTACAATATTCTGCTACTGTACACAAAGTAAAAACAAATATTGTATTGCCTTTTGTTACAAACACAAACACTGGCAATTACAGTAAAGCTGTAAATATATTATAATGGATTTTATACAGTATCGCCAAAAAGATTACGGGAAACAATTATTATGGTCTGTAGCCAATAACAGGGAGGGCACTAAATCACATCGCGTTTCAAAGTGACACTGGCCCAGGATCTGTAACTTGCTGCTACGCATGATTTTCAGTGGAGATACAGGGTTTAATGCCCACAGATAACATCTTTTAAAATGAGGCTGGATAGAAGGAGCACGAGATTGAGTCTGCAAAAAAGAACATTAAAATGATATTTGAAGGGGGGCTTACCGCACCCTGGTAGACAATTACCGAGTGGAAACGCCAAATTCACTGGGTCCTATTGCTGTTATGAAACATCTGAAGAATGCTCACTGGCTTTTTCTTTTTTTTAATTGAGAGCATTTCAAGTTATAGTGGCTATGGATCAGCATAATGACTTCCTCGCACTGTCAATGATAAGCTGTCAAGCGTCTCTCTGAATTAGTCACTGTGCTTTTGTGCCAATTGCAAACACGCACACACACGCACAGGAAAAAAACATGTTAGCCACCCGTATTACAAGCTTATACTGATAGTTTTGGCATTATTATTATGATTATTACTAATAATAAAAATACTAATAATACTACAACTTAATTATTTTATTTATTTACTTAATACTAATAATTACTACTACTACTACTACTACTACTACTAATAACTAATAATAATAATAATAATAATAATGTATGCACCAGGGTCTGAGCATAAATTCAGTGGCAACCAGGAGTGTAAGACACAGTTTATTTAACTGAAAATATGTAGTGAATCACAGCAGTGCACAGTGTGGCACAGCACTGGCACTGCCAGTTACCCAACTGCACTCGATCTAATGATCAACTAGGCTGAGACCGCGCCGAGGGTGGTAATGCTTACCTCACATTCATGATGGCTTCCGTGACCCCTCTCCCTTTTAATGAAGGCACAACCGAGCACAGCCTATGAGAAGAGCACAAACCAATGAAGGCACAACCGAGCACAGCCAATGAGAAGAGCACAAATCAATGAAGGCACAACTGAGCACAGCCTATGAGAAGAGCACAAACCAATGAAGGCACAACTGAGCACAGCCAATGAGAAGAGCACAAACCAATGAAGGCACAACTGAGCACAGCCAATGAGAAGTGCACAAATCAATGAAGGCACAACCGAGCACAGCCAATGAGAAGAGCATAAATCAATGAAGGCACAACTGAGCACAGCCAATGAGAAGAGCACAAATCAATTGCATTCCACGACTGAAAGGTGCCAGCAAACACAGCAGCTAGTGGCAACCGACCTTACCGTTTGAAAGCGGGAAGGTGCTCTTTGTTCTGAAAGACGAGGAACGTGGACTGTCCGTTTCTCATGAAGATTTCCAGGGCGTTGTCCTGATGAAAAAAATCGGGGAATGTTTGACAAACTGAAACAAACAGGCACAAAAAATCCTGAAACCTGCACATGTGGCCCATATTACAATCTTACTCTGATTATTTCCTGTTATGAATTTCTCAGGCAGAGAAAAGGCACTAATTCATGTGGGCAGAGACTTGTTCTCCCCCCAACTCTTCAGATGAAAAGGCGCTAGGAATATTGGAAGGAAAACGAGTTTCACTGCAATTAAATAACATTTTCCATTTGGGCACAATGACTTTTGTCTGGTTATGTAGACACTAAAGCAGATTTCGTGCCACCGTAAAGGCAGGAAATATAACGAGTGTTTAGTCATTTGGAAGGATGCGGGCCTGCCTTGGGGAATAGTTTGGACCCTCCCATTTACTCTTTCCTTATTAAGTCACCTCACCTCCAAAAGGAAGCGTGTGAAATGGGCCTCCTTAACGTCTTCGTAAGGGTAGCGTCTGCAGCTCAGGCCAGCTGTGGGCTTGTCCTTACTGAACATGCTGCAAATGAAGGAATCCCGGACACTGCAATGGCAAAAATACAAATAAAACACACAAGGCATTATCTTTACCCCATCACACTCATTCATTCAAATGGAGAATAAAAGATTAGGAGGAACAAAAAATGTACACTAGCAGTCAAAGGTTTTAGAACACCCCCATTTTCCAGTTTTTACTGAAATTTAAGCAGTTCAAGTCCAGTGAATAACCTGAAATGGTACAAAGGTAAGCGGTAAACTGCCAGAGGTTTTTAAAAAAAAGTTTAGGTTACCAAAAACTGAAAAATAATGTCAATTTTTTGGCAGTGAGTAGTTTCCTACACCATCAAAAGGCACTTGGAAACTGGAGGAAACTCTGACAGGAAGAGGTCTGGCAGACCCAAAGCCACAACAAAATCATAAGACAAGTTTCTGAGAGTCAACAGCTTGTGTGATAGGCGGCTCACAGGACAACAGCTTCAAGCACAGCTTAACACTGGTCGAAGTAAGGAAGTCTCAGTTTCAACTGTGAAGAGAAGACTTCGAGCTGCAGGTTTGACAGGTTGAGTGGCAGTAAGAAAGCCATTGCTAAGATGGCAAAAGAAGAAAAAGAGGCTTGACTGGGCCATGAAGCAACGCCAGTGGACTACTGAAGACTGGAAGAAGGTCTTATGGACCAATTAATCAAAATGTGAAATATTGAAATTTTGAAAGGTTTTTGTAGGCCGTCGAGTAAGCATAAGGATGGTTCCTCAGTGTGTGACACCAACTGTCAAACACGGAGGAGGAAGCATGATGGTCTGGGGCTCTTTTGCTGGATCCAGAGTCGGTGACTTGCACAGAGTGACTGTTAATCCACATTAACCCATTACTTGTTCCCTGAAAAGGGCTTTTTTTATAACTCTGAAATGTACATTATTTTTCAGTTTTTTTTTTTTTTACCTCTGGCAGTTTACCACTTACCTTTGTACCATTTCAGGTTATTCACTGGACTTGAACTGCTTAAATTTAAGTAAAAACTGGAAAATGGGGGTGTTCTAAAACTTTTGACCGGTATGTTTAGGAACATTATTACTGTTGCTGTTTACAACGCTGTTTAACAACTCTTTAAAAAATGTTTACATGACTGTGACTCTGAGGCCAGCTATGAAAGTGGTTCCACTTTACAGCACAGGTCAAAGGGGTCATAACATAAGGAAAACACTGCAGGTGCCTGAATCTCGCACATAGAATAATACTTTTTACTACAGAAACACACAGGATGTTAGAATGATACTCGTTACTACAGAAACACACAGGATGTTAGAATGATACTCATTAGACAGAAACACATAGGATGTTAGAATGATACTCATTAGACAGAAACACACAGGATGTTAGAATGATACTCATTAGACAGAAACACACAGGATGTTAGAATGATACTCATTACTACAGAAACACACAGGATGTTAGAATGATACTCATTAGACAGAAACACACAGGATGTTAGAATGATACTCGTTAGACAGAAACACACAGACAGAAACACACAGGATGTTAGAATGATACTCGTTAGACAGAAACACACAGGATGTTAGAATGATACTTGTTAGAGAGAAACACACAGGCTTTTATAGTTGCAGAAAGTGCTACCACAAGCTTGATAGTTTATAGCTGGGGTTAAATGGATAAATAAATGTTAGGCGTTTTCACTCAAAGTCCCTACCTGGTGGGATGGTGATTTTTACAGCACACGTCCCCCATTGGCGAGAGCGTGAAACCCTCACAGATGTAGAAGTCATCTTTCCCAAATAACAGCACCCCCTCTGTTATGATGTGGCCACTGACGATGACTACGCAGAGCTTGCCTTTCACCTGAAGGCGACACGTTATCAAATTAGCGTGGAGCACAAAGTATTATCGGTTACAGGACTAAAGAGTCATTTGGGCAATGGGCAATTGTGATACAAAAAGTGGGAAAATAATCCCCACAAACTCTATGGCTGGATGTGTATATGCAGGAACATTCATAGTCATGCCTTTGTTTTGTTCTGTTCCACAGAAAGCAAAACAAAAATGAAACTTCTGATCTGTTTGCAGTTTCATGGGAAGCAATTGGTAAATGCAATAATAGAATAAAAAAATCAGTAAAAAAATAAATACATTTCTTTATGAATGACGCATTGGAAAACATTTAACCTTTCAATATGAGAATAAATCTAATCATAAGCATTTTGTTTCGGAGTCATTATTAAGTAATATACAGAAGTGATTTATTGTATCTGGCGCTCCCTTTTTCAGACTGCACCGTCAAATCTAATCACTGATCTGTGACCCATGGAGACAAGTTTTACAACAATACGCTGGAAAGTTACACACGCAAAGACCAGGGACAACACTACATATACAAACTTGTCCATCACAGTGTCCTTATTCCCTGGTTCAAAATGTCTACTGAAATAAGTGAGCTGTTGTTGACTGTTTGGAGGCTGTAAGTCATGGTGTCTCCAGCTGTGACAATAGTCTCTTAGGGGTTAGGTGGCTTGCATTGTTAAAGGCATGATGTAATCCCATCCTTACCTCCTCGCGGAGCTAAGCAACAAAAGAAACATGGCTCAGGTGTGCTCCGATTGTTTTTAGAACTTCGCGATTCGGCGCGGAGACGCAACTTGACGGGCAAGCACCAAAGAGGCGGTGAGCGGAAGGATAGCCGGTCAAAGAACCGTGGCCCGGGAACTAGAATGGGCAGGCAAATGCCTTAATTACGTGTCGCTAATTTTATTGTTTCCCTTCATTTCACGCCACGTGGCTGCACCTGGCCCCCCTCTCCCGTCAGCTTCGCCCCAACCCCACGGGACCCAGGACCCCCAAAACCATATGGGGCCCCGGTGCACCCGCGGCCTGCTCCGCAATTAATACAAATCAAATCAAGCACCCTTTCCATCCACGGCCCCTCTCAGCCGACGGTGTGGAGAGCTCGGTGTTTATTGCGAGAATTAATCAATGACATGCGCACAATAGGAACGCGCTAATTGATTATAGCCCTGCCGCGTGGAGATCCACCAGGTGGTCTCGTGCTTTGGGGTGTTATTGTTTATCAGAACAAAACAAAAAAGAAACATTATCAGTTTAACTAACAATGTGTTATCAAAGCTGTTTAACATGTAGATCTAACTAAGAATTCATTTAATGTCTTTTTTTGGGGGTGGGGGTGGGGCAATAAGCATTTGAGCATTTTTAAAAGTGTTTAGTTGGACATCAGAATCCCGTGTTGGGTCAATGGCAGTAACGGGGCCACTCTTTAATGCTTGTTGTCTCATAGAGATGCCCTGAAGTGTTGAAACACTGTTGTCTCTGTTGTTAACAATCTTTTATAAGCATACATTCGGCTATAGTGTCAGTATCAGTGTTTGACTAAATGCAATATTCATTTTTTAACAATTAAATCAAACCAACTTTGTTGTTCTGTATGTTGTGTGTGTATGCATTCTGAAGGGCCGTGTTGTTGCTAAAGTTCAGCTAATGTTCTGCAGATCCACGTTCCACTTTGAGAGGTCAAATTCTATAGTGTAATACTCGGCACAACAAAATTTGTACATAACCACGTTTTGCTTATTGCTGTTGTTCCTTTGTTCATACCCAGGACCATTTTTTCACCTCTACAAAAGCATTTAAAATCAGTCAAAGTGAAAGATAATAAATCATTCTGCTATAATACACATGCTATTCAATGACATTCTGGACACAAAACTGAGGGAAATTAAGTGAAATTGGGAACAGCAACACTAAAATCTCAGAAACCTTTGGTAAATGCACATTCAATGCATGATCAGTGTTGCGCTATCTCTCTGTCCACTCTGTGATAGACAAGACAGGGAGATTTCACTTCATTTTGAATCCAGGCTCAGGACTTCCTGCTTCAAAGTGCACCTGATGTCATAAGAAACCTCCGCAAACGAGGCGCACACCTTCAACGCCCATTCATTACGCTCGTGAAAAATACACTCGAGTAAGTTGTCATCCACCGCAAGTCTAATTATTCTTGGAGACGGAAGGGTACCACGCAAGACAGCATGAACTGTGTTTGTAGATTAATGAGCATGAAAGGAACTATTCATCTGACAGCCAGCACAGCAGGACTAAGAACCTCTAAGTGAATACAAGACAGTTGACGTCACCCCCTACCGTTTTTATTAATACTTCTGTCAGACGCTGGGAAAAAGGCCTGCCAGTGCTGTGCTTTTATGGGCCCGGTGACCTGCGGAAACCAGAGGCCTTTTTAGGCTTCCCACAGACGCCCACTGGGGTCCGGAGGGATCCGCACTGGCACGGCTTTTATCTAATTGGATCGAGAAGAGGTGACGACCGGGGCTGTGACAGCACTGATTCAAGAGAAGAGGCTGTGTTCGTACGGTCTACGAACACGAACTGATCATGGCCTGGATTCAGTCAGCATGTCCTTATTTTGACTTATTTTGTAAAATAAGTGCGTGTGTTCAGTTTTTTTTCACTGAACAGTTTGGATGTGCAAATTCAGTAACCCACCAAAATTGACTTGTGAAACACTTGCCTTTTATCTCTAAGTCAATGCGAAGGATAAATGTTGAGTGTGTGCGTGTGTGTGTGTGTGTGTGTCTGTGTGTCTGTGTGTGTGTGTGTGTGTGTGTGTGTGTGTGTGTGTGTGCGTGTGTGTGTGTGTGTCTGTGTGTCAGCTTTAGAGGAGGGCCTGTCTGACCCTTGTGAATCACACAAGAAGAAGACAAGGCGGGTTTTTTTCTGGAATGTTCTGTGGAAAGGTGCTCACCTCCTCGTCCTGGGCCAGCTCCTGCAGGATGAGCTGCGTCTCAGTGCACTGCTCAGAGAAGTCGTCGGAGAGCGGCGAGGAGTCGCTCAGAGAGGGGAAGAAGGTCAGCTGCTCACAGTCCAGCCCGTTCTCCTCCACCTCCTGCCCGGCCTCACACAGAATCTTTGGCTCTGCATTTTAATGCACATGGATTCAATATAACACCCTTTTTCGATTTGTTCTTAACTTTAAATAATAAACTGAAGTGAAAAAAATTTTCCCACATAAAAATTGCTTACACTGCATTTTTCATTCAGTTCAGTGCCCACTGAATTCAATGTTGTGTGTCAGATAGACTACGCAAGGCTTTTTTTTTTTTTAAAACAAAATAACAGAGTGTTTTAATTATCACAAAATTAAGTCCAATGACTGTAGACATGTTCACTTTCATTTTTCAATGTTTTTATTTTCATGAAAGACAAACAAAAGAAACCCTGGTTTTACCTGAATCCATGTCACTGCTTTCCGTTACACCTCTGTTCTCTTCAACAAGATTCCATTTCATGTACAAGCCCGAACTAGAGGCTGGAAACTGTGAAAGACCACACCAGCAGATGGTGATCTGTTAAAAATCTATTCCAAAGACTAAATCTATTCCATCCAGTTTCCCAAGTCAATTAATCAATGTATTATCTTCCAAAATGCATATCCCAGTAGTACTTGAGAGGACTCTGAGGTAGGGTTGCTCTAGGAGAGCACAACATTCTTAAATCAGATTGTTAATAGCGACTGACCAGACGTGTGCTTGTTAAGTCCCAAGAAACGCTGTCCTGAGATTAAATGAACAAATACTTAATACAAGGTTCAATTACAAATGGATTTGAAATGATAACTGCAATGCAAACAGTGAGAGTAATACTTACTCAACAGAATACACACAAATTACGGTTATAACCGGTTATCTATCACACATGTTATGGTTATACCTGATCTATCTGGCACACATGTTACTGATATACCCAATCTATCTGGCACACGTTACTGATATACCCAATATATCTGGCACTCATGTTACGGTTATATCCAGTCTATCTGGCACATCTTACACCCTTTCTGTACGCCACCTTTTTTGATCGGCGCAGGGCTTTTCGGCGGATCCGTGGTCTCATTCGGCTTGGCCCCTCAGCAGCATCCTGGACCCAGCCCCGTTTGAGGAACACCCCGGGGCCCGGCCCAAACAGCCCCCTCTCCCGAAGCAACTCCTCCTCCGTTCTCTGCCACCGGCTTGCCATCCTGTCATTCTCACAGCGGAACGTCTGGGGAGGGGGGGGAGACAATCGGCATACTTCAGTCCGACCACAACACACAGTCGTTAAATCAGGGCCTTCATTTAGCTTGACCAAAACTGTAATCAAATGTAATCAGCATGACACCCACGGACATTTCTGGAAGTTATGGATAACTCTCATAAATGTCCCTGAGCTTTCTGCTGTTTGGAATGTTATTTCTCAGCAAAAAATGATAGTTTAGGCCATTTTTTCTTTCTTTGTTCAATAAACGCTTGTCAATAAGCTTGACTACAAATTTCCCATTGATTATTTTGGATTGTATTTTAGGATACTCTGAGTAGTAATTTAATTTTGACAGCCCAACTCATGATGTTGTTTAAGTATCAATGTAAAATGTAGCGTTAGTGTCTCATCACTCAGTTAAGGACAGTTGAATAAGTGCGAATAAGGTCTTCCCCCAGAAAAACTCAACTAGCTGCATCAAGAGTAAGTATCTCCAGCAGACCTGCATGTGGTTCTTCAGTAGGCTTTCAAACATCTCCTGGCCAGTCCTTCGGTGAGCCTCCATGCACATCAAGTATTCCTTCAAAAATAAAAGACACGAAAAAGGCAAAGCAATTAAACAAACACAGTGTCTTTACAGAGACGCCTGCATTTAATACAATCCGCACCTTCATTCTGTTGTGTGACCCTCACAAAATCGCCTCCATTCGTTCGAGAAATAGCAAAAGTGATTTTTTTTTGCCGTTTACTTTTTTCATTTAATTCGCACTACAAATGATATGTTTTCACTGATCTATTGTGGTGATTTGCGTGCGATCATTAGCTATCCCTCGTTTTTGTTTTTGTTTGCGGTCTTAACGTTTTGTTTTCCTCTATGCTAAATTGCATTCGCTGGGCAAATAACCTACTGGCTACGGAGCCCACAATAAAACCTGTCTCCAAATGCAATTGTTTTTCAGTGTGATATAATTAAGTTAAACCATAATATCACTGTGGTGCAAGGTGGCTTTGGGCACCGTGCCAGCAAGGGTGCCCTGCTGATATATCACACTGACTGGCATTTACCCTGCAGGGGGCCTGGGCACTGCGCTGACAACACACTCATATCCAGTTTGCTTAAAGGGTCATTAAGCCAATCATCACAGTGGTGTCCCTCTCAGAGCGAGTCAGCGATCCGCACGGCACTGCCATAAACCGTAACCCAGGAAACGCATTTCCACTACCGCGGGGGAGCGCAGGCTAACAGCTCGCCTCTCCACGAAGGAGGAGCTATGGCCACCGAGCGAACCGTTAAAAATATACAACTGTGCTGCCGTGCAGCGCAGCTGGAGGTGCGTGGCTAGTCCGTACGAGGCTCGCGTGTAAAAGTGCTGCCGTGTTTCAGACACCTCCTGTAGGCTGCACTTATGAGCAGAATGGCAGGGCTTTTACAACTTGCTCGCCCAAGGGGAGAACAGCAGAACCCAATCTGGGATTTAAACCCCCAACCCCTAGGTCGAACATTAACCTTTATGATTAATAACACTGAATAAACTATGGTAATGAATGAATTTATTCACGAGCCCCACAAACAGATCTGTGAATCTATGACAAGTATTTTTATGCCTACATGCATATTAGTTTAACCCGCACAGTAGACAAGACCTTAAAGGCAATCACTGCCGGCACTGATTAACAACAGGGACGCGGATGTGCTCATCAAGAGCTCCGTTTTCTGCACTATGGTGTTCTCTAGAGTTCTAGGGAGAAATAAACCCCATAATATTGTTCTCTGAGTGGGCTGCTTGGTTATACACCGCGGAAAATAGCGGTAAATCCTTTATTAAATTGCCCCTTTCTCTCAGGATAACACTTAGGTCACTGATTGGAAAAGTTATGCAAAATATGAAATACAAGCTCAATGGTAAACCTTAAATAAAGACATTGTTATAAATGACTAAAATATGTGTGCATATTATTGTGGTGTAAAATAAGTGAGCGCAAAGCACATGTGCAGAAGAATCGTACGACACACTGTTTTGTCAGAGAGAAAAAAAATCCATCTCATAATCCCAATCCTTTATTAATAAAAGCACAAGTAATACACATTATCAATTACCAAGTTTATTAAATAAGAACTCCATTGGTTCTATAGGCATTTTGCATTAAATATACAACTTAACATCCCCTCCGCAATTAACATCATGCTAATTTACATTTTAATTGCCTCCCAAGAAAACACTACCTTTGCTGATAATACAACATAATGTCAACTTCATTGTGCGCTGTTGGTGAATGTGTAATGAACTTAACTTGATCATTACTGATGTTAATTTTCTTTCTAATACGAAGATAAAGATATGATTATGCAAATGGCACGGTCGTTTCCGGAACAAATCCCTTTAAGGTTGGTGCTAAAGCACTTCCCAGGGTTCAGTCTATGGGACGTACCGCATCTGTCTCACGCTACAGACAACGGACATGTAACAGATGCCAAATCACAAGTGCCCTGATGGGACACTTATTTATTTAAGAAATGAGAACATTGATAACTGTCAAAGGCAATATTCATGCAGTATTAGACTGGGTTAGGGAGTAACCCCCCAAAAAAACCAAATGTTAAAACTTCAGCAGCATCGGAATCCGGCTGATTTCAGGACTCAGTTCAACTCAAACAGCAAGAAGTTTGCAGAAATCGACAAACCCCCGTGAATAACATTTTCAGCATGAAGCTTAAATAATAAAGCAAGGAAAAAACTGATGATACAACTGGCCCTGTGTGACCCCACCATTGCCATTGGCTTTGTCTTTGAATTCTTCACTTTCAACAAATGGTTTAGTTTCACTGACCAGGTGTCCATACTTTCAGCAATTGATTCACCAAACTGATTTCACCTGTCAGTCTCTACAGGCAATTGAATCAATTGTAGCCCCTTTCTAAACAAATTGTTTCCCATGCAGCACATTACAGAAAATTAAAGCATTAGGCCTAGTTGAACTGACTGATTAAGTCCTGGGATGTGAATAATATGGGACAACTATTCTTCATGACATGACATCTATTCTTCAATAGATTTAAAAAATGTCTAATTAAGATCAATCAACAGCTTGTTACAATTAGGTGGTTGCAACTATGGTTGGAATGAAAACCAGCATACACAGTGGTCCCCCAGGACTGAGTTTGAGAACCACTGTTGTAGTGGACTGTCATCAGAAATAGTTTCTCAAAGTCCCCCTAATTGTACTCTTTCAACAGTCAATTACCAATTCTGTTTTTTTTAAACTAATGAACTAATAATGAACTACCTACCAGGTAAGATTGAATAATAAAATGATAAAATGATCGCTCCAAATAAGACAAAAAAGAAGTCAAGTATAACAAACAATCTGTAGATTTCATTGATAAAACTGCATTAAATAGTAATATAATCAGGTTTAGATTACCTTTATTTACCTGCGCTAAATAACAACATACTCCTGTTTCTTAGCAATTAGTGCTAACGGAATTGAAAATAATAATTCAGTGGAACAAATAACCAATTAAATTTTCGGAGAAGAACTTGAAACTAACATAGTTAAAATCACAAGTAATTCTGATGGCTTTTTTATACTTTGGTCACGCAATATGCGGACAACTTCTTCAAAATCAAAAACATTTTATTCTTGTGCCGCATTTTGGAGAGAGCAACAATTTATCAAAGTTGCTGATAGGCTGTCACTGCTTGATATGATAAAGAATAACACAAAATGAATAATGTTTTCATCAAATTGAGACGCCTTATAATTACAGCGAGCAGAGACAGCAGTTGCAGAAACACCAATTTCATGCCCTCGTGCCTGAATAATATCGCCGGGCTTTCTTTTCCAGATGGCAACGTTTTCACAAGAGGAACTAATGATGTGAGCACGTTTAGGGGGAAAAAACAACAATAACAGAGTCTTTAACCTTCAACAGCAAACTGTATGTTCTACAGAATGTTCCCTGGGAAAAATTAACAAATATCAATTACATTGCTCACTGAGGTGTAAATCGGCCGTAATAATCAAAATTAATTTAAAAAATAATTAAACAGACCCCAGGGCAAGTTGCCCCCACTCGGCGGTGTGACATCAGGGGGGCAGTCGTGCCTCCGTACACCTGTGCGCGGGTTCTCACGCTGCTAATAACCCTCCACATCTAAGAGGACTCAACTTCCACCGCCTGTCTGTCACAAAAGACCGGCGCCGTGACAACGCTGAGACGCTGAGCCACCCAATCGACGCAGCAGCGCATTTACATCTGGGTACGTTTCCATTTCGGAGCGGAGCGGAGAGAGAAATGACAAAATGTCTTCGCTTGATTGAAAATATGTCATTAATGATATATGGGCATATGTGTTCTGCCAAATGGTGGTCTGCAAATGATTGTTCAGATAGGATATTACGACTACACGCTTTCCACTCCACTCAAATCTGCACCGTACAGACAGCACACTGCCTGCAGTACCAAGAAGATCACTGGACTATATCCACATATATATGCATCTACAACACACACACACACACACACACACACATATATATATATACAGGTAACTGCCAAAATAAAGGAAACACCTGAGTTACTGTAAGTGTGGGGTGCATTTTCCTGGCACGGCTTAGGTCCACTAAACCCCTTAGAGGGCAAGGTAAACGCCAATAAATACAAAGCCATTCTGAGCAATCACCTTCATCCTACGGTGAAGAATTTCTATCCTGATGGGAGTGGCTGGATGACAATGCCCCCATCCACAGGGCACGAGTGGTCACTGAATGGTTTGATGAGCATTGAAAACAATGTCAACCATATGCCATGGCCATCTCAGTCACCAGATTTCAACCCAATTAGAGGTTCCTGGAACAGCATTTTTCGCCATCATCAACAAAACAACAAATGATGGAATTTCTCGTGGAAGAATGGTGTTACATGCCCTCCAATAGAGTCCCAGACACTTGTAGAATCTATGCCAAGGTACACTGAAGCTGTTCTGGCAGCTCGTGGTGGCCCAACGCCCTATTAAGATACTTTATGTTGGTTCCTTTATTTTGGCAGTTGCCTGCATGTATATATAAATACACGAATGGAACATGCATGGTACTAATGTGGCATACAGTGTAGATTTGAGATGATTATGTATTTATATTTGATTCTATATCTGAGCATTTGGAAGTCAATTCTTCTCTGGAGCGAAAACGCACAGAAAGTGTCCGGTTGGACATTACCAAACACAATTACATTCAGCCTTTTACAGGGTCCCACTCAAATCAAATTTCCATTTTCCATGACAGTTCATTGAAGGTTTTCAATGACTTTTTTTTGCAACTGAGATTACTTTCATAACTTAACACATTTTGTTGCCAGTGCAAATACACTTCTCATTGTGTGTGTGTGTGAGAGAGAACAGCCGTGGCAGGTGGCAACAACGGTGGCAGGGGAACAGACATTTTGCGGTAAAGTTATCGGAAAAGAAGGAAAGAATATATAATGTTACATGGAATCAGACATAGAGCTTTTTTATCCATTTCCATGGCATTTCCATCACAGAATCATTTTCAAGGTTTTTCCAGAATAATTTTCAGCCCTGCTTTTAAGACTTGAAAAGTGCTGTCTTGAAAAGTGCTGTCTAACATATAACCAACATATGCCAAGACAACACTTTCCCTGGGTTTAATTTTGAAACACTTTACTTAGTAAAGGGAACAGTAAATGGGAACAGGAAATGAGTGTCAAGCTCCAATCATGTCACGTGATGTATGTATGCATATGTGAACAGCAGTACTACAGTAAATCTAAAGTGCAGTGTTTTACCTGAACAGTGCAGCTCGTGGCTTTTCCCAGTTTCTTCTGAGCAGAGCGTACTGCAGCACCGAGGGCACTGGTCTTCTTCTGCTGGGATTTATTCATTTTCTTCTTTTGAGAATCTAAGAAATCGAATGAGTCACTCAGGAGCCTGTACATCTACCGTCGCATAGCACACTGCAAATACACTGCATGGTTACGGCCTTTTAACACTCAAGGGGCCAATCAAATCTTCTGCCTGTCTTGATCTAACAAACTGGTTTCAGTTGCTTTGATGGCACAACATCAATCCTTTAGTTTGCAAAAATCTTTAGCACAGGATCATTTGCTAAATGAAGTTGTCGCTTATTTTTCAGCGTTATAACTTAAGTGGTTGACAAAATGTTTACTGGTTGACATGTACCCTATATGGCTAACTAACAATGATTTTCTCAGAAAAGCCAAAACGTATGGATTCAAGAATAGGATCTTCTTTTCAAGACAAATGCAACCGGAGAAGGGCCAAAGGTCTTATAAAGATCCTTTGTTGTGTCTTGCAAATAAATGCCTAAATAAAACATTTCTGTGGGAGCAAACTTAGATTATTTTCTTGAAGTCCAGCACACTCAATAACACATGCAACACACAACAAATGCAAGAAGCAAAATAAAAAATAGGACATAGGGCACTCAATCGTTTTGAGACTTTTGTCGCGGAAACAGGTTTTGTAAGGTCGCCGTGCCGGAACGGGAGGAAATGTATCTGACCTATGAAGAGCTGCCAGGCCTTGAGGGTGGTCTCCTCCCACAGCGGGCTGATATCGGCGACGCTCACCGGACCCTCGCGACTGCCCTGCTTGGCCGAGACCTCCATCTTGTAGGTCTCCTCCAGCACGTGCCTCCGCTCCACCATTAGCTTGCTCCACGTGCCCTCCACCAGTGCCGTCAGCTCTGAATCAACTGGCAGGCAGCAGCACAACATCCACTTACAGTGCGACGGTAACACAAGAGTTTGTCCCTATAGAGCTCTAGTGTCTGTGCCGGCATGCATACGGCATGCGACTGCAAAACAAAAACTATATTTTTAAAAGGTTAACGATAACAGATAAGGAACAATATAACAGACAATTCTCCATAAGATGAATGGAATCTGGAATTTGTTATTAATGTAAAATTACTTCAATGCAAAAAGACAAAAATGCTCAAAACAATGTTACTTTATCCAAGATTATACATGTACAACTCCAGAACAAAATAATATATTTTATTTTAGGTTTTGATGGTTCAAACCACTAGAGCTGCTTTCAAACCGTTTATGGGTGGACTTGAAATGACGCTTGTGCTGTGCTAAAACATGCATATGACGTGGCTCATTAATCCAGAATTACATGGATTGGCGAGGGAAAGGGAGAGTAAATGCTTGCACTTGGGACTTTGGTTGTGCGGAAAAGCTTTGTGTTACGCTGGTGTGCTTCGCGTAGCCTGTCCTTTGCCCGTTCTGAATTTTTACCCTTTCTGAGCCCAGCTAAGATATGAATATAAGCCGTGGCCGCTTTGTATAGCTGGGACTCACCCGCATCAGAGTTAGGGACCTCTCGCGCACTGTGCTCGGCTGGATGTTCTTGTGCGGCAACAGATGATACCAGATTTTCTTGTGCTGTTTTTTGTGCGTCTCACACCCAAAGCCTTCTGGGTAGCTGGGGAGACATTGAAACAATGAAAGCATTAGCAAGGCCCACCTGGACTGTCCTCTTACAAATCCATAGGTTACCATACAATTACCATTTGAATGATCCTTCACACATTTGCAACATTGAAAAGTTCAGTAAGCATTCGAGAATGAACCAGACTAACAGTGTCTTTTTAACAACAAGATTAAAGGAGAATGATTCACGGGGCTGTGGGAACATAACGCAGCCGTCAGCACACTGTACACACAAAACACACTATTGCTGAATTAAAAATGTATAAATATAGGAAATAAAGAAATAAATGACATCAGTTAAAGTTTGATTTCATGAATTGAATTCAAATAAAATAAAACGGGCGAGCGTTTTCCTCTGGGTTTTTCCGATCGAGCCCCGTGCTATTTTGAGAAGGGATGCAGGGTTAGAGCTCACCTGCCGGACTTCAATATCATGAGGCAGTGCAGCAGGCAGGCGAGGAAGCTGACGTTGGCGTTGTAGGTGGCCAGGAGGACATCCCAGTGCTGCTCAAGCACCCGCAGGGTCCACACCACGGCCTGGCGCTCTGCCACCGTCTGCCTCGCCCGTGACAGGAAGTACATTAGCGCCCTGTTGGCGCTGCTGTACAGAACGCTCACGGTCTTCTCCCGTTGCGACGGGGCCTTCTCCATCACCTGGGGACAAAGGCGTGGCTCTCAGGAGCGCGGCTGACACGGCACTTGGGACCCCACGCATTGTGGCCACGATGGTTTTTAAAGAATTTCTAGAACAAATGACTACACATTTTATCCCATCTTTTGCCATTGCTTTGGAAAGCCTGATCGTATTCGTACGTACATCCATCACTGGAACGTCATTGACCGATTTAGGAGAGCACCGACAAGCACAAGCACACACTTTCCTCTGAAGTGCGAGCAGCAGGCTGCTGTCTCTGTTCAGCCCGCAGTCCATCGGCTGAGCTGCGCAGTCATTGTGTCAGAGGAGCACATTTCATCTGCAGCTGCTGCAGGCATCATGCAGGGCCCTGATAGGCTGGAGGGGTTACCCTTGCATGACGATATGTGGACAGCCCTGACGACTGAAACGGACCCTCCCTGGGTGATGCCAGCCATCGTCATAGTTGGCATTGCCCTGGTCAGTATTTGTCACTGCACGGACTCCAGGTCAAAATTATAATTGATTTTTGAAAGAGTCAGCCATCATTACACCATGTGCAATTTTATGTTAGCCTACATTGGACAGAATGCAGCCAACCCAGTTAACACTCGCTTGACATCTTCAACATTCTGCTATTGTACAATAATTGTATAATGTTGCAAAGTAATGAAAGCACAGGAAGACACAGGTCTGTAGCTTGTTTGAAATGTGATCTGTTTTACCACTGTATGAGGTTGAATTCTGGGTGGATGCTTCTTACAGTGGTGAGACCATTACACTGACCAGTGCACCACTTGGTAGCCCTGGGTAACAATATTCATTAAAAATGTTTTTCAGTAAAGATGAGGATACAGGTTCAAACTGCTTAAGATGCCAGACTAAAATGTCTCCACAGGTATAGAAGTTATTTAGAGAGGAATTGCCAATCAGAGCGGTGTAATACAATTTCTGTAAAGTACTGAAACATTTGAATCTTTAATGACAAAAAAGGTTTAGTTTGTGAGTCATCATTTATGAATGTAGTTACAACAAATGAACAACACAACAGAAGAAGAAAAACCCTATGCAATGTAACACACAGTGTGGTACAGCAGTTAGCACTGAGAGTTGCAGGTTTGAATCCTATGCTGGATGAGGTAGTGCCGTTGTGCTCTGCACTGAGACTGCACTTTCCTTAGACTGCCTCCATGAATATCCAATTGCACTGCTGGTTAAGGAGTCCGATTGAAACTTTGTAAATAACCCTAGATAAGGGTGTCTGGCCGGCAAAAAATAACATAATCTCGCGAGACACATCTCAGCAGAGTTTCAACATTTCAAACGTTCAAAAGTTTGTTCATCACTGTTTCCAAATGAAGCAGTTCTTAATGTCATGTTAACAGTGTTTCCTTTGAACAGCTGTGTGGATTTTTGTTTTTTACTGAACACTTACCACAACAATCTGCTCTGCGATAAACGCCAGAATCTTCTCCGGCTCTGTTAACAACATTCCAGTGTAGAGCTTCTCAACAAGTTTTTTGCTGAAGAAAGCAACATTCTCGACCAGTGTGGCTGTCTTCCCAACCAGTCTAGCTTTGGCGACGTCCACAGCTAAGAAACCCAAGAAATCCACACCCAGTTTATATCATAGTATTACATTAACACATTTATATTGTTAGTCTCTTTACATTGTGTATTTCTCCAGTTTATATTATGGTATATTAACACATTTATATTGCTAGTCTCTTTACAGTGCCATGCACACTGAGGGTGAACTACTGAGATGTTCATGCCGCGTAGCCTAATACATTCACGGAGGAATCAATCAATCACGTAAAAAAAACACAATTTCATAAAACATATATTTACATTTTTAAATATATGTCAAAATCACATAAGAGTTTTTTGTATTTTTTTTAATTATTGCAAATATCATGTATGTAATGCAATTACAATATAAGTATTTAATACTCTCTTATGTAGTAAAATATTATACTTGAAAGCATGTCCTACAATGTATGCATAAAATAACATATAACACAGCACTGTAACGTTTCCAAGATGTATGTTCACTCAAGCATGTATTTAGTGCCTTATGTTAAGGAAAATATTTTGCCTAACACTTATAAACACATTCTATACTATAATAATGATTCCAAATATTATCACATGCATAATCACATGACATAATTACTTTCCCCCCCAATGAAAAAAGGTGTTATAATTATACAGTACAAACTCTGGACACATGCAGAGATATGCATGTATGGAAGTGATAATAACTTATGTGTATTTAGTGACCCATGGTACATATTTAATGAATTATTTCACACGTATAGTCAAATAGTCCAATATAGTCATTTAAAAAAAATATGCTCTTTATTTTACCACACATTTACCATTACTTATACTTATTTATTAAGGCATCCTTTATTATTAAGACAAGCTTAACCAGGCGTAAGAGTGGTACAGTACCGTCTCTCGCCACATGTGTGGCCTGGCCCTCCTCCCGACAGGTCATACGCACAATGTCCATCAGAAACTCCAGCACCTCCGTCTGGAAACACTGTTTCTGCTCCTGCGTGGCCGTTTCGGGAGAGAACTGAAAAACGAGATGACACACGCACGCACGCACGCACGCACGCACGCACGCACACACAGAAATTGTTTATAACACAGGAGGAAGGTTCCTCTTATTGTCGGTAATTAATCATGGGAATTGTATTCGAGCGGCGGTAATAGCTGGAGATGCCGCGGGCCGGCTCTGCACAGGCTGGCTGCTCTCTGACAGAGCCCGCTACGATAGACTCCTCAGCATGGAGAACAATGAGAGGCTTCTGCACAGCCTCGAAACTGATGAAACAGTGACACCTCATGGTGAAAAGAGAGCATGGCATGGCCCAGCCTCTGGCAGAAAGAGCTACCCCACCTTTCCTTATGACACACTACTGTATGATAGAGGCAGACACTCTTATGGGCATATCACTTAGATACACACACACACACACACACACACACACACACACACACACACACACACACACACACACACACACACACACACACACACACACACACACACACATATATATGTATAGACAAGATTTATGTGTGTGTGTGTGTGTGTGTGTGTGTGTGGGTGTGAGGGAGACAGAGAGAGAGAGAGGGAGAGCAAGTGTGTGAGAAAGGCAATCATAAGGAAACAATTATAGGGAAGTTGATTCTAAACCTGGGAGTGAATGCAATCCTGCAGCTGGTCTTACTTCTGTTTCTCCCACTGGGGCGAGATGGGGGTTTACCACAGAGTTCCCCTTACCCGTGGAATGCTTGTGAATTTTGCAAAAGCCTTTGCCCCGGAGAGCAAACAATCTCACCTCCAGGAGGAGCATGAAGGGATGCAGCTGGTTCTTGGCAGCCACGTTGATCAGGCTGTCCATCAGCAAGATGCGGATGAAGTCGCACACCTGCTTCCTGGCCGGGTGCGGCTGGGTCTCCCGGGGTGACGGGGCCTCTGCCGTGCCATTCTGAAGGGGGCGGTCAGTCAGCACATAGGGGGAGTGGTCAACACATTCCTGTGGTGGTGACACACCTGCCGACAGGGATCCTCTTCTGTCCCTCTCCTGACTCACCTGGTGGTGTTCGGGCGGAAACACAGTCGCTGCCAGCACATTCAGGAAGGTGGGGGAAATCCAGAGGGGGTCTCGGGGGTACAGGCTGTGCACCAGACAGAAGAACTGCATGACGCTCCCTGGGTACTGCGTTTCCCAAGAGCCCTCGGTCCCGGTGATGGGCTTTGTGAGGCGGGAACCACAAATCAGGAAAAACATCATTCATCACAGTACGTTCATCATTCAACCATCGTTCATCATGTAAGTTGAGTGGCATTACTTATGGTGTTAATGGTTATTTTTCTCCTTTGGGGAGCCCCAGCCAAGCTGGCCCTGGCACGTTGAACTCCGGACCAGCCACAGAACAAGGCCCAGTTGGCACATCACTCAAAACTCCTTCCTTACTGAAAGCAGCACAAAGACCGGGGAGATATGTGTACTATGTATATGTGGTTCTGTGTGGCTCAGTAGGTAGAGCATGGCGCTGACAATGCTTAGGTTGTGGGTTTGATTCCCATTGGGACCACATATACTGAAAAACATTCACTACTGTAAGTCGCTTTGGGTAAAAGCATCTGCTAAATGACGTATGCTATGTTGTGCTACGCTCGGTTTAGCAGTCGCCCATTCCGTTTTCCTCCGTGGATGACATTTTCCTGACCTTGCTGATGATGACCTTGACCAGTTCTAAGAGGACGTGGGCCGCATCGGCACAGAGCTGCAGCCCGCGGCCGTCGTCGCCGCAGTCGATCACCCCCTGCAGAGCCGCATCGAGATCCAGCTGGGGGTCAGAGGAGAGGACATACGATCACACACACTGTCCCGGTACATGACACTAACTATTCACTGAATATCAGTAGCCCTGACCGCCACTAGCCACAGTGCCATGTACGACAGGCTACAACAGCTTCAAAATGGGTTCTGATTCTGAGCTCTTCTCCAGATCTACCCAAATGCATTACCTCCTCTGTGAAGGTTCTGTAGCTGGTGTTTTGCAGAAGCAGCCCTGCCAGCAATACGTAGACCTCAGGTGTGGTCACATGGCTGACCAGAAGCCTCTGAAGCACCTCGAACCCTGGACAATTGCAGCTCATGCTCTCATACGACCAAGAGTGAGTCTTCAGGTTATCTGCAAAATGATCAAAAAACAAAGAAGAGTTGGAAATGGGTAGAAGATGCCTCAATGGGCATGTTACTGCTGAACCAGCCTAACTTATTAAATTGGACATACCCTACACCACGGTCCTCGTGGGCCGAGCACTGATGTGTTTCCACACTCCCTTTACCTGTGTGTCAGGTGTGAAGACACCCTGGCCAATCATTTGCACTAATTGTTCAATTAACTACCTGAGAGAAAGGAAAACCAGGAACGAATTTGGATTCGTGGGCCAGATTGAAGTAATCCTGCCCTACACCTATACAGCAGAGAGTTTGGTACTATTTACCGGCCAATGTTCACCCTGGTCAGGGTGCAGTTTATTGTTCTTGGCAATCTTACTTGTACAAGGAAAGGTTAAGGAAATGTACACCCATGATGCTTTGAGAGAGATGAGGGGCAGGTGTACATACCCATGATGACTGAGGACTCCTCCGCCATGTTTTCCAGCAGGGTCCCTGGAGAAATGCCATCTCTGAACTTGGCTAAAATGGTGGGGTGGGACAAAAGCCTGGTCAACAGTCTGACCACCAGTGTGACCGTGCTGGAATGCAGGTGGCCTTGTGTGAAGAGCAGGAACCAGTCTGGTCCGAGGGCAAAGAAGATCTCCTCCTGGTTCCTGTCAGGACACGTATCGACACAGGAAACACATCAACAAGCACACTAAAACAATTATCAGTGTTGGCAAACCTATTTTAAAGGAACATAGGGTGGTTCTATGAATCAAGGAGACCAAGGAATTGGTAGACCAGGGGCCAGTAAATTGGATCTTTCTAGTCAGATTTCCCTTGAACTCATTTTAATAAACTGGATCAGCTTTGTCAGGAAAACCTAAAAACTGCATAAAGCTGAAACTACACATAAATGTTAAATGATTATAACCTGATTATACTGTTCAGAAAACGATCAAGATGCCTCTGTAAATGTCGTTATATCGTGTAGATAATTCAAGCGGTAGTCTCAGTAACTGTGAAAGAATTATCAGACCACAATCAATGTTAACATTGAGTTAAAGGGGGGGGGGGTGCAACACATTTATTTTGTTGACCAGAATCTGTGTTGACAGGGAAAGACTGATAGTTAAACACAGGATGAAGCACTGTTAACACTTACTTCACAGGCAGAGCACTGTCTGAGCTGATTAAAGAGAACAGCATCTCCAGCAACTGGTTCCGGATCCAGACGGTTCTCGCAGGTGTTTGGCTCAAGGCTACAGAAGTCAAGTCCAATAAAGTGAATGCGTTACAATGTGCTGGCTCCCAATGCTGAACATTTTATTAAAACAGGCAATGCAGATAGGAGTCTAATTTGAAAAGTGCTAACAAAATGTCCATGGAAGGGAAGATTTAATTCATGTAATTCATTAAATTAATTTATTCATTTCATTTTGAAGTGTATACACATTTAAAAGGGAGATGGATGAATACTGCTCTGAAGAGATTTATAAAGCCGAACCCATTAATGTTTGTGTTGATTTTAGTGTTGGGGTGTCCTCACCTTGGGAAGAGACATCAAATACAATGCCTGAGAAAATGGCATTCTCATTTAGTGAAGGGGGCAGAAGTGTGTAAACCAAGAATAGTCCAAGTCTGTTGGGATATGCAAACACACATATACACACACACAGACAGACAGACAGACAGACACACACACACACACACACACACAACCACAAACAGACATACAAACACACACACACACACCCGGTTATAAAAAATACTAGACAATGACCTTTAAAATAAGGAAGGTGGCTGTTTCTGCAGGGAAGTTGGGGTTCTGGGAAAATACTTTTGTGTGAAAAAGAAGAACCTTTGTAAAAGTATTTCAAAAGACATACAGCTAATAAAAAGGGGCAGGATGATGAAAAGTAACAACAGTTATGTGAATATGTCTATAAATATTGAGAACCCAAACAGTTTGGATGGATTACCATGTAGTGTACCTCCTCCCAACACCTTACATATTATCCACTCAAACGCTAAATTCTAAGGCCGGGACTTGAACCATGGCACAATTAACTTATGCGGTGGGTGATGACACAACAAATTTATGCGAAGTGAGACATTTTTAGCAATAAGTATGATACTTTTAATTCCAGCCACCACCAAACTCGCAATGTTGTGTAAGTAACGACGAAAAGGAGCATTGCTTGAAAATGCAGGCATGACTGAATCCAGGCCTAATTTAGCATATTAAAATAAATGCAGCGTGCACCCAACACAAACAACCCCATTACCTGCAAATATCTTTTGTGTTAAAGTAGCCATACAGCAGCCGTTCGATGATGGTGGAGATGAGGCTGGTTTTCTGGCAAGTAAGAGTGGGTTCGTTCAGCAGAAAGAGCAACTTTGTCATCACGTTGAGACCGTGCATGATTTCCGCGTTCCTCGGGTCACCGCTGGAAGGAAGAGCACCAATCACAGCAGAGTACTGGAGGCCGCACCTTCTCCCCAGCATCGCAGGGAAGCGCAGAGCGGTCATGGCCATATGTATGTACTGTTCTACATTTAAATCAATTTAGATTTATTTGATTTCACTGCATTTTCTCCCGATTTGCAGGAGAGTTTGTGGTCGCGAATGACAGCCAGTAGTAGGGGTCCACTATGTTGCCATAATCTAAGGACCTCCGGCTGACTTGAGCGCACCCTACTCAAAAAGCCTGAAGCTATGGGACCAGCCTGCTACCAGACTCTGGGACTGGCAGTGGCTGGGACGGCAAAACGTCTCCTTCGAGACGGCACTTGCCCGATCGCCGACCGTGATTCAGATATGTCCAGAGAAGCTTTTCTGAGCGGCGAGCTCATGCCAGCTTCCTTCCCCCCTCCCTCTGGGGAAGACAGCCAATCACCGCAACCGAACGAGACTCACGGCCCGACGGGTGTTGGGTTCATCCATTAAAACGTACCTTGAGGATTTCAAAATGTCCGCGAAATGATTTAAAACCACCATGTCAAGATTATCAGGAGCATTCCGCCAGACCTTAAAAATGAAATGAAAGGTTTGTTATTGGAGTCAACATCTCTATTCATAGTTTGATACATTGATTTGATGAGCATATGTAAAGTACATTTTAAAAAACACAGAATTAAAATAGGGTTCTACTCAATTGGCTTCCCTCATCAAGATGACGGCAACTGTTCAGTTCAGACTGATATCCAGAATTGAACACGACACTTGTTTAAATTTGCTTCTCAGTTACAAAGCACGCGAAAGCTGCGTTGTGGCCAGACGTCGGTGACATTGCCACACCTTGTTGGCTGAAAGGCAACTTACCTCGAAGTCACAGAGAATGTCCTGGAAGGCGCTGAGGTTCTGCACGTACAGCGAGCCATTGCCGAGCTCCATGGTGCCCACGATGGAGAGGATGAGCTGGAACGTCCTGCTGCTGATCAGGTGGGACTTCATCTTCAGGAGAAAGGCTAGGAGCTGAACAGAGCAATGGCCCATGGGGCGTCATTGAGTCAAAGCCGGCACGGCCCTGGGCCTGGAGTAAGCCTAGCTGTGCTGGTTAGTCCAGCTGAACCCATAATCATCCTCTCCCCGTTTACACCACTGGATTGCCCAGTATGTCTGTCTGGTCCATGAGCTGAGTCACAGGGGTGCAGGTCTGTAATCTTCGATTGGTCTAGCTAGTTTTTAATTGATCTCAAATGAACACAAACATAGGTTGTACAATTCTTGTCAGCTATCTGATTTAAGTCCTGCTGTTGGAGAGTTTGTGTTACTTTGCAAGAAGTTAAAAGCAACAGTGTTTCTCCTTATTTTGTTCATATCTGCGAATCTGATCTGAGACAGTGGCCATACTTTTTATAAGCTCAAGTTTAGTTGCACTAAGGCTAATAAATTAATTACAACAACAAAACTGACTAAATGTAGTTACTTGATATGGAGAAACACTTTTACTTGGACCTATTTAGCAGCACAAACCACACACAAACAAGACTTTTCGTCTTCAAGGACTGCAAGCAGATATCCACTTAGACATGTCACATTCAGATAAGTGTTCCATCAGCAGCTCGGTAATACAAAGCGTAAATGTAAAGGACAAACCAAATTAGTAATGAATTCACCCGCGTAGCTGCACAGCATAGGAGGATTGGCGTTATTATTTCATCAAAAAATAACGATGTACTCAATTTGCACTCGGACGTCATCCAGCCACTCTAAAAGTCACCAGATACGATGGTTTTTTCTAAACTAGTCACATCCAGCATCGCGATACCTTATAACTATGGGTCCTGCTCATCTCCCGCTCCATACTAGAGCTTGTGCTCAACACGGAGAGCAGGACTTTGGCTGCCGCGTACAGGGAGCTGTCGTTGGACGCCATGGCGACCAGGCTGAGGATAACAGCGGGTCCGCCGACGTACAGGAAGCTGTCGGCTGCGCTGTTGGAAACGAACGTCCTGACCCCTGAAAGACAGCATGTTAAAAAACAAAAATCATCAGATGAGTGGTGGCAGAGAGACATGTGGAGTGAAGCACAGACACAGGATGTTGGGACAGTGAGCTGGAGTGGTAAGGGCCTGGGTTTGGTAGGATGTTGAGTCTCAGATGATGAGGTGCTACTATTGGGCCTTTGAACAGAATGAACTCATTAACCGTCTAGCTGTATAACAACATCATTTGAAATCATTCCCAGTTCATAAGAGGACAGATGCTACTATTGAATGGCACACTAATTAAAATGATATGTTAGCCTCTACAGGGATGCTCACTACAGAACTATATACAGAATACTTGCCAAGCAGTCACTCTTAACTGGACAGACTCTTAGTCTTTGGTAATTCTATACAGCTAGATTTTCACAGGAACCATTTTTGATAAAGTAACATGCTGGAGTGCATTAGAGCAGTATCTCACCATGATTTGAATCCGTAATCCTAAAATCAATAATATTTACACACAACATGCAAATGTTTCCAACCAGACGCGAACAATAAAATATGCAAGCTACAGCATGAAAGAAAATAACCTTTTTGCACGCATTTGTGTCTTTACCAAAATGCCCCACCAGGGCGGCGCCTATGGTACGAGAGGTCCCGCTAAGATGCTGGGCGATATTCCTGGCCAGGAAGACCGGAGTGCTGTTATCCCGCGATGTGATTCCCATCTGAAAGAACCAAAATTCCAAGGTCAATACGACTAGCTTATCCAGTAGGATCAACTGAAAGGAATTCCCCCAACCTGGAGTGAAACTATTTATTTGTCTATATCATGAATTTATTGTATAGTATGTCTAAGTGCAAAAATATGGTATTTGTGATTTGTACTGCATGGCCAACCAAACACTTTCCCCAGGGTTAATTTTCAACACATTTGATTAAGTTACAATTTAAAGCTCAAATTAGACAAATGAAAAATGATAATTGTAAGGTAAACTCAAGGAAACTTCTGTGAGAAAAGTTAAGATGTTTAAGTGTGCTGCACAAGATCATAAATCATTTTGTTTTCGTATTACAATATTAAAGTGAAAATCAGATCGCATGTAAAAGGACAGTAAAACAATCCCCTGCATACTGCAGCAGGACGTCCCACTTCTTTTGAGGGTGTCGAACCTCTTTGGCTATGAGGCGGCAGTCCACCTCATTGTAGTGGTCTCGGATCTCAGCCACTGTGGTGGTGGCAGACACCGCGGGATTTATGCCGAAGGAAATCCTTTCCTCAGGAACAATCCTCATTGGGGATTTGACACTGTCGAGGCCATCGGCTGAAATACCAATCAGAAATACGAGATTAAACAGTTTGTCGTCAAACAAATGGCACAGAATGATGAACACACGTAACAACATTCCATGCAAATGTATAGTATGTGTCTGATTCAATTAATTTGACAAACTTTTGACATTGCGCCATGGGTACGTACAAAGCAACAGCAACTGAAAAGTAAGTCTACTTTCAGATAGCCATGGGTTACTCAAATCATGGTCCTCGTGGGCCGAGCACTGCTGTTTTTCCACACTCCCTTTACCTGGGAGTCAGGTGTGAAGACACTCTGGCCAATCGTTTGCACTAATTGTTCAATGAACTACCTGAGAGAAAGGGAAAACCAGGACCAAATTTGGACTCGTGGGCCAGAATTGAGTAACCCTGAGCTAGCTGTTAAACTGTTCATTGGCTAAAGCCTTTCACAATCATTTTATTGGTCAGTCACAATTTTCCCACCCGCTGCAATGGCTTTTTAAAGATCTGTGTTTGGAAGGCCCTTCAGATTCAGTGTGATGTCCAGACACACCTTGAAGAGGCAGGGATATGTAGTTCCCCAGGTATTTTGTGCCCTGGCTGTACATGACCTCCACAGACTCAGGGGTCACAGCCTCCTCCAACAAGTATGCAGGCCCGACACGCCAAATCAAAGAGGCCTGCTGTTTCCATAGAGACGGCGTGCCAATGATTCCACACACGTCGATGACCGCGGTGGGATCCATGGAGATGCACTGTCCAGGAAAGGGCTGAATGTATTTCATCTGTGATGCAAGAGAAGGACACATTAAATACTGAAAATAAATATGCGAAATTAAAAATAAGCGTGTCCTATTTTTTTAAACCGTCGTAACTACGGCTACTGTGTGAACACTGTACAGTCTGTCCTAACAAAATACGATGAATGCCTGTGTTGTATGTATTTCAGCATTTCATCTTCCTATTAGCCTTTTATAGCTTTCCTTGTAATTAGCACTTGGGCTATTTAGGTGGTGTACTTGACAAATTATGTGTGTAGACATTATAGCATCAAGTGGTTGTTCCTTTACTTGAGCTGAATGCACTTTTTGTAAGTCGCTTTGTATAAAAGCATCTGCTAAATGATTGTATTATTATTATTATTATTGGTAGTTTGCATTTATATATGTCTGGGCATTTGCAATTGTACTTCAGAATTCCCCAGAGCAATGGAATAAGTATTTGTGAATGAAGGCTGGGGAGCACCCAAAGCAAGCTCCCTACAAAGACAATTTATAAGGGCCTGGTACATCCAACCAAATTCATCCCTTGAGAGGAGCCTGAAACATGGACCTCTGATAACCTGAATATGGATTACCTTTGAACTCTGAATCATCCTCCCATTCAAATAGGCTGTGGCATTGCAGATTTTTTTGATGTCTTTGGCCAGGACCACGACGAGGTGGTGCCACTGACCGGGGACCAGATGTTTGGCACATTTGAATCGCGCTGTGGACGGGAGGGGCGTCGGCGTATGTGCTTCTGGCTCCATCATATCTAACGTGAGAAAAACCCTGTTAGCCTGACGAAAGACGTCCGTTCCACGCCTTTCGTCCTAAACGTTGGATAAGGAATTTCAGCAAGAGCTAAGTTCTTGTTTTTCACCCAAGATTTTTAATTATGTTCAGATTATTATGTCAATTATGTTATGACCACCAGTCTATATGAAAAGTCAAATACAGTACAAATCCCACCCCTTACTAAAATTACCCAGTTATTAAAGACAGGAAGTTACTGAGGGAATATCACTTAGGCTGAACAGAGGCAGAGGAGTCATCTGTACACTTAATTCGTTTCGGTGAAGAATTCGGAAATTAAGCCGATGGGTGATTTTCGCATCAGACAAGAGCGAATGCCCCCTAGAGGACTACCTAAGAACTGAAAGGCCTCCTCCTCGGTGCAGATGACCAGGCAGCCGTCTGAGGCAGAGATGCTGACGGACAGACAGACAAACTGATGCTCGGCCCGGGACATGTGCCGCACCACTGTGAGCAGCCGGATGGGGTGCGCCTCGCAGGCCGAGCTGAACCTGCTGATCAGGAACCAGCAGGAGAAGGACAGGCCAGCCGACGGAGGGAAACCCCGACAGTCTGAATAGAGAGGGGGGGAAATGATTAATGTTATTATTTTACAGTACGAGGATCTGACTGGACATTTAAGGCTGTTCACAATGTACAGCAAATTACATTTAGTGGGGGGGTGTTATTTATAAATAAATAAATAAATAAATAATTACAACCAAACCACCAAACAATAAAAATAGGATCAACAAGAAGACCCAGAAAATCAGCTGTTGCTATTTAGATTAAATGAATTTGTAGTGCACTCTCAATATTCTAAAATGAAACTTGGGGAAAGTGTTTGGGTTATGCTTTTTTTTTTTTATATATTTTTTTCAGTGATACACAAATGCATTGGCCAGTAATTATTGGTCCTAATTGCAAACTCCAAAGTGACATGAAAGTCCTTACCACACCCAATGCCACCAGTTGAGATGGATTCTGCATTGACTCCCTTCACAGTGGCCAGGGTCGGAAGGAACAGACATCTGAAAAAGAGACACTGTGGTTGGCAGCCAAGATCTATAAACAAATCAACTGAAAACAAAACATATTTTAATCTTTAATCAGGACACCTTGTGATTCTGCTATTCTATTCATATTTCCTGCCCTTCCAAAACAAATCTGAGCCTGCACCTCTGCCTACCACCACCAGGTGGCAGCACCAATCCCAACCCCCTGCCAGATGGGGTCAGTAAACCAGTAATTATTGGGGGGCAGTAGTTAAATAAGTCATTATAAAGTTGGGCTGTTCTAAACTAAAACAACATATCTCAGTCAGAACAGAAGTGCCCAGGTAAGATTTCAGACTGACCTTCCAGACTTATTGAATAATGATTTGCCAGGGGGACAATCGTAGATGAGAAGGCCTTCCTGATTACATTTTTGCTTAGCACTCATGAATAAACACAATAATAACAACAAAAACTGTATCTATGCAGCACATTTCGTACATCTGCAGCACAAAGTGCTTTACAGAGATGAAAAGAAAAGGAGTTCTAGTATGATATATAATGGATTCACATTTCAGCCCAACTACAATACAACCCAGTGTCTTTATATACAGAGACTGTGAAGTCTTTCTGGAACAGTAATACAATTGTATTACTGTTTATTAGTACGGGGTAAAAATAGACTTTAAATATACTGCAAAAACCACCACCTTACCCATATCCACTGTCACTCATGTCAAATTCCACAAACGATGGGGACACAGACAGCTTGTGGGGCCTGAAACTGCGGGGCGATGTCATCGAGACAAGGCTGACAGTCCTATGCTGGGGGATTCCTGGCCCAGCGGATCTGTTCAGTAAACTGAAACTGTGCTTCAGCTCTCTGTTTGATGGCTTCCCCTCGTTACTGATGGGGATGTCAGTCACATCTGCGTTATGTCCTTAAAACAAGTAATGAAAGTTAGAAAAAAATCCAAATCCATTCTTTTTAATATATTACAATCATATAACCCGTATTAAACTAATTTGGTATGCTGAATCTGATGGCCGATTGATGAAAAATGACTACTTTGTGGGAGAATCCCATTAAGCAGTCTGGTCAGTCTGATCACTGTTGTGGGTCTTACCATTTGACACAGGAGCCATTGTAAGTGGGTCCACTTTTGGCTTGGGATGCAGGTCGTTTTCAGCACCACACATGAACGGATTTCCCAAGCACAGGAACCGTCTGTCAGAAGAGAAATGCACGTACATTTTTAATGCTAAAGAAGTCAGGGTTTCATCATTGACACACACGGTTGATGGCGCCAATCGGATGACAAACGGCGGCCGACCTCAGACACGTGTGGTCGATGGACTGGGAGGCGAGCTTCTCGAACACGCGGACCACGGGCAGATGGAGTGTGTGGTCGCTGCTGACCAGGATGTCCTCGCAGTGGACCAGCAGGGCCAGGAGGAGCCCGGACTCACACATGATCTGTCGGTTCCGCTCAGATTTCACCAGCAACTGGATGTGATGGGCCACGGCCAGCTGCAGCTCGGTGGACAGCTGGGGAAGACAGCGGGGTCAGAGGTCACTCCGGCGGTCACAGTTCGCAAACGTGACTAAAATAGAAAATGTCTGCTAAATGGTTTATGACAAACTTCATTGTTTAATGTGTCACAAAGGATAAATCTGATTCTTTCCTGTGAATTATTTTCAAAATTCTGATTCAGGTGGCGCATTTTTCCAAATGAATACTCAAGCTTTGATACGCATGACATAAACAGTAATGGTGTCACCACATTACCTGAATGCTGTAACAACCAGCTGCAAAAAGCCATGAGATTGGGAGGTCAGCTTCTCAAGTGTTTTTTAAACTTTTTCTTAAAAAAACCCCTATAAATGATTATTTTCTAGATGCAACTTTATCAGGCTCCTGAGAACCATGCTGAAGTTAAATACAACGTTGCAAAAGGGGATGAAAGACACAAACAAAATTCATTGACTTTAACTTGGTGATTGATAGTGTCGATCCCTAAGCCGTCTGGAAAGGCAAGTTACATATTGTAAGATTGATTTCCTGATTGGGTTAGCTTGTGAGATAGGTGTCAGCTAAAATCCTGCAATCTGATTGGCTCTAGCAACATTTATCCAGTTATGCAAATAGGTCAGTAGTTCAGTTGGCCTGTATCGCTGCCCCTAAATTTGAGCCCCATAAACAGAAGATAATGATTCATCAGAAGAAGTAACTGACCATTGGTTGATTAGTAAAACACATACCCAGAATTTGGACGGATATTGGAGTGTCAACCTGGTCAGGCTCATAGTACTGTAAGGTTATGAGCATGACAAGTGAGACTATATGTTCAACGGTCCCCAGTAGCTGACAGCAATGTAAATTAAATGACATTCTTCAAAGTCAATAGAGAGTGTAGTGTACACTGTATACCCGTGTGTCTTCAGGACTAAATATCTTTGGAAGAAGGGTCATGATGACACAAACAGCTCCGGGGTGAAGTATTGTCTGTTCGAAGGTTAACCTGAGTGGGGAAAAAAGCATGTTCATACTGACAGTTAAATAATTCATTTATATGCAATAAGGAAAGGTTCTTCCTGCAATAAGAAATCAAGTGCGTGGTTGGGTGTCACTGTATGTCACACTTGCATGCTTTACTGTATTACTTAATATGTTACTTGCTATTCTGTACCCATACCCTTGCTCTTGCGGTTCTTATGAAATACACTTTATGTACCTTGCCATGCCAGCCAGGTAACAATAGCATTATCTTTAAAATGTTGTCTTTTCTCCCAATTTGGTAGGGAATTACATCCACTATATTCAGGTCAATCCCTCCCTCATACTTCGCTGCTGTAGCCCTGTGATCGTCTACTCCGAGATGGCACTCGCCAAGCCGATGACCGTAACTCCGGCACCCCAGAGCCACTCCTGTGCGCAGCGAATGTCTTGTCGGCTTCCCTCCCCCCTCCCTGGGGCGGACAGCCAATTGCCGCCCCCGGTGGCACTCGCGCCCAGAGCCGACTCTGGCGCGGCCGGGTAATCGAACCCCGATCGCCGTGGCCAGCGTCGGACCTTGAAACCACTAGACCACGCGGGAGGCCATAGCATTATCTTTAGCGCCAGCGATCACGCATTGTACCTGTGTCCAGAGTCGCTGGCCACGGAGGACACGCTATTAGCGCCGCTCCGGATCCTCCCCAGAAAGTCCATCTCAGGGACGGGGTGAATCTGCTCCGCTGGGATTTCCAGAACCTCGGAACTCTCCTCCCGGCTGGCTGGGAGGTCCACGGTAAAAAGCGTTCCGGTGGCAAACTGGTCCAGGTAGCTGAGGAGCCGCACGCAGTCGCGCAGGGCCATCGGCAGGCGAGCTCCGGGGCTTTCCGTCACCTCCACCAGCCGGTGGAAGGTCCTCCAACGGTCACGGGTCTGCGTCGCGGTCGGCGTCGGCCGCTGCGGGCCCGCCCTCGCAGAAGCAGCCCAGCTGCAGGAGGGCGTCGGCCATCTTCTGGAAGTGTCCCGTGGTGTGGAAGAAGTGGGCGTTGACCGGGTGGAGGTGCACCGCCACAGCGACGGTATGGAGGCTCAGGAGGATGAGCTCCACCACACGGTCGTGCTGGAGGGACGCCCACACCCCCGCCGGCCGCTCCTGCAAGGCCCCCTCCATGTCTACGAGGATGGACAGCAGGCCATTAAACCCCCCCGCCGTGCGAAAGGCATTCCAGGAATTCGGACTCTCCAGCACCTTCAGAATAGACTGGAAAGGAAGCGGTACAGGTTATCAGTGTGCTTGCCATATTAAAATGTGATCCTATATATGTACACACATACACACGGGGGTAGAAATAATTCTGGAAACATCAAATGCAAAGACTTTACATCTAACTCACTTAATTATATATATTTTTTAAATGTTTGATTTATATACAATTACAAGAGCGTGATATATCTACTTTTTACATACTACATACTTTTGCAAATATTTTCTACATTTTTACTGAATATCCAGATCACAATGCGCCAAGAAATGGATACGGAGCACAAATAGCGAGGGAACGACGAGAAAAACGAAACTTACAGATCAGGAAATAGACATAATGGTCAACAATGGTATATACAATATACAATAGGCATAACAAACTGAACAGTAGATGGTGTGGCAAGAAAATATGGCATGGTGTTAGGCAGAAAGAAAAACTTTCACACAACATAATTTGGGAAAAAGACACAGGCGGTGGTCCAGCCGAGGAAAGGATATTAGCACCGACAGAACAACAGGTGTAACGATGCAAATGAGCAGGTTGTGGGGGTGGAAGGAATAGACAGGACTGAACTTGTGATGGGAGAATGCCACAGGGCATCTGAAGGTAAGAGTGTATTCACAATTCATGAATGCGACAGTTTAGTAAATCCGACGTAAATATTAGGAGCTTGTAAAGACTAATTTTGCGTTCGAAAGGCAGTCGTGATCCTTTAGTAATTCTGGTCCTTAATCTAGTCAAGTTTGGCAAAAAGACACTAAGGTTTTTTAAATTCATAAAAGGGATTAATAAAGTGAACTAGCAAAGATTTTGGTTGAGTTCAGCTGACAGAGCAAGAGGGCTCAGGCGGAAATGAGTTCAAAGTAAATTCCGCAATGATATCAATAAGTTTTTTTTATGTAGAGAGTTGTAAATGCGTGGAACAGCTTGCCAGGCCATGTAGTGGAGGCAGAAGTTCACAACTTGTATAACAGCATTCCATGAAGGATTGAAGCTGTTCTGAAGGCAAGGGGCAGTTTTAATAATGAATACATATTCATTTATTGTTTGGTGAGCAGTTTACAGTGAAAATTCATTTGATTATGAACAAGTGAATTATACTATGCATAAAACCAACCTGAATATGATTTAATATTGACTTTATAAACACAAAGAGTGACTTTTATATATAAACAATTTCAATCTACACAGTGCATTGACTTAACAGCTGAATAATCGCAGTATGAATATATATTGCTGTAGATACAAAGACGGGCACACAGCAGAGAGGTGCTTCGAGAGGGGGTGCACACCCTGGTGTGCTTGTAATTCATTTCATTCCCAAATTATGTTTTTTTTTTTTCCTCTGGTCATTTAATGGAGACATCAGAGAAAAATCTAAATAAATAATATATTACTTTGGGAGACCGTTTTTTTGAGGTCTGAGAAGAATTAGATTAGCCTTATTCAATTTAACGCGATAATACATCAAATAGGTAATGTGTCATAAAGGGAGACGAAATGCAATTAACACCAATAGAAGTAATCAGAATGGTTTTGACACATTTCAGAAAAGGTCGGGGTGAATCCGATTGCCACTGGCTTTAACCAAGTTACAATTTAATCGTCTCCGAGTTAGTATTCTTCTTGCTTGAATCTATAAAAACGGATGTACAGTATACAGTAGCTCGATAACTTGGTTAGTTGTAATTGAGTTTATTTCACATTCTGTGATCTGATATTGCTCATAATTTTTGTTGTGCCGCACAGCACTGCTGGCGGCGTAATCGAATCGGGGCCGAGTTAACAGCTAAATATATATTAGCAAATCAATCTGAATTTGTCCATAATGCAATCAGGCTCCCGGAGGCTAAGATAATAAATTCACTCGCTTATTATGTTTAAACATGTTACAATTTGTTAAAATTAGATATAAAAACTGAATTTGCGCATCAATCCAAACCCCTGCACGTTGAAATGAATTTGGGGGGTTTCCATTTTAACTTGGAACAAAACCACTGCGTCTCAGACAACTGAACCTGCTTTTTAACTGCTCAGGGTAATGTTCAGCATTTAATGATGGTCAACTTTATGATATGAAATATATTTTTACATAATGGATCTAATTTATTTGGACAAATTATTTCACAAAAATGATTTCATATGGTACATGTAAACATGGACTTCATGAAATCATAAATCAATCAAAATCCTCATTTTGTACCCTTTTAGTAGGAAAATCCTTTGTTTCAATGGCTCAATTGGATATTTTGTTCTCTGTACTTCCCCAAGTACAGAGAACAAAATACCATAACTAGAAAAAGACACTCGGCAAGATAACTACATTCTTAACACAGCACCCTATTACAATGCCCTGCCCGCTAGCAAACAGCTAGGCTGTGTGTGTGTATGTGTGTGTGTGTGTGTGTGTGTGCACACGTGTCTGGGTTTCTGTGTTATGTTATTGTGCATGTGACAGTGTATGTTATTTGTATGTGTGTGTGTGTGTGTGTGTGTGTGAGAGAGAGAGAGGGCATATGTTATGTGCTAGTGTCGGTGTCTGCGTTTTGTTAGCATGTGTGTGTATCTGTGTCATGTGTCAGTGTATGTTATGCATGTGTGTTCCCTCACAGGGTGTCTGTACCTGCAGCAGGTCCTGTTTGAGGCCCAGCTCTGCCTCGGTGGAGGAACACAGAGCCCCAATGGTGGTGCTCATGTACTCCTCTGGGTTTATCACAGACAGCTGCTCCAGGAGGCACAGCGTGTGGCGGCGGAACTGCTCGTCATCCAGGAAGATCTTAATGTACGGAATCATTCCGTAGTCCCGAATGGACACTAAAAAACAGCCACTCACTTCATCAGAATTGCACGTACAACAAAATCACTGTCTCTGCAAGAATTTGTTTTTTTAAATCAATGTCCTTTACAATGCACCTTCTCTGAGAACAATACAACTCAGGGAAAGTGATTGGTTGGACATACTAAGCATTTACTACTAATACTGAACATAAATTAGCCTTGCTGTGGCTGTCTTCTTTGTTTCCCTGGATTTTAGTTTCTAATACCTACTGAATGGTTTCAGGCAACAGTATGAAATATCCATCTTAAATACATCTATAAATGCAAAATAATAATGTAATCAACTATTAAAGTGAGATAGCTGTATTTTTTCTGGAAACACTTTGGCATTTACCCATTGTAAGGAGGAGAGACTTTATAAAGTGGGGTCTATTAAAATGGAGTAAAAAAGGAAATATTATAGTGGCCAAAAACTCTTATATAAAGGTAGAAAGGCGCTGTTATCATCCTTACCAGTGTTTTTGACCGATTTTAATGCCAGCGTAGCGACCACTTTCAGCATGTTCGAGATGAGAATCTTTTCACAGCTGCCATCCCTCGACTGACCCGTGTTTGCTAAAAAGGATAAGAAGCTTAGCTTTTTTACCTTAAATGATGCTGAGTTATACAAATAATAATAATAACATGTGCCATTTATCAGATGCTTTCTTCCAAAGCAACTTACAGTAGTGAATGCATACATTTTTCAGTACATGTGGTCCCTAAGCGTTGTCAGTGCCGTGCTCTACCTACTGAGCCACATAGAACCAGAGTTAACAGAGCAGGACAGAACTAAAGCAGCTCAGAAATATGATAAGGATTCCACCCCTCCATTAAAGGTAATCTAGATTTCCTCCCTAAGTGAACTAAACCCAGGGAAGGCCGTTAGTTGGACACCCTCAGCCCCTTTAATGGGTGGGCCCTAAAAAAGTTTAAACAAACATATTCCATGTACCCATCAGGGAACGTTGGCCCTGGACCTCAAAATGGACGTTTTGTGTAAAATAGGCACACAACCAACCTTTCAACATATACTTTGCCTGGAAGTGGAGTTGCTTATATTCCCTTGGCAAGGGTCTTTCCCTGCGACTCTGGACAGTACATAGAATGTCTTTGTTGCAACCTCCAACAGACAGATCATTTCTAAGGCACATCCAATGAAACACTTTCCCTCTGTTTCCTTTCGTAACTTTTAAATCCCTCCAGAAAATGATAGTAAAGCACTGACTTTGAGGTACTGACTGGTATTTACACATAAGATAATAACAAGCACGTGGGTCTGACATTATTTCCTTCCGAGACACATAAAAATGGCGGACGCACCCGTCATCCCCGCCTTCCTCAGCACCTTGGCGTGCTTCTTCAGCTCGGCCAGCAGCAGCTCCAGCATGCCCGAGTCGCTGAGCACCTCACAGAACAGGCCTCCGGCCGCGCTCAGCCTGTGGAAGCACTGCAGGGCTGCCACGTTGAAGGGAGCAGACAAGTCCTGCTTGAAGACGGCCTGGACCTTCTTCAGAGCCTCGTGGGGGATGTAGGACAGCTGGAGCACCACCGTCTCCAGCAGCTGGAAGAACAGTGCGTGGACGGCTGGGGGCTTTCGCCACGCGCACTCGGCCAGCTGGGCCAGCGACTGCATCGTCCACTCCAGCAGGAAGAAGTTGGCCTTGTCCCATGTCCAGATGTTCCGAATCGCGCGCAGGATTTGGGAGCAGGTGTGCAGGTTTTCCGACCGGAGGAAGGAGGACTGGATGATCCTGAAGGCTGTGAGGTTTTTCACTGAAGATCCTGGGCAACGACATGAGTGAACATGTTCAACAGTCACACGAGTTGGGTTTCCAAGTGCCATATACTATACAATACAATACAGCCATTTAGCAGACGCTTGTAAATTAACAACCGCTTGATGCTACAATGTCTGAGCACATCATTCGTCAAGTAAGTCACATAGACAACACAAGTGCTAATTACAAGGAAATTAACAATAAGTGCAACAATTTTACTTAAAATTGGTAAAAATTCAATACAGGGATGGGTGGGTTAAGGTCCGAGGTGCAGTCTAAAGAAGTGTGTTTTCAGCCTGCGGCGGAAGATGGGCAGCGATTCGGCCATTCTGATGTCAGTGGGGAGTTCATTCCACCATAGTGGTGCCAGGACAGAGAAGAGTCGTGACCGGGATGAGCGGCCATTGGTCACTCGGCAAGAGGAAGTAACCAATCGCCTAGAGGCAGCAGAATGCAGTGGTCAGCCAGGCTAGGGTTAGACCATGGCCGAGAGGTAGGGAGGGGCTGTTCCATTCACATTCCATTCCATATCCACTTGTTCTTAAAGCACTGCTGCCCTCCAGACCATGCCAGTGCTGACTGTGGCTACAAGACTTGGCAATATGCAGAAGAATGGTCACTTAAAAAGAAAACTGAACTCAATTTGCAACAAACAGTTGACAGATTAATGATTAGTGTGTGTTTTCATAGTTAGTAGCATTTCATTCATTTGGCCAAGGTCAGTGTGTCATTTTATATCTGTGATGTCATAAAATGACACTGTATAGGGAACAACCTCCCAGCCCATAATTTAAAGCAGAGAAAACAGGATTATCTACAATGTAGCATTAAGCTTGGAAACAAATGTAGCCAAAAATGTACAATAGTCTCACGGGAAGTAAACACTACGTTGCTGTCGATGACCCTTGCCAGAGCAACCGTGAGAAAAGTCTCTGAGCGGCGTGAGACTTGAAAGGTTGCGACGCGCCGCGTTCCGGTAAATAAATATGCAAGGAGGAGGTAATGCGATTCAATTTCAGCCTTAATTAAAATCAGATCAGAGCAAAAAGTGAATCAGCGACAACAAGCCCATGTTTCACCCGCTCTCCGGCGAGGGATCCCACGCGTGATAAATGGCCACCCCGCGTGTGGAAGAGGAGAATGAACGCAGCGCGCTTTAACGCGGTTAGCGCAGACCCTCCCGCTTCATCATCGCCGGCGTAATTGCCCCCGGCCCCAAGGTTTGCCGCGCCGCCAGCGGGTGATGCGCTCGCGCTTACCTTTGGTCAGGACCGGGTCGAACTTGAAACCTGGGGGCTGGGGGTTGCTGACGCACAAAGCCACCTTCAGCTCGGCCCTCCCGAATAGAGTGAGGGCCGCGATGAGGTCCAGGAGGTCCCCCACGGGCTGGACGTCCTCTGCGGTCACCCCTTCCTCACACCTGCAGGGACGAGAGCGGCCAAAATGACAAACTGGCAAACCTATGGCAGCACATGGTTTCATGGCTGGAACACTGATCTATCTAAACCCCAGTAGGATAGAGATTCTGTGACCTTCAGCTTGGTATTTTAACTCTCCACTGCATTATCCATAAATCTGATATCCAACATAAACCATTTGGATATTTACAGTATATTTGTTTGCAAACGTGTTGTATTTTTGCCATTGCTTACTTGACTAATTCCCTCTGTATTCTATGTACAGGTTGTAAACATCTCTGTCTGTTGACAGAGTCCCTGCTAAACAAAGAAATCATGACTACTAACAATAATAATGACAATGAGAAGGGTAGTCTGTGCATGGGAGATCCAGGGAGGGTCTCCGCAGCCATAGTTACATGTTCACAACACTAAAGCTTATTCAGCGTTATATCTTATCAGTTTTATCTTCAGCCAGTTTTATCTGCAACCTCTCGATCTTCCATCCACGCAGCCATCTGGTCAACAACCCTGAATGGGCTCCTGTGTTTCCCAGTAGTGCGGTATTTCAAAGGGCTTGGGGGTTGGGGGGCTTTAGCTAATGCAATTTGAGGTCTTTAATTCCCTGATATGATTGATAATCAGATCTCATTTTTAAATAAAACATACTAAATCCAGAATGAAGATGGAAAATGTTCTTGAACTCCATGTTGAAATATGCACCACGAAGCAACAGACATCCAGAAGACATTTAAAAAAGCTTGTTTTGGTAAAACAAAAAGTAAAAAATTCAAGTAACTGTTTTCCAAAAACTTTAATTTTAATCCTGTAACTGTTTTAATTAAATACTTTCATTTAAAATTTCCTTAAAATTAATTTCAAGCTCCAATCAGACATGCGCCTTCAGGCTTCAAACTGTACCCATCCTGTACATTCGGACAAAGACGCAAGCTTTGTGACCCATCTTTCTTCTCTGCGAGGAGTGGACGACTAACTTGCCGTGACAAGATCATCTGCAGAAGCGGGTACCCTTCGTTGCTTTCAAACTCTTCGAAGAGCACTGGGCTGCAGGGGTACGAGTCCTTGACGAAGCTGAACACGCTGACTGCCACTTCGGCGAGGACGGGCCCAGGAACGTGCTGCGGGATTTTCAGCATGTTCTGGATGCAGATCTTCACACAGTCTTTGGCTGCACGAGAGAGAGAGAGAGAGAGAGAGAGAGAGAGAGAGAGAGAGAGAGAGAGAGAGAGAGAGAGAGAGAGAGAGAGAGAGAGAGAGAGAGAGAGAGAGAGAGAGAAGATGGGATGTGGGAAAACAGAAAAATGCTGATATAACTTGCAGATTAGAGACAGAACACAACAATACAGGCTTACGCTTAGCAGGCTTTGCTCCGTCGAGGAATCGAACCACAAAAGAGAAGACGGAACACAGGCAATGACAGTGAAATAAATCTACTGAAGAACAGAATCAACAGAGAAGAGACAGAACATACATAAGCTGAAATGACTTTGCCGGATCCATCCCTCCTTAAGCAAGGTTATGGCCAGTTGTGCCCGGCTTATGGGGCATCTAACTGTTCCACAGCCTAGTGTTTTAACTGGATATGCCACCCAGGAAGCCCAAACATTTCCATATGTATGAAATGAAATGAAAAGCCAAAGCCAATTCTAATCAGTGCATCAACAGCAGCACACTTAATTAAATAGCCAACAATCGGGTTGCTGTGACAGACAAATGAGCAATCTGCACACAGTGAGCATCATGGGAAATTGAGCCACTCAAAACGTCCTGAAATGAGATTTACCATCATGTGGTTCTTAGCTTCTCTTCAAACATGGTGGTGTAAACTACTAAAACACAGAAAGTCCTATTTCCTAAAGACATACCTTTCCACATTACAATTCTATGAATGTTTGTTCTGATGAATATAATTATGTCTGTTTATTAATTATATTATTTCAGAGGCTGCCTACAAAAGGCCCAAAGGTCATTCTCCAATAAAACAAAGTTGATATCTTGCCATTGCCTTTAACAAGTATTACTAATTGAAGCTTGACAATAATTGTTTTTGAAAAAAACAAGTATTGAAAAAGAAGAAAATGGACACAGAGATATTAAATAGAAGCCCAGTTGAACATCACAAGTGAATAGTCTATATATAGTATGCCATCGGACCAACAAATGACATTAAGGACAAAGTTGGACTGGAACTGGAAAATAGTTTGATTTGTAAAAGAGAGTTAGAAAGCATCTCTTCCTATCCACCCTGTAAAAAATAACTATCCACTATCCACTGCCCCCCAAAAATAACTGTATCTGTTTTCCAGTACTACATCTGCACACTTTCGTTTTCCATCGCCAATTATTAGATGGAGTACAAAATCATGCGTGAGAATGTTTTAGCTTTAGCTAGTAGCTATAGCATTAACTAATTTAACGTTATCATCAACTGTCAACGCCCTGAGAGTTAGACCAGCTACAATGTAGCTAACGTTAGCTATAATATTTTAGTGACACGATAGATAAAGAAATGAACGTTAGCTAGCTAGTTTGTGTGTTCAACTCCAGGCATAGGGGAAAACAACATTTGTAAGTTTGATTTGGAAGTTTGTTGTTGTGTCATCTGTGTCATACCCAAAAGCACCAGTACCCAAGCCAGCACGGTTACAGTTTGGTTCAGTTCTGTGCTGGATAACCACCATTTGTGTCCCATAACATCTGCAGACAGGTCCCTGATGGAGCCCCTTGCGCTGTACTGCGCTGTAAATTCATTGCGTTCTCTGACCTCACACCTTGCAGACACGTGATATTTTGAACTGCGTCGAGCACACTAGGGTTAAAGGGCACATACTTGTTTCTCTCCATGTCACCAGTTAGTATTTATAAAAAATATTCTGCATATTGTAGGTGGGATTTATGCCGTTTTCCCTTTTAGCTTTTTTGTCCACCTCATCCCCTGAGTTCTACATCTGACCATCAGTCAACCCCTTCTGAATGAATTCTAAACTCATTTTCCAAACACTATGTTTACTATTCTTTACATTCTGTGGGTATAGCGAGGGCACAGTTGTTGGAGAGGGAAGGTGATCTCATGAGACCATCTCCAATTGAGCCTAAATGAGGGATTGAATCTTGGCCAGTTAATTTGACCAGTGAAGGTAGTTTGGAGAAGGGAGGGCTCACCTTGGAGCACTTCTACGATGTTCCTGGCCCGGGCGGCAGACACGGCCCTCAGGACCAGCGATGCCTGCCTCCTCCAGCAGGGGCTGCACTGGTCCCACAGGGAAGTGAGGGCGATGATGAGGCACTGCAGCTCCTGGGTCTCCACCATCTCCTCTACGCAGCGCTCCTGCCTGCACAGCTGCAGGAGCACCTAATTCAAGGAGAGCCAATCAGCATGCACAGTCAGCATTGCCTGCTCAGCTGCAGGAGCAGGAGCACCTGATTCAAGGGGAGCCAATCAGCACGCACAACCAACAATGGGTACTCAGAGCCAATCTGAATCTCAATTCACACGTGAATACTTCCTGGCAAACACAGAGCGCATATCACATGCTCTAAAAATGAATTTCTCCATCACTGACTTATGGAAGGTAGCGATCAAAACTAAAGACCATGCGGATTGAGGAAGCTTACCTGGGTAAAGACCTCCTGAAAGGAGCACTGAACCGCCTCCTCTCCCACATTGTCCTTCCTGGGTGGCAATGCTACAAACAGATACAGACACTTGACAAGAGCGGCTGGTAGCCCACTCTCTATGATGACTGTGACTGTGTCCTGAAACACAAAATGCACAGGCTTCCCTGGTCAATCATGGGGTAGGAAATGCAGTGACCAGTGGCAGACGGATTCAAAAGCACAATTCAGGAACATCCATTGCTTTGAACTCTCAAAACCACACCATAAACTTATATCCAACATGCTACAAACATCAAATGACAAAAAATGTCTTTAGGGGGCTGCCAGATGGCTAATCTGGCCACCTGTGGCCAGCAGCCCGGTAAGGTGACTCATAATTGGCCAGAAAAAAAGTGGGCAAGGGAGGGAAGGTTTGAGTCAACGGTGAAGAATTGTGTATGCTGTCTGTTGTGAAATACATTAACCGTGCCATTTTGACAAGGTCATCTGTATAGGAATGAGTGAGTTGATTAAACAGTAAGTTCCTGTCTTTGATTACCGATGCTTTGTCAGCAAACAGTGTCTCTTTTATTCAATGAACTAATCAGACGCCATCACTTCCTGACTTCCTTGCTGGTGCTTTGTTAGCAACACAAAGGCTCATAAACTGATCATCTGTCCCTATGTATATTCAGTTGAGAGACTCATTCACTTTAGACTCTTTACCAACTCGCTGTGGACCGCTGTGTGTAATAAACTTGCATTTCAAGTCAGACTGCTGAGTCTCCTGGTCACTGTTACGTTCTGAGTGTAGTTAGATGTATATAGTACTAACCAACTAATATATACAAAGTGCAATCTAGAAAGTAAGAAGGAAGAAAACGAGATAATAAGCAACGAAGACGGAAAAACCGAAACATTTCCCGAAGTGCAAATGACAAAGACAAGGAGTGGATCTAGAACCGGAACAATAACAGACGGGGAACAGAACATGAATGAAACATGAGTCGAAGAATGATAAATAAACAAAGTACAAAAAACAAACCGAACAGACACTCAGAACGTAACAGTACCTCCTCCCTAATGAAAATACAAAACTGAATAAAGAATAATGAATAAGGACTGAAGGAAAATAAACAAAGACCAAAAACAAACCGAACAGACACTCAGAACGTAACAGTCGTCTCTTCGGAAGAAGCTAACAACGGGAATGTCCTTATTTCATCATTCACCAAAGACTCCTACAGACAACTGAGCGCCTGCAGCCTGCCTGCATCAGCCCAGCACAATGACGAAGCAGCTCAGCTGGTGGACTGCAAAGTGAAGAGAAACAGCAGCTGGCAAAACACGCTCTGGAGAAGAGCATGTGCTTGTCTGTGCTCGCACAATTTAGCAGAGGACATTGGAGCAACGTGACAGGCAAATTTGTGTGCTTGTGCTCTCCAAAGTGGAAAAAGGGGTTCAAATTGTGGATAAAAACTGGTTTATAAACAACCTGGAAGGACTGCTGAATACCCCGTATTAAACTAGGTGAATCCTGTGCTGAACTGAATTTCTCCCATGGGGTGTATTTGTCAGGCATGATGGGTCTGCTTTATTATGTGACAGCTTTAAGCAGTATTTTGAATGACAGCACTGCTTCCCATGGGAGGAAAACAAAGAAACCCTTAACGGATTCCCTCCCCCCCCGCTATAATTTAACGTCTACTACTTGTCAACTCATACAAGGCCATACTTTCCGAATGCATCGCATGGCTGCTTGTTCACAGAGTCAAGGGCAAACTTTAATGATAACACACATTACTCACCGAATCCCTGGTCGACAGCAGGGCTATTGATTGCAACAGAAGCCAGCCTTTGTTTGTTTTCAGTTCTCCTTTCCTCTCGAAAAACTGCTCCAGCTCAGAGCGAGCATCTTCTGTTATTCAAAAAGAATTAACACCACCCCGCAGTAGAGATAAAATTAGCCTCCTGACACACATGCAGGCTTTCATTTCTGGTGGGATTTATTTATGCAAATTATCCCAGTTGAGGCCTAATGTCACTCTCACGGTAAAGTGTTAATGTGAGTCGAGCTCTGAGGCGCGACTTTCACAGTTTGGGTTCAACCCTGTGAGACACTTGAGGTTGAGGTTTAGGTGCAATGACTTCAAGCATCTCCGATGAGCCCACAAGAGTTCTGAGATGGTTTCTCAAGAAAATCGTTTGAATGTAAGAGTCACAGTGCATAGGCTATAGTTTACAAATAACTAGTTTACTAATAACTAATCTAAGCTAACGGGCAACTACCTTTGCAGACAAATGCTCAAAAGAGCAGGAGATATACCTGACATACACCCACAGTAAACTATTACATCCAGATTATAAGACACGAGCTCGCTGCCAATAAAAAACAGAACTAGCCTACTTCCTTAAAAAAGTACCAAAACCCACTGGTATAGCTTGGAATTTACAGCTTTAATGTCATTAGGAGCCACTAAAACAGGGGGAAACCTGGCATAATGAAAAATTTGGAGAACATGAACAGCAGTTAAACTCATGAATAGGGTTCTTGTTGGCAGTCTGAAATCCAGAGACAGCTCTTGGAATGGCAGTGTCCTTCGAGGAATTTGCGTGACAATTTAAAGGGACATTTAACAGAACTAAAATCTCATTGCAACTGATTTAAAGATTTCTAGAAAGAAAATAATTGAAAATTAACCTCAGGGAAATAGTTTTAGCTAGACGGAATGGGCATAGGCCTAAAGTCAGTGGCCCTTGTGTGGCTTTTTGGCCAACTACCTACATTCCCTGGGTTTCAGTTTGTCACCAAAGGGATAAAGATAAGGATCAGAGACAAAGAAAGGGGGATAGATACCATAGATTTCCCTATACAGTATATATGGGAATACATACAGTGTATATCACACATCGCTGCAGAGATGTGCAATATTCCTACAATTAAGACTGATTTAAATGAGGACTCATTGGGGATGATGTACCTGCAGGCTTCTCTGACAATTTCTGCTGAATGTTGAAAAGCACAATTTCTGCTGACTGAGCAGCCAAGACCTGCAGGTCCAGGTCCGCCCCTTCACTGCCACACTGGCACACCTGAGGGAGGATCAAAACAGCATGCATGAGGTAAGCGCCCAAATATATATACCGCAGTCCAGAAACACATACACAAAGACACTGGAAACACACGACAGAAGAAAATATTCCTATTTTTTCTCCCGTAAATCGCTAACTGCTCTCAGCGTCACCGCTATGCCACCCTCACTCCTGCAGGGGGCACTGCAGTTGGCCACACTACAGGATAGTTAGCCGACAAGAGGGGAGGTGCATCTCTCACTGATAGACAGTAGGTAACCTGTAGCTGTCTGTTGAGTAGCAAAGGGGGAACTTGTGCAGCGGTAACCAGGAACCCTAGCTGACCAAGTCCACCCTACCACAGCCAGAAAAAAACAATTGTGTCTCACCGCCACCATCAGCAGCACACAGCCCAGAATCAAAGTAGCAAGATCACAGCCATAGGGCTCATCCTGCAACTATGGCAACTCCCCTTTACAGACTGAGCCACTCATGAATCACCATTATATTTTAGGAATGTATTTTTTCCCCTTTTAGGAATGATACACACACAACGATACAAAATAAGTCCCAGCTTGGGGTCGGGGTTTTGATGACGTCTCTTGAATATCTGCATAGCTACTATGTTCAAGCATTGAATTAAGAGCACACACACCCAGAAGCAGTCAGCCAAGGCAGAATTATATCATAGTGCACACAATGTATTTATAACAGAGCGCAGATGTACTGTAGGTTTCATTTCTCCATTCTGTAGGTGCAGGAGCAGTGGTGCAAATCGTGAAAGGTACAAATGCATGTTTTGTCAGTGCAAACTGGAGAATACTCGGCTTGGCAGATCTGAGCAAGGATGTCACAGAGCTTAGGTGGTGATTTTGAGCTTCATACCAGTGATGTTACCCGAGTAAGAACTGAACAAGAACTGACCTACAGAAGTATGTTTTTCTTTCAGTAAGATTTACTTTAGGTGGAGAGGGAACAAAACAGTTTATTCGGTAACAGTGTGCTATCACAAAGTGATGCAAACCCCACATTATATGAGAGCAAGTAAATCAAATCTTGGAAAAATTGGCTTTGTCCACTTCGCACAGTTGGTTTGACACCTTAAACTGTGGCACCTTTTGTGTGACCCAAAGAAAATATGGTGCTTTGCATAAATTGAACTTTCCCACAAAACCGTCCCACCAGCACTCTTGCTCCCCACAAGTTGTATCTGATTAACAAACAACCACATTCACTCTTTCACACTTCCTCAGTCACAAATGAAAAATGAAAACATCCCCTTTCCTCTTAAAAATGAACGATTATAGTCTGTAGCTGTAAAACAGTACAGAACGATGACTGCAGTTTCTCAGCACACAAAAATCAGTCCAAAAATTATAATCTGTTGGCTTGTAGAGTACCCCTAGTAACCCATCCTCGGTATGCAAACACAGAGAGAGGACATTTTATTTCAGATAAACCCTTCAAATATACAATATGTAACTGTCACGGCATGTTTGGTACCTGAATGTAAAGCAGCAGAAGTTTAAGAATGTCGTCCTCCCTTTCGTTGAGCGGACGTTTGTCGTTCCTCTCCAGTAGGGCCAGCTGATCCCTGAGGGCCAATGCCGGGTCAGGGGTGGGGGCCTCCGCTCTCCCGCTTTTAGGCAGGCCTCTGGAGCCCTCAACCCCCTTCAGCCCTGGAGCGTCGCCCAATTCGCTGCGCTCCCCTGCCTCCCCTGTGCTGATCCCTGCCATGTCTCCTTCAGTTCCCTTTACAAAGGCCGCATCACAGTTTGGAATCTTGCATGTCAGCACCGAAATAACAAAACGAGCACATCGGCAGCCTTGTCTGAGCCAAGTTAATTCTCTGCCTTCAGTTTGGAACAACCCAGGACTCCCCCAGCCATTCAATGGAGTTTATACTACCACAGAGAAGCGATTAACTGGCAAACAGCTGAAATGTGTGTTAAACCTGGGAATTTAGATGAAAAATGTCTTATATTTCCCTTTATTATCAATTATATGTTCATTGGCAATATCACAGCAGGGCATGCTGCGTATTTGTCAGAGAACTAAACAGCACTAAGATATGACACTATTATTGTTTCACACTATCTAATAACAGCGCTGGTAAAAAAAAAAACATTTAAAAAACATTAAATGTTTTGTGGGTATGTGGATCATAGGCTATTGAAACTTCCTGCTTCCTGTTAATAGACTACTTCCTGGAGTCTTCACACAATTCAGGCACTACTGTCCACATGAGACCTTAATGTGATCTTGTGATGCCCAATGGCTTGCTTGTTTCTCTCCAAGGAAGGAGGGTAATCTCTGTTCGTAGACATTGCTGTCTTTGCTTTGAATGTTAATGTCCTGTTTTCCACTTAATGCAATGCCTAAATGCGGCTGGTGAGGACTCCTGAAATTTCACACAATCATTGGATACATAAAGGCTCACTTGTGTAACATAATGCCTTATTCTTTTTTAAAACTAATCCATGACTGCAAAAGTAAGTATATAATCCACATAGCCTAGGGAAAGATTTTAGGCTGGCACTCACATTCAGTACATACACATTTTTGTTTCATTTCAAAATGAATCTGATAGCTCCCTGGTCAGAAATTGGTTTTGCTTTCAGTGCAAGTAGTTATTTCACACGGTTTTACTAAACTGGTCTGTGTAGCGCCATCAATCAACGGCGCATTCCAACAAAACAAACCTTTGACAGCTACTATCCGGACGCATTACGAAACACAAGGGCACGTGAGAAATAATCCGTAGCCTTTGCCACGAAAAAAATTAACAAACTCATTTGAATTTCCAACTCATTCTACAAAGAAAGCTAGCCAAACGTACCTGTGAGACTCATCTGAACGTGCGCCTGAGTCGCTGTCTAGCTGAATAGGGGAGTTGTCTGTGCCGTCCCATGTCAGAACATGTCGGGAGACGGGCTGAGACACGAGTGCAGCCCGACTGCTTTATTATAGTTCGGTAAATCTGCGAAGCTGCCTGAACTTTGTGCGACGGGAAAGTCTTACACCAGATGGAAGAAGTCATGTGCCTCGTTTCTAAGGCAAAAGCAGAAGTAAAGAACAGGCTTTTTGTGTTTCTCGACGTCCCTCCTCTTGAATTAATTAGATTACATTTCCTAGCCACTGCTATCAACGTTCCGCATATAGCGAATTTTGATTGCAGCCTTTCAGACAATGTCCACAAAAGGTTAATAAAAAGAAAGTAAAACGGTCCTTTCAATTAGTCGAGAGGCACAGTGTACATATGTCCATACAGTATGCACGCGGCTGTTGTGTTAACATTTAAATACAGTACGTACATGCAAAATACTAGTTAATATGTTCCTACCGCTGCTCGACCTCTATCGTTATAGGAGCAGTGGATATATTTTTAGTCCTCCTCGCATGCTCTTATGAAATACACCCCGCATAGCTACTGCGCTTGACAAACTTGTCAATCCAGTTCAATCGTATAGCACGTCAATGATTACGACCATAACAACATAAGAGTAATCTACTGTATAACTTTACTCAGAGCTCCGAGTCTCACTTGGCCACAAAGTAGCTCTTAAACAATAGTTTAACTAATTGTATAATTGTTTAACGTACAGCGACATCTTGTGGCAATGTATAGGATTTACCTAGAGCTGTATACTGTTCTAAGACTCGAGTTAAATATAACTGCAACTTATTCGTAATTGAACTATACATTAAACTCGCGTTGTTCGTTTGTCTTAAATATGAATCCATCACCTTTCAAATGAAAATGGCATGCAAAATATTAGTTGTCCAGATGCTTGGCACTCCACTTAAGCCCAATAAACAAAAAGGGGCAATGTGGAATGTGACAGTCAACCTCAAACCGTTCCTTTAATTTCTGTGTGGAAATTGCATACAGTTCAACAGTGGCGCAATTTCAAAGGGCATTCTTTTACATTCATGAACTCATTCATTTTTAAACAGGAATTGGGTACGTTTTTTCTTATTTATTTATTTAGCACAGTATGCATTACATTTGCATTACATTACAGGCATTTAGCAGACGCTCTTATCCAGAGCGACTTACAGTTTACGACTTGCGTATGAATACGTGTAGGCTACTTCACACAGTTAGGCCTCACTGGGAACCGAAATATTTTACAAAATTAATATAATTTGCAAAGGACTGGCGTATTTTCAAAAATGGTTTAATTATTCAAATTGCAAGTGCATGTAGATACCCATGCAATACTCATGTAGGGTAAAATGTGCCACTCGTCTATAGGCTACTCTATAGATGATAAAATATCACATAGCCTACATTATATACACATTAGAGGAAAAGGCAAAAAACGTTATTAAAACAGCGTGATAAATTTGCCACCTAAATACATGTTTTACAATTTCTTGTATATGCCTGGGGCAAAGGCCCATTCAGTATGCCACTTGTCTAGATTAAGGGTCTTGGGGTTTCTTTGATCACATCTCTTTTAGGGAAAGAGCCCCCGTTATTCGTCTAGACATGAGGATTGATATTTTTCCCCATGCGCCAATCATTATCTCCTCTTATGAATTTTGCTACCCCAGACAATTTCAATTTATCCCAGCAGAGAAATGTGATGATAAACTTTGGACTTCCCAATTCATTTTTAGCAGTAGCCTATATGCGTAATCACCTTCAGTGAAAGCCACACCCGCCTTATTCGCTGCATTCAAAAAAATTCTGAGACTTTTTTCACTCGTCCAGTCACCCAAAAGAACACTGCCGTTGCTTTTATCATCCTAGCTGCTTGGATCGGTAGAGGGGGAGGACAGGTTTATGCCTATAGTGTCTGCATTTTTTTTCGGCCTTGGTAATGGTTGTGACATAGCTTCTGCGTTTTGTTTTTGTTCTCTTCGGTCAATGTGATGGTTGTGACATCATCGGTGGGAAATTCAGCGGAGTTAGTTAAGGGTGGTTATCATTGTTGTGTGGCTAGCCAACGAGTTATATGACAGCTGCATGACCCATTGAACTTTGAACGGCATGAATATTTTACGTGTGAATTTGTTATAACAACTTGCCTGTGTCACATCCTTCCGCACAAATGCAACAATAAAAAACACCTTTTATGGCAGTACCAACCTACAACAACAGGTCATGCTTGATCCATAAATCCAAACAGTATTACATCATGGCTCAAATCTGCTTTTCCGATGCAGCTTATTTACCATGAACACAGTGATGTCAATCTCAACAAAAGGCTGATGTAGCCTAGTGTGTAGCTCAAAACAGTTAATCCTGTACATGGTTGCCTTGCAAAAAGGGAGGCCCTTGTTTCTCAATCTGTGACCCAAATCAAGTTGTTAAAAAAACGATAATATATATAGACAATTAAAATGTCAGTGATCAAAATTTAGCACACCATACTACATTATTGCTATGATTTTTAAACTAGTTTCTATGGAACTGTTGTAGTTTGACCCGGTTTCGCCTGACAGTTTATTAATATAGACTACTAATATTATATTGTAGCCTGGTGGATTGCTAAATCATTGCATATCGTGGCATTCTACTGAAGCTCAGTACTTCTTGCTGAACTTTCCACCTTTCAGTTGAGTACGTTTTGGTGAACAAAACGCTTTAAGACCGCGGTCAGTAAAGTTAATCAGGAAGCGGAAACAAAAGCTTTTATTTTTTTAATTTTATTTAAAGTCTGGAATTAGCGGAAACAAATAATTATAAGCATTCGTGCTCATGTCCCTGAGCTCACACATGCTTGTTCATGCACCGCATGCCACCTTCATGATAGCCTGCTATCAACTCGGCAAGACTGCATGTAATTGTGTTTGCGTAGCGTAGCCAGTGACGAAGATCACAAGAAAGGTTATGCCACAGACGATCCAGAGCTGATGGGATAGATATCTATGGTCACAGAACATAACGCCCAACCGGATGTGCAAAGCGGTTTATATTGTAATTAAACATACAATGGAAGCGCTAGTCGAAGCTCAGGTGCAGCCTGCGGCGGCTCAACAGTGTTCACTTTGCCCTTGGCAGCTAGCTTGCTAGCGGCTGGAAAGCACTTTGATGGAGGCAATTGAACAAACAGATGCAGTCTGTAACAGCAGAGCGTTGTTTACGTCGTCAGAGGGTTTCATAAAACTATACAAAATCGCTAATTTCTGTTCATTTAGAGCAAATTAGCCAGCATGCTACCTGTCGGAGCACGAATAGTTGGAGGTGGTGACATATTTGACACAATTCAAAGAGGAAACATTGACCAATGCGCGCACATTATTCAATTTGACCGCTCGACGCTGAAACAGAAGGGTGAGTCTTATTGCTTAATGCCATTGTTTAGCTAAATTTGACGTTAGCTACATAGTTTAGATATCAACAATAATGTATAAACTAGCTACGTTATTCTGTATTGTTATTTTCTCTCTCTTACTAACGCCACTGTTGCTAGCTACATTAGGTAAATCCTAGCTATTGGGTTCTAGCTAACGTTATATTAATTAATTAGTGTTTGATCCTGAGAAGTCAAAGAGCATGCAATATCCGGTTGTACTAGAAGGATTTCACGCGTACGACGTTTTTCTATCGACAAGCACCTTAAGGTTAACTTGCACTGCCTATTTTACTATGTAAACAAGCAACACATCATTTGGACTGCTTGCTGGTTAGTTGACATTTTCGTAATGCCCCTTGAAATATTGTATCAGACCTAAACGATCTTGGTAATCCATCTTTATTTTACTTAACTGTAGTCTGACAGGACCTCAACCATAACTTTTTTGTCCCATTGCTTAGCAACCGACAAGTTTACCTTAGCCTAATAGCTAGATACATTGCAGTGTGTTGTAAATGTATTGTACAGTACAGTATTGTGATATATTGCAAAAATACTAGCATACAAAGAGGGTGACAGGGTGAAGGCAATTTACCATTTCTGAAGTAATCACGTGAGTGAATCTGAGACAGACTACAATGCACAGATAAGGCAGGACCATAAAAGCAAGCCATTTCCTTGTGGAAACAGGTTTGTGCTCATTCTGTGACAATTTAACCAGACATGGGAGATTGTCACCTGACCCTCACAGATTATGATAGAAAAAATGCAAGGGGGGTTGTATGCTGAGTTCAAAATAGTATTCATTACTTTTTTTGAAAATATTTCCCCTGACAAAAATGTGTCCTGATAAAGGTCAACTTAAAAGGAGAAAGACACCAGAGAAATCATGCAATATTCTAGAACATTACTATTGCTGTACGAACAATTGAATATTATGCACCAGTCTTCCAAGTCCTTTTAGTTTTCTGTCTCCCTACAGACATTAAACCCCCCTGAAATGTGACTTTTTAAGCATTTTTAAACCTTTATTTAGGCCAAAATAACCTATGTGGGGGTTCCTAAATAACCTGACCCCATTATCCTGGTGAAATCTACAAGAATCAAGCAAAATATGTCATGTTTTCCAGCATTGCTTATTGCTACTTTTGTAAGGGTAAAAGACCACAGCCCATATTATCACACCCCTGCTTGAGTTTGCATGGGACGAATCACTCTTTGACAACCAATACCTGAGTTGTTGGTGTAGCCTGGGAGCCAACACCAAACACACAATCATCCACACAGGAGAAAAACCATCCATCTGACTTCCCCTGACAGCAAGTGTAATTTTTAACACAATTACCTGCTGGCTGAATCATTTAACTCTATAAATACAGTCATTTAATGTTAACCAGGTTGTTGATTTGTATAGAAGTGGCGGTTATAATGTTCTCATTGTGTATTTATTGAGTTTTTACTGTTTAGTACCACTCATTCATCCGTTTTTATGGCACGTAGCGCTGCATGCTTTCAAGTGAGCAGTTTATTAAGCATTACCTCACAGCTGCACCGGCTGACTGCAGGGACATAACGTCTGTGGTTCATTCCAGGATGGGGTGGATTCACACCCCTGCACTACGCCGCTTCCCAAGGGAACCGGGCCATGACAGACCTGTTACTTAGCAGTGGAGCCGATGCTAACACACCCTGCGACACGGGGCTGACGCCCTTCCACTTCGCCTGCAGGTCTGTGGGTCACCGGTCTTTCACGCTGACTGCACGCACACTAATGCCCTCATCACCACTGCCTACTTCCTCAACACTTCTTGTATATGTAACCCTACTCATTTAATAATTTTTTTAATTACTAACCTTTTCCTTCCCAGTGTTACAGGTATGGTATGCAGCTGCCTACAATGATGTCCATCACTGTATTACTGCACTGATCTTGTGCGCAAACTATGATTGTTCCTACCATGTATTAATGCACATCTTCTAAGTCGCTCTGGATAAGAGCGCCTGCTAAATGCTTAAAATGTCAAATGGGACGGAGGAAAACACATAGTCACTTACTTGTTCCATGTAGTCAACTTGTGTTTTCTTCTCGTTTGCGTTGTGGCCGAAATCATTGTGGTCTGTATGCGCGTGCCTGCTAAAAAGCAGCTCCCAAGTTGTAAAACCAAATCATAAATATCAGCCGTTTGGCCCCTTCCTCTTCCAGAAACGGTAATATCCACGTCATGCACCAGATGCTGCAGCACGGGGCAGACCTCAGCATTGTCGATCACCAGGGGAAAACGGCCCTTCACCATGCGGTCACCGGAGGGAATGTGTAACTAATTCTATATTCCTTCCAATGCATTGCCTGCGCATGTGATGGCGTTTGGTAGCGCGTGGCTCGTAGCCAGCTACATTTCTGTTCACACGTAGCAGCTTATTGACACTCTCTGTACTTCCTGCAGACTTTCCGTGCAGTACCTTAACGAAACGGGCATGTTCCGTTTACGGACACCGACAAGTTCCAGATCGCCCCCCTGCACCTGGCAGCGTCCACAGGGAACACGGACGTGGTCCGGTACTTACTGCGACACAACGTGAGTGCCTCGTTATGTTCCGTAACACAGTAAACATGCACACTCCAGAAAGGTCCTAGCATGAGGTGCCGCATTTAAGAATGTAAAGACTGAGACTAGCACACTTGACAGATGCTCCTAAAACCTTTGAGTGCAGTATTTGAATTGACCCGTGCTAATGTAGCAGGTGTGCTCTGGTACGTGAGCGTCCGCTACAGAAAGTGAGAGTGTGATTAGTCTTTAGCTCAGCGGGCTAAATCGCTCTCTTGTCGTGTTGAGATCTTCGGTTCGAAACTCGCTGCGGGCAGAACCAACTCTAGTTACACAAACAGTGCTCATTGTTCTGATTGAGGCCTGAGGGTCGAAAAGGCAACAAACCTGCACGGTTAAATAAACTATTACAATTGATTTTTTGTAGCATCTAATAAGTGTGCGAGTCTCATTCTTTAAATTCTTACGTGCCTCGTTGCATGCCGGTAATGCCGTGCATTGCATTGGCTCTCACAGGTGAGACATGTGAGTCATATTCAGTGATATATACATATATTTTTCACTCGTTGATTTGGATTCTATGACCTGTCAATGACAACCTAAATCCCCAGGGGAAGAGTATGAAGTGTTGGACGTATAAAGGATTGGTGCTACTTGGTATGCCAAACCTCACACTGTCCCCAGGGTTAATTTTCAAGCATGACAAGTCACTTTGGATAACAGCATCTTCTAAATGATTGTAATGTAATGTTTTGCTTTGTATCACTTCAGGTAACTAGTGTAATCAATGTAATGCATTTAATGGCCAACAGATGGCAGTCTCCTGCTTAGTGGTTGCTAGTTACAATTACACTGAACATCTAAAGGTTAATAAACATCTTAAATAAATATATATATATTTAAAATCTGACTAGGCATTCAAATAATGTGCACCTGCATGAATATTCGAAATTCCAACATACTGACTCATCCTTTAGCAATGGCCTCCTTCGTTTTTCTAAATGTTACCGGTGTTCCAGAGTAGCGTACCCAGCTGAGGCACCGTGCAGTAGTGCAGCCTACAGCTCAGACTGAATCCACACCATGCCAGTGTTGATTGGCCAGGAGTCCCACAGGGCGCATGCTAGGCCATGGCGATGCACAGGGAGAGCATGTCGTGCAGTCATGTTGCGTACGTCAGTTGTGCAGTTCTCCGACACAGTACCTGCATCGGAGTGGCTGCACGCATTTCACAAGACTTGCGTGTTCGCGTGCGCATTGACAGAGAATGTAGCAGCGACAGGACGGGCCTATCGTTGCATTGGGAACTCCAATAATAGAGATTAATAAAAGGGAAATATTTTTTTTTTTAAATTGGTTAGATCAGGGGTGCCCAAGTTCGGTCTTGGAGATCTACTGGGCATGCAGGCTTTTGTTTCAGCCCTTAACTAACACACCTGATTCCATTAATCACTTCACTAACAAACCTGATTCCATTAATCACTTCACTAAACACCTGATTCCACGAATCAACTGCTCGTCAATGCAATGAATGTTCGAATCGGGTGTGTTAGTGAAGGGCTGAAACAAAAGCCTGCATGCCCAGTAGATCTCCAGTACCGAACTTGAGCACCCCTGGGTTAGATGTATTTTATCATTGGAACACTGTGTAAAATAAGGTCACAGGGGTCATTTTTATCATTCTACCAACGGTTTGAGCAAACCAGCAGCATTAGTTTGATCTGCAGCGATTAGCACATTTTTAATCCTTACAGTTCGTGTCATGATTGTCACTCTCTGTGTGATTGAGACTTAAGAGACTGCAGCTTGTCCCTGTGAGCTGCATGGCTTCATCCAGGAAGTGGGAACGGGATCTTAATTGGCTGGTCCCACTCTCTGTACCATGGCAACAGCGATGTCCGGCAGATGGCGCAGACCAGCAGGGGGTGACCGCACTACACGTGGCCGCAGAGAAGGGGGCGATAGAAGTGAGCTGGCTGCTACTGCAAGAGGCAGGACTCCATATCCTCCATATGAGAAACCACAACGGCCTCACCCCCTTGGACCTCTGTAGGCACGGAACCACATTCAGGTGCGTCTGTGACAGCCAAGTGTAAGGAGGGATTCACGATACCCCAATAACCAATAACCAGCAAGTGCTGGTACTGTGAGAATATAAAACCCAGAGAATGTTCATGGTTGTTAGCTTTGTAAGATGCTTTAATGTAGTGTGCACTTGGTGTTGAGAGTTAAGCATTTACCTTCTGGGTTCACCTTCAACTGAAGAGCACTTGAAATGAATTTCTATGGGACAATGAAATGCATGTTAAATGATAACATAAACTGCAAATCATTTTTCAGATGGCCGCTCAGTAAACAGTGTAAATACCGTAATGCAAGCTCGCTCAACTGAGTAAAAACATTCATCTTTTTCATGTGCAGGGCATGTCCCTCCTGTCCTTTGTAAGATATGTGATTGTTTGCTTAAATAAATATTCTGTTTATTGTTTTTTTGTTTTTTTTGCAGACACCAACAGCTTACACAGATTCTCAACAAGTTAATCAAAGAACCAATGGATCAGAAACCCAAAGAATCATATGGTAAATATTCTATTATGAATATTGTTATTATTATTTCGAATGATGCTACATCCACTCTCTGCTTTTTATTGACTGTATTTCAGACATTACTGTACACATACAGTGCTGTGACACGAGAGGTGGAGTGAAAAGTATTTGGGAGCAAAGAAGCATTTAAGGCTTAAAATGGCATAAAACTTGCTGATGACTAATTCTGCCATTCTACAGTTTTCATGCATTAAAAATATTACATGGGGAATTAAATCATTCTTTCTGTTAACGCCAGCATTTAACAAGGCTATAGATTATTTCACAAATCTTCCATATTGAAGTGTTGATGATCCTCAATTTTCTTGTTATGCGTAATATTGGAAGGAAGGGTCTGCCCTGCACAGGCAATTGTGTGTACTTGCCACTGTAAGACCATTCCAACTGGTAAGAGGCAAGAATAGATACTGGAACATGCAATGGCTCTCCACCAGAGGGCGGCACACAGATACAGCATTTGAAGGTCATATCAACAAACCAGGCCTCATCAGTCACAGCTTAATGTATGTAATGCATGTACAGATGTTTTATAGGCCATTGTGTGGCATTAATTAAACCTAAGTAATATATTTCATATATATATATATATTTATATTTCCAGGCATGTACTACTGGACGCTCCTGCTCCCGTCTGTTTGCGGCGCCGTTATTCTCCTCGTTGCCGCGGCGTTGGGGGGCTACGGGGGGATTTTCTGCACTCTGCTTTTCCCCTGGCTGGCGAGGAACATTCTCTCCCAGTATCACAGGATGAACAGCTATCAGGGGCAAGTAGCGAGGGGCCATAGTGCTTCACAGCAAACGCGCCGTGTCCAGTCCACCCTGCCACGTGTGTGCTGGTAATCGTTCCGACCTCCATTCTTAATTTGCCCAGATATTTACTGAATTTGGCTTTCTGTGGTTACAAATGGCCTACGGCGGAGCAAGGTTGTATTTTACACTCCTATAAATGTTTTACCGTAGTGCACAGGTGTCAAACTCATTCCATCGAGGGCCGAGTGTGTGCAGTTTTTTGTTGTAACCAATGCACTACACCAGGTGATTTCACTAATTAGCTATTTTCAACTAAGGAGGGAACCTCACCTGGTGTAATAAATGTTTTGAGTTTGACACCCCCGTAGTGCTTCTTTCAAAAAGGTGGGAGTGAACGCCTGTGGATTATTAAACAGTTGGACCTATGAAGCCCTATAAGTGAGGTTTGACAGGCCTGGTTCCCTACCTGGGCGGGAAGGTGTCCCAAACGTTCCTCAGCAGTACGGAAAATTATATATTATAGTTTACACTTATACATATTTTATCATTTCTTATCAAATAAACCGTTGTCTGGTTTACAGATTATTGGGAAGGTTATGATAATAAGTTTATATTGTACTAAAAGGTTACATGTCTTACTCTGATCCATAATATATGACAAAGTCACAAAGTGAACATGTTTCTATGTACGAGTGTGTTAAATAGCCACTGCATTGCATTCTGTTGTGGGTTTTGATTAAAGATATCAATAGTTTTTAGATGTGGGGGTGGGGCTTATCGGTGCCACTTCATACAGGGCCTGACCACGTCTGTGTGTCTGAGATGTGTATTGCTTTCCGTTCCCACCCACCAGAGTACACAGGCTACAGGAGCAGTGAACCTGAACCTCGGGGTGAAAATAAATAAAGTGGAGAACTCATCCTAAATGATCCTAAGGTTCTAAACATTTATAAAAATCTGCCTCGTAAGGGTGATGGGTTCTGTTCTCTGGGTTTGTTTTCAAGGAATAATTTATATTTTGCACAAAATATAAATGTAATAAACTCCAGTTTAATATATATATGTATATAGATTATACATGCACAATAACTGGACTAAAGTATTGCTTGTTTGTCAGAGACCAGTCCCAAGTGCTGTACATTTTACCCATTTTGGGTGTCTGGTCTGTTCCAGGTTGCCAAACCCAGTTTACGTTGGAACACTTGCTGCTGGCATATTTCATTCATTCACCTGCTTTTACTTTAAGATTTTGCCAAATATCCTTTGTCAGGGCATGAATGTACACATAAGCTCATTTCATTAGCTTGTTCCATTGCACATGGTGACCTGTTTGTTTTGTATGTTCTGTGGGATTAGAATGCACACTTGGATTAGTGATTTTTTTCATTGAGCGCACCAGTTCCTTAACCCTCCTCACCTATATGGTCTATCACGGCCGTGCTCCACGTGTCTGTCGTCCATTTCTCTGTTTTGCTGTGGATGTTCTGGAAGGTTCTAACCAAGGATCCAGGACAGTTACAGCAACGTGACGCAGACCCCAGGTTTTCAAGCATAATGAGCCTCATGGCAGCCAATCAGAGCCCCAGCAAGTTTTGCATCTATTGTGAGGTAAGAACTGGACATTGGTTTGGAGTATGCCTCTATGCAGTTGTTATTAAATCACTGTGTTTCAGTATTCCTTAAACTTCTGCTTGTGTGTTGTTAATTATGGTGCTGTTCTCCTTTCTCATGTCGACGTTCTTCTGTTCAGTTTTTAGCGCCAACTCTGATGGTGAACATGGTTTCAAAGCTTACCAACTCTGCCCACAGCTTGCTTGTCAGTAGAACAGTACCAGTAATGATACAGGGTTGAGCTGGCACAGGTCACCTTGAACAGCACAAGCCAGCCTGGTTCCAACTCCACAGCGGAAAAGGAGTATAATAACAATATAAACTAAATCACCCTCACCACCACCACCCTCACCTATTGTTTTTTTGTTTTGTTTTTTAGATATTCCAACCGGACAGGTGCAAGCACTGCAGGCTGTGCAACATGTGTGTGCTAGAGTATGACCACCACTGCCTGTTCCTCAACCACTGTGTTGGGAGGAACAACCACCGCTTCTTTATCGTCTTCATACTGAACCTGGCAGTTGCACACCTGATATTCCTCTTTTCAGCCGTGTACTACCTGCTCATTAAGTACTCTGGTCAGCCCTCGTGGACTGCGGTAGCGGCCACAGAGGCCTGGGTGCTGGTGCTGACGACCATGAACGTTTTCACCCTCATTTGGGAGTGCTGGCTGCTCAAGGAACAGTTTGAAGCCATCTCCATGGGAACGACCACTTACTTTAAAGGCTGTCAGCGCTCACAGCGCCCCCTGCTGCAGCGCTGGGTAACAGTCTTTTCATTTCTCCTGGAAGGCAAAAGAACTCAACCACGGTCGTCCATAGTCATTTAATATATCGCACTATACTGTGGCATATTCTGGGTCTATTATATGTGCATTGCTAATGTGGAGGAGTGGCCGTTTTGCCTTACCCCTCTCCTCTAAAAACACCTTAACTCGTTTGATCTAACTGAATACCAAAGCAGAAAGGTTATTTTCATGGAAACAGTATAACACATGGCCTAATTTCTTTGGGATGATGGTTTTTTTGTGTGTGGCCCATATCCCATCAACATTTGACCATAGATACAGCAGGTATGTCTACCTTGGCCTTTTTACTATACTCATATTTTCATGAAGGATCACATTTCCTTGCATAATTTTCTAATCTGAACATACACACATGTACAATAATTACATGCATTTTGCATTACGTGTTTACATGTTCATACAGAGTTTCATACATATTTTAGTTAATTGCCAACAATTTCCTGTCAGTTTTTCAAGAAGTACTGTGAAACGTCTGACAGGTCTGGTTCACAAATCTGGTTGTTTTACTTGAAATGAATCATTTTTATGTATTGTAGCGACCCCCCCGGGAAGTTAATAGTTCAATGTTCATGTGTCCCTGTTGCATGTTACTGACTTGTGGCATATCAGATTTTGCGGTGTCCAGCCTGTCAATCAGTCTGCTCTGCCAACCACAAGAATGTCTGTAATGAGTAATGCTGGGCAGGCATGTGGTTGGGGGAGCAGCAGGGGGGCTGGCCCTGCAAGTTCATATTTATTGGGATGTGTCACCCTTGTTCCCCTTCCTTTTGTTCTGGTGCTTGTCAACGGTAAAGTGACGGACTGCAGGTAGTTTCCCATCTTAAAAAATAAAAGGGTATGTTTTATTTGGCGTGAGCTACGGCCGTACAGTAGCTTGTTAATGAATAAACTTGATTCAAGAACTCAGCCCAGTCTGATTATTTTCTCATTTATTTATTTACCCTAGCTAGAACGCTACAGTATGTTATACTGCTCCAGACATTTTAATTTATAATTTCTGCTGATTGTCGAATAACATTAAAGATTGTTTGAATTTTGTAATTTATTACAATATTAGTCTGGTATGGATAGCCAATTAAGATCCCTTAGCAACTTTGTATGTGTGCCAGCTCTCCAGAAATGACCGATTATATTCTCCATAGACTAACCTGGGGGTTGTTATTTAAAACAAGTTTGCATTACCACCTAGTTTACCTTATTCTTTTACTTTACAAGATGTTAACTCTTTAGGTATGCAGGCTGTTGGTGAGTTTAAAAACTGGAGACCGTTATGGATTAATCAGATTATTACGGCATACAGTAGCCTATGTTCACAACCTGAGCTACGAGTTTACGCCAGTCTCCAGTAGCGGGTTAGAGGATAATCGTTCATCATCTCCATTGCCTTGGGTTTGGTGATTTGCAATCACGAGACAAAAATAAATTCATAATACAGGTCGTAGTAGAATCATAATGAGGTAATTGCTTGCCATTATGTCTCGCACCTAGCGGCCCTGATTCCACAACGAGCTTTCAACCGTTAATGGAAGTGATCCAATTTCGTTTCATTTTATTTTTGGAATACCCATCAAAGGCATTTTTTCTTCCCTTCTTTATTTTAAAGTCGGGAGTTTTATATACCAATCTCCTCATCTTTGTATCTGACGGGCAGTGTATGACTAACTGTGCCGTTACGTCACGTGATATATATTTTTTAACGCATTCTACATTGCCTGGTATGGCCATATCTGTTACGGGATACAAAACCAACCAATACGGTTAGAGAGAGTTTAAAAGCTCAACAGCCTTTTGACTCGTGACAAAATGAGTCTCAAAACGCACTGACGGCCTTTCTCTTCTGGTCTGCAGTCAATCATTGTTATGGACGTTAAAAGCCACATTTACGAGAAGCATATCGCATCTTCTTACGTCTCCCATACAGTTGATCTACACCCATTAGTGAAAGACAAGTCATTTCAGCCTAATTGCACATGAGACATTAATTTAGTTTACAGGTCGAGTCTCGGAATGTCCTGGTGATTATGTGTCTATTTGGATTGGCTGTTTGGCAGAGCAGTGGTCGACCTCTTGGACAGATTTATCCAGTTTCACCGGGGGTTGAACCGTAATGGACTCCGTGGATGTACCTTCTGCTGCAACCGTATATTTGTTTCCATTTTATCTGAAATATAAAGTTTTTCCCTGCATATATCTGTTTCTGGGGGGGTTAAACAAAGATGTTCTATGTAGCTTTGTGTAAGGAATTGGCCCTGGTTCCTAAAATGCCCGCTTTTGCGTAAATGTGACATACTAATTATACGATACATTTACCGTCGACCTTCCTGAAAGTCTAGTTCGTTATATTTATTTATCTGAACAAATGCTCAGCACATGTAAGTCTGTTGAAACCTACACATTGATAGGGCTGTCTTTGTCACTTAAAGTGTCTGGCTAATCAGAATTACCATCAAACAGTAGGCTGCCATTAGATCTTATCTCTTGATTTTCTGTTGCCTATTGGACCCGGCCTCCCTTGTAAAATAGATTATCATCTCAAGGGGACGTTTACTGGTTAAATAAATGAAAAATAAAATATAGTTGAGCCAAATATCAAAATCGCAACTTCACAACCAAATGCATCCCCTGTCTGTCTCGAATGCCTTAATATCGATCTGCTAAGCCTAGTACACGGCTTCCTCTAATTGCTTTGCTAAGCAAGCGGGGAAACTAATAATAGCTATCTTACCAGAAAATCGTGTTTTTAAGAGCAAGCGTTGCAATTTTCACTTCTGCATTGTGCGTCTTCTAGTTTCTTAGTCCTCATGACGTGGTGGCCAAACGACTACCGCTGCATTATCGCATTTATCAGCCGGTTCAGGAAGTCTGATTATTGTGTCTGATCCTTATATTCTTTAACTTGCTGGTCAGAGTCGAGTTGTAGGAGGACGTTGACGCCGACGACCCCAAGACCAATTGAGGTAACTTGGAAGATAATTTCACAGATTTGTGCAGATTGTGGTAGATCAAAGTGTCGACACCACAGAACAGATTTCACATTTCATACCGTGTGATGGGGTTGGTGTAGCTCACTGAAAGTGCAGTCCCTTTTTAAAAAGTCACTTGAAGGAATGTTCACTGTTCGGCAAACATGCGTTCTTGAAAGGTTGACAAACCTAATCATTTTGAAGTTAGTATTTGCACATATTACTTTCCACAGTCTTTTACTTATGTGCATCACTTCACCCCGTTGCTGCAGAACTTCTGTTTTTCTTTTATTTGAAGTTTCACTCCATCTTCCATACCGTTCTGCATACCGAGTTGAGTTGATTTGATTTGATGATGGGCCGCCCAGCACAATGAATCTGCCAAGAACCCCGCCAGCTGAAAGACCACGGAGACTTTCAGGTAATGAATGGCCAGCACTATAAGTACACCTCCCCTTTTAAGGACCGTGTTTGAGTTATATCATGTACATTTAGAGTTTACCTGCTCTCTCAGGTTTTTTTCTTCGTTTCATGTGCTGAGGAAATCCATCCACAAATCAAAAGTGGGTGTTTCTTCTTTTGTCTGTAATTTGGCTTCCTGCGTGGCATGTCCAGCCAATTCACTAACTCTTAGTGCAGTGATGCAATCCAAACCCGAACGTTGCCTTTCACTGTCTTAGTCTTTCTGCAACTGCACAGTTGATTAGGCTATGTGCTAGCCATGGTAGCTTACATACACTGCCTATTTTTCTTACATGAATATCACTGTGTTCATAATTAAGACCTACGGTGGTACAAGGTGCAATCAATGGTGGTACATCAAACAAAAGCACTAGCTCCGAAATTTGTAGGTATGTTACAAACTTATCCCACCAGATAGAGCATGAAAATACCTTTAATTTGATACCTTATTCACTCTCATATCTTAAGTTTTAAGGAAGTTATGGTAATGTTTACACTCGGAAATGTGCATATTGACCCCTATTGTTTTTCAATGATCTTGAAACAAAAGTTGTGATTCAATAACATAAATGCTCATAACTTTATTAAAAATAAAGATAATTGCATGAAATGTTCTGTAATTACAGATTGAAGCATTCTAAAAAAGATATGATATATCTTAATTTGAATGATCTGAAATTACATTACATAATCAATTAATCACATAATTACATGTTGCGCACACGCCGCGACACGGCAAAAACCCCGACAGCCCTTGAAAAGCCTGCATTTTTGGGTCGCTCGCACAGCGACACAGGCACATCTAGACCGCCGCTGCGCACGGGAATTGTAACATACCTAAAATGAGTGAAAGTGAAAGGTTCTGTGTTCTGGGTTGAATTCTAACCATGCCAGTGTCCGCCCCACAGGAGGATGCATAATTGGACATAGCCTCACCCGGGGGCAGGTGGGTGCCCATGTGGTTGTGGGTTGTGTATTCCTCCAGTGCTATAACTGCACAGTTCAGATGACGGACTGAACCAGAGCAGATAACCAAAACGTGTGCATTAGTGTCTGCCCTCCCAAACTGATGTTGCAGTGGCATGCACTAGGCTCCAGTTTGTGGATATGAACCGTGCAGGCCGGTACAGTCTGAGAAATTGAGCTTTCTGCGCAATGTTGGAGTGCCAGTTTTCGTTCTTTGGGTCTAATGATTTCAGACCAAGCCGGGTGGGTGTGCTAACGTATCCGCCATGATGGGTGTGTTAACGTATGCGCTATGATGGGTGTGTTAACGTATGCGCTGTGATGGGTGTGTTAACGTATGCGCTGTGATGGGTGTGTTAACGTATGCGCTATGATGGGTGTGTTAACGTATGCGCTGTGATGGGTGTGATAACGTATGCGCCATGATGGGTGTGTTAACGTATGCACTGTGATGGGTGTGTTAACGTATGCGCCATGATGGGTGTGTTAACGTATGTGCTGTGATGGGTGTGTTAACGTATGCGCTATGATGGGTGTGTTAACGTATGCGCTATGATGGGTGTGTTAACGTATGCGCCATGATGGGTGTGTTAACGTATGCGCTGTGATGGGTGTGTTAACGTATGCGCTGATGATGGGTGTGTTAACGTATGCGCCATGATGGGTGTGTTAACGTATGCGCTATGATGGGTGTGTTAACGTATGCGCCATGATGGGTGTGTTAACGTATGCGCTGATGGGTGTGTTAACGTATGCGCCATGATGGGTGTGTTAACGTATGCGCTGTGATGGGTGTGTTAACATATGCACTGTGATGGGTGTGTTAACGTATGCGCTATGATGGGTGTGTTAACGCATGCGCCATGATGGGTGTGTTAACGTATGCGCTGTGATGGGTGTGTTAACGTATGCGCTGTGATGGGTGTGTTAACGTATGCGCCGTGATGGGTGTGTTAACGTATGCGCTATGATGGGTGTGTTAACGTATGCGCTATGATGGGTGTGTTAACGTATGCGCTATGATGGGTGTGTGGTGTTATCGCTCTGCGGACTGGTGCTGGTGCCACTGCTTGGTGGAGCTGGGTCCAACATTGAGGAAGTGAATGCAGGCACTACTGTGCTGCTGGCATGTTCATACAGAGAGTCATAGTGTCTCTCTCACACACACACACACACACACACAGAGGACATGGCTAGTTAAAGGAAAGGAGAGGAAGCCAGCCGTAGTCCCTTCTGTTTCTGCTCCAGTGAATTATTGACAGTAATCATCCAGGCCCTTAATGGCTGGCTTGGAGTGAATTAATTCCGCTGTGGGCAGATGAATAATGCAGCAGGGTGGATGTGAGCATGTGTGAGGTGGCCGTCTCTCCCTCTCTCTCTCCCTCTCTCTCTCTCTCTCTCTCTCTCTCTCTCTCTCTCTCTCTCTCTCTCTCTCTCTCTGGCTCGCCGGGATGATAGTGGGAGGGGCCAGGGAAGCGCACTGCCTGGTGCACGAGGCTAGTGGATCACAGGAGAGAGAGGGAGGGAGAGAGACAGAGAGGGAGGGAGAGAGAGAGAGGGAGGGAGAGAGGGAGGGAGGGAGGAGAGGAGAGGAGAGGAGAGCCAGGTCAGACGTGAGGATGTGCAACAGGGTGGAGGAGGCGGGCGGACGTGGACACAAACATGCCAACTGGTGAGAGAGCATCCCAGCAACGACAGCCATGCTGAGTCCCAAAATCCGACACACCCGGAGAGGTGAGAGCATCGCTTCTGCTGCCGGCTCTCGGGAGCTCAGGGTCAGTGCAATGAAAGTGCATCTCATTGGCTCAAGTGCAGTGAGAATGGATTTCATTGTCAGCTCATCTTTTTTTAACATTGTGTTCACTGAAACTGCAAGCATCATACTTAACCACTTCCCGCTATGCAGCTGCTTTTGTCATTGGTAAATGGCATATATCGTATTCATTATGAAGCTAGTGTAATCAGTCTGCTAGAGCATGCTGTTTATGACATTTGGAAACAAAATCCCCCGATTGTACCTACTTATGGCAGACAATACTCTTGTGCTGGAGAATGCTGTATACTTTATACAAATAATTTATTGATGAAATAATTAATTAATTTGCTGACAAAATACGCACGCATACGTACTCGGGTATGGTTGTGATTAGCTATCGATTTCTGTTGCCCCCTTTAGCTCATCAGCAAGTGTTTTGTTGTTCAGGCACAACTGTGTTGTCCAGGTGAAGTTTTATGTTGAATCGATGGTTGTTAATGAGCTAATGAATGGAAAACTGATTTATTGATTGGATTATTTTGCATTTAGGCTATAATTTCATCTATGAAATGAGGTTTTCTACCTCAATGCCTTTTTTTATGCAAGGTGCTGGATGAAACGTAACACATACACATTGTTATACACTGAAAAATGGAAAAAATCTTCTTCATTATGCTGAACTTAAAGAACACTAAAAGACACAACAATTACTTTGCTTAGGTTGATGGTGCGAAAAAGGAATCAATCAGTCAACCATTCCATAAACATTCGACACAAAGATCATGTGAACTGTAGACATATATATATATATATATACACACACAATATGTTGTATTGTTTACGAAACTGACATTTTCTAGGCTGTGGTGAGGCTGTATCAGACACAGATAAAGCTGCCTAGCTGTGGAAGCTGTTGAGTTTTTAATAGTTTTCTCTTATTTTTTTGGTATACTACGGTAGAAAGGACCTCCACCGAGAGAGACTGCCACTCTTAGGCAGTTTTCATCAGCCTCTACCTGAAACGCGCTGTGCTCGTGCACCTACCATACCACCTGTGCAGTATATTAAGCTCAGATGCATCCTTTAGCAGGCTGAATGACTTGGAACTCACTTAATTTTCTGAGAGCATCTTCAGTGCTAATAGGATTCCAACCTTTCCACTACTCGCACGCATAACAACTGAAAATAAAAGGGATAAAGATCAAGTAGACTTTTTTTATGCAGGGGAAATGTGCAAATCTCATTGAAACACCATTCTGATCATATTTTAACAATGTTAATACTTCATTCCTTTACTGATTATTGACTATTTGGTGTGCAAGATGGAGGAAACTGGCTTACACAATGCAATATTTGTTTTTCTAAAGCCATCAAAACATTTTCATGTTGTTCACAGCACCATGCCGTGTTTCTTTGTCAAACGGGGGCTCTAAAGGCACTTTAAAGGGAGCTACTTGTTTGCGGTGTAACTTTACCTCCCTGTTATAATGACGCTCACATCTTGACCACCCCTATCTGCCCTGCAACACCCATAACAACGGGAAGTATGAATCACTGAATACAGTCATCAGAAGGAAATTGGATTAGACCAACCTGCCACGCCTGTGTGTTGTTTCACATTCAGACTGATTGGCATTCGACTGAAAATCGTGTAGTACATCACACCTAAATATTTATACGTCACAATTCTTTAGTGACGTATAAACATTTCTTGGTCTTAAGTTATACCAAGTTTCTGATCATCTTATATAGAGCATACAATATAGCTCATTACCTGTATTGTTTATTTTGTACAGCCTTCTTTGCTCATCTTTATCAGTCATCTTTATGTACATACATACAGTGTATATATGTATGTGTATGTATGTATTTTATTCTCAGTGGTGGCAGGCTATTGAGGTGAACTGTCACGTGTCACAGCAACCCAACTAATCGCGTTTGTTTATATACAGTTTTTCCCTGTAGCTTTAATGGAGAAACAGAAGCACACCACCACCAATTGTAAATGTAAAAGCATCAAAACAAATTCAACTATTGCACTTCTGTTACATATTGTCAGACATTCTGTGCTAAGGATATTCAAAGATAAGCATGTAGCATGTATCAATGTTTTATTGTTGTAAAGGGCAACATTTCTTTCTTTCTTTCTTTCCTGAACAGGAAACTGGTTGTTCAGTGGCCAGTTGTGACCTAGTCAGTGCTTTACCCAAATTTGGCTCAAATTTGCATGCTCATTTGTGAAGGAACCAGTTTTTCCTCCATATTTGGTGACCAATTGGCCAACCCTCTATTTATTCAATTTTCCCTCCGCCTGCAACTATGGGACCAGCCACTGCCTTGGGGCCAGCAATGACCCGCTTCCTTCGAGATGGAACTTGCCTATTCCTTTCTGTGCTTGCGGGAGTTTTGCTGGACAAGCTCCCCCCTCGCTCAGTGGTGGACAGCCAATCGCCACCCCCGAGCAGAACTCCCTGCCATGCCCAGACTGGCGCAGTTGGTGATCGAACCCTGGCCGCAGTGGGCAACCTGCACTCCGAGAGAGTGCTTTAACTGGTTGCACCACCCGGGGAGAACAGTTGTTTTCTTACCCATAAACAAAGAGTTGTTCATTTTATTTTTGAATAGCAAAACAAAAATTCCATTAGAGGCAAATTGATCAGTTAGTCTGTTGGTCACTGTAATATTGCCGCTATTAAAACATGTCCTTTGAGAGTTGTTTTGTCAGCTGGTTTGTAGTATACAGATAAGTGGTTTCATTTTTAATGCAATTTTCTGTTTCTTTCATTTGGAATGTTAATGATCAAAAATGAAACTTGTATTGCTTGTCCCAGGAGACCACCACCATCACAGCTTAGATACTTGCTAGATAAGTATGCTGTTATGAATTGTATGATTATGTCAGTTATGTGTAATAAGCTCTTGTCAAGGCAAACACTTGATAATGAAACCAAGGGAAAGTGTTTTGGTTTGGTTTGATGCAGTGCACACCAAGTTGATGTTGCTTAATAAATGCTTGGCTTATCCAGAGTTTATCAGTGAAACGTTTTCCTAAAGGAATCCGAACAACCGGGACACAGTACATGGGCTACTTTCCTCAAATGTGTGATAGCCGTGTCTTGCATGTAACTCAAACCCATGACCGTTTGCCGCGCCTATAGCCTAATAAACCGTTCATGTCCTCTAACCACTGCTCGGTGCATTAGCTTGCTTTGCTGTCTGTGTTTATTGTTGTTGTGGTGGCTGGCACTACAACGTCTGTGGCAACAGACAAACGTAGGCCACGTTTTAAAAGCTGTTGCTTAGCGTACGTCACCTTTAAAGAACGAAGGGCTTCATCGAGTCCAGAGGCTGTGTCTTTTCAGTCTAACGTTAGGTGGCATTTTATTTGCTGTGACTCTCGACTGCTTTTCCCTCAGGTGGCTCCAAGCGTATTTGGATGAAATGCTGAGCTCGGCCAGGTTTGAAGAGAGGTGGGGACTGACATGGCGTTGTACCGTCAGACGCCTCAGAGGGGGGAAAAGCTTCACACGGAGAGAGAACTTTGCGGGGTGCTCCTGAAATGATCATGACCCAAACCCTCCTTTAATTATCCTCCTCAAAGTCACAGCCTTAAACTTTAAATTTAAAGTTCAAATTTGTGCCATGATCCTGCAGCACTTGAGAAAAATAACTTTAATAATTGTTTGCCGTGCTTTCACGGAAAAGGTGGAGGCCACATTAATATTTCAAGCTGGGGTTTTGTTTAGATTTTTTCCTCCTAATTTCCTTTAAGTGAAAGAATAAAATAATGGAAATGATGGAAGGCCTTTTCTCCCAGATGGAAAAAAAGTAAAAATGCGGCTTGATTAAATATGCATTAGGCAACCAAATCTGATCTTCGGCAGTTTTCAGGCCATGAACCGGCTGCGTTTTGTGGTCTCGGCGAAGAGGGCCTGTGTAAACGGATTAACGTGTCGAGCGGGTCCGCGAGACCTGACGACCTCCAGCCACTCGCTTGCATGATTGATCTGGCTGACATTTTATGACTAATAAGCAGGAACATTGCTTATCATCCCCTCGGAGACCGCGGGAGAGTGGTTTTCGAGTTTGCCCCCCCCCCCCCAGGCTATGGGATATGCACTAACTCTAATGAAGCTTCCATTAGCCTGGCCTGTGATTTAATAGGATTGAAGAGGCTCTGCACCATATGTGGAGACAAGCAGGATAATAAATGAGTCGGATCCTCGGATGAGAAAGGCACATTAAGAGCATTGCTTATGGAGGCAGAAGAAACTGCAATCATGACTTTGCAATAAAGGACATGCAGGCAGACAGCATCTCCTCCTTTTTTTTTCTCTCCTGCCATCAGCAGAAAGAGATGCAACGAAGGGAAAATATATATATATATATATTATTGATTTTTTTCCCTAAGCCATATAAGGATCGCTCCATGGTACCCACCACAGAGGCCCAACTGAAATATTGTCCTGCATTGATTTGGATAAATAAGCCATGATAAAAATGGGCTTTGTTATGCTTGTATTAAGCACCCGGTGCAATCGTTCAGCTCTGTAAAATGTGGTGGCAATGAGGGCGGTCTTTTGTCAGGGAGGTTATGTTCTGTTCAAGCTGTTCGGTTTTTGGACTTTTATCAAAAAGTTGAACCCATCTCTGATCGAGCATTCGTCTGTCTGCAGCCGTGCTGTAAAATTTGCAGGCAATCGTGCACTTGGACAGATGGCTAAATCCTAACCATATTCTGAGAGTGATAAAGAACAGGATGGATTTGTAAACTTGGTGATAGGGGGGATTTGAGGTGCTGGGGTGCGCTGTGCGTTTCCAGCTAGGTCCAAGAGCATGGTGATGGGGGAGATGTCCCGCAGCTCCAGCTCCAATCGACCGGCGTCCCCCGGCCAGGAGAGGGCGCTCAAAGCCGGATGGCTAAAGAAGCAGAGGTCCATCATGAAGAACTGGCAGCTGCGCTGGTTTGTGCTCCGCCCCGACCAGCTCTACTTCTACAAGGATGAGGAGGAGACCAAGCCACAGGTACCGGCAACCATCACTGAAGGGCATCTTCACCACAAAACATGTAACATGTTCTTCCTCATCTTACAGGTTTAGTACAAATGGGGCACTGAGACTCAGGTACTAGGAACTCTTTTCAAGAGCTACATCACCACAAAACTATACAAACCAATAAAATGTATTTGTCTTACAGTTTTTAGGACAAGGAGGAAACCAAGATACAGGTACTAGGAACTTCTTTAAAGGGCAACTACACCACACATTAAATGTATATATTATTAATTCATATATTTGTATATGCCACTATTTTTTATATATATTATTCAATTCAAAAGAAAGTTCCAGTAGAATATCACATACCTCATCAGGTGATTAACATATTATACACTTATATTTAGATGAAAGTATGAAAACATGTTACCTGAATTGGAGGCCACTTAATATGAGTTTTGAGACCTGAGTTATGGGATTAACAATACAATGCGGAGACGGTCTACAATAGATTAATCGTAGAAGGTCCTTTCTCGTCTCACAGTTTAGTAGATGTGATTACTGAAAATACAGGGGCCAGTTTCACTGTGGATATATTCTTATATTCTTTCCACAGTCTCTCTTTCATGGTCTGATCTCAGTGTGACGTTCCTCCTTTCTAGTGCCGGAGTGAAGGGCTGCTCAATTTATTACATTTTTCCATTTGTCATTTGTTTTTCATTTGTCCATATGAGCCTTCAACGCATGTACAGATGGCATCCCTGACACAGTTCAGCCATTTATTTTTAATTTAAATGTTGTATATATTTGATATTACAGTTATAATATCATAATGTTGTGTCCGTTTACGTGTTAGCACAAGGTTGGCAACAAAAAGCGTTGATGAGATCTCTAGCAGTTGAGAGAAGAGGAAGTTCATTGGTGAAGAACAGACATGAAAAAAGGCATTCTGGGCCTTGTAAGAGTTGGTGAACTAACCCTGATAATTGAATTAATTGGCTAACAAAGTACCTGAAGTTTCGGACCACAAAAGGATTTGAAATTATCCTGGTAGCTCATCACAACTTAGTACATGAAGTACCTGAAGAGACTTTCATTGTGTTCAAACTTATTGAGAAATTACCCTTTATTGGTGGATGTTTCACACGCGGTGGATTAAATGATTGGGTTGTGTTTGTTTACGGTATGGTGACATTGTAACCAGGGAACTTAAAGCGGTTTACATCATAGGGAATTGACGCTTTCTGTGGTCTTCCAGTAGGTATAGTGTTTGAGAAGGAACCGCTGGGAAAGTGTTTTAGTTGGACGCACAGAGTACACACAGAGTTATGGGCCGTTACCAGGCTGGTTTTCATATTTTGAACCAAAAAATTACATTTTAAGCTGAATCTCAATGTTTTGTTTGAATTTTGTATTAGAATAAGAGGAAGTCTCAGTACTTTACTGAGAGGTTCAGAAAGGTCCAGCTTTTTTGGCCCTTTATTTTACCGGGCGGGATCAGAATTCAATACCGTTCACATCAGAGGCACAAAAGTACTTTGGTTCCTTTGGTTTTGAATTCTCAGAGAATCCGGCTTGGACATTAAAAATGTTTTTTTTAAACTAATGTCCCAGAGAAACCCACAAATCAGAACTTTTACAAACGGTGTTAGTTTCCACGGTTGTGTGTATCCCATAGAATAATACGAAAGTATGAATATTTATATATTAGTAAATGTATGTATTTATAAAGTAGATGTTGGGCTTCACCTATCAGTAACCGGGCTTTAAAATATAAAACATCTCTAAGAATGCCCCTGGGAGCTGTCACATTGTTATAGATTTTCACTGTGCAATTTCAGCAGGGTCACCAACCTTTTCCTCTCTCTAAGGTTAATCAATACATTGTGCCTTTCAAGAATGTAACTCTTAATTCTCTTAATTCTGAGATGGAAGATCGCAAATGGCATTTGGTAGCCTCTCTTTTAGTCCTTTTATAAATACTGATAAACCATCTTGTCCAGGAATAGCTAATGGTTCGGAGGTGTCAGTCTTGACGGGTTTTCTTTCCCCAAATCAATTGGGATAAAGAGCTTCTAGCTTCATTGACAAAATACTGAGAAGACAGAATTTATAATAATCACACAGACTGGAGAAGAGATTATATTTAAGGGAACCTGAAAATGTCTAATAGTTTACCTTACAATTATGATTGATCATGTGTGTTTAATCTGAGCTTGAGAGCCAGTGGAATTGTTTTGTTTGTTTGCCAAGGAAACACAAATCATTTTTAAATGCGTTATATGTCCAACTATAAACTTTCCCCAGCTTTTCAGCTGAAGTGGTATTTGTGCCTTCAGACAAGGCAACATTTAGCATTGCCAGGATAGCTTTCCCCCTGTGGGTGTTGCTTTACATGAATAGAAATGTGTTTTGACTCAAACAGCTGTCCCCATAGCTTTACTGCTATTAATTCTTTAGCTAGCATTATCGTCCTTACCCAGGGTGACTCATGGCACTTTTTAGTCGATGCACGTTGCTGCTACAAATGGGGAAAAGGCACTGTGAAAGGTGAAACGGGGTGGAAATGCAAACGCTATCTGCTTACTCTTAAGTGTTACTCTGATAGTATGAGGCCTTTCATTCAAACACATGGGGTCGATGCGTGGAAAAGAAGGGAGGTGGGGGTGGCCATCGCTCATGTTAGGCCTCTGACCACCCTGTTGCCATGGCGAATAATTTGTGTGATGGCTTGGCCTCCTACTTGGCCGTGCGGTCGCCCCATTAGGCACCGTCCACGCCGTCTGGTCCAAATCGATGCTGATTGAGTCACTCAAGCTTGCTATGCCACGCCTCACTCGCCGTGTTTGCAGTCTTGAATGTGCACCCTTGTCTTTTGCTATGACGAATACCCTGGAAAACAAGACTCACGTGGCCTCAGACATGGCCTCTCGATGAGGCAGACCTAAATGCTTTGATGTGTCTGGGCTCATCCCTCATTTAGCCTTTGTTTCCTGGTTTCTCCCGATCCACGTGGGGATGAGATCAGTGAAGCTGCCGTCATCTCCCGCTAAATGAAAAGCTCCCCTGGGGGTTAGGCTGCAGGCGCACACATCCCCATCCCCCCTCTCCGAAAACCGGGACAGGGACAGACACATTCATAGTGTTTATAATATAAGCTCTAACGTGATTAACTCATAAGGCTATTGCTACGCTACGGGCCACACTGTACTACAGGAGAGCTAGCGCCAATTGAAGGAGGCTACCAATCGATGGCGGCAATCGTGGGCACCTCCCGCATCGTTGAAAGAAGCAGTAACGCAGCAGTAACCTGAGGATCCCTGGCCGGATTAACCCCCCCTGCCCCTGGTGGCACGAGGACAAGCGTGTCCCACCACAGACTCCCGGGAATTGTAGACTACTGACACACCTGGCCCAGGTTATATAAACTGCCATGTCAAGGCTGTAGGGCTCCGCCTGTGCTTGTGGCGAACACCTTTACCTACTCAGCTACCTGGGAGCTACCTCCTTCTTCTTCTTCTCTCTACTGTTTAGTTATCTGGCAAACATCTGTTTCCAGGACAGCTGACAGGGCATTAACAGACAGCAATACCTCCCTCCTCCTGTCACTGCTGGACGGAAGGGCCCCTCCCACAGCACGCCATGTCCTATCGATGGCGACCGCACCCGCCACCTAACAGTGTCTGGATTTATGCAGTGAACTCGTGACATTTACCACTTTAGTCTGTTCATCTGTTTTGCCGTATGCTTTCAGCGTCACCATTTTCTTGGAGCTTCAGGTTTCAGTTCCCTCTGGAGAACAAAGCTGTGACAAATCAATTGTGAAAATGCTGTTTGACAAATATGATTTGACTGGTTTATTGACTGGAGCAGATTGAGAACAGTGGCAGCTACATGTACCCAAGTGTACAGTCAGTATGGCAGCAGCAGTTAATTCACTCAATTAAAACGATAGTACTTAGTTCTCACATAGTGTTGAAATATCGTATTGTAAAGAAATGTATTTTTTTCATAACAATAATATATATTGTATTTAATTTAGACAAAATTGTAAATATTACATTGACCAAAAAAAAGATGAAAAACTAATGGAAGTGTAACTTTGACCCTAAACGCGATATCAAAAATCCATATCCGATTCACACGAGAATAATCAAGAGGACAAGTGCTTCAGCTGGACATTCCAACCAGCAGCCTGCATGTCCAGGTACAAGGTTAAAGGTCAGATGGCTAGATTAAAGGTACAAGGTGTATTGATTTGCATTTCCATTTTATAGGGAAGGGAATGCAATCACCACCAAGCTTATCGAGAGAATGCCAAACCAAATCTGACAATATAAAATGTTCAATGCCTTCTTGTAGTTCATAATGCCTGACATGTTTTCTGCCTGTGTGCTTCAGAGTAGGGGAAAGCCTCGTACACTTGTATTCTGTATTCACTTGTAGCCTTGTATTCTGCCGTTTGTCTAATTGCCTCTGGCCTATTTGTGATGTATGATGGTTTTTTAAAAGCATTTTCCTTGTTTCGTCAGAACTGCAGGCTTTAAAAATGATCACACAGAACAAAAACTAAATTCCCCCCCCCCACTCTCTTCTCAACCTCAGGGCTGCATCCCGCTTCATGGCAGTCAGGTGAACGAGCTAACAGTCAATCCGGAAGAAGCTGGGCGTCACCTGTTTGAGATTGTCCCAGGTGAGGAAGCATGTTGAAAGTTAAATCTGATCACATCTGAAGGGTCCCTTCAGAATTCAGTACACCCCTGTCCACGAGCTACCTTGGGTAATGCTTATATTGTGGGGGTAATTTTAACTTCTGTTCATATTCAAATCAATAAGAGCCATTGATCGGACAGAAAGATTAATCATTTGCTGTTCTAGATTTCACTCAGTTGCCGATCGAGAGGAATCTCTATAACCTACAAACTGAGACTCCCATTCATGTATGGCCTAAGATTCTCTTTATTTCACTGCTTTAATCAGTTGGCAATGGTTCACACAGATGCCACCGACTTAAAATAAACAACAACAAAAAGTAACAAAAAACTGCATATAACAGAGCTGCGCACTGTACTTTATAATATTATTTAGATACAGGCTTATATCTACACATTTCTTGCATTTTTCACAAAATGACAACCCACTGAAGTAGTGTATTTTTATTTCCCCCTTTTTAGAAAGACTGAAATTCCCAAAGGCCAAAAACAAATCATTTGTTTTGCAGAGCAAGCACAAAGCAGTCCAAAGTCGGGTATCGGACAGCAGTGTTTACAAGAGCAGCTGCAGATACTGAGGGTCAGGATTCTGTAGAGCGCTCTGGGAAATGTGACAAATCCCATTTTCCACGATCGCTGTGAACAGCTGCTCTTTGTATACTTTGTTCTGCTTAATATTTCCTGATGATTGTGGCATCCAGTCCACAGTTTGATTTAATTTGATTTAAAAATAATAAATGGCTGGAATGATACAATATCATAATATTAAAATACATATTCAATAATACCTGGGCCATTTGTATTATTATTTTCTTTTTTATATAAAATATTTTCCCCATTTTTTTCCCAATTTGGTGGCCAATTGTACCCTCTATATCTTCAATTCACACTCCCCAATCAGCCTGCTGCCCGCATCTATGGGACCAGCCACTACCTCAGGGCCGGTAATGAACTGGTTCCTTCGAGACAGAGCTGGCCTATTCCTTTGCCCACAGGGAAGCCTTCTGTGCTTGCGGTGAGCTCGTCCCGGCTTTCCCTCCCCCCTTTCCTCTGGGGTGGACAGCTAATAGCTGCCCCTGAATGGGGCTCCCAGCCAAACCCGGGCTGATGCAGGAGGGGATGAAACCAGGCCGCAACTTGCACTTTGAGCGAGTGCCTTTACCGGTTGCACCCAGGGGGCTACCTAGACCATTTTAAGAGAAATTTGCAGTACTTACGCATTCAATAATATTTGTAATTTTATCTCTAATTAGTTTGAAAATGTCATTTGAAATTCATTTAAAAAAATTAAACAATCATAGAAAACCCAATGGTGTCTGTAAGATGGACCGAACGCACCCCGGTGCCAATATTTCTATGTGACCCCCACCCTCTCTAAAGGGCCAGTGTGGAATCTAAACAGGGAATGGAGCCTTACTATTGGCGGTGTGCCATAAGACAGGTCCGGCGGTCATTACTGCCTGTCATGGGTGACCAGGCCTATTTGCAGAGGCAATATCTCGCACCTACTGTGACCTTGAGTAAATTCTGCTTCACTGGTACTGGGGTTGTAGTTAACATTGAGCCGTGCCCTTCGGAAGAATTTTAGTCACTGTTACAGCTCAGAAGTTTTAGGGTTTAGATTTTGGGGTTACAGACCTGGCTGGGTACAGAAAACCTCAAATGAGGGCAGATGATGGCTCATTAAAACTGCACTCATACTGAACATAGCATCAGCCTTTGTGAATTTGACTTGAGCAGACTTTAGGAATGGAATGGATTGTTTAACCTGTATTGTCATGTCAGATGCTTTTTTTTCGTAATGGACAGATGACAGACTCCTGGAATATTACACATTGTTTCCAAGTGTCTCGTGTCTTTCTTGTGCCCTGAGCGCATCCCACCACCACCCCTTCAAATAAAAGAGGAAAATAAGAAAACATTCCTTTTGTGGAAAGCAAATAAATGTGTCAATAAAGTGCACCTTAGGTGGCATTAGTTGACCTGAGGGGCCATATTCACATCGCTATAATAGTGTGGATGTGACCATGTGTAGTGTGTGTTGGTATATTATAAGTCCACATTGTACATCTCTTTGAAAATGCACACTGTCAGCAGTTGTATCAGATTATCACTATCAGATTTACCGATATTATTTTTCATCATATATCCTAAAAAATTTGGATTGGTTGGCGGTCCCGAGCATACAGTTAAGATTGTTTCAGACTGTTATATCATGTTTACTTATGGCCAACCAAACACTTTCTGTACACATTTCCTAATGGAAGACTCTTCTGTGTTTGATTTAGCCAGCTGGTATGTGAATTCTTAAATATATAGCAACCAAATATCACACACTAGTGTAATATCCATCAAACTTCTGGACTTGATGGTAGCCTCGTTCATCACTGAGAGCCAAGGCTTTGATAGTGCATGGCAGTACTTGGCAGCGATATTATCAATTATTGACAGAAACAGCACAGAAGAGGTGCAATTAAGATACTGTACACATTTCCAACAAGGTGAGTGGGATGCACTCTGCAAGTAAATGTATTTAATGTCTTATTTTTTTAAATATAAAAACTAAAGCAAAACATAAGCAACATTTCTCTCTTAATAAGTGTTTTGGCACTTGTTGTAACACAGAGATCCAAACATGGAAATTGTGTAACTGTATATACTGGGGGTAGACAAAATAATGGAAACACCCAATGACAGGAAGCACCCTATGGTGCAAACATTGTTTCCAGAAGACATTCCCATATTCCAAGATGATAACACCCTATACACCCTACTAAATGGATTCACAAGTGGCAGTGTTAGCATAATGGTTAAGGAACTGGGCTTGTAACCCAAAGGATGCAGGTTCGATCCCAGGTGGGGGCACTGCCGTTGTACTTAACCTGGATTGCTTCAGTAAATATCCAGCTGTATAAATTGATTGTATGTAATGAAACGTGAAACTGTGTAAGTCGCTCTGGATAAGAGCGTCTGCTAAATGCCTGTAATGTAATGAATGCGGTATCATGAACATCAGGATGAGGTCAAACACCTTCCATGGCCTCCCCAATTGCCAGATCTAAACATTATTGAACTTTTATTGGACGTTCTGGAACGTAGAGTGCAGAGTAGATTTCCACCTCCTTCATCTCTCAAAGAATGGCAGGCTTTCCTTCTTGAAGAATGGTCTAATATCCCACTAGGGCCAGTTAAAAACTTGCGTAACAGCATTCCAATATGGATTGAAGCTGTTCTGAAGGCAAAGGGTGCCTAAGGTAAATCATTTCTATCCTGATGGGAGCGATATCTTCCAGGATGATAATACACCTATCCACAGGGCATGAGTGGTCACTAAATTATTTTATGAGCATGAAGATGATGTAAACCATATTCCATGGCCGTCTCAGCCACCAGATCTCAACCCAATTATAGGTTGCTGAGACAGTGTTTTTCACCACCATCAACAAAACACCAAATGATGGAATTTCTCGTGGAAGAATGTTGTTGGATCCCTCCAGTAGAGTTTCAGACACTTGTAGAATCTATGGCAAGGTGCATTGAGGCTGTTCTGGCAGCTCGTGGTGGCCCAACACTTTCCTTACCTACATATACACACACACACACACACACACACACACACACACACACACTGTATATTTGGAGGCGAAGCATCGTGACTGAAGGACACCTTCCTGCTTGTAGCAGAGCAGTCTCTGCAGTCATGATCTCTCCCTCGGAGGTGGGCAGGCTGTGACTCCTGCTCCTGCTCGAGCGCCTTTATGGGCCTGTTTTCCTTGCACCGCGGGCTAATGTTGACTCCAGCGAAGGCTGCTGGATTTATGGTGGGAGTTTAGCTGGCTGGAGGTGATGGCTCTCTGACATGCAAGCTGACTGCGAGGGGGCCCGAATCACTGCCCCGCGTCCACCTTTTTCCCCTCCCTCGCCGTTGTCTCGACTTGCAGTTTAACGGCGGAGTGATGGCCAGCACGTGGTTTCGGCATGGAATGTGGCGTGAACTTTGTCCGGTGACAAATGGGAGCAATGTTCAAGCTGTGTTTGCTGAGCTTGCTGCAGAGTCTAATGCTATGGAAATCTGATGGAACCTTGCGAGTCTCCTGTAAATGTGTGAGAGAAAATATTAGGAGTCCGTCTGTAAGACAATTGCAGAACTTCAAACTATTGTTTTTAAGCCCCATTATTTTACATTTTTGTTCTTGTTCTCTGAATTCTCATTCCTTTGCTTTTTTGCATCGATTAAAACTTCACATTGAGTGCAATGGCAGCATAGGCCAATGAAATGATTCAATCCATACAATTTACATCCCTTTCAATCAATGAATCCATGGACCTGAAATAGGCTGATCTGGGATCAGTGTGTGGCCTCTCATCGTGAGACGGGACATGAAGAACGATTTCAGGACATGAGTTATGATCCGCCTTCCTTGCAGGTTACCCCCTCTTCCCGGACCTTCTAGGCCAAATGATTTCTTTGCTCTGTGTTTTCCGGGCAGTGAAACTACACCACTTAGGCTAATTAATAATCACAGGCCAATTGTTCAGCTGGTGCTCACATAGTTACGGCCCCCTTTTCACAGTACCATTGCCCCCCCACACACACACACACTCTAGGTCAACATTAGCTTTCACCATGAAGGTGTGGTCAGAAACACGGGGATTGGAACTCCTCCCAGCATGTGCACACTGCCATATATGGATGTTTGCCAAGTTCTTACCCCCACTTGCATTACAGATGTTCTTTTTTTTTTTGCAGGGGATGCGGTTAATTTGGAGTTTATGTTTTAATATGAAAAGCTATGCATTCTTTCATACTGTCAAAAAATCGTTTAGCCCTTGTTTTCTCTCTTTAGAGCAGTGTTGCACAACTCCAGGCCTGGAGGGCCAATGTGTTTGCTGGTTTTTGTTCCAACCAATTACACTGGCTTTAATTTTCAAAACCGCTGTATACACCAATGCTGGTTCTTTCCTATATCGGAACCACAGTAAAAACATTTTCACCGAGGAAGCATGTGCAGTTTGTCAAAAATGTCATATGAAATAAATGATTGATGCTAATTAAATAATTAAGAGCAGAAGTTGGCATGAAATCCTGAAATGGATCGACCCTCTTTGTGCCCCCCCGGCTTTAGCCTCAGTCAGTATGTTTTGACCTGTTTCATGGGCATAAAATGTCAGTTGGTTTGACAATAGGGGCCTTTTATTACTGCAGTGGACAAAAGAGTGTTGCCAAAGAATTGAGTAGGAGTATGGGGGGCTGGGTCATGTAGGTCTAATCCCGATGCACGCAACGCACGCACAGTGCTGAGACATACAGTCTTACTAGCTGCCTTCATCTGCTTTGCACGAGACTCTGCTTTACATTAGGAGCCTGCCTGTAACCCTCCAGCTACAAGCACAAGCATCTGCTTAACACATACAACCCCCCCTTGTGGTCTCTGACTTCTTCAAAGAGAGCGGGAAAGCTTAATTAACGAGCAGTTAACTTTAATGGGGGGGGGGGATGGGGACCCGGAGACATGCCGAGATCTGCACGTCATGCCTGCGGAGACGAGAGGGAAGAGTCAGAGGCAATCCCCGGGTCGCCTCAGCCCGAGCTCTCTCTGATTGATTAGCACAGCCTGCTTGTGTTTGGGGATGTTTGCAGTGTTTGGCAGGGATGAGCAGCGTGCAGCCCGTCTCCCAGTCAGAGTGAGAGTGCGAGTGAGGGCAAACCAAAGGAGAGCTGACACCGGCGGGGCTCTGATCATGCGGAAGGAGCCGGGATGGACGTGCTGTGCTTGTTTCTGAATGAATGAATGACGGGGGAAGGGACTTGTTTCTGGGTTTCCTGGCTGTGATGTTGCCGTGGGAGCCCTGGCACACTCCTGGCAGTGGGCACACTTGGCACACGCATCCGTGCGCGGATTTACTTCCGAGAGGGGCTGCCAGAGTAATTGGCATGGCACGGCTGTAGCCTCTCGCGGGCTATTTGATGCAGGATATGGGGCTCAGCTGCTGCAGGTTAAAGAAGCACCAATCAGGTCACCCCAAAGGTATGGGCACTATTTTATTTTATGTTTTGCTTTATTTATAGGAACTTATCGTACTGGAACTAAATTAAGTATGAGTTTGAGTTGGTTAATGTAGTTCCTTTTTTCTTTGTTGAAAATCCTTGCTTTTGGAATATAATCCCTTTTTAAAGTTTTTCCAAACCTGGAATGTCAAGGGGCTTAACAATATATTTTTAAGCTTTAAGTTTTTAAGTTTTAGCTGATTTTTTATTTACCTTTCTATACCTTTGGGGAAATGTAATATTATCATTGATGGAATTGCTATGCAGGGCTTCTGTATTAGAATTCATTCACACACTTCTTATTTTTAAGTCTCTTCTTCCTATTTCCGTTTGCCTCTTGGAGATTTTGTTTAAAGGTCAATTGACAGCTAGAATGTCATGTCATTCCCAGGTGTGCCTTGCTCATGTTTATGTGGATATTTCTGCAAGGTCACCTGGAGTTGATCCACTCTCTGTCTTCCACGCAATTACCTCGCAAGTAAACACGCACACCGTATGCTACATGTTGAAACATACGGCAGGCGCGAGTCCGAGCTTGTACAGCCATGACTTGAGTTCACAGTGCCACCTATAACCAGCATTTGTTCAATTTGTAGTATAAACGCTCTTCAGAGACCCTCCCCCACCCAGCAATACGGGCCACTGACATTTTAGAGAGACTTTACAAATGACATTATCCGTACTGGCTGTGCAAAATTATTTCCAATCAAACGTGTGTTTTTCTCCTAGGCCCTACTTTGGGATCTTTTTTCAAAATCACTATTCTTTTTATTATTATTACTTTGTGCTTTTATTATTATTCATTTGTGTGAATGAGTTCTTGTAACTATTCTGTCAGGTCAATGAAATAGAAGCCGAATTAATTTTACATTTTAAAAAATGGAAATGTTTGCGTGTTGCATGAAAAGCAGTGCCCGCTTAAATCAGTTCCTAAAACTCAAAGACAAATTGCATTGTGGTTAGAGAGAAGAGAGGCCTTTGAGAGATTAGATAAGACCCCTCTTACCCTCAGGGTTGCGGTCAGGGCCCTGAGACAGAGGAACCAACTCCTCAGACAGCAAACAAGCGGCAGCTGATACCAAACAGATATCCGCTTCCCAGCGTAAACAGGCAGGGAGCAGTTTATGTAAAGAAGAAGGAGATTAGGAGACGGCTCTGTTGACGTTGACCCCATCTGGGGGAAGAAATTTCACTTCCTTGTCTCCCGAAACTGCAGTGCTGACTTCTCAGTGCCAAGGAATGCTACAATAAAGATATCCTCGCAAACAGAATCTCAAGTACTGAGTAGAGGGAGCTGGCTATATTACTTTCATGTAAACGAAAGTGGAAAACCTACTTTGTGGAACATCCAGAGCTGGACCACCTTGGAAACTCTAGTAGACTCTTGATAACTTTGTGCTAACGGTGGACAGATGAGGCCCAATGTAACCCAGTCAGTAAAGCAGAGTTTCAGGAACATCGGCAAAAGACATCAGCTTTAACCAGCTTCCATATGCCATTTGCAAAGTGATTAAAAAAGTAGCTTGAGGGGAAAATTGAGTTAATTCGGCTTTGGGATGGACAGAAGAATCGTCAGCTGTCAATGTCTAACTTAACAGCAGTTCTTAACAGCTGTGTGAGCTCCTCACAAAAATGTTTTAAAGGCATGGTAAGTCAAGTCAAACCATTCATACAGTGTCTTAAGATAGATGTGTCCAAAAGCGAATTAGTGTTTGAATTTCAAAATGTGTGGTTGGTGACTACGCAAGATGAGTTCTGTAATAATGATGGCGTTTGTCATTCTGTGTTCTGTGACAGTAGAGACCGTGAATTCTGTGTTGCAACACTGACTTGCCACTGCTCTTTGTAGTGGACCCATTTACAATAGCCTGTTACCTTACTGGTTCGCAAAGCAGTGTGGGCACGAAAGCCTTGTTAGAAGACGAGTCAAGTAAATGACTATGGTGCTATTGTTTTAAATTTCCTGCCTTTTTCAGTTTTTCTCCCCTCCTTTAGTTTCCCTTAAAACACAGAACTCTCCCAAACCTGAGACTCCTGTTTGACTAACTATTCGATTCTTTGGATCAGACAAGAGACGGCACTTGAACTTGTGAAATGATTACATACACCCACGAAAACCACTAAATAATAAACTTAATTGCTTGGCGTTGGGAATAATTTAGGGAGATCCTTAAGGACAATGAGATATAAACTGGATTTCAGTCAAGCTTTATGCAAAGTAACAGAGTTTTTGTTAACCTAAACTTTTTTATTTATTTTTTTTATATTTTTATACCTCTGGCAGTTTACCACTTACCTTTGTACCATTTCAGGTTATTCACTGGACTTGAACTGCTTAAATTTCAGTAAAAACTGGAAAATGGGGGTGTTCTAAAACTTTTGACTGCTAGTGTATATAAAATAAACATTCTGAAAGGAATAGTTTCCTTTGAAAGGCACTTTCCTGTAAATGTCTGTGCAAGCTGTGTGAAGCAATGGGAGCGCACCACCTGCATGCGCATTCATTGTTTTAAAGATAAAAGGTTTTCATTCGAGACCCAGAGGGCCTTCACCACATTCCTACCCCTCCATCACTCCTCCCTGCCTCTCCAGCATAAATTCCCCCCTCCGCAACTTAAAAAGGCCTTTCACCACCGTTCGTGACAGATTTAGTTCTGAGGTATAGACCTATGTCTGATATAGGGGTATTTTCCGTAGACGAAGGAAAGCACATGGCATTTTTAGTTGGAGCCTCTTGCCCTTATGGATAATTTTGGCAAGGCTTACCTGACAAAATGAAATGGATACAAATGTGTTTTAACAAGTTCATAAGCTATGAAATGTTCCATTTTCTCTGTGTACTTAGAGGAGTCTTATCACACCTCCACAGGCATCCCGACTGTGCAGAATTCGCAGCATCGCTCTGCTTGTTTATGTACATGTAACCCTGAGGAATGTTCATGGCTAGTTTTTATAACAACTCTTCAGGCAAACCTGAAACTTTAAGATTTCTCCTTGACTGATGCAACAAGTGCGTTTTTCCTTTGCTAAGTCAATTAAGATGTCGGGTCAGAATTCATTATGTTTGCTGTGATGGAACAGATCAGAATCCACAGGAGCACTTTGTTAGCAGTGCCAGACCCGTGCCATAGGTGGTCCAGAGGCATACTACTTTCAGCTTTGCTGATTGGTTCATTTCCAAAATGATGAAGAGCAAGCTTGCTTGGGAAATCGCTCTGCTTGTGCAGTGGCAGTATGACTTTGAGGCTAGGATGCTGAAAACCGGAGCTTAAAGCTTTAAAATCTCAGATGCTGATCTGCTGCTCTGAGGCTTCTGATTGGTGCTGTAAAGGATCCAGATGTTTAAGTCTCCTCTGGATCACGTCTGTTAAGGAAATAAACCACAACGTCACAGTACTTTCAGTACACAGTACTTTTCTACATTTATTTTAAAAACTATCTGTGGATTTTCTCTATCCCTTAGCAATGTATAGGTGCAAAAGTGATACTTCATTTAAAGAGTGCCTCTGCAAAAAGGCACAAACGGAGGTATTGGAAGGCTCATGAAAGACCACTTTGCGCACCCGTTTAAATTGACAGAAACCGCTTTGAAAATACTCCCAGCGTGTGGGTGCCAGTCAGAGATCAGTCCCAGACTGATAAGGCCCTTCGCTCTTCTCGGCCTGCATTTTTGACCTTTTGGAAATGCCTCATTGTTGCGCTCGTGGGAGGGGGCAGAATTCCAAAATGCGTTATCGAAAATAATACCGTCACACACGCTTCTCCATCAGAGATGTGTCCATCAACCCCACATGCCTCTTTGATGTTTCATATAATAATATAGAACATGTACTACTAGAGCGTGGGGGGGTGAAGACGTGCTTGGGTTTGGTGGATTGTGTTTACAGACCCTGGATATTGAGCCGCGAGAGCCGCATACAGACCCATTACACAAGCTCCCGGTACAGTAAACAAAATACGTTCTTCTCCTCAACAACCGCACACACACAATACGAGTTCGGAAACTTGCTTGTGTGTAGGTTTTTTCAGTGACTTAAGTCAGCGGCTTGTCGAATCCAAATGTACATGTCTGTACAGCTCCACGGTACAAACGGGGCCGTAATCACTATCACCTTGTCTCTACTACCACTACGTCGTCCGCAGACGTACAGACCAAGTACAGTAATGGGGAGAGAAATATTCTGGAGAGCGTACAGTTGCGGTCGATGTAAACGGCTGTGGCTATTTCATTTACCTTTGGCTGCGGAGAAAAGGCAGTGGGTGTATTGGAAATAGTTTTTCACACTTTTTGTACGCGCGCTGTAGCCCCAGGGGGAAAGAATGTGTGCTGACAAATCTCAGGGGGCGTGCTCTCTGTAAACGTCTGGTGGTAATAAATCTCACGGCGAATGCCTGACCACTCAGCCCTGGGAGATGTGTGGGTGTATGTGTGTGACAAACATTACGAGTTGAAAAGTGTTGACCCTGGACGATCTGCCTCCACAAGCACGTAGAGGGGAAACCTTGCTGCGCGTGGCCCGTTTTCACCCAACGCAACGTAACGTAACGTAACGCAAGCTTGGGTGATTGACACATTTGTTTTTTTAATTAGCCTTTCCCATGAACGCGCCGTGCAGGTGTAAATTGCCTTTGCATCTATGTGTCCGTAGAGAACGAGACCCTCTGTACTCCAGCGATTTAGCTGCAACTCAGTGAAAGCTGTTTATTCGCTCATTCGTGGTGAAATCGCAGTTTTGCGTTCACTCAGCATGTCGTTGCAAGGACACACAGCTGCAATTTGTGCTATTGTGGAAAACAAAGGCACGGTTAACCATCGTTGAAATCTACCCATGAACCCCATTTTTCAGGCAAAGTCGATTCATTCAAATCAAATGGTCTGTAGTGTCAAAAGTGGCAGTAAGATCCAGTAACACAAGAATAGACATTCCCCCAGTGTCTACTCTCAGCCTAAGGTAATTAACCACCTTGACCAGAGCAGTTTGTAGGAAGCCTGATTGGAACTTCTTTTGATTTTATAAAGGAAATCAATAAGCTGCTTAAAAAACGACCTTCTCTAATATAAGAGCAGTTAACAATGTTTAAAACACTATCTGACAGACAATGGAAAACATCTTTAAAAATCTAACGAGGATGGAATCAAGTGTGCAGGTAGAAGGTTTCAGTGGTGAAACAATTTGACTTAATAGCTCTGCATCAATCAGGTAAAAAGAGATCATAGCAGGTGTACATGTTGAGCTGGGAATAGCTAATACTTGATTTGCAACCGTTTGTGTTATATTTAATCTGTTGTCAGTTATATATTCTTGAGAACATGTTGCATACTCCTCACTAGAGCGATCACCACCAGGAAGCACAGCTGGGACTGGATATAAGAGGCGGAACAGCATTTTTGGATGATCCTTATGATCAGTGATAACTGTAGAAAAATAAGATTGCCTTGATCTTTATTGCTCTGGTGTAGCCTGCAAGTTGTTCTTTATTAAGTATTAAATCGTCTGCTAAACGGCATATGTTAAACAGCATGTACTTTATACAATTGATGTTCTCCCTTGTGGCAGTTTCTTTTCAACTGTCCCAGGTTTCTTTATTTTTCCACATGGCTCTAAATTTACATTTGACATTTTACATTTTAGGTATTTAGCAGGCACTCTTGTTCAGAGCGACTTACCCAGTTTACATTTCTTTACATACAATCCATTTATACAGCTGGATATTTTACTGAAGCAATTCAGGTTAAGTACCTTGCTCAAGGGTACAACAGCAGTGCCCCACCTGCAACTTGAACCTGCAACCTCTGAGTTACAAGCCCAGCTCCCTAACCATTACACTACACTGCCAGCCCAAATTTGGAAGCTTTTCCATTTTCATGGGAGCTAGTATAGTATCTAGGGTGGTTTCTAAGGAAGCTGTTCAAATTGCCCACTAGTTCATCACATGTTGGTGAGCTAAGTGGCACAGGGGTGGCATTCACCCTGTTTACGAACCTTTCAGCTGCGGAAGTGTTTAAAAGGTGTGCACTTAACAGTGCGCTCAGCCTTGTCCTTCTCCACAGACAGAGTAACCTCAATAAACACGCATGAATGATCTGACACAGCAAGGGCAACAGTAGAAAAAAATGGCATATTTAAACCTCTAGAAAGATTGAGTGTACCCTGTGTTTATGTCCAGTAACAGCATGAGAATTAAGCAGATTCCATAGCTTTATTATTATTATTATTATTATTATTATTATTATTATTATTAGTAGTAGTAGTAGTAGTAGTAGTAGTAGTATAATGTTTATTTTTATTTTTAGAATGATTATTAATAGGCAGATCATGGAAAGATGAAAATATAGGCGACAATTAGAAAATAATATTGAACAAAATCAAACATGTCTGCTGAGTGCTTAGTGTGGTTTGGTGGAGAACAAATAAAATAATGTATTGTCCATTCAGATGGGATCTGATTTTGTGTTAAAACAAATGACAGACAATGAATAATGTCACGTAGTGACTGCAGGGGGATTTTCTCATTTCCCTCAAGGCCCCGCTGTGCCACCTGCTCCTGGCGTGTAACGGGCACCGCAGCTGAAGCATGTTCACCTCCGACGCCTTCACCCGCAAGCCACCCGTGGCTATTTCCATAGCAGGTATTGGAGGAGAGGCGTGTGACATCTCTCACTGGTAGCTGGTAGCCTGTGGGCACCAGGTTTGTTGTTAGGAGGAAGTAGTACAGTGATAACCTGAGGACCCAGGGCTGCCTTAAACCCACCTTTCCCATGGACCTCTGCGGACACCCGGTCACTGTCCACTAATGATGTAATGAAGGCTCAAAGCTGCAGCTGCAGGAGCTAGCCTGTGCTAAACCGAGCCGGTCCGGAGCCCTTTCCTGTGCTTCTGAACGGCCAGCCGTCGCCGTCTGCGGTGAGCCGACCCCCTGTTTAACCTTGGGCGAGCGATTACTGCCAGCATAACGGCAAGAGTGACAGGTGACCGCAGGCATGCCCTCTCCCTCCTAATCCAGGCTGGGTGATGTCTTCTCAAACCATCATAAATAGAAACACCGTGTGTAGCAGGGAAACTGGTCCGCTGGGACATAATTTAGGTCATCCTTCACAAAGACAAACTGCTAGCAGGTCAGCAGGTTATTCTGGTGTTTATAACATGAGGCTGGCCCATGAGAAGCACCTTCCTCTGTCACCTGACAGCCGTGAGGCAAAGAGAAGGATATTGGTGCACGTCAACGTGGACGTTGAAATGTACACACTGCATTTCAAGCCCAGCTATTTTTGGGCTGAAGTTTCATTTTTCCGGAAAGTTCCTTCCTGGCTGAATGCCCTTGCTGTAGTGCAGGGGTCACCAACCTTTTTGAAACTGAGAGCTACTTCATGGGTACTGAGTCATACGAAGGGCTACCAGTTTGATACTCTTCTGAAATAACAAATTTGCTCAGTTTGCCTTTAGTTATATATTATTATTAATGATAAATGATACTCATCTATGTGAAGACACTGATCACGTTAATGATTTCTCACAATAATTATCAACAATGACTTAACAAGGTGGGAAACAGATAATATCAATATTCAACACTTTATTTCTATTAATCTCAGCAATTGTTTACATTTTCAGATGATCACTTCTACTACATTTCATAGGAAAAATGTCCCATTTTCACTAGCCACTGACAAACCCTTTTAACAAATCATGAACTATGTTGCACAACGTTTGAAAAAGTTATCAATTATGTAATGTTTAAGAAAAATAAACTTTCATATTTTTAAATAAATCATCACATTTTGAACTAATGACCAAATCTGCGGCATTTAACAAAATTATATCTGTTACATTTCATGAACACACTTTGAAATCATGAAATCATCAAACACCATCCGGATAAAGACCAACAGCTGAGCTGTACTGCTCCTGTCCACGGACTCGCGCACTGGATGCTCTCTAATCCGCACCCGCACTTCGCCAGATCCAGGTCCAGCTGATCGGCCAAGTTACCGGACATAGCCAACACTCGTCTAGCCATCGTAGATGCCCCCAGTTGGACATCGGAGAGAGTGGAGATTAGATCGGTTCCATTTTTCTCGTCTTTAAGTACAGTGTTAGCAATTATCATCATTGATTCTTTGAAAACTTCTCCGTCTGAAAATGCCTTCTTCTTCTTTATCAGAAAATGTGTAGCTCTAAACGAGGCTTCGGTTGCTTTTTGGGAGTTTTTCGCCGGCCTCGTGAAAAAAGACTGCTGCTTACCCAAAGCTGCCTTTAGCTCACAGGCTTTTTCTGCCCGTAGCGCGCTGCCCGGTGGGTAGTTAGCATGGTAGCCGCTTTGCCGTCGCCACAGTCGCCCCGCAAATTAAACACACGCAGGTTTCTTTCACAGTAGTAAAAAAGAACTCTTCCTCCCATTCACTGTGAAAATGATAAATTTTCTTTCTTTTTTCTGCCATGTTTTTGGGGTAAGAAACCGCATTCAGCCCCCCATCTTCGCTGCGCCCGCTAGCTTACTCTCCACGAACGCTGAAATTTTGTCATACACACAATACTGACCTTTGAACTGTACCTTTTCAACTTCAATATGAGAATAAAAATGTGACACTATAAAAAATAAATATTTACATTTAATTAGAAACGCATATCTTCAAGGCTTAAAACATTGGGAAGCAAATTCAAAATTTTAGCAATTAAAGCACTACAAATACGGGTGCCTGCGGGCGACATATGTGGTCCTTGGGGGCGACCTGGTGCCCGCGGGCACCGTGTTGGTGACCCCTGCTGTAGTGTATGCGGCCTTTTTCTCCACTCTGCCAAATGGAAAAGAAGAAGCCCTTCAGGGCAAGATATATTTTACTAGTAAAGTATGAGTATCTCCACAGCACCTCCGTTCTCTTACCCTTCTCCACACCACACCTCACACACCCCTCACTCAATTGCTTTATAATCGAACTCCCTGGAGGAAACATCCCTAATTAAAGTAGAGAATGTGAATATTAGGACCAGTCATATACTGTATTATGTCATACATAATCAAGTAAAAATGCTAAACAACTGAACCATTGCCCACATATGAAAGGAATACATTGTAAATGAAATGAGAGAATTAAAAAAAAAAAAAGTTATAGGCTACATACCATTTCTCCAGTGAATGATGTAATGGTTTTGCCTTCAAGATTTCCTGTCCAGCTCATCCGTTGTATGCAGAACGATAAACACGTTTAGTGAAATAAGGTACATACTGAGACACCTTTTAAATGGGACAGTTTTACGATCACATTTCAGTCCTTTATTCAGAAACAATGGGACTGTAAATTGCAGTGCTTTTTTTCGCCTTATTTTCTCTCATTTTTAATTTGCTGACGTACCGTACGCACGCTCTTGCACTCCGCGACGCAGGGAGTGTGGCAGCTGAAGCACGCTCACTCTTCACTGTGGGAGACAGCGACTGTTTAACACAGTACAACAATGCCTGGATGGCCACAGGGTATACTAGCTCTCCTTGTTTCCCAACACTTAATTGATGAATTTAAAGCAGTTGGTCACACTGTTAACTCATCTCACCTGGGAACTCTTATGGTCTTTTTTCAGATTTTTTTCCCATTTTCTCCCAATTTAGTAACCAATTACACCCTCTCTTTTTATGTCAATCCCCCTCGTCGTGCGAGCTTGCCGAAGCCCTGAGACCGCTGACAAAGGCGATGTACCGCCTCCTCCGAGCCGGCACTCACCAAGCCATCGACTGTAACTCCAGTACACAGAGCCACTCCTATATGCAGCGAATTATCCACCTCCCTGAGGCGGACAGGCAATTGCCACCCCCTAGTGACACTCCTGGCCAGACCCGATATAAATTAGTTGTTTTTTAAGATGGAAAAGAAAAGCTGGCAGACCCTGTGGCTCTCCCTGGTCTACACTGTAGACCTGTGCTTGTGGCTTCTGCTTGTGATGAGCCCCTTCATTGACTGAGCCACTCGGGAATCCAATAAAATACTGCTTTTACATTACCCCTCTTAACATTAATAATTAAGCATTTTGGCTCAATAGTTACAATAATAATCCTGAACATAATTTGAGACAGTAAGAAAAATTCCAGGTAGGGCTGGTCTCTGAGCAGTGCACTTGCCTTAGAATTATAATTGAACATGTATTTACAGTATCTCACTGGAGCCTGAACACGCTTGTAAATTAAACCTCGGGTAAGTGTTTAATTTGATGTACCAAGTACATTCCAATTCCAGGCAATGGCCTGTACGTGACTGATTTATAAATGCGTGGTCCAACCAAACACATTCCCCAGGTAGATTTATTGTCTCAATATATCCCCATCTACAGGTGCTGACGTACAATGTAAGGAAGAGCAGAACTCCTAGGCTGGCTATGCTAATCCTTTGGGTTTTCAAGTAGTGTGAGAACTCTGTGAGATCAGACATTACGGTATTGGTTACAGCATTCCATTTGATAGGCATTTGTTGTCCAATATGGTGTTCTGACACGCACACAGAGAACAGCGACATGAGGTATTGTCATAGATCTAGAATCTATGAGTAATCAACTAAAATTGGCAGCTTTTGTCCTTTGATTTTAATGGGAGCAGGGTTTAATCTAGTTTTTCTACGTCTATACCTCTGTCTGCCTACTGTCCTGAGTTCACCTCTTCTGTGTCTAAGAGATACTCTTTTGCATTCCTCTCCACTCCTCGGCTAATTTTCACTCAGAGCTTGGAGGCACATGCACATGTCTCTGCCGTCCTGGTTCTGCGAGCAGAAACCCCGGCGGTGCTTGAGCTACAGCATTAGTCCTTGTGCAGTGACATGCCCCATGGTGGTGGGTGCTGTGGCTGGGAGTCCTGCAGGCCGTGGGAACATCCCGGGAAGGGGGTTTTACCTTCACGCTGCACAAGGAATGTCCTCCAACACAGAAGAAGAATCGGCTGGCTGTACATGGTGAATGCTGTGCTAGTCTGCGCTTCACACACGCACACACAAACACACACACACACCCTGCCGTGTACACACACACACACACACACACACACACACACACACACACAGCTACACACCCTGCCTTACACACATGCACACACATACACCCTCTACACACCCTGCATCACACACACATATCTACACACCCTCCACACACCCCACCCACAGGACCCTCACACACCCTATCTCATACACCCACACACATCCATAGAACCCTACACACACTGCATCACACACACACACCCACACACATCCTGCCACACACACACACACCCACCCACAGGACCCTCACACACCCTGTCTCACACACCCACCCACATCCATAGAACCCTACACACACCCTGCCACACACACTCACACACATCCTGCCACACACACACACACACACACCCACACACATCCTGCCACACACACACACACACACACTGTGGGTTATGTCAGGCCTTCTGCTGTGGGTACTGTATGCTTGTATCAATAAGACAAAGAGCACACTAAGTAATGAGGTGCAGACCGTCGGACAAAGCACACAAGAAACTTCAATTGAGGTTGCACAGTCCTGTTAACTCCAAATTGATATTATATCATAATAAAGATCCTCCATGCCTTCGTCAGGGATTCTGTATGCCTCACAGTCCCCTGGGGGTCCTGGGCGTGTGCCATCTCTGCCCTGAACAGCAGGCCATCGTTTGCAAACCGCAGCTCGGTGACCGGTCCAAACTGCATATTCCCAAAGGGGAGCAGGCATTGAGCACAGACTGTGAGGGCTCCTTGTCCAGTGACTCATTTCCTGTCAGTAAAAAAAGCTGTGGCATCGTAATTGAATTCCAGATGGCTTTAATATTTTGAAAGTCCAGAGCAGAAATGATCGCATTGCATTTGAAATCTGTCCTTCTGTGGTTCCTTACATTCTTAAAAGGGGAGTCCATGTCTGAGCTGGCGTGGATCTTGTGCATAAAGCTAGCCCCCTGTGTCTGTAACCTTCATTAACAAGCATGCAGGGAGATGATAATGTAATTGGGAGTGCCAGACACCAATGGGCTTGGAACGTAGGAGAGTCTGTGGTGCTGTGGTTAAGGAATCCATCTTGGAGGTACAGGGGCACCGCTGCTGTTGTACTCCTGCTTATGTAAATATTGATAATATAAATGATATGTGTGTGTGACTTGGCAATATGTACATTTCCTGTGTCTGACAGCCATTTATATTCCATATTTTTTATGGGCTTAATAACTGATTTGAGGCTGTAAATGATGGTTACTTAAGTATTCAGTTAACCCATTTCAAAAGTAAACAAGTATTTGGTTACTCTTAAATAGAAGATGTTGACTTGACTACACTAATTCAGACCTGAATCGCTTAAAACCGAATTAACATTTAACACGTGTTATTGTTTGTAATTCTTTACGCATTACCCAGTTAGATAGCCTTTAATGACCAAACACCTGGATACTTGTTGACATCCCTAGTGTGACTCCAGCATCAGGGCAAACAGCCTAACCACATGATCATTAAACCAGTTATGTTATATATATATTTATATCATTATTATTTATTTTTTTTCTCTGTTTTTAATGATACCCCCACCGTGCTGCCCAACCCATTTTGACACAAACACCTTTATTGCCCACCACCTAACTACCAAACTGGGTGTACAGGCAAGATGTATTCCATTTGCGATGGGCAAAACTAGCAATTACACTACCACCCAGGTGCCCAAACTAGAGCCCTTGCACTTTGTTGTTAGGCAATCGATGTTGCCATAGAAACCCTCTATCTGCAGTGCTCCAGGCACACCTTAGAGTTGTGTTCTGCACTAAAAAATAATACACATTTAGAGCTTTTTAAATTATCTTTATTAAACAGACGATGACCTGAATAAATACAAGCCTGCAGACCTGGCTCTGGAATAGTTCAGAGTACTGGTCTGAAATGACAAATCCAGTTTTGCCATCTAGTGGCCAAAGAAGAAACTGCAACATGCATTCCTTGCGCATTGAGGTTAGTGTTTGTATTGAGCATGATAAAATCTACTTCATCCATGATGTTCTCATGTTTAATTGAAATATAAATCAAATAAAATGTATGTGCACTTTAAACTCTTGGGTAATAATTCAGGTTATAATCTTTGGCTATACAACCTTTCTTGTATTGAGGCCATTGCTACAATATTGGGATTATTGTCTATTGTGTCCAACTGTAGGGTTGTAAAACCATTTATGTAGTGAGCGTGCAGGAAAATGTGTAATGCAATACATGTTTTCAATGTGCTGGCGGCTACTGCACCCTATCATTTTTTCTTCGCAATTAATTTGAATTCTTTAAATTCAGAACTTGTGTGAATTTAAGAAATAAGACTTCAAGACTAATAAGTCTTGAAAGAGTGGTAGCCTATATCTTTTACCTTAAAATCAAGACTGCTAATTAATGTAATGTAATGGAAGATTAGTCCTGCATCAGCCCTGTGGGAGAGAGGCTGTCTGCCAGGAAAATCGCTTCTCTCTCAAAATGTCCCTCCGACGTTTTACTTTAACACTTCCTGTCTCGTCAGCAGGCCACACTACTAAACTCGGTCGTTAAATTGACAGTAAAGCTTCATCGTTCCATTCCAGCGTAATGAATGAATGCATTAATGACTTTAATTACACTTTGGCTGAGCTTTAGCACTGCGGATGGGCAATAACGTTTTTTTTTTTTTGCTTCAGTATAATACACCAGATCTGGATCGGATATGTATTTGAAAAACTATAATTCTCGAGACGCTGGTCAAATGTGAAAATTATCCTACAGATCCCTGAGAATTAAACATGCTAATGTTTAATGTACAATCATATGAAAGAAGTTGAATTTTTTGTTATGCAAAAATAATGCAGAATTGTCAAAGTTGAGGGCAAGATAGGGTGTTGGCTCAGTGTATGTATGAACAATCTTCAGAAACTGTTCAGTGATTGACTCTTCTTCCTGGTGTAAAAAGAGCAAGAGAAAACATGCGTTTTACCTCTCAGCGTTTGAGCTGTCAAAACTGTCAGCTTTTTCTATCGGGAAGGGACAAGGTTTTACTTAAATCATGCAAACCATTACAGAGTGTCAGAGTTATCCATGCCAGACTGAGATGAGAAAATCATGTTTTTTTGTCTCCATCGGAAAATCGGGTTGTTAGACCTATTACCTCCAGAAGGTCAGAAATGGGTAATTATACTTTGGCGGTTGCAGAAAACCTGCCATTGCTTGAGAAGCGACTGCGGTCCCTGCCCTTAATTGGCCAAAGAGCCCCGCTTCCGCAAAGTTCTGTGGATTAGATCACTGGCTTGAAATAATTGCGCGCCGGCGTATTCCTGCCAAGCAAACGCATTCGATTCCAGCGGTGTCTCAAAACACGCAGGCCCTGACAGTTATCGCTGAAGTGATGATTGTCCTCGTTCGAATTGACTTTGTGCTCTCGCTTCCAAAGACCGGAGAACGGCTGGTCGTCACGTACCGCAAGCCTCTGTCTATTTAAATGTCACTCCCAACTGAGTCACCCTTATTTGTTCTTTTTTATAATCTAGAGGTCTTTTTGGAAAAGAAGCCAGGAGGTTCGCTGATAACGCTGAAATTATAATAGCATAACCCTGGGTCTTTTCTCGGGTAATATCACTGTTCTTCCCGATACCGCTACCAATTAGTTTATTTCCATAAACCCAATTATAGATGCATACACAAATATTTGCACAACAGTAATGTTTCTGGAAATGAAACCCCGCAGGCTGGTTGTTAATAGCCTACTTGTAATGTGACAAATGGGGCGTTTTCCCCTCAAAGATAAAATTATATTTGTTAAACGGTTTTAGTAGGACATGAAGACTAAAGTATATGAATGTGTGCATACCATGTTGTGTCCAGGTGCTTGTAGAATAACAATGACTCGTGAATAGGAAACCACTCATCGCTAGTAAGCATGTTTGCACTTGGGTTATTTAACCGGACATTTAAAAGCCAATGTGACCATTGTGTGAATTGGGAGAGAGAGACCGCGCGATTACTGAAATCCCACGTGAAGGTCGAATAGACCGAAACATCGTTTTTTTATTGACAAAAATGCAAGGAAGCTCTTTTCCTATTTACTAGTACTTAAAATATGAACATGTCCTACATCAGTTTTGTAAGTAATTATGTGGCCTCTAAGCACCGCGTGTGCAGCTTAAATCGACCATACCAACAAATATCCTTTTACGCAACAAGACATTCTGCATTAGCAAGCACTGTATGTAATGGGCAGCAAAGAGATGATCGCAGAATAGGCTATATAACGAGTTGGCAATTCAAACTTTAATAGAAAATATTTATGTGAACTGAAGTACCGTTTAAAAATCGTCCTCGTACATTGCTTCCTCTGAATATTGGGGAAGTCAGTCTACGCTACTGACTTGATCTTATTTGCAGAACCATGGGAAAATGTGAGTAAGGTTCACGCAATACTAGATGAACACACTGATACAAATTAGTGCCACTTGATTAATTCACAGTTTACAGAGAAACAAATCCGTTAAGCTACCAGTGTCTTGTCTGTCAGGGCTATAAAACACATATGTAGTCCCAACCCAGGCTAGAGTGCTCAAGATCAAAGACCGTAACATACAGACCAAAGTGTTTTACACAAAGGTCAAACTGCCTCTACATTACATTTTCAATGGCTTCATTTTTTATATATGCATTATTATTATTAATAATAATAATAAAATCATAAAAGCCAACACACCAGGGAATGCTTGACTATTAAAATTGTGTAAGTTCTCACTGCAAGGAAATATGGCAACATGTACACAAATTTGTGACAGGACAAAATCTGTACCATCCTTCAGTGATTCATGAAGACGTTCCAGTGAATGTACATTTCTCGGCCCAATACATTTTGCGTAGTGGTATGGGTGACCTCAGGGTTTGTGGATGGGGGGGAAAGTGGATATAACACAAATATGCAGCTACGAAAGCCTGTATGAAAGGCTACTGTTGTTGTCACTTATCAAAACCTGTAAAACAACCAGCAAGCTTGAGAAAGGGGGATTCAAACTATTATTGGGGCCAGCTTTCTGCTTCTGGTACTGCTGTACTTTAATGGCAGTACATTTTGGTATTTCTGTTCAGGTTCCCTCAAAGGATATGTTTTTGTCTCGAAAAACCACTCTGGCCACTGCCCTTCTGTGGCTAAGTAGATATCGGTTGCAGGGGATTCTGTTTGTGGAGGCTCACAAATGCCTTTTCCTTCTCTAACTCAACCTCTTATTGTGTAATGAAATCCCTTATTAGGCCTTGATTAGCCATAATGGCCATAGGAACTCAGTAATTAGTGATTCAAGGAGACTAATGAGATCTGTAGGACTCGAGGGAATGGATTACCCACTGTCCTGATGCACAAGCACACCCAAACTCACCCCTCTCTGTCTCTCTCTGTCTCTCCCCTCTCTCTGTCTCTCTCTCTTTCTCCCCTTTGTCTCTCTGTCTGTGTTGAAGGAGTGACAGGGGACAGGGACAGGACTACCATAAGTCATGAGGCTTTTCTGCTCATGGCCAACTCCCAGAATGAGATGGAAGACTGGGTAAAGGCCATACGACGGGTCATCTGGGCACCCTTTGGAGGAGGTAACAACCAAGCATACATGCAGTCATGTGCACATGCACACACACACAAACACACACACATATACATACACTGATGTGCACACACACACAAAACACACACAGACATCTTGTAAGTCGCTCTGGATAAGAGCGTCTGCTAAATGCTTAAAATATAAATGTAAAATGTACATACATACACTGATGTGCACACACATACATTCATGTGCATGCACACATACACACACACACATACACACATTACATTACAGGCATTTAGCAGACGCTCTTATCCAGAGCGACTTACAGTTTTCATTTCTTTACAATCCATTTATACAGCTGGATATTTAATGAAGCAATGCAGGTTAAGTACCTTGCTCAAGGGTACAACGGCAGTGTCCCACCTGGGGATTGAACCTGCAACCTTAATGTTACAAGCCCAGCTCCCTAACCATTATACCACACTGCCTGCCTATACTTGTTCACACACACACATGCACACAGTTGGGTGGACATGCAGACACACCTGCATGCGCACATACATACACACACTCCTGCACAGAATAGAATAGTTATTTCATATGAATGTTTCTTTCATTTTCCATTTGGGTCAGTAACATGTTTCATTGAAAATTCTCAGGGATCTGCAGGCGTGTTTTCAAATTCTACTGTGATCTAAAGTGTTTAAATATTTCAAATACATATTTCAAATATTTGAGAATTTTCAACAAAACATGTTATAGTTTTTTTGTCATTAATCTGACAGAATGTCACTGTTAAAAGTATTTCAAATGAGGTGTTTGACCCAGGTCTGACTCATACATGTACTCGCACACACACATGCTCACGTGCACATGCACATGTGCACATGCACACTTGCATGCATACTCTCATTCACACACTTACACACTTTCTTACGCTTACACATATACACACTCACGCCTGCATACACAATCAAGCCTTCACTGGAAGAAGCCGAATCATTCTCGTTCCGTTTTAACTGAATTATATGATTAAATAATCACTCTTTCTTTCCCCACAGTCTAAAGTGATTGTTAATTGTAGTCCACGTTAGCCAGTTACTGCAAAAAAATGAACATTGTAGAAATGCCATTCTGGTTATAAGAGAGATTCCATATTGTTTCCATTCCATATCTTCCACACTTGTGAGAAATAATTTTGCATGGAAAATGAATGCTGTTTGGATGCAGTTTGACAATGGATGTAGTTTGGAAATAGGTACACAGAACTGGTGTCATGCATTAATAGATATGAATAGGCTTTATGAGAATATCATATGGGGATGTGCACATCACATAAATCTTATTCATGAAATTTTGTATCTTATTTATTTGCTTAGCGGTCACATCTTACATAAGTCATATTTTCACATGTGATCCATTTATTTAGCTGAATGTTTGGAAATCGGATGACTGAAAGTTTACAAATCGTAGAAGGATCTTGCTCGTGGGCTCAGTGGAAGCACTCGTGAATCGAACCTGCAAGCTTTTTGGGTTGCAAGCTCATGTCCATCACCACTGTGCTGCACTGCCTTGCTGGCCCCGGGAGCATTTCAGATCTAGACCTGGAATCTCAGGAGCATTTCAGGCGCCCACATTTCAACATGAATTTTGAGTTTTTGACTTTCAACATGAGTTTTTTTTTTTTTTTTTTTTTGATGAGCAATAGGGTGTGGCTGCTCTTTGGAACGTGCCAACTGGAACATCAATCCCACCCAGTTTTCCAGGGGCTATTCCACACTGTCTGTCACTGTCTACAGCTTACACGGCACAAAGCGTGTCTTCCCAGTCATTAGGAATCGAGCTGGCACTGTTAGACACAGGAAGAAATGTCCCTGTCCGAACGTGTGACCTATGGCTCTCTGACGCTCACGTCGGCTGCGTGTCCGGATAGACTCGTCGCGGGCAAGACCGTACCTGCCTCGCTCGTCGCCCCTGGAGCCCTTTGATGACTTTTCAAATATTTCTGCTCGGCAAGTTTTGATTATAGCACTTCGGGGAAGCTGAAAGCAGATGTGCCGCTGCGCGCTAATGAGGCTCCCTCTCTGCCAAGCTGCACGCGCACAGGAGCGGATTGGGGCGCGGCGGTCAGGGCAGGGCAGACCTGGGAATGTACCTCACGCCCCAAATCAGGGCTCTGCCCCCGTGCAGCTCCTGCTCCCACTGTGCGCTCTTCACCGGCTGCGCCGCGCAGCAGGGCCGCGAGGAATCTCCAGGTAGGAGAGCGAGAACAGGGCGGACCACTGGACCTACGGCGGGAGGCCTGACCATTTCGATACGGCCGGATCGCTGGTGCAGTAGTCTAGAGTTAATTTCATTGTGCTTAGGTCTGTTTTATTGTGGGTTTTGATTTTCACAGCGTATTTCATTATCATATGAAATACCCATGAAGGTGTACATAATGCAGATCCTATCATTTGAACCCCCGAGCGGCTCGGTCAGTAAAGACACTTGCCTATGAGCCCAGGCTGGGTCGAGTCTCGGCTGTGTCATTAGCTAACTAAGACTGGGAGTCTGCAGAGAGAGGTGGCCTTGTCCAATCTGGGATAGGGTGGGTTTAACTGAGCCAGGAATCCTTGGCTTGCAGCTGTAATAGTTGACGGTTCAGGTGCCCACCGGCTAGCAGCAGTTATTAACAAGTGATACGCTTCTCTTCTGGTCGGCACTAGCTCTCTTTAGTAGTACTGCATGGCACAAAGTTAGTCCCGCACATCCTGCAAATGGCCCACAGCAGAGGGTGCTGGAGGAGTGCACACTTACACTCTATACGCTTAAACTGCATGCGCTTAAACTGCATGCGCGTGGGCAGGTGGCACAGCAAAGACTTGAGAGTAATTTCAGGCCAATCCAAATCGGGGAGGACGGTGGAAAATGTGATTACTTTTGTGTGCGCACTGTTTGACCCTTTATGGTGACACACAAAATACTAATGTTAACGCAGTACTGAACACTGAGACAATCTAAATATTTGTTTGAATGTGTCAGGATTTGCATCAGACGTTACGAATGTGACCTTCTGAAGATCAGACGTCTGACTCCACCTGCGCCTGTTGCCGTAGGGATATTTGGCCAGCGGCTGGAGGACACGGTGCAGTACGAGCGTAGGTTTGGCCAGCGCCTGGCTCCACTCCTGGTCGAGCAGTGCGTGGACTTCATACGGGACCAGGGTCTAGACGAGGAGGGCCTCTTTAGGATGCCCGGGCAGGCCAACCATGTCAAGGAGCTCCAGGATGCCTTTGACTGTGGGGATAAACCTCTATTCACCAGGTATGTGGAACCCGCAGGTACAGAACGGTGAACATAGTGGGAGTGTAATGGTTAGGGAGCTGGGCTTGTAACTCAGAGGTTGCAGGTTCAATTCCCAGGTGGAGCACTGCTGTTGTACCCTTGAGCAAGGTACTTAACCTGAATTGCTTCAGTAAAAATATCCAGCTGTATAAATGGATTGTATGTAAAGACTGTGTAAGTCACTCTGGATAAGAGTGTCTGCTAAATGGCTTTAAAAAATGAATTTAAAAAAATGTAAGCAAGAACATTGTGTTTCAGATGCCAGTATGGCTGCCTTTTCAAATACAGTGTCCAATTCTTAGATCAGGACACAAAATTATGTTTTTTTCCCTAATATAGATTGATCAAAAATACAATTTCCAGTGATATCTAACTGATGTGTCAGTTAGTAAATAAATAGATTTAATTACCACTATTTGGCATGCAAACACACACATTTTAATTGTCAATGGACAACCTTTACATCACTTTTCCAGTCTGGATGAATGTTCTTTAGTTTGTTCCGTTTGTGTGTGGGATGTGAATACATTGCAGTAACACAGACATCCACACGGTGGCGTCTCTCCTGAAGCTGTACCTCCGGGAGCTGCCTGAGCCTGTCGTCCCCTTCGCCAAGTACCAGGATTTTCTCACCTGTGCTCAGCTGCTGGCCAAGGATGAGGAGGCGGTAAGTGATATGGTGTGTGTGTGTGTGTGTGTGTGCGTGTGCGTGTGTGACTTATGGACTGTTTCTCAAATGAGCTCTTTCCCCAGGGAATTGAGGAGCTGGGGCAGCAAGTGAAGACCCTTCCCCAGGCCAATTACAACCTTCTGATGTACATCTGCAAGTGGGTCCTCCGTCGCTCCACCTGTCCAAACAAGCCCATTCCTTTACTCAATTCATTAATATTCAACTTTTATACTGTTGATATTATTGGGAGGGTCAACACGTTTGTTCTGTTTATTCAGGTTATGATGATGATTGTGGTGGATGATGATTAAGATTAAGTGTAAATAGGTTTACTGTATTCTGAAGTGTCATGTGCATAACTTTCAGTTAAGGCAGATTACCAGTAAAGAGGGCAGCCTTGAATTGGGAGGGATTTTAGAGGTGACCGTTGAGGAACAGGATATTGTAACAGGAGCCTGAGCTTCAGCATTGCTCCTCTGTGCAAAATTGAGAGTGGAAACATGGTGGCACTTTCACAAGTCGCCTCTCCAGACAGTCCCTGGCACCTCCCCCGCCACAATGCACTGCTGCTGTCACATCTGAGGAATCACAGTGAAGTGACTCAGCGCTACTGCTAGCTGCGCTCTCTCATCTTCTATATATGAACCAGTTCAGCCCAGGACAGCTGATAGGGAGTGAGGAAGCAGCACACGAAACTGACAACTTAAACGATTCAGCGTTTGTGCAAGGTTTAGTCAGATCTTTAATGGTGTCTCAGGGCAAACAAATTCATGTTTTCACTCGCTTTTTTTCTTTTGACCTTTAACCGTCCTTTGTAGATTCCTCGACGAAGTTCAGTCCCACGCAAGTGAAAACAAAATGAGCGTTCAGAACTTGGCAACAGTGTTTGGACCGAATATTCTCAGGCCTAAAATGGAGGACCCTGTGACCATCATGGAAGGTTGGTTTCATAACGATGCGGGCTGCGACACCATCATACATTTGCACTTTGGTCTGTGGTCCAAATTCCAACTGAACTAATGTGGCAGAGAGCTTTACTGATAAACCTGCACCACAGGTAGACCTCGCTAATATGGAAATGCTATATGGTAAAATTGGGACTATTAAGTGAGTTTCGGTATTAACAGGGTCTATCTGATATAGATATCTGGGGGAAAGAATATTTGGTGCACAGAGAAGTCCTGAATCTGGGATTGAAGCTGTACTGTGCCACTGCCGACCATGACCTGTGCAATTAGTCATTGCTTCACCCAGGGTGTGTGGGTTTCAGTTTGGAGGGACCCCCCTGTCTCATCACTCACTGTGGACCCTTCTGACCAATAAGTCCCCTACGATGTGGCGCTATCACTTGCCTCCTGGCACCATAACTGCACGGCTTAGGTGGAACAGAGAGTGAAAAAAAAGGACACATGCTAGTGTTTTCCCTTCCCACCTGATGGAGGATGCACGTAGCAAGCTGGACACAGCCCTGCAGGTTACGATTGGGAGTGTCAAATCGGGGTGAAAAACGGGGAGAGAAAAAAACAGCATAAAGGTTGGGATGGTAGATGAGAGGATGTTTAGTGGGTTGGTGTTGAATTAAGTGGGCTGTTTGTAAGGACATGGTGAAGTGTGCCTATGGTCCTGTCTGTCCTCTCAGGGACCTCCCAGGTGCAGCACTTGATGACGGTGCTGATCAGGGAGCACGCACGTCTGTACGGGGGTCTGGACACGGAGACCCCCCCGGTCCCGCAGGAGGCCCGGACCCAGGGCCAGCGCTGCATGGTGGAGTGGATCTCCGAGGAGGACCTCCAGGGCCGGCCCTCATCCGGGAGCGGGGACACGAGCGGCAGCACCCCGTCCCTGGAGCTCCACGTCAGCACGCCGCTGGCCGCGGTCAGCCCCGGCAAGCAGGGCCGCTCCCTCCCCGCCTGGAAGTACTCTTTCAAGGGCGTGGGGGCGCGCCCGGCCCCCGGCAAGCTGGGCGGCTCGTCGGTGGACGTCTCCAGCCTGCCGAGCGGGAACTGGCTCATGAACGGGCTGTCGTCCCTGCGGAGCCACCGCCGCACGTCCTCCGGGGAGCGCGTCAGGGTCGCCGCCCACCGGCTCTCCACGTACGACAACGTGACGGCGTCCAGCCTGAGCGTGCCCAGCGGGAGCGGGAGTGGGAGCGGCAGCACGCCCTGGGCCTCGTCGTCCTGCGAGATCTCGCTGGCGGACTCGGGCAGCGGCTCGTCGGGGCCCGAGCGGGGCTCGCTGCCCAGGGCAGGGCCCGACCTCAGCAGCGAGGCCCTGGAGCTCTGCGTCAGCAGCGCTGGCTGCAGTCAGAGCGACGGCTCGGCCGACGGCTGCACCAGAGCGCTCACCGACCTGGTGACGGAGCTCAGGGACGAGCTGAGGGCACAGAGAGCAGCCTACGAGGCCAGGATGAGGAAGTAAGGCCCACCCACTTCCTGTTTTATGGGTTAAAAAATGGTTAACAATTTAACAGTTAAATTACCAATGCATCAAATCGTCCCAGCGCTTAATATTTACATAGAGTAAATTAAAAATATATATTTATTTTACATCCTGCTTTATGCCTTCTGTGTTTGGAGATGGCTTCTTTTAGGCATATATGGATGTCCAATGTTCCCAAATGATTTTTTTTTTCCCCACCAGTTACATTTAATATTACACGGTGAATCTTGTGTATTCCATTTGAGATGAATCCACATGCATATATTGCATACAGAAAAATTGCATCTGTACTGTGTAATACTATGGATCCAACCCGAAGGTTTTAAAATGTATGAGAACGAGACGCTCGGAGCAGCGAGTTGTCAACAGCATGCGATTGTTCCCTGATTGCTTGCGGAAGGGCTTCTGATTGGCCGGCTGTTCTTGCAGGCTGGAGGCGTCGAGCACGGCGCTCGGCGCGCACGTGGAGAGGCTGGAGGAGGAGCTGGACCAGGAGCGGAAGAAACACCGGATGCTGGAGATCAAACTGCGCAACTCGGAGCGAGCGCGCGAGGACGGCGAGAAGAGGAACCGCCTCCTGCAGAAGGAGATGGAGGAGTTCTTCTCCACCCTGGGGGACCTGACTATGGGAACAAGGACGAGCAAAATGTGACGCCCGCACCCGCCCCGGGTACCGCCGGCTGCGGACTGGACTGCGTTTTTAATCCCCTGTTACTCGTGCATCATGGGTACGTCAGGGGACCGCGCTGTTTTGTTACGGTGCCTGCAGACGTCCGTGTTCGATTGTGCATTGGGACTTTTTGAAATGTGAGGTGTAGGGGTCAGGAGGTGTGGCTAAATGACTGCTGTTACTGTATCACTGTATGGACACCGCGCATGCACTGAGAGAGCATACTGAACCAAAACATGACTTCACTGTTAAAACCACCTGCAATGCAATATCAAGGTTTGAAAAACATCAAAGCAAGTGGTTTTTACCCTGACTCGGCCTTTACGGTTACTGCATGGGGTAGGATAAAATATTGCTTGGCCAGAACGGAGGTTATGATCAATTTTGGCACGCAACTGTGCACCCACAAGTCAACAACCTGCCAAATGTTATTCCCTCGTAGTTTGTTCAGTTCTTGGCCAGCGTCACAAGAAAACAAGCCGCGGCAGACAAATTATGACATCGTGACCTTCAGTCTATCTGAGCTGGAAAATCCGTTTTAAAAATGAAAACTGGCCGAGTTTCCTTTGAGCAGCTCACTGCGTTGTTTTAACACAAGACCACCGTCACAAGACGTATCAGTGGTAAGCCTACTGTGTAGTAGCTACAAGATCAGCTCTGTCTAACTCCAGCGAGGTGTTGTCTATACTTCTCAGTCACCCACAAGGTTTGTTTCAAGACTGCAGCTTGTGGAAGCAGAGCATAATGTTCTGCTGCGTCTTTCTGTAATAACATAGATCCGAGAACCTACACGAGACTTAGCGGACATGTTCTCGTGAAGGCTCTGTACTGTGAACCTGTACAATCAGAACGGTCAGATGTGATGTGTGTTATGTTGTATCATCGAACACGTTTCTCAGGTGGTGCTCTCGAGAGACTGGGAGCACCTGTATTTGTAACTGATTTCGATCATCGTTTGAAGGAAAGCGGTTTGTTTAAATATTAATCATGCTACATACTTGAACAACGAAGTGGTTTAGTCGTGCGTTATTTTTTTATAGCCCTGTCAACAGCGACGATTTAAATGTCAGAAAAGTCTTTGTCCCCCCCACTCAATTAACTTAACATACTGTACTACTTTACTGTAGGTGAATCAAGACTCGGTATTTGAAATTTCAAATAACTGCAAAACAAGGAAATATTAATAAACACCTCCTTGATTATTAATTGATTTTTTCCCCCCTTTTCTACTTTGAGAACTTAAACTGGATTTGTTCCCCTGGAAAGTCTGCTACACAAAGGTGGAAGATAGCTTTCAATGGTTATTTCTGTGAATGATAATCAAAGGGAGTCTCCATTTAATGATGGAAGTATCCCATAGAGCAGGGTTACTCAGATCTGGTCAACGAATCCAAATCTGGTACTAGTTTCTTTCTCGCAGGTGTTTAATTGAACAATTAGTGCAAACGATTGGCCAGATTGTTTTCACACCGGACTGTAAAGGGAGTTTGGAAAAACAACAGTGCTCGGCCCACGAGGACCGTGATTTGAGTAACCCTGGTCTTGAGTATACCCTTTAATGCCTATATTTGGTCTCACTGCTATGCACTTTGTCATTCACTTTGGGCGTTACATTTCATTATGTTACAGGTAGTGAACAAAGAAATGTATTTATCTGGGTAAATGAGGGACAGGTATATGCGAAGCACACAGGTGTGGCTCATCCATTTCCAGCATGCGTAGGGTCATGTATAAACATATTGGACAGGTTAGCCTGCTTGGCTAGAATTATGGGCAGCACATGGCTGCATGAGGAGACCTCGGTGAAAGAGGGCCAATTGTTGGATCGCGTTCGGCGGGACATTTAGAGACAGACAGCTCAGCGTGATGTTTCACAAGCCAAAGTGTCGAAGGTGACCTCAGCTTGGAACTCCAAGGGAACGACATCACCACCAAAGGGCAACGGTGGGCGGGAGCGCACACACCAGGATCTGTGCATTAGTTTGTACTGCAAGGCAACACAGGTAAGCAACCGCAAATCAGTTGACTGCAAATTTCAATCTGGGGCGAGAGCAGACCGTTTCATGGACAATGGAGGTGGCCCAACGCCCTATTAAATGACTTTACGTTGGTGTTTCCACTACCTGTACTTTTGTATTAATTCCATTAACTGCTGTACTCTTATAGGTGCAAGAAATAAAACCGTTCACAACAAAGCACATCACAGTTAGACTGAGTAGGCCTCAATATGATCCAAGACAGAGGCATGGTGAAATTAGCCTCTGTACATTCTTGGGAAGATGTTAAATGATGTAGACAATAGCAGTGTGTGCAGCTCACTTGTGCTGCCAAGCTGTACATATCACAAAACAGTAAATGTACTCATTCAAAAGTATTTTGATACTTTAAAAAAATTGGCAAATGACAAACGCAATCATATTCAACCGTTTATTTGCAATACTTGTATTGAGGTTGGCATTATTGGACTGTAGAGCACACATTTCAATAATGCTCATAGTCTCAGTCTGTGGTAGTTTCTTTTTAAATTGTTTTAAACAAACTGCATGGCTGGCCTTACAAGCAAACATTACAAACCAGCAACCATAATCACGTGAGCTTGTTCTTAGGCAATCGTTTTGGTTTTGACTTGGCCTTAACCATAGAATGATGGAAACCTGGCCATTCCTCCACTGCCACCCTGGCACAGCAAGGCTGATTACATTAATAATTACTATATCAAGTCACAGAAAATCATTTCTTGTTTTGAATGAAAAAAAAAAAAAAAAAAGAATACATGGATTGACAGTACCAAACATTTTTCTACCCTCAAAACATACATCTAAATGGCTAGATCCACAACTCACTACTTGCACAATTAACAAAAGGTATTGCACATAAACTGTAATAAAAAATAAAATAAAAGGACATTGAGTTACTTCTTGTAAGTGAAGTATACATGACATTACAATGCTAGAAGTCTCCTAACATGGACAATAGTACACGTTCAAATAAATAACTACAATGTTTTTATTTCACATTGTTTTCTACACCTAATAAAGTGGGCAGCTAAGTTCATCCAAGGACTATCCAAAATTTAGTGGGAGGTAGTTCATCAAAGCTTACTTTAAATGTGATTGTAACATATATTTTGAGATAAAAATCTACACAAGCATTCCACTCGATTTCCAGCAGAAGGTTTAGAGTAACAAAATGAAGAGCACTTTAAATAAATGTGAACGAAAAGAGACCACGTTTAAAGGAGCTGTCCTGTACACCAGGTGAGACAAGTAGCATCGGACGCCTTACAGAAGTAAAGACACGGTGAGCGTTCTTTACCACTGCATTCCCATGGACTTCAGTGAATCATTCCATATGGTGCACAGGCCTAAGAGGGACACTTTGGCCGCTATTTCATCGAACCGCAAAGTGGTTTGTCCTTCAAGTTATTTCAGAAAAATGTATTTCGCATTCTGACGCAATTTCCAGCTTACAATTTGCCATGGAAGGGAAAAAAAAAGTGTAAATGAAAAAAATAAATAATAATTTTAAGTCAGCTTAAGCACGTAACGTTGAGGACAAACCACACTGCAGTCAGAATCAAGGCCTATATTAATTCCATACCCATGTTTATCAAGGAATTTGGAAGAAAGTACTGTTGAAAGACTCAACAACACAAAGTCAAAACTACATTTCTCATCACTATAAAAGTCCATTTTACTTTGATGAAAAACCTTGATAAAACTGCCCTTAAGGTCTTGAAAAGGTCAAACAAATGTGCCACACCGTTTTTGAAGTACACCTTGTCCTTCCGTCAAACCACCATTTCCAGGTTTGAGTCATAACCAATGCAGTACAAAAATAACTTTGTGATACGAACCACCTCAAATGTGATGGAATATTCTGGAAACAATACTACTTTCACAAACTCTTTACCTCAAAATCTGTAATGCTTCTCTAGTACTTTAGGAATGAATGCACAACAACTACAGGCACTTTTCCTTGGACAAATAAAGTGAAACCAGGATACCCATTATTGCATACAGTTTTCAAATCATTTAGTCCCAATTTTTAAAAATTAAAATCCATTTACTCCTTGTATAGGGCAAACAAAATTAATGTGCATGCTTGAATCTACAGCACCAAGGCCTATCACTACTGACTATTTAGAGAATTCAATTCATTGTTTAGCCTTTTTAAAATTGAATTATGAAAGCCATAAATAAATTGCAACACAATATCAATTATAAATACAAAGCATATATTAAATTGATTTTTTTGTTTCCGATTCCTCCCTCCCCCATTTTTTCCCAATTTAGTAGCCAATTCTCTTTCTACTTCAACTATCCCCCCCTCGTACTATGAGCTCGCCACCACAGCACTGGGACCGGCAGTGACAAAGGCGATGAATTGCCTCCTCCAAGACGGAACCCACCAAGTTGTCGATCGTAACTCCAGTACAGACAGAGCCACTCTAATGCACAGTGAGCTCCTGCCGGCTTCCCTCCCCCCTCCCCCTTCCCCTGGGGCGGACTATCCCCGCTCCCAAGTGTCCTTTTTTAAATTTTTTACATAGAATTTTAACCAAGGTTTCTGAATTTTAAAAACAGGGTTTCTAAACAAGATGACGATACAGTATGCAACACTTTTTAAGAGGCAGCATGCGGGAAATAAACCAGTAATCCGAGCCTTCATCCCAGTTACCGAAATCCTGCTCCAGCCCCGTTTCCATAAAATGACTTGCTTAAAATATGCCCTCATAACACATTGATCCATTTTTTCAAATAATTTACATCAACTGACCAGTTCCCGTTCCTGACATCCAATTTACCGACCTGCTTGGCAAAACACTGCCTAAGCAGATTCGATATCGGTTTCCCACTGCTGATGGGGATAGATGAACGACATAGTGCAGAAGTACAGAGAAATAAGCTGCGTAAGCTTTGTGCCAGTATGTTTGCTTTAGCTTTGATGGCTTTAAGTTATCTTTCATTGTGTTTGTGAACAACAACCGTCACGGATCACCTTTAGTAACAATACGTAATCAGACTAGCAAAATGTGCCAGGAAACCACTTCACAGAAAACTATTAGGAGTCCAGCAACGTCGGCATCTTAAAACATCTTCAGTCTCTTAAGACAAATTAATGTACAAAAATCATCTCCACCTTATTACAAGGAAGCAGTAAAGCAAAACAAAAAAGGTTTTAAATATACAACAAATATCTCTTCAAATGTCTGCTGTTTGGATATATGCACTTCATACAATACCCGTTATGTGACAATAACAGTAAATAAAGAAAATCTCATTTTTCTGCTCTTAATAAAGAATAATACGATGCCACGTCAATGGGTGTCGTTTTTTAAAATGTGATTTTAAAAAACGGCACACCAAGCAAAAATGAAAAATTAAATATATAAAATTAACGTATATTTACCTTAAAATCTTTACAAATTATATTCATCATTCTACATCAGTATGGCAAAATGCTATTGCCACAGGCTTTTTTTTTTTTTTTTTTTTTTTTTTTTTTAAACAACAACTTTGCAATCATATTTAAAACTCTCACATTCTGTAGACACCTTTAGTGTTTTTAAATCAAAAAATTTCCCAGATTCTTTCAGGAAAAGATAAGATCCACCACAATTATTTACAGCCTAAAAATAACATTCAGAGAAAAACAGAAGCCATAGCATTGTAGAAACTGGCCTAAACTCTACAAGATCTAACACAAACAGCGAGACGAAAAGGGGACGACGGGTCACCTGCAGCAGCTGAGTGGCCCCACAGATGTTTCCAGGCTGCTGTCTGTGTCGGAAGCCGGGGTCGGGTCCGTGCACGTGGAGGAGACGTCCACAGGTGAGGACGACGACAGGTGCTGGGGGCCACTCATCACTGCTGCACCTGTACTATGAGAAACAAAGTGTTCAAATCAGAAATGTCCTAAGGCAGGATTTACGCCAAGACGCTGGCTTGAATCTTGGCTACTGGCGAAGGCGACTGGGAGCGGATGCCCATCGCCGTGGGAAACATTTGCCCCTATCCCACCAGGGTCGGGGGGTGGGGGTCCAAGGCAGCCCAGAGTTCTTTGGGTTACCGTGGCGATATTATTTCCTCCCAACGATGCAAAAGGCACCCACAGGCTACCAGCTGTCATCTGTGAGAGATGTACCTCTAGTAGCCTGTAGGGTGAAAAACAGTCACAGCAATAAGAGTACACTCGCTCCACACTGCAGTCTACCTGGCACACGTGTGTGGATGGCACAGCCAGGACTCAACAGGGACGATTGGCAACTCCAAGTCAGAGTGGAAAAAGCCATAAGAATAAAATGTGTTTCTGCCAATAAGCCATGACTTTGAAAAGGAAAGACTTTGAATACACCTTGTTAAATCCTTCAAACCTACATTTTTCTGCAGCTTAAACCTATAGAATTCTACTTCAATATATATTTGCCTGGAGGCAAGTAGAAAAAAGGTACTGCGTACTTCCATTAATGCACAGTTTATCCACATACGCTTATTAAGGACAGAGAGAAGCCATTAGAATTCCTAATATTGGGACTAATAACCACCGTAAATGATTCATGATTGGCTTTGTGGGAGGGGGATAAATGGGGCTGTGTTTCTCTTGCCCTGTTGAGATTGCTTCCAGGAGGATCCAGGCTCCACTCCAGAATCTCCCATAAGTGTTAAATTGGGTTGAGATCTGGTGACTGAGACGGCCATGGCATATGGTTTACATCGTTTTCATGCTCATCAAACCATTCAGTGATAACTACTGTGAAATCAAGGGATTAGCTGTCTTGTACATTTCACTATCTTTGTAACAATATTTTAACCGCAATATTTTAATATTTGGCTCCTGCCAAACATGCCCCAACAATGACCCCTCTTTCAAAGTCACTGAGATCTCTTCTTCTAGCCATGGTAGACAAAATAATGGGCAACTGGACCTGCCAAGTATTTTTATACATGACCCTAAGCATGATGGGATGTTAACTGCTTAACTGAGTCAGGACCTGCACCTGCTTTCAATATATTTACAGTAACATCAGGGGTTGTGAACAGAATTTTTAAAGGCCAGCATCTGTCTGCTACAACCAACAATGGCCTTCCCTCACAATTAGTTCAACATCAGTTTATTTTTCTTTTGTATAAAAAACACCAAATGCCTTGTCTCTTGTTACCATTCCTGTGGTATACTTAGCTAATACAGCATTTACAGTAGGTACCGTTTTTTTGTTGTTGGTTATATCTTGTGAAAGTAAGCATTGTAACCAACCTAAAGAAGCGGGCTGTCCTCGGATCACTCCATTCTTCGTCCTCTCCTCCCAATCCTGCACCTCCTTGTATATCAACTCTAATGTGGAAATCAGAGAGAGAGAGTGTGAGAGACAAGTTATGCTTACAGGCCATGCAAAGGAAACAGTACCCACAGACGCCATTTTGTGTGAGTAAAAGCAATATTAATATTTATAATCGAAGCCACTGGCATAGATATCCAAATGAGTAGGTGGTGGTCATTATGGCTTTGCGGGTCTGTGAGATAAGTTTAGGGCTGACCCCATTTAGTCGACTGGTCGATTGTTTGGTCGATGGGCTGTTGGTCGACCGAGATTTGTTTTGATCGAGCAGTCACGCAAAAAAAAAAAAAAATACAATTCTCCACGCAGCATGAGACACCTACATTCGCGCCACAGTTTGGCACGCTTGTCAGTAGAATAATCCATTCTGGATGCTGCAGGTATGGCAGTGACAGTCCTTCACTCTTAACATAGCTAGGCCTATACATCTCTTTAAATTATATTAGGCAGTTATGGTAATAGTAATGTTGTGAATAATTCTGCAAAACTAATAAAAGTAACATTTTATAATAAATGTGTTTTGCTAATTGACTGTATGGCTTACACATTTATAACTAACATGCGTAACACCCCCTTTCATGTAGCCTATATTGTATCCTTCTTGTTTTAGGCACGCGAATGTGCATTTTAATTGTAGCCTAAGATTTGCCTACAGTTAAGATTAGTGATATAGGCATACTCTAATTACTCATTTTGATATAACCTAAGAACATAATGTCAAAGAAAAATACTGGAGTATGGCAGCATTTCGTTTTAGTCATGGACGATCCCAAAAAATTTGAATGTAAACTTTGCAAGCGCGTTTTCCAAGGCAGGGTTTATCGTTAATAAAACGAGGAGCAGCTTTTTGCCCAAAAATGTGGACAAGATAGCGTTCCTGTGCCATAACATAAAACAACTGGGGAAGTAGGCCATCGGATGGTCTCCGACTCGAGTAAGTTATTTTCGATAGGCTATAGCCACTATGTTCAGCTTTAGGCTACAATTTAAGACATTAGGCTATGTGTGATCATTCGTTTGTTAGCCTATTTTTTTGCAAAAGAGATTTTAAATCCCAATGAGACCAAGCTGATAAGCTTGTTTTAGTCGGGGACAGCCCGAGATAAATTAATCCAGACTGTTCTGACTTCATTCAGAGTGTAAGTGATGTACACACTTTGCCTTTACACTTTTCTTTGAGTCGTTTATTTCTGCACACATATTCCATGTTACTCCTCCAAAGTGTTGTTACCTTTCCACCTTCTCTCCCCCCCCCATTACCTTTCCACTCCTCCACAGTGTGTTCCCTCTCATCCAGCTGCTTGTCTGTGATCAGCGGCGGGGGCTGCAAAATAACGAACGGAGACGGGGAATAATGAGAGTGCAAGGCAGGCCATCCTTCAGTTTCACACGCACATACGCACAAACACATGCACGCACACAAACACACACGCACAAAACCGTCATCCATTCCAGGGTTCTGAGGCACTGCAGCAAAGCAGCTCAAGTTTGGTTCTGATCGACTTTACTATGGAAACTTTTAATGGGTTTAACCATGGAAGTTGTGGAACTAAGCAGGTCAAGACAGCAGCTCAAGGTGCAACATGATATGTAATATCTAACAGTCACGGTGGTCATTTTACAACCACGATATATTTCCTCCATTTTAATCATGTAATTTACAATCACTTTCAACAAACTACATACTTTTAAAACAAACTCCATTTTAAATTCACAAAAAAAGAGAAACTAACAATATTTTAAGAGCATCGCCACCAAAATTCGATTAACTGTAGTTCACCTTTACAAAGATGGTGAAATGTACAAGACAGTTAATCCCTTGATTTCTCGGTTTAGCTGCTGCACATGGCATTCCTATTTCCAAGCCCCTCAGCTGGCAGCCTGAAGATAAGCAGCATGCAGTAAGGCTACTGTGCACTGCTGTAGAGATAAGCACTTTCCTCAACAGAGCCACAAATCTCCAGAGTGGGATCAATCGTCCCCATGTGATTGACACATTAGCAGCTGAAAAGCATGACTGCAGGCAGGTGTCGAATCAGTCAGAGGAATTGGGAGAAACCGCTTTCTCAGGCGTTGCCATTTTCAAAAACAGAAACTGAGGCAATGGCACATTTGCTAGTTATTCACATTTCCTAAAATGTTGTTCTCTTGGCTGAATTCAAAGACATTTAAATTAAGACAAAGACTTAATTTTAGACATTTTCCAGACGATATGTAAAAAGGTGCGCATCTGTGCTGGATATTTGCAGGAGGCCACTGTGAGCTCACAGAGTGGCGAGCTAGGCATGAGCATCCCACTCTCACCACATGAATAATTCACAGGGAGCCCTGCTGGAGTAAATATACTTACTGCCTCCACTTCGGTGGGATCGTACCAGACGTTAATGTACGGGTGCTGGAGGGCCTCGTCCACAGAGATCCGTTTGGACGCATCTATGACCAGCATTTTAGACAACAGGTCTCTCGCCTGGCTCGCTGTAAAGGAAATGAGGTCAGTGGAAGAATGAACAGTGTCCCGAGCTCACAAGCGGAGTCGTCACGTCTGAAGATTGCGCACTAGGGACGGATGAAACGTGCGATCTGAAAGATTAACGTGGCTTATTGCAGGCCTTTATCTGAGCCACAAACTGAGAGGAGGGAGTAAACACGAGTTGAAACCGAAAAGCGCTCCGTGTCTGAAAACTCTCATCTTTGTGTCCTGAGCCATGAATAACGCTCGCCTGTGCTAATTTCATTTTGGCTGATGAAAAAACACTGAGGTTTCACTCATATTATAACTACTCAGCTTTTCAAAGTTAATCACTTAAAGAAACACGCGCCACACAACACAATATGGCTGGACTGACTGCCTTACACTGCACCAGATATATACGATATTCCCAGATATGTACTGTAACCATATATAAAAAGGGATGTAAAGCTCTTACCTTTCAGCTTGTTGTGCTCAGAGTCTGCAGGGAAAAGCACATCAGGGAAGAGCTTTTCAAAGCTGTATCCGGCATACCTGGGCCGGTTCTCCACGTAGGTCCGCACGGACTGGTTGAGTTTCATCAGAAACTCCTGGGAGGGGGTGCCTAACTGCTCGATAACTTTGTTCCACTGATCAATATCTACGGTCATAAGTTGAGGAGAAATACTGTGGTGGATTTTTATAACAATGAGACAGCGTGTCATAAATAAGTACACTGTTGGAGAACACTGAAACAAACACACAGGACGACAAGATGGAGGCTCCAGGAAGACGCATGGACTGTGACCAGGAGAAACAGGGAAACCTACACCTCCCAGCCTTTACTTACACAGCCTTTTCAGTTTATTTTTTTAAAATAAATTTATTTCTAATTTTTTCCTGTTTTTTCTCCCAATTTGGTTGCCAATGATACCCTCTATTTATCTAAATTCCCCTCCCCCACGAGTCCGCCGCCCGTCCTCCGGGTCGAGACACTTTTTTCCGGGCGATTGATCCGCCTCTTCCGAGACAGAATTCTACCACGGACGCCTTTACCTGCTCCTCGATGGACTCGTGCCGGCTCACCCTCCCCCCTCCCCTCGGACAGCCAAATGCCGTCTCCGATCGGGGCTGACGACCAGGGCCGGTCTGGTAGAGACGCGGGTTTCAAACCCTTTGCGTCCCTGACAGGCAGCGCACACCACACCGGACCAACCAAAGTGTGGCGCGTTAGACTGCTACGCCATCCGCCACCCTTTTCAGTGTTTATTGTTAGGAGGAAGTAGGAGGAAGTAGAAGGAGGAAGTAGGAGGCAGTAGAAGGAAGTAGGAGGAGGAAGTATGTAGTCCTCTCCCTCAAAAGGTAATATACTTTTGTGCATCATGAGATGAATGGATGGGTGAGGAAGAGGGAGTATGCCTGCCACTGAGGGGTGAGATGTCCTAAAAGGGACACCATACTCAATCTTGTTCATAGTGGTTTCTTGTATCCTAAACCTAATCCATTTGAACATGAATTCATTTGAATGAATAAAACCAAGAAATTCTTCAGTTAAAGCGATTAATATCTAAAACGATATATGTGGTCTCCTTAAAAGATGATGTTTCACATCAATAGCACTATATTAGTACAGTCGCAATATTTCACAAGACAATGTAGGCTACTGGTCATTGCCACTGGTCTCTTACTATAAACAGCCAGGCATACTGAAGAGGACATCATTTCCCAGAGAAATAAATAATGCTGAATACTCTGTCTTCAAGGGGCTCTTTAAACCAAAATCACGAACATGAAAGGGGAAAAGGGAGGTCACACACATATAGACAGACAGACAAGCACGCACGCACGCACGCACGCACGCAAACGCACACACACACGCGCGCGCACGCACACACACGGTGGACTGGCTATGAAACAGGTAAGGATACGATCTGAGCCAGGAAACAACACACTACCTCTCACCATTTCAGCCATGATGCAGCCAACTGACCAGACATCAACTGGAAAATGAAATGACATGAAATTACCATGCAGAACCAAACAAACAGAGACAAACAAACAGAAATAAAAAGACAAAAAGGACTGATGGGTAGCTGGTGAATCAAACAGAACACAAACAACATGCAATGCCTGTCAGCTTCAGGATTGAAACTGCTCTCTCATTAAGACAAGGCCTTCCATTTGAAGTGCCGACCATGAAAATGAAGAGTGCGCTGCCTGTCAAAGGCTCACAGGAACTGTATTATGATTGCACAAATGCATAAAGATCTACATGATGATAGGTCATTTTTAAGCTTTCAGAAGGAGTTCCAAAACCATTTGAAAATACTACTGTTTCCATGCGAGTTGTAAACTGCACATGAAATTAATCGGCTTTAAAAACAAGTGTGCAAAAGCACCACAGCAAAGATAGAGGGAGAGGGAACATCATCTTACATGGAGCTCCATGCCAAACAAAGACAGGATTTTACACGACTACGAATTGTAATAATATATATAATGTATATAATGTATAGAATTGTTTTTGCATACAAATGCATTGCTGTTGTTCTGAAAGTGAAAAGGATGGGGGAGCTGCCACTTCTGTCAACTTATACTGTCTGTCACACTTAAGCCTATATGTCAACTTATATCTCACAGAAAGCCAAGCTTCTAAACACTCACAGAACCAAATAACCAATCCAGCTGACCTGCTTCTATCATAATAGATGCCATTAGCAGACGCTTTTATCCAAAGCGATTTATAGTAGTGAACGCATACATTTTTCATGTGGTCTCAGCTTCTAAACACTTTGGTCCAATGATGACAAAGGCCTCATTCAGCACTGAACATTGCAAAAACCTAAATGGCACTGAGGTGTACACCTGGAAACAACCGCTTGTTTAGCATGACCTTTCCAAAATAAACGTGAAAGTTGAACATATGAATATAGCTATCATTACTCTATGGCAGGGTTACTCAAATCTGGCCCACAAATCCAAATTCGGTTCTGGTTTTCCCTTTCTCTCAGGTAGTTCATTGAACAATTAGTGCAAATGATTGGCCAGTGTCTTGACACCTGACTCCCAGGTAAAGGGAGGGTGGAAAAACAGCAGTGCTCGGCCCACAAGGACAGCGATTTGAGTAACGCTGCTCTATGGATTCTCTCCATTCTGAACTGCTGCCAGCAGTATAAGGATACAGTCCCTTCCTGGAAAGAGGATTTTGTGGCGAACCATTTCTGCCATAATGCACCCCACAGACCAAATGTCCACTAAATGTGTGTAGCACAGAGGGAAGGAAAAAAACATAGCAAAGTAACAAGTCAGCAGGTAAGACTATCAGCAGCTTCAGAATAGTCCATTCTTACACATGCATTTTTTTATCTTTTTTTAACAGGCTTTTAACTGAACGGTTTTGTATTTCAGCCTAACATATTTCCCCAAATAGTAACTCTTCTTATGACCGTCAAAAGTGAAGCTTATGAAAAATATGAAACTATATTAAAAAATATATATAATTTTTTTGTGATCAAAAAGTCATGCACGCATGACTGTATTAAAGTTGACACTTTCGTTTTGACAACTCTAAAGAGAAAACGGCACAAAACAGCGATCCCGGCAGGACCACCATGTAACAATTACAGTGAGAGGCCTACGAATCGCAGAGCAAAAACGTGCTGCTGCTCCCAACTGTTTCTGGCAAGAAACACGAGGACGGTCTTTGAGTTTCGGCATGCGTTTTACACCTCTTCACCAGCACTGACCGTTGGCTTGGTATCCCATTCCCAGGATGACCTCTGGCGCTCGGTAATAGCGCGTCACCACATAAGGGGTCATCAGCAAACCCGTGGCTGCGGTCCGGGCCAATCCAAAGTCAAGGATCTTCAGGGTGCAGTCTGACTTCACCACAATGTTACTCGGTTTTAAATCCTGGGGGAAAGAAGAAACAATGATTTAAGGAGACAAAAACATGTCTGTCTTTAAAAAAAATATATATATAATAATAATAATAAGAGAGAGAAAAAATAAACACAAAAAGTGTAATAAATACTTTTATAGGACTGTCCCCGGTGATGCATCGCATCACATTAATCGCATCTGATGTTGGCTTATGTGGGAATAAGTAGGAAAAGTCCTGTTAATTATTTAATTCATCTATCTAAGCCAAGGTTCCTCAAATCCAGTCCTGGAGAGCCACAGAACATGCTGGTTTTGATTGATGCTCAAGACTTCATTGATCAATTAAAGTGGATGATTACAACGTTAACTCACCTGGCTTTTTGGGCTCAGATTGGTTGCTGATTATACGGTGAAAACAAAAACCAGCGTAACTTGCAGCCCTCTAGATTTGGAGAACCCTGGGGCCGCATGTACAAAGATTCTAAGAGTAGGAGTGCTGATCTAGGATCAGGTTTCCCCTGTCCATATCCATTATGAGCTAAAAGGCTAAACTGATCCTAGATCGGCACTCCTACTCTTAGAATCTTTGTTCATACAATCCCTAACCAGAAGACTTCAGGTGATGGTTCTGCATGAATGAATTTCACACAAAATAAAGTCGTTTAGAGCATCGAAGTGAATTGAATAAGTTACCTCCTCCTCTCCTAGTTTTTAACATGAGACTTCCCTAAAAAATGAAGCCTAAATCTATGAGCTCTGTGGTCACCGCACTGGGCATATTCTACTGTGCATGTCTTAACTACCAGTATTGCTCATTGCTCAAACCTATACATGGAATTTAAAATGGCCTTCTGTCGTCCCCGCACCACCTTCCACACGTCACATACACGCACGAGGCAGTCTTATACAGCTCAGACAGGAAGTTGCTGGCGAGGACAAACCCTGTGTATAATCCCAGCTGCGTGAAGGTGCTTGATGCCGCACAGCGTCTGGTACAGGAGGTAGGACAGCCGCTCATGGTCCAGCTCCATCTGAATCACTTGGCAGAGGTTGGCATCCATCAGCTCCATCACAAGGTAACTGTTCCCAAAGCCGGGGGAGATATGGACAGGCATCGATCAAACGGGGGCGCTTTATCAAGGCGGTACACTTACATTGGCGGCGTGTTACATATTAATCGTCCCCCCCACGTAGCCCACAGGGTACCCACAGCTTTGCCATATGGGGAAATCAATCACATGTGCAGCTACAGACCAATCCCAGCAGGGTCCCAGTCAAAGACCAGAATAAAGTGGTGTGGTGTTTATTCTGCCTACCCCAAACATGATTAGTCCAAATCTCAAATGAGCAAATTCATAAGCAATTGATTTTAATTTCTTGAAGAAATAGCGTATGCTAAATTGGCACCTGCGATAACGAAGTGAAGCAATAGTTATTAAAATCGGTAATTCCAGTTAGTAATTTGACTAAATGCACTCTATACACAACAATTCATGCCCCAAAGTAAGATCCCCAAACACAATCCTCAGTGAACATCAATATTAATTTTAGGTGGCTTGGAAGGCACAATTTCATATTTTAGACAAAATACTTACACGTCTTGGAATTCTTCAAGTGTCTTCTGTGGTGTAAATACATGTAACAGGCCAATAATCTGTGAAAATAAAAGCCAATCCTATGAACGTCATCATTTATGTTGTATAGGCAAGACCACAATTTGATTATTTTTTCAAATATTTGAGATTTTATGGCATGGAAAATGGCTCTATCAAAAAGGCACCTGTGAAACAAAGCATAATTGCCAATAGCATTTTTCTTCTCGCCGAAACCTTTCAACTGATTAAATAAAATGCTCATGCGATATAATTAACTTCAAAGCTCCTGGCAGGTCAGTGTTGACCTTCTTATAGGAGCTTCGCTTCATGTCTCGTTCATTATTTAAGTAATACGTGGGCATGCAGAAACACATCAAAGAACATAGCTGAGGAAGGGGCTCAATTGTGCAATTAGAGCTTGTCTATTTTTACTTTAAAAATCAAGCTCATTAAGCCTTGAGGACCCAGTATCAGCCATGAGACACTGCAAGAAATGATGATAGACAGCAGGCAGCATTTCTAAACGGTTAGCAGTGTAAACGGTTTTCATCATAGGCTGTAACTTACTGTAACTACCAAAACCATGAAACTAATGTAGCACAGAGCTAGTCGCCTTAACCACTTAGCTGCATCAGAACAAGCGAACGGTGTCGGGCTGTAAAACGATTAAAATGTAAGCAAAAAGGGAAGCAGCAGACTCACGTTTTTGTGGTTGACACATTTCATAAGCACCAGCTCTCTGTATGCTCTCTTGGCATGCGTTTGATTCTGAAAAGGCCGGCTGAGTTTCTTAATCGCAACATTTCGTTCAAGGTTGTGGTCATATGACGAGCTGGAAAACATAAATAAATCATCGGCCACAACACCATATTTTAAAAGGACGTGTGATCAATTCCACAATTTACTTTACTTGCAGAGTATACCCAGAATTCATTGTGTTGTAATTCAGGTGCAACACCCTGGACACTGGCTGATACAAGTTTCAACTAACAATCCTGCATTTTCTAAGCTCACTGTTACTGTAGTACGTATATCAAATAATAAAAAGCAAGCATTTTACTTCATTACTGTCAAATAAATGGCTACAAATTCAACAGATTTATACTTTCCTTTATACTTCACCAGATTTATACAAACACCTTTCCTCATATTCTATATGATCTTTTATTATGTAATATACAATTAATGAACAATGGCAAGTGTATCCACATCAACTTACCAGACAATTCCCTGTGCCCCTGATCCAATAGGTCTTAAATTCTGATAGCGTTTCAAAACTGTGAAAGTTGAATCCCCAACATCTAAACTGTAGTACTCCTTCTCGCGCTTGTTTTTATTCATGGTTAAACCTCGGCAGATTGTCTTGTGGGCATTCAAACTAAATCCTCCTCTGAAGACCTAAAACAATAAACAAACAACTTTTCAATTTCATTACATCACAGATTAAATACAGTAAAAGTTAATGGTCATTAGCCATGTCTTACAACTACATAATTTTGTAATGCAAGAGCATAAGTAAAGGCAAGTAGCGGGGGAAAAAAAAAGTTAGCACATGAAATAGTAATGTAAAAGAAAACGGAAGAGAGCAAAACGTATCTTTCAGATGAAAATTGTTTCAGATTTTTCCCCATTTCTCCCAATTTGGTGGCCAATTGTACCCTCATCCAACTGTCCCCCTTCAGCAAGCCCGCCACATGCAACTATGGGACCAGCCACTACTCTGGGACTGGTGGTGGCAGGGATGGCGAACTGCCTCCTTCAAGACCGCACTCGCCCGAGCGCCACCCGTGGTTCTGATACGTCCAGAGAAGCTTTTCTGTGCATGCGGCGTGCTCGTGCCGGCTTCCCTCCCCCTCCCTCTGGGGTGGGCAGCTAATCGCCACCCCTGAATGGGACTCCTGGCCAGAGCCGGACTGGAGCAGCCGGGGAATCTAACCCTGGCCGCAGTGGGCAACATGCTCTCCAAAAGCTATGAGGTGAGGTATTGGTGAACTGTGATCAGTTACTGTGTGCAATTTTATACCATTGAACTGGCTTTTCCCCAAATCTTGAAAACAGCAAAAACCCATTTGTACTTGCATTTTCCTTAGGCACCAGGCCAAAAAGCCATTAACAATTACTATCAATATTCAGTTGAATCAGTTCAGACAATCACTTCAATCTGTACAGTAGCCGAATGTTTCAATACGTAACTGGAAAAGTATACAGCCCACTAGCTCATAAGCTAGGCCTATATCTCTGACAAATGGATTAGCGATTAGAATAGGGTGTAGAAAATAATACTGTGCATTGTCTTGCATCAGCAGACAAATTGCATGCCATCAAAATCGAAAGGACTTAAGGGGCTGTCAAGTCACTCATTCTGAAAAAAACATTGACTTTCAATGTAGTGACGGTCAGGTATGCAATCCTGCCAGGCCCATGCCAACTGTGGCCAGCAGCTCTGCAGTGTGGTGCCTTATTGGCCAGAGCATCGCCCCGGTAGGGCGGGTTCTCAGTTAGTTGTCTCGGTTTCATTGCACAAGACCAACTCGTCTAGTCAATCGGGTGCCCAAAGTCTGCCGGCATCAGTGGTGAATGAAGTGTACTCCAACGCAACAATAGCAGTTGCATTTACATTTAGTCATTTCCCCACTTGGGACTCTGCACCTGCAACCTGAGTTTCAAGTCCAGTTCCCTAACCATTATACAACATTTCCACCTAGTTCAACTATTACAGTGGCTCCCAAACTGTGGGAAAGGGGAAAGGGGTTTAAGTGGGTCCTAAGATGTGTCATATAAATGGCTCGCTAGCCTTATTAACCTATACACTTTTGGTAAAAACTGCACTACTTACATTCACTGCACTACTTGTAGGGTATTAGTGGAGTGCCGAGTAAAAATAAACATTGGCTGGCAGGGATTTAAAAAAACAGCTAATGCAATCCCAAAAAACTAATTAAAAAAGTTTTTAATAATTTGATGCGTTTTTCCTTACCTCAAATAATGTGGTTTGATTTTATTTTCAGTGGGATCATGGCTGCTCAAAACCAAAACTACAATGTAGCGCCAACACTCATCAGTTGTGAATAAGGAAATGTATGAATTGTCCATGAAAATATTACAGATGTTTCAGAAATCTTTCAGAGAACTGTTGTAAGAGGAGGAAGTCTCAAGAGCATGCATATGCATACTCTCGGGGGAATCCCAGAAGTGCAGGGCTAATATTTCACCCGTCACAAAAAATCAGGAACAAGATTTCTGAAACATAGTATTTTCACGGAAAATGTATACACAACCGATAAGTGTCATAAAATATAGGCCAATAAGGTGTCAACTTAGTTTTATAACATCGTATTGCAACAATTATCAAGGAAGTGTGAATAGGCCATACATTCGCATGGGAGCAGGCAGGATTTCCTGCTCTGAACGACATAAGCGCTACTTGGCACTACATTACAGTTCTGGCTACTGGAGCAGCTATGAGACTGCCGAAAAAATCAAACCACATTTTGAGGTAAGAAAAAACATTATATTACAGAAACCTGGGAGCGTTCCCCTTGAATGAATGCAATTCAAAGCTCTGATTAAATAAATGGTTCAGAAAATGTGAAAAGGTCCTTCAATATGGGGTTAATTTATCACTCTGAAGATAACTGGTTTCCTTGTTGGTTGAGCAAAGGAGTTCCAGTGACACTTTAGGTTCAACAATGCAGTGATGGAAATCTCATTAGTGTAGATAGTCTGATATCTTGGTCGCTTCTGATACAGTATATTTCATCTCTCTGCAGGGGAAACGGCGGGAGGCGGCGGTTAATAAGCAGCATGCTGGCAAAAGCAAAAAAATAAATGTTGCCTTGACAGCTTCTCCAATCTAAAAGGGGACAGAGTTTAAGTTGAAAATTTAATGAGTCATTTTTCAAAAATGGCAGGTGTCCATTTGAGAGTTGCACAGTCTCAATTTTATAATGGGAGAAAAAAAACTGCTGATTCAGAATATAGATTGATGGCAGTCAATAAGTGTTATTTTGAGGTAAGGAAGATTGTTATGTAGTCGGATTATTTTCACAGAAGGTGAAATATGTTCAAAGATACACGTTTGAATAATTACAAGGAAGTCGGGCCTTTCACCTGATATACTGCAGAATAATTTTGTTTACAAGCATGACATTAGGCCATATATGCCTGTATACGAATAGTAAAAAAAAATCATAAATGAGTATGAAAGTATATGAAATACTGGATGAACTAGCCTAGGCTATATGTTGACACAAAAAGCCAATATATGAGTTTGGTAGGTTAATTCAAAATGACCGTTACAATTAAATGGTCAATAAAACAATTACGTGGGCTTATAAAATCTTACAAGAGATGCACCACTGTACATATTACCCCAATCCACACAATGATTACACACCACCATGAAATAAATATGATTTATAGGCAGAATTGCGATGGCTATACACCAGGTTATAACAAAAAAGTGTATATTTCTGACAGATGATTGAAACAACAAAAGTACTGTGTGTCTAGTCGAATAAGAAAAGCTCATTTTTTATCCAATGACATCCTAACACTAGAAGCCAGAAGAAATATATATGTATGCTTAAACCTGATACACACTATCATGGTCAAACCATAAACAGGGTACAAAAACACTGCACTAATGGCACCTGTGTTTTGCTTTTCCTTGGCCTTGAGATTACCTTGGCCAATTCTGGGCATTGATAGAAGTCCACGCTTCCCATAATCCATTTCAACAGAGTGGTGTTGGCAAAGGCTGGGGGGGTAATTATTCAGGACATGCCATTTCCTGTTACCAGCACCCCTCTTTATAATGACATTTAAGCTATACGTAACATCAACCATTTTCTCCCAATTTGGTAGCCAATTATACCCGCTATTTTCAAGCCAATCCCCCCCCCTCGCAAGGCAAGCTCGCTGCCATAGCCCTGCGACCGGTAGTGATGAAGGCGAAGTAACGTCTTCTCCTCCTCCGGCCGTCGACCGCAACCCAATACTAGAGCCACTCCTGTGCTCAGCGAACATCCTGCCGGCTTCCCTCCCCCCCTCCCTGGGGCGGACAGCCAATCACCGCCCCCGGTGGCACTCCCGGCCAGAGCCGACTCTGGCGTGGCCGGTGGGATCAAACCCAGGCCAGGTAGCATCACAACTTGCAACAATAAAAATGGCTCCCTTCTACCACAGCTTTGTGATGTAGGTCCGCCATATTATGAAAAACAGGACAGGCGAGACATGATTTTGAGATTATTTTCATAATGGGGTGCACATGCACAGTGGGCATACAACTGTAGAAAGCAAACCCTCCTGAAATTAAACCACTGAAATTAACTTCATAACTGGTATAATATCTGAGCAGATTGCTAATATTTGCCCATTTCAAAAATCTGAGCAGATTGCTAATATTTGCTCATTTCAAAAAGAACATTCTTATTTTGTGTCAACCTTAATGTATAGAAACTGGCAGGTACCAACGAGGCTACTGTAAGTGATCACACTTCCCACATCCACGATCAAAGATTTAAAATGATTTTGGCTACAAATTGAAACACGGCCATTCCACAGCCAGGGGTAGCGAAATCGGAATAATGAAATGCAGAAGGATCAACATCTTGCTACTGAAAGACTTTTGGAACGCCGGTAAAGGTGCTTTTTCCGATCAAATGACACAACATTCTTGAGAAAATATCCTGTTATTATGCTCCTCTTTCCTGGCAGTGACATTGAAACAACAGTGCTCTCAAAATACGAGTCAGGAGCATTAAGTCCACATGTAACTGGACTATCATTAAATATATGTACAATTGCATCTGAATATACAGGCCTACAAAAAACCCACCCAAAATGACGTTTCGGGCGGATTAATATCCCCTTTCGATAAAACACCTTGATGGATGCCAGAGCATTGCTCGATTGCTTATATTCTCAAAATATATACACTAGCGCTAGATAATACACGTTTAGCCTTAATTAATATGGCAGGACAATATGGGTTGCGACCTAGCAATCATTTAGAAACATACCTTCACGGTACGTGCGCATTGGTTAGAATAGATCGCACAGGAGTTCTCTTATTTCTCACCATCCGGCAAGTCGATGTGCTCATGCACCACGGAGTCTAACTCGTAATAGTGGGGTTGTTTTTATTGTCGATCGTTCGAAAGGCTTCACACTAGCTAAATGATTTTTACTGACAGCGAATACAAGCAAGTGCTAGACCATTGGGATAATGAACTTGGCTTAATTATATTATTATTACAGCTACATCACGAATATAGTGTTTACACCTAACGTTAGTCCAAAAGCTAGCGAAGTTGGCTAGGATGTTTGAGCTAGCTGAGCTGGATAAATGACCTCTGTCACACTATCAAAAACTGGAGCCCGTATATCTAGCTGGTGTCGTCAAGAATATTAAAACAGCGAACACACAATAAGACCACTGGTTAGACAGTTAAGGTAATCTAACATGACAATACGTCACAACAAACGTCGTTGGCTAGCTATTCCAGCTAATTTTGCGCTAGTGAGCCATATGGTGTATCTAGCAGCTTGCTGCCTTAGGAAATATCACTTTGCCTAGCGATAACCTTTAAGACCCCAGGCTGATGTTTGTTCGGGTATGTTGTCTAGCTATGCATCGTTAGCTAACTGGTTAGCAAGCTACCGTCGAAAATAAAATGAATAGATGGCTAGCTATTTAGCACTAGCTAATCAGTTGTTTAGCCAGCTGCTACTTCTCTCATCTGACCGAGCACTGCTGGCCTCAGTCCCATAGCTAGAAAGCTTATCAATGATCAAACAACTAGAGAAGCATAACAATTTCAAAAACCAGCTAGCTGTCTAGGTATATAAGTTAAGTAGTTAGCTAGCTCGAATATGGGTGTATGGATATTTAAGCTCGATAGCAAGCTAACGTTAGTGAGATTGCTAACGTTATTACTGTGCTGATATAATAACACTACACATACTGACATAGCGCTAACCAGTGACCCAACTTGCCTAACATAAAATTTACATTCGACAAGCCAGTGAACATTTACTAACAATAAAAACACAAAGCTAAAGCATGATAGCTAGTTAGAACAATGTTTTCTGTTTTGTGTGTAGTAGCTAGCTACTGCTAGATGGCGAACGTTAGGTAGCCAACATTAGCAATCTCGCTACAATTAATAATCATCACCTTCCGTCGCTGCAAAACAATACTATGTCTTTAAAAAAACCACTTACCCCTCGCAGGAATTACAATGATAACTTTACTATTTCAGTCCACTTTCAATTCTAGTCGCTTAAATACAAAGCACATATGTATAGTTAATAATGTTAGCTATTATGTTACGTTTAGAAACATTGCAAGCTAGATAGGCAACCTCCGCATTCACAGCATTTGCTCACGCTGGCACTGGCAGGCCCTCGATGTTTGCACTGCAGAAGACATGCGTGCTACGTCACCCAACACTGCGTTTTCGTGACGTAGGAGTTCCAGCCATAGATATAAAAACGTGGATACCGCATTGGCTGCTGTTGTGTGTTATGTCTTTAAGCGATACGTCTACACGGCCGCCATATTGGCGCGGGGAAGATCCGCGTCTAAACAAACGCATGTGAATTGAGAGATGCAGACTTCCCCAGATAAAATCTACTGTATCTGGCTTAACTCTCAACCAATTTGAATGAAATTTGGCTTGTTATAAACGTGATAAATGTCTGCATAACTTGATTTCACACACCAGCTATTTGTAAAAACGCCCTTTTAACTGTTATACACAAGTTTTCAAAAATATCAGAGATGATTACGTTTGAAGCTGCCAAGAAAGCAGTAGAGGGTGGTTGTCATAAACTTATTAGGTTGCCAGGTTCTACAGAAAATCGTTGAGGAAATGCAACAATCTGAAATTAGGAAATTAAGTAACCTGCATGTTATGCAGAAATTCACGTTAATAAGCCACATTTCATGAAAATTGGCTGAGAATTAAGCCAGTTACAGTAGATTTTATCTGGGGAAGTCTGCATCTCTCAATACACATGCATTTGTTTAGACGCGGATCTTGCCCGCGCCAATATGGCGGCCATGTAGATGCATCTGAACAGGGTGAATGAGTCTACGTTTTAATATCTATGGTTCCAGCCACCAGAACGACAATCATGCGGTGTGAGCAACCTCCTTGCAATCACATTAAAACGATCCAACTTTCTTTATATCAGTCTATCTACAGGTAACTGGCAAAATAAAGGAAAGACTTTAGTAAATTAAGGTTTCTGGCATCTCAATTATGGTGTGGGGTGCATTTTCCTGGCATGGTCCACTCAACCCCTTAGAGGACAAGGTAAACATCAATAAATAAAAAGCCATTCCAAGTGATCACCTTCTTGCTATGGTGAAGCGTTTATACCCTGACTGAAGTGGTCTCTTCCAGGATGACAATGCCACCACCCCGTCAATGGTTTGATGAGCAAGAGAATGATGTAAACCACATGCCATGGCCATGTCAGTCACCAGATCTCAATCCAATTGAACACTTCTGGGAGTGTTTTATTAGTACAAAATGTTCCTTCACCCCATGGGATCTAGCACTAGCACTAGCCTTTGTTATTACATCATGACTGGGGATTAAAAAACCCAATTCATGCCATAATAACAATGATCATTTCAATAAACCAATGGACACTGGGCTAGACATACTTTATTCAAGAATCTCATTACCACATCCATCCAATGGGATGCTGTATTTCCCAGGTGAAGGATGTGACACTAAAGAATGACTTTTTAGTTGTCGTAATTTCAAACTTCAGCTGAATGAGCTAAATGATGTCCCTGGTGTCTGAGTCAGTTTAGGAAGGATATTGCGACACAGGTCCTCTTTAAGCAGACTGAGTTATCATCAAGGTCCCATAAATGCTGAATACAAGCCCAGTCTTGTCCGTACTGTTTAATTAACTGCACATAAGCATTGGCCCGTGTGGCCTTTGCTCCACCCTCTTTAAGGCAACAGTCCATGAGCTGTACACTAGTCAGGTCACTGCTGATTGGTCCAAGCTGTTTGGAACAGGGTGGCAGCGTAGTAGCTATATTTGGTTAGGGAACTTGACTTGTAACTTGGAGGTTGTTGGTTCAATTCCCAGGTGGAGCACTGATGTTGTAACCTTAACCTGAATTGCTTCAGTATAATATCCAGCTGTATAAATGTTTTGTATGTAAAACTGTGTTAATTGCTCTGGATAAGAGCGTTTGCTAAATGCCTAAAATGTAAATGTAAAATGGAATGTGGTTGAACACTGCCAAATATGTTTAACCGATTGCGCCATCCATAGATAACATTACAATTAAAACATTAAAATGCACAAAACTATGTTTGAGGAAAGCAGTGTGCTTTAAAGACAAATATGCACAATGATTCTTATCACTTCTAAATTTATGTATCACGTTAATTGACCCTTCGCTAAACCACGCCCCCCTTAGTTATTGTTGCTATGTACGTCAAGCTTTCGGAGCCAGCATGGCGCTCCCACTGTCACTAACTGCACTCCCTGGAGAAATATTGTCCAATTTTTGGAAAATAGAAAAAGCGATTTCAGATAGAAGCAGACAGAAGGGTATACAATATGCATTTGAAGGTTATATTCAAGATATCACACTGACTCAGCAACAAAATGATGTAAAAAAAAATTAAGATAGAAGCGAAAGCCTACAGATCAGAGTAAAAGTGAACCACCGCATCACTGGGCGATTGAGACAGAGGACAACGACATTAAGTTACACTGTTCCTGTAAAGCTGGGTAGGTCTCTATTCACTATTACAATCATTAAAAAGCAAAAGCAGTAGGCCTATATAACGTTACATTCAGTAGTAAGTTAGCTAGCATTAGCTAACTAACGTAACATTAGTCGCCTATAGTGTGCTGTAACGACATTACTCTGGTTAGCTCCACAGGTAGCTCCATACCCTGGACCTCTGTAAAGCAAAAATATCAGCAGTGTGTCAGCCCAGTCTTCCACAAGATTTGGGTACTGGGACTGGGCTTCCCATTTGACAAAGTGCTGAAATAGTAATGAAAAAATAGTATTACATTTTGACATCAAGGTAACGTTACCCACTTGGTTTTCTAGAGCTTGACTGTAACATCTTAATGTTAGCAAGCTGTCTGGATCACGAATAACAAAGCTAACATTTAGTCTAACTTTACCAACGTTGCAACCCGGAGCTGTATATCCAGACCGTAGCCACGTTAGCTTAGCTGGCTAACACTTTTCAGGATTTTATTTAGGTTTTATAAAGGGAAAAAAAACGTATATCTCCTTCAAACCTCTCTGGGTAACGAGTGTCACTGTTACACGTGCCCCAGGCACAACGTTTAACCATAATTTGCTAAAAATCCGCAAAACCAGCTCGAAAATGAAGAAAATTTCTAATTTTTGCGTGTAATTCAATGGAAGGCAGTTAAACACTGTCGGAGCCTCTGTCGGAGTATGTAAAACACAGCGCTGTGATTGGCCAGTTTGCGTTTTTGGGCGAGGGGGTTTAGCGAAGGGTCAATTAAGCAAGACGTTTGGAACGTGGTTACAATGTTGGCTGAATACTGCCAAATGTGATGTTCAGTCTGTATCCCTTTCTGAAGCATGTCTATTTGATGTTGTTAAGTACGAATGCACTTCCAAAATGAAGATGTCATAATAATAATAATAATAATAATAATAATTTTTTTTATTTATAATGTATTATTATTTTGCTTCGTCTGGTTCTTCTCACTTTTAATATATCAATTAAAGTTCAGGAAATTATTAAAATCTGGAAAGAGAAATTAAGGTGGCTTTATGAAAAATGAAGGTGGCTGCAGAATTAAATTCAAGCAAAAACTAATTAATCCCGCGGGTCGATTATTTGTATCGCCTCTATCGCATTTCAAGATACGATTCGCGTTGATTCACCTATGTCTGTGATTCCTAAATGCAGGACTAAACAGTGCGCTTGTTCACGCGAACAGACTTCTACACGGATTAAGTAAATTAGGCGCTGTGATCAGGAATTTTCTCTACGCCTATTGGTGGCTCGTTCCTGTGACCTGTGGTTTGCCAAACCGCCTGTGTAATCCAATTGAGTTCTTACAGCAAGGATCTAAGGATAGTGCCAATTTTAGAAAAGTTTAGAAACGCATCAAGCAGACACAACAAGGATATGCTATTGAGAAAATGAGTATGGGAGTCGTTTTGTGGGATTACATATGGAAATCATGACCGTGGAAAGGTCACCTGGTGGAGTAGTACAGTAGTGCTTAGTTACAGAAAGTAAACGAAGCAGCGCGCGATGATTGTAAGGATTACTTTTGAGCCGTAGAGATTTCGAAGAAAATACAAGAAGAAAGAAATCTTCGTGACAACGAAGGTAATTATCTCAGTTTCGGTCGCTTGCTTTTGTGTCAACCTTGTATCTATTTTGTGTAAACTGAAATTATTAAACACAATCTTTATTTAGAGTTGTATATGGGCTTCGTAATGAATGTAAAATGCGTATCGTTTTTGTGTTTGCTTACTATATATACAGCTGTCTTTGTATTCATTTTGCTATTGTTAATTGTAGTAGTTTGTAAAAACATATAGCTCAGAAGATATATTTGCACAAGTTTATTTTGTGCAGTCAATCATTACCTACTGACTACAAATATCAAGACATTCTTGTGTTTTAATTTGGACAAAAAATAAATAAAATAATACATTTTAAATTAAAATCGATATTTGCTTTTACTAACTGTGGGCCATGCTACTGGTAGGTAACAAAACCATATCAGTGGTTGTACAACCAAGAACTTAAAAGTAAAAAACAAAAACAAGACAGCTTTCAAACAAAAGCAGCACTGTTTTAACCTAGGAATGTGTTTAACTAGATTAAATTTCCTCCTAATTTTGCCAGTCCCGGGGGACACTCTCTCACAGATAAACCAGGTATTGTGGAAATTAGCTTTTACATGAAAAAAATCCCCAGTTTTTAGACTAAAATCCAGGACCTTGGCTAGATTTTTGAATAACCATATGTCCCACATTGTTTCAGATGACTTTTCATTCCATACACAGCCTGGTCCTGGTACAGGAGCCTACATATGTGCTACCAAATATGATCAGATATTTTAGCCTTCATTTCTGCTTACTTGCACATCATCCCACATTTAAAGGGCCTCCAATGTTTTATTTGACAAAAATAAAAAAAATCAGTTATGTACAGGCTGTATACTAAATTAGACTAGAACATGACTATAGATTAAAATAGTGGGGTCAGTTGAATTGGGCACTGGGCTTTTCATTTAGGATTAGATCAATATCATTTCTGACTTTATATAATTGTATATTTCCCATGGGTTTTTCAATACAACCTTGCTTCAAAAAAATTTTTTTTACTGCAGGTTAGTTAAAAAATGTTTAAGACTTTGAAGAGATTAGGATTCACGAATATGGTCTTGCATGAAACAAGGGTTAAGATGCTGTGATTGTAATATGTATTGATCGGGGTCACCTGACTTGGAGACAAGTGTGTTAGTAACAGCTACAGTAGATAAGATAGACATAGAGGAACATGCAACATCAAATGGTTTTACAGGGATGAACTGAGGAAATGTAATGAAGTTAGGAATTGTTGTATCATAGAGCCCCCCTCCCTCCTGCCTGAATAAAGTTTGAATAGAAATAGAAATCTTATTTGGTGCAGTTGAACATACAACAAACTCGAGATTCAGACCTTTAAAAACACAGAATTTTTGTTTTAATTCATACAACCTCCTTCCACAATGATATAAATAAAGATAAATTGGATTAAATGGCGGTGATTGGCTGTCCGCCCCATGGAGGGGGAAGGGAAGCCAACAGGAAGTTCGCTGCACATAAGAGTGGCCCTGTAGTACCGGGTTACGGTCCACGGCCTGGTGAGTGCCGTCTCGGAGGAGACGATGCTTCGCCTTCGTCACTACCGGTAGCGAACTCACATTACTAGGGGGGGATTGACATAAAATATCGGGTCTAATTGGCTACTAAATTCAGAGAAAATGGGATAAAATCAGAAACAAAATATTCAATTGGATATGATCATTTCATTTTAAGTAAAACACTTCTTGTTCAGCTTACGTAATTATTCAAAAGGCACACATTTATGATTTGATTGATTAAGTAAATATTGTATGTTTAAAAATGGAAAGATTGATCAAATCTAGAATTGCCATTGTAGAGTTGTCATATTTTCATTCAAAATAGTTCTGAAGGGTCTATTCCTGCCTGATGTGTTGTTGATTCAGCTAAATTGATATGCTGCGTGAATCGCTCCTCTGCCAAAACAAAAATAACACAGTTCACTGCAAGTACAGATGGAAATGTTCCAAAAGATTAGGTCATGGCTGTGATAACACAGGCAGTGTTTGTGTCCTTTTTTTAGATCAGGATATAGGCACAATTGTTCTCGTACAATTGTACTGGCACTTCTGGTACTTTACAATGGAAAGTGTGCCTACAAGGAGGCAGAGAATGGCGCTGATAATGTTCAGTCATCTTAAATCGATGTAAATGTTGCACAAGGCCTTTGAGCACTTCAGCCCTAACTAAACATACAGGCTCCTGCTCAACCTTCTTTGCAGGTGTAGTTGGCTAGTGCTCTTAAATAGTCTTCCTGGGACCTGTGGTTTTTTGGTCATATTACAGCTATAGTAGAGACTACTAGGCACCTCCCCCAATATTTGAAACAGGCATATCTGTCCCTCCCAATAATTTGTAGATGTAAAACATTCACTTTCATTATGAACCCCCCAATATTTAAAATTATATGTGGTTGTGCCCTTGGATTTCTCCACAAAAAGATTGCATTATTAAAAGGATTAGAGTAAAACTCATCAAGCTCATAAAACACACAAAAAATTCTTTACAGTTTTTAGGTTAGGTAAAAATATAGGCTGTACAGATTATGCGGAAAAATGTCCAGCCAAGCATACCTGTCTTTTCAGCAATGGCTGTTTTCAGTATTTTGTCTGCACGGGGCTGTCTTCACCACCAGGTGGTGTGTGTGAGCATGAGCACACGACATATGGGCCCACATAAAATAAGAAGCATTGGATCGTATCTTGTACGGTCTTCCTGCCATTCCCCATCTCGTTCACCATTTTGCTTACAACATGCTCCAAATCAGAGTTTTGTAAGTACATCACACATAGTCCTTACGTTGCAGGGTACTGGAATTGCAAAGGAATAATCGTTATCACACACTTTGCAGGCCTCACCCCCTAATGTTCACCATTCACCAAAATTAGTATTTTCCCTTGATTATTCTGTGATCCTCTCTACCCAAAAGGTTAATTTGCACAAGCTTTATAGTGCTTGTGCGCCTACAATGGTCTACTGGATTTGTGAACAAATAGTACATATCTCATATGGTATTGTGTCCACGCCCACGCCCTAAATGTTTTACTGAGCTTAAAAAATGTGTCTCTGGCACATGTAAGCCTTGAAACTATAACTTGAAACTATACGTGCTTTGAGGAAACATGTAGGGTTATAATAATTGTGAAGGAATAGTTGGTGGCACATATGATCTTGTGTCCATGCCCTCTAACGTTCGCCATTATGAATTTTACAACACTCATTTTTGGACAATCATACTGTAACAGGAGATAAGATGTTTGAGTCCGACTCTCCCTGCTACCATAAAACAATATAAGCATGCATAACACATGTACCATTACAATCCTTTAAAAACCAATATCATGCACAATGTGTATTGGGTTTGTTGTACAGACCCCGTCATGTTATAACCATGGTGTTAACCTATATTGCAATCTACATGAATTCTCTTCATGTTTAATGAATGACCTGTATGTTTGGAGTCTCTTTATTGAGGATTGGATTTGAGAAACTGAAGTGGGAGTCAGATCACCACATACTGAATTTCAGCCAGCGCTGTCTCATTACTTATTTACATATACATCACTGTGATAATGAAACATTTCCCGACAGCCACACCATTACATTTATCTCACCAACTCAAAGAACAAACAAACACAAGCCTCTTTGTTAGACCAAATCCTTTCACCATTGGTTGGTTGATAACAATTTCCATTTCACCACACCACGGAACATACATGTTTAGTAGATGATCAGAGATGTGGTTTCCCAGTGAGCAGGCTAAAGCCCCCAGGGTAGACCTGCAGATGTTAGATAAGTCTTCCCTCAGATATTCGCCCATTTCTTTAACATTGAGATGCTGGTTGTTTTCCTTGTGCGTGATTTGTGTTCAGGTATGCTTATGACCAGTGCAGTCTGGTGGCGGCATTAGCTTTCAAGCGATATGCGACTTCAAATCTCATGGCAGACAATAGGGAATTTAAAAATGTGTCATTATTCCAGAATTGTAGTACTGCGTTTGCAAGAATGTAGCAGCAACAGAGCACGTGCGAAAAGGGCCTCATGTTGACATTTTAAAAGGGTGTGTTGCTTGAAGGCCGAGGTGTCTGAAGGAAAGGTCTACAATTATACCTGTCTATTTACAGGAATCATGTGAGCAATTAGTAGGCAAAGACCATTTTATCTGGTCAAACTTTGACAAATCCTTTCAGTGCATCATATCTTTTTTGAGAACATCTAGTTGTGCTTCTCCAAAGATAAAATTGAACTATGTTTCTAAATGAAATTCATTTAGCTATCTGTTTTATCTATATACACTGATTCAAGCAGCATATTTAAAATAAGTAACACCTGACCAAGGGAAGTAACATATGACATGTTTGTTTTTTGTTTTTTCCGGACATCCAAAAGATAACACTAAATAAGGAAGTCCATTCTTATTCCGTGAAACCTTGCCTGCCACGTGTAATTAAATTACTGCAATTCCATTACTGTATTTTTTAGGGCTGAGCTATCCCTCTTTTAAAAGCAGCACATGAGATGGATTAAGCCATGAGACAAATGTAATTACGTTCAACTAATTCCCCCCCGTAGCTGCTCACCCGTGTAAAGTATTTATACAGTCTCCCTCTGGTGTTTAGCTGAGGGGGATTTATCATGAATGCTAAGACGCAAGTGCAAGTCTCCGCTGTATGGGTTGGAATCCCTGCATGGCCCTGCCTGCTGCCACACCACCTAGGCAGGAAAAACAGTGGTATCAGACAAAGCACAGCAACTGGGCAGGCTCAGAGAAAACCAATTATAAGGCAATGCAAAATGCAAAATGAGCGAAAGCCGTGGGCAAGGAAGTGAAAATCACACTAATTCAATCCAATTAGCAGATGCTGACAAAGAGCCAGCACTAACCATGAACTAACCTGGACAGGATACATGGTGGAGGACCTGGGGTGAAATATACAAATATCACTGTAAACAGGACTGGTGTGGTTTGGGTTAAGGAAGAGCCTTTTGGGGCCCTCATGTGGCGTAACGGTAAAGGCACTAGCCTGGAGTGCAGGTTTCCCACTGCGATCCACTGCTCTGGACGGGAGTCCCATTCCGGAGCGGAGATTGACTCTCCGCCCCAGAGGGAGGGGGGAGGGAAGCCGGCAGGAACTCGCCGGATGCAAAGTGGCTCTGTGTGTATCGGAGTTATGGTCGACAGCTTGGCGAGTTCCGTCTCGGAGGAGGTGGTTCGGTGCCTTTGTCACTGCCGGTCCCAGGGTTGCAGCGGTGAGCTTGTAGTATGAGGGAAGGGATAATTGAAGTAGAAATAGGGTACAATTGTCTACCAAAATGGGAAAAAATCTGAAACAAAATCATTTAAAAAATTGTTCAATTGTTCAGCCTTTTACCCAAGTGGCTGCTATTGTGCCCTCTAGCAAGGCAATTATGTTGTCAGTACATATCCAGCTGTTAAAATGGATCATGTGTTTAAATAAAGTAGCCATGGATAAAAGCATTCTATTCTAGCATTTACATTAGTAATATGTTTTAGATATGTCCCCCCCTCCAGCCTCTCAGTGACCCCCTTCTCCGCTCGATGTTGCAGGATGAGCAGCACGTTTGTCACCCTGGCAGAGGTGCTGCAGGCCAGGAGGCGACCCCTGGGCGAGCAGGAGGTGTGGTCCCTGCTCTTAGGCACAGCAGAATCACTAGTGGACATCGCCTACAAAGGTAAAACTTTGATTTGTGTTTCATCGGAAGGGCATTGACATCGAAACTCCTGCTATGGCTATTAAGGGCCTGGCCAGTTCTCTGGAAAGCTGTATTTCGAAGCTTTGCCTTACCATTATCATTTCAAAATGTTTATCTACTTAGAGCTTGAGATCCATTAGGATTCTCATTGAAAAATTACTTTAAAAAGCTGGGCGTGCTCAATATGTCCAGTCAATAGCCTTTAGTCAATTTTCCATGGGTTTTATTATAGCGTAGAAACACCTCATGCATCTTTACATTGTTCAGTGTCCTTAAGCACCCTTTTGTTTAAGCCAAATAAAGGCACAACCCCTCATTTGTCATGTGATGTTAACATGGGAATCTGAAAAAATATGTTTTGCCTTGTGATGTTACAACTCTTCAGCATGAACTGCAGTTTTTTTCTAAATTCTGTCTGTCCCAGAACCGCACACCTGGTCCAGGGACCACACACCAGGTCCAGGACTGGCCTCAGTATGACTTCATGAAAATTCATTTTTCATGTGACATTTTTCACCAACAGCTTTGAGCAACAAATTTGAGCATGATTTCGGTTTTTTTACCCTTACATAACACGGGGAAAAAATTTCAATTAAAGCTCAGTTACTTTTTCTTTATTTATTTTTTGAACACCCTTCTATCCAAATTTGTCCTTATTAGTTGGTATGCCCAAGTCCATCCATCGCTGTGGCATCCTCTGTTGATTGACAGGATGCGCACTAGCACCCGATTTTTGTGTGTGTTCTTTTTCATATATGCATTGGTTTTTGTTTTCCAGGCCATACCAACATCTGCAATATAATAAGTCCTGGGTCCTTCCTGCTGTCCGCCAATGGCAACCTTGCTTTTAAGAACTGCACACTGTCCAATGAGGTGAGCATGTTCACAGCCCGGAGATGGTCCTGGGCCGCTCCATCTCCACTAAACTGTCCTCTGAAAAGGTGAGTTACTTACTGGTGGTTTACCACACATTCGGTTTACCACGCATTCAGTTATAGTGTTTGGGGAAAACACAACACTTACTATCCTATGCCTTCTGCAAAACTACTTCTAAGTGCAATTACCCTTCTTTTTTAACAAATGTTGTTTCAGATTTTTTCCAATTTCTTTCCCAATTTGGTAGCCATCTATTTTTTTTTAAAATGTACCCTCCCCCACAAGCAAGGAGTTTTATCTGTGCAGGGACGCCTTTCTTGCTTCTCGGCGAGCCCGTGTCGGCTCACCCTCCCCCATCCCTCTGGGGCGGCCAGGCAATCGCCGCCCCTGACTGGACTCTCTGCATTTTGAATTACCCTTCTTAACTTGGGTGCAATAAACTATAATTAGTGTCTTCTTCTCTTTTGAATTTGATATCCTGTATTGGAATATTTTTTGTATTTCATGTTTTAGAGCTGAAGAGCTTGAGATGATTCTGTGAGGCCTCACTAAATGTGGCCGATGTGTATAACGGAGGGCCAAAGGATTTTAATGTTTAAAAATTGTGAAGACACATTTCTGCTTTATCTGGACAATAAAGTTATTATTGTATTATATTCTATTTTGATCTAAATGACCATATTTATTGCCATATTTATGAGAGAATAATTGGATGAGAAAAATGTTTCAAAAATTTGGTCAGATAAGTTTTATTTTTAAGTTTAAGTTAAGTTTATATTTAAGTTTTAAAAATGAATATTTATTATAATTTTTTAAAATATTTTTTTCCCATTTTCTCCCAATTTAGTAGTGAATTACACCCTCTGTTTTCATATCAATCCCCACCTCATATTGTGAGGTCCACCACAGGATGCCATTAATATTTATTCTTGAACTTTTCTTTATAAAAAGAAAAGGTTTTGTACCTGACTGATATAGTGATACGGGAATAATTCAGGCAAGCAAGCGATAAATGTAAACTATAAACCTCTGTACATGAAGCAGCATCCCGCACCAAGGTGCACACCTGTAATGCACTCCCATACCTGAGAGAAAGAGAGAGAGAAAGAGAGAGGGGGGAGAGGGAGAGGAGGGGGAGAGAGAGGGAGAGGGAGAGAGAGAGGGGGGAGAGAGGGAGAGGGAGAGGGGAGAAAGAGATAGAGATAATCTCCAGTATTAATGAAATCAATTGTGTTGGCATTGGACAAAAAATAACAGTTTGGGTCAAATGTTGAGTTAATCCAGGTCTTTGTCTCTAATTATTTAAATCAAACCTGTTTCATTCAGATGATCATATACTCCCTGGGAATGACTCTTTACTGGTCCGTCGATTATCACCTTCCTCAAAACCAGGTACGTTCCTTTTGATACTAAAGATGAGAAAGAATCTAAAATAAAAATATAGCCAAAAAAATACCCTCTTTAATGATTTAACATGTTAAGCTTTGTTGACTAACCTTTTTTTCACAACAGCTTACCGATGTTTGTAGTAGAAGCAGACAGTGCTGGATGCACTCTAGACTGTAGGCAAAATGACAAGGCATTTAGGTGCATCCAGAGCAACCCATTCAAATCCATTTATACAGCTGGATATTAACTGAAGCAATTCCGGTTCAGTACCTTGCTCAAGTTAAACTGCAGTTTGTTTTTGAACCTGCAACCTTAACGTTACAAGCCCAGTTCCAACTGATACCACACTGACCACTTAAGACCACTGAGTACATTTTTACATTTTAGCATTTAGCAGACGCTCTTATCCAGACATGGTTTGCATTTCTGCAAAATGACAAGCCAAGTCACTGACCCCATTCAAACATTCTTACGTTCTCGTGTTAACTCATTTTTTTTGAGAAGCATCCAGCTGAAATACAGCATGTGCGAAAGCCCTCCTCCCACCACCCAACAAAGTCATCAAAGAAAGCCCTCCTCCCGCCACCCAACAAAGTAATCAAAGAGCTGGTGGAGTCCCTTTACGTTAAGGCCCAAGGATATTTTAGGTAGCAACGCACTGTGTATGTACAGGTACTCACTGACACCTGATGTAAGAGGTACCCAGAGTGAGGCTTTGATGATTCAGCATGCTACTGGCTGTAGCGGTTATCGTGTTGTTGATGCTTGGTTTTGTGTGAATGTGTGTGAGTGTGTGTGTGTGTGTGTGTGTGTGTGTGTGTGTAGATGGAACTGCACCACAAATTGAACACTATACATTTTTACCAGTCTAGAGAGCATACATTCTTTTGTTAGAGAACAAGGACACAACACACTGAGCTAAGAACAGTTTGGATTTTTTTCATTGCAAAGAATGGGGAATATTGGGACACCCACAAAGTTACAACAATGATTAGAAGCAGGGAACAGATATATTCTGATGCAAAATTGGAGCAACTAGGCTAAGAGATGTGGGTATGAGATGAATCAAATTTATCAAAAAAGTCTGGTTTGGGCAAACTATCAGATTGGTTTTGGGGTTGGTTGTCACCTTTGGATTTAATTTTGATTTAATATAATTATTTAGACTTAATTGTGTTTGTAAAAATAGCAATTTCTACCAATGTGACACCCACCCTCATACTATGTGCCAATCAACCCCCTGATGGGGCTCTATTCAACCAGTGATAAAATCATTTTAGAATACATTATATGGGTATTAAAGATACCCCTTTATACCTGAGATGTTAATCTTTCCATGTATTTTGATTGAACATGAACTGAAAATTGTGGTTTTTCATGCACCACCCGTTTAAGTCAGCCACGATGTGTCACGCTAAAGCTGCGTCAGCTCCACCTACTGGCAACACTGGAGAAGGTCAAGCGTTCACCTATAGAACGCACATGCTTCTACTACCACTCATTCACACATTTTGACACCCACTTTGTTGTCATGATAACAGGCTAGAGATTAAATAAAGGGACTGTAGGCAAGATTTGATGCATAGTTCAAATATAACAATAATTATATTATAAAGGCTCCACCATAGAGGCCACAGTGTTAGAGGTTTTACTATTTATTTATATATAATTTTGTATTTTTATATCTACCAAATTGTAATAATGTGCTGTGAGTTGTATTTTTGTACAAGTGATTTGTTGCGTAACAGAAGGGTTGAAGGCTTCAGAACAGTGGTGTTTAAACTCTGTCCTGGAGTACCACCATGTATGCTAGTTTTAATTCCAACCATAATTGCAGTTCTGGAGGAAGTACAATGAGTTGTTAATTGTCTTTAATATTTATTTATGATATTTATGTGAAAAATGATGTTCATATTCTATATAATTGAAAGATTGAAAGATTTTTAATCAGTTCTCAGACAACAAACGTTCACAATTTCCAAGCCTCATTTGTCTGATGTGTGTGCAGTTAAAGGTAAACTACCTTACTATTTCTGGCCGGGAGTGCCACTAGGGGGCAGCAATTGGCTGTCTGCATCAGGGAGGTGGGAGTGAAGCCGATATGAGTTCGCTGTGTATAGGAGTGGCTCTGTGTTACAGTCGACGGCTTGGCGAGTACCAGCTCTGAGGAGGCGGTACATCACCTTTGTCACTGCCGGTCTCAGGGCTACGGCAGCAAACTCACAATACATGTGAATTGACATGAACAGAGAGGGTGTAATTGGCTACTAAATTGGGAGAAAATGAGAAACAAAATAAAAAAAAAGATACCTTACTATTTATTATGGTAAAAATCAATTTGTACGGTATTTCTGTTTTGCAGGTCGACCCTGCATCCTTTTCTGAGAGTGTGGTCCTTCTGAGTGGTAGAAGCCAGATGATCCGAGAGAGATTGCATGGTAAGGACATCCTCAGATATCTGTCCATCTGAATGTAATTTTATACAAATGTCACTACATTCATAAAAGCATCTCCACTCAACATGTTCAACATATTGGGAAAATATTCCTATTCAACATATTGGGAAAATATTCCTATTCAACATACTGAGGAAAAATATTCACTGCTTTCATCAGTAAAAATTATGTTATATTCTGATGGTAATCATGTGAACCCTAACTCTAAAACATCAGTTAGAACGGGTTAGTGTAATTAGAGAGGAACTGCCAATCAGAGCCTGCACAACTCAATGTTTTCAACTCATTGTATAAAATAAGATGTAAATCAATTTCTATAAAAGCAGATCTATTGTAAAGGAAATGTGAAGAGCCCTTCTGTCTGATGTTTGAAGCAGATCTGGGTTTATAACAGGAAAAGGCAATAAAGTCCTTTCTGGAAAGAGGCTTTTGCCATTCATTTCATCTCACAGTTTAAAACAAACGTTGCTTTAGTTCTTCACAGGCATAGTAGAGATAGTAGTTCAAAATGTAAAAATTATGTTGCACTAACTGGAAAGAGGCACATGTTGCCATTAATTTTTTCATTGAATCAGTTTAAAACAAATGTTTCTCCTTAGTTCTTCACCTCGCATAGTAGAGATACCCTGTACTTTTTCAAAGAAATGTGGAAGAAAAAGTTGCCACCTTAAATTGAATAACTTAACAAAACTTGCATTTAAACCAGGGGTTGATGTCACAACTCCAATCCATGACAGATAAATCATTTTGTGTCGTGTAATGACTGGCAGGTCACAAATTAAATAGATCATAATTTCTCCGGAAACGACTGCGCTGTGGCGCATCGATAGTTCACACTGGTTCCTCCGATTACGTAGTTTTCACAACGCTGAATCCTGAAGCGAATGAAAACATTTTTGGATTGGGCAAACTGCATGCGCCCAAGAGGTGAGTTGTCTATAAGTATAATACAATACGACCAATAGGCTTAAGGCTTTAACCTAAACTGAGCACAAGATAAGTCCCTCTGATAGCTGGTAATCAGGAACAAGCGTAGCTGCTTATGTCAAACGTTCAACAAGTGCTTCGCTTGTTCAACGTCCATCTAAAGTTCTCTTCAGGACGCCGTGTGAGCACAGTTGGCATTCCTCTGAAAAGTCGACATCAATTTTGATTAAATATCACCGGACAAACAGGCAAACGAGGACCTTACTCCGACTTTGGAGACGGAAACAGGTCAGGAGAAGGTTCCAGGGCGTCACCAGATGCAGAGAGCAAGCCAGGTCAGCAGCCTTTATTTACATTTTGTTTCTCCAGTTTAAAAAAAAAAAAAAGTGTATTTGTATTTCAGCTGCATTAGATACAGCTGTTTCTTGAATGTTCAGTCATAGGATTTGCACTACCCATCATTCATCATTTATGCTGCAGATTATTGAGCTGGACTCTGTTTTACGTAATGCAGACCAATCTGGTCAAGATAATATACTTGAAACTACTGAAGGAACATTAGTAAGAACATTCCCATTGGGACCACATATACTGAAAAATGTATGCATTCACTACTGTAAGCCTCTTTGGATAAAAGCGTCTGCTAAATGGGATATATTACGTATGTTATACTTGTATGTTGTGTTAATAGTGAGAAAGAAATATTCAAATGCTTCAGTGGTTAGTGCTGCTGTGTTCACAGTTATCTCAACACTCCAAACCAAAGTTATGGTATCACTTACCATATCACCCTCATCATAATGCTTTATAAGCCTTATGAGCTATGCACAATGCCTTATAATGCTTGACATTGACACTAATAATTGCTCATAAACATCTATAACTATAGTTATATAGCATTATGAGAAAGCTGCATAATGACTTATGAAGCAACATGTTATAATGCCCAATAGAAAATATTATATAATAATAGGAAATTGAGGAAATAAATGATAAATAGCCATCACATTTTTAAGAATATAACTTATAAATGCCTGATGAGCTTAGTACCCAATTTTACCTTATCAAAAAAATAACCCAAATATGACACTTTACTTCATAAGGCATTATGCAGCTTTCTCATAGTGCTATATAACTATAGATGTTTATAAACAGTTATTAGCATCTATGTCAAACATTATACAACATTATGCATAGCTCATAAGGCATTATAAATATGCTTATAATGCATTATGATGAGGGTATACATAGGAAGTGTTACCAAAGTTATTTTAACCCCCATTTGTTGTTTTCCCTAAAGTGAGCAAGATTAGTTTCGACCATTTATTTTTTGTGAGGATGCAGAGCCTCCAACCGTTTTCTCCAGGCACACTATTAATAAACTATATGACTGACACATGCAATTTTTACATTTTGGTCTTTGAAATCGATTAGGGTCCTGTTTGTCCTTGTGCATTTTTTTCACCTTGAGTGTTATTAAACTCTTTTTCAATGCTTTTTCAGGAGGATTCCATCAACAGGCAGGATTCAACATCAACAGGCAAACCAACCCTGACAGGTGAGCAGATGCCATCTGCCTTTTCTGCAGGATCGAGTTAAAACATTTGTCAGAAATACAGACTGGAGTGAATGAAAAGACCTAAAAAATTGATATTTTGTTTGACAGATTGATAAATGGGCTAAAAAAAGACCAACTTTTTTGGATGTTAAATTCTCTTTTGAGTGTTTGTTTGCTTTTTTTGTTTGTTTTGATCCTTTATGTTCTTAGCAGGTTTTCTTTTTTGTGTGGAAAACATTGCCATCTTAGCAATCATAAGCTATTTAGCTTCAGCCTTAACCTTTTCGGTCAATTTATGCTAAATGATGTCTCTTTGGTGTATTGTGAAACATGATCGAAATGAATGAAATGAATGAATGAACCACATTATTTCCTCCTCATTCCCAGTCTCCTGTGTAAACTATTAATAGGAAAGGTGAAATCACCTCCATACTATCACTACCGAGCGTGGTCCAGTGATTTATTTTCCTCCCTAGAATTCCCCGGAAGTTCCGCCACAGAGGGAGCAGCAGCAGCTGGATCTCCCAAAGTACTTACCTGGACGTCCCGCGACCAGGTGACCTCAGACCTGGGTCTGTCACCGCCAGTGAGTCCACTATCAGTCTGGCCCAAAGGAAAACCAAGGTATTCTTTTCTGCTAATCAATACTTCAACAGTAGATAACGACATCGTGGTACACCAAGGTTTTATATAGTTGCTGATTCTTGAGAATCGGGTTAAAAAAACGGGTACAATTTTGACCGATAGGTGATAGAAACCTACGGGTCGAAACATTAACCGCCACACAGTTAAGTAAAGTGATCACTTTTCCTTTGCAGCATAAATAAGTGTGCATCATTTCATCATTTTGGAATATCCAGTTTGTTGTTAGTGCAGCCTCATGGGGACGACACATCATTAACCACAGCACCATCCAAAGAGGGAGGATTTCACTCTGCAGGGTATTCCTTGCCTTATGCCTCAATAGCGCATTACAGCTCTGGGGAGGCAACTTTTCAAACACATTTTTCTTTTCAAAGTTGGGGAATTAAAGAAAAAGAAAAATAACAACAAGGAACACTGGCTAGTGTGTGAGAAAAAGGTTTTAGTCACATTTTTTCCTGTCTCTGCTTCACAGAGCCTGAGACCCGAGTTCACCAGAATGCTGGAGGAGCCACAGATAGTCCTAGAGCTGCCTGGATCCATAGTGGTACGTATGATTCTTCACCTTTTAGGCTCTTTAACCGTAGACGTCACTTAAAAAGAAAATACTGGCAATAACGACAGAGTACACGACCTGTCTTTCTGTCTCACCGCCACGACGAAGTCAAAGAAAGGGAAGTCGTGCTCCTCCCAGCGAGCGCTGAGCGTGATCATGCCCAGTGGGCAGGGCATCGTGGTCAAGTGTGACATCAAGTCCAAAGGGAGGGATGTCTTCGACATGGTCGTGGCTCACGCCAACCTGGTGGAGCACTTTTACTTTGGCCTTGCTTTCCTCGACGGTATGCAAACATCGGTCGCCAACTTCGCAAACGACCCCACATTAGTGTAAGGCGCAAAGGCCTTGCTCTCTTTGAGATTTCCTTTCCTAATCGTGTTTGTGTTCTTCGTTAGGAAATAATCTTTCACAGTTTTTAAGAAAAATTATTAAACTGCTTATTTAGTAGTAGAGTTGTGTTTTCCTCTTACTTGTTGCTAATTATATCGTTGTTTGGCTTTTTTTCCTAGATGATGAATTTTTCTTCCTGGAACATGAGACTAAAATCTCCAAAGTTGCCCCTGACTGCTGGAAGAAATTGCCTAGTGCTACATTTGTTCTTTATCTCCGAGTCAAGTTTTTCGTTGATGACATCGGGTTCATTCTGTAAGTGTAAGAACTTTCTTGTCACTTGCTGTGTGAAAGATATACAGGCAACTAAAACAACTGGCAAATAACACCAATTATGTGTACATCCGTTTAAGGCTTTTGTAAAAAATAATCAGGAACAATGTTTGCAGGTTTGAACCCTAGCAGCGATGCTGTTAATGTACCCTGTCACTTGACCTTAAATAAAAAGTTCCTTAAATCATTTATTTCTGTATAAATGGATAATATGCTAAATTGACATGCATGTTTGCCATTGCCATGCAAAGCAAAAATATGACATACATTTTTTTGTGTTCCTTTTTGAAGGCATAAACTGACACGACACCAGTACTACTTGCAGTTGCGGAAGGATATACTCGAGGATAGGTTGTACTGCAACGAAGAGACAGGTTTATTTCTGGGAGCTCTGGCTCTGCAAGCAGAATTTGGGGACTACATGCCTGAGGTAAAGCACTGTCTACGTTTACTAATTACACGAATGAGGTAAAACACTGTTTTATATCAGCATGCAGGTATACTTACTCATTCATGAATACATTATTTAAAATAATATAAAATAATATTTAAAATAATGTCTGGGCAGAAATTGAACATGAAGGCATAGATCAAGCCTAGGAAATAGAGAGTACTGTAATGCGAACTCAAAATAATATTAAAAGTTTTAAATGTTGCTATCCGATAGTCATGCATCATTACTGATTATCACATTTGATGTTATGTAATGTTGGTGAGTTTATTAGCATGAGCAGATATTTCCAAAGGGTGTATGATTGTATGATTTCGCCTTGAAGGTTTACGGGAAGTCCTACTATCAGCCAGAGCTGTACGTCTCCAAGAGTGTGTTGGGGAAGATGGCCTTGCACTGTTTAAAAGAAGAGTTGCCAAGATTACACGCCGATAATGCCCGAATGCTTCCTGAAGAAGCTGAGATGGAGTTCTTAAAGGTGAGAGTGCCTTAAAGGGAAAGCTCTCTTAAAGGAGTACTCCCTTGATTCAGCTGATTTCTCTCTTAAGTAACCTTTTTGTATGAATAAAAACACTGTCTTTTCTTTTTGCCAGTCAAATTCATCAATAAACATCTGTCTTTTAATCTTATTTTCACCTGGGAAATACAATGTCCTACTGTATGGTAATGATTCTCTTGAGCAGCCTGATTGACAGACGGTACCCCAATACTACTGGCTACTATGGGAGCATGTACACATATTCAGTCCCTTTGAAAAGTGAAGCAATTTACATCACCATCAACATCAGAAGGAAAAAACAACTGACTTACATTGCAATGCCTAGTTAAGGGTATCGCTGTTTTTTTAAAAGGCTAAACAACCTTTGATTTTCTTATCGGCGCAAAATCTCCTAAATACGTTTAGAAAACATGGGATTGACAAATGGAAATAATATACACATCTCATAGCTTTCTTAGTCCACTATAGCAAGTTTTGCAGAAATATAACCTTGCTATGTTTTCAAAATGTACTGTAATTAGAGCAAGTTTAGGTTATTTTCCATGCCTTTTCTTACCAGCTAAAACTGCATATGTTTAAATATATTGTACAGGGTTAAACTCATATAGGTTAAACTATAAAAACTTGTACACTATATCAAGTTTTGTGGAAATATAACCTTGCTATGTTTTCAAAATGTACTGTAATTAGAGAAGGTTAAGGTTATTTTCCATGCCTTTCTTAAAACTCCAGTTTAAATATATTGAGAAACTCAGCAATTTTCTTATCCAGGAGAAAAATGTATCACAATCCACCATTATATTACAAATGCATACAACTAGTCCGTGATTGACAGCAAGCACATGGTAGCTCCACCCATTATGGGGTTAATGAGCCTCACTTTCCTGCCAATACCACAATCAACGCAACATCGACCCGTGATTACTCGTGTGGTTAATTTGAACATTTGTGAGTTTTGTATTTGCTCCCTAGGTTACCCAACAACTCCCCGAGTATGGCGTGCTGTTTTACCGTGTCGGTCGGGAGAAGAAGCCTGTCATCGGAGAAATGATTTTGGGAATATGTGCCAAAGGACTCATAATCTATGAATTCAAAAATAATTCTCGGATCGCAAGTCTTAGATTCCAATGGAGGGAAACAGATAGCATTTCTGCAACTGTGAGTACATGCATTCAAAAAGCAAAAGGGTCATGTTTTCTTGCAGTAAAATGTTTCCGTGTTTTACAAATAATAACATAACCTATATATGATATGATTGCTAAAAATGATTGAATTAACAAACATTTCTGTTCAAAACAGCTTGTTAATTAACAGCAAGATTAATCAGACTTTAAGGTTAAATTAAATAGACTTTATTTAATAAATAATTATGAAATACAGAACCTGAAGGCATCCAAGCTAACTTGTGTAATATCTCTTGGATTTCAAAAATTCCAATGAAATTAAAATTTCAATTCCAATTAAAAATTTCATTGCTATTAAAATGTCATCGCTATTAATGCTGAAATGTTCTGCCTATCATGTTTGTTACCACTGTAATGGTTAGGGAACTGGGTTTATAACTCAGAGGTAAATGTAAACTATATTCTTCTCAGTCTCTGCATTGTTTCTTGTTCTTCGATTCAACAGCGACGAAAATTCACTGTTGCAAGCAGCACCACTGGGAAAAAGCACACCTTTGTCACAGAGAGCTCAAAAATCGCCCAGTACCTGCTCAACCTTTGCTCTGCGCAGCACAAGTTTCACAATGAAATGAATTCTCGACAGCTGAGCCATAGTATGGCCTCAGGTACAGTATATTACAGTCTGTTGTCACATAATTTCATCTTTAGTCTTTTAAATATTCATACTACTGCTGTGTGTTCTGTCAACTGTTCTTCAAAGCCATTAAGCCCTGATAGTAATAGCTGATACGGGTTCTTACATAATTTTTGTGTTCCAGTCGAGCTGGTTTCAATTATTTTTATTGACATCATTAAAATGTGTGAGGATCACACCCCCGTCCCCTGCCCTAATTGTGGCAATCGAACACATTTCACCTCAGACGATAACATATCAAAGTATGCGGCCTTGTGTCGAGCTCGCAACGACCGCATGAAGAGGCTGTCCTGCTCGGAGATGGTGCTCAACAGCGCCAGCCTGACCGTATCGCCCAACGACACTCTGAGCAAGTCCTGCGATGACCTGCCGGCCAAACTGGCGGCGCGGCTCCGGCAGCAGCGCGTGCGGGAACTGCGTCAGGACTGGAGGTGCGACCCCCTCATCCAATTAGGCTCCAACACAGGGAGACAGTACTACTGCGACAAAAATACACTCCAACACAGGGAGAGGCAGTACCATGAAAACAATACACCTCATTCAGCTCGTCTCCTCAAATATTTTATCATTTATTCATCTTTAAATGTTTGAAGCTTGGGTAACACACTGTATTAAATGGTCCAACTTGGTTAATTTAGTATACTTTAATCTTAAGCGTTATGTAACTAATGTATAATTCCTTTTTTAAAATCAATATCACATTAGTGTCCCAGGTTGTGTAAGTAATATGTATCATGTGTTTATAGTTTATATAAATACATATTATCTTAACAAACAAAGCCCTGACCCCTGACTTAACCCTGACCCATAGGTTAGTTCTAATTCCCACAGTTGACCCATTCCTCTACTCCACCTTACCCCACCAGAACCCAACCCAAATGCTTTATGTAATCACACCAGTTTATCTGGATCTGCACAGCAGTTACACAGAGACGTTGCATTTATTTATTTAACTTGTGTAATTACGTGTCTTTTTTCTCACTTAATATAAAGTATAACCAGTCTGTATTTACAGTATGCTGACATTAGCAGATGATTCATCGTTAAACACATTAATACAGAAGAGTTAACTGCTATAGGATGTTAGGTCATATACCTTTCTATTTATATTATTTCTAATATATTATTTATTTACACATTCTATTATAATTATTATTGTTATTATAGTATTATCTAGTATTATTTCACAGTTGTTATATTATGTGCATGATTATTGTCATGATTGATTTTATTGGTGTCTTTTAGTGACATCATAGCAGTGTCTCTATGACCATGCATGTCTCTTTTCTCCAGCTCCCCAGACCCCATTCCTCGTGTGCTGTCCAACACCTCTCTGCAAAAGCAAGATTCCGAGGCCCACTCCATCATTTCCTCAATAAGGGGTAAGGAACAGACCGAGGTTACATAAGGAGATTAGCTTCTTCGCACTGTGTATTCTTGAAGCGGATAAGGGTTGCTCATGGAAAGAGCCCAGCATCTCGTCTAATGCAGTAGGATTAGCTCCTCTGCTTTAAAACTAGCACTAGCTAACTTGCTAGTTAAACCTTGGGTCTTGTGAGAGACAGTTTCCCCGCTTTCATTTTCAAGTTGCGGTTTGTTTGAGATGGAGAATGCATGGTGATACCCTTGGGGTAAATCATTCTTTGCTTCAAAATAATGAAATGAATCGATAAACTGGTTTCTCCCTGCCAAAGCACTGTATTTCCGTACAGAGATGTGCTTTGTGGTGGGTCACTGAATCCAGACCGTGCCAGAGATAACCGTGCCTGGCAGTCCAAAAAAATGTTAAAAACCCATCCAATGAAAGTTTGACTAAATAATTGTGATTGATGATAAAAGATGCATTTGCTGAAATGAGTGCAATTAAGGTATGGGGCTCTTGACTGGATACTTTATTCATAAATAAGGCAATCTCTAGAATAAATGTATGGGTTCTGATTTATGTTTTGTCCTATGCAGTGGACACCCCAACGAGAGTGGCACCGGAAAGAGAGATTATTTGCGTGTCTCTAAAAAAGGACCCCAAATTTGGCCTTGGTGAGTAAAGCCCTTCTTCCTATCGAGATTAATAGTCTCTTTCACTGCATTTCGAGATGGTTGCAGGAGATAAATTGTTGCAAGAGATAAATGTTTTGTGATAGAATTACTTAAACACGTTAAGGCAACTCGACAATTACATGTCCATTATGTTACATTTTACATAATTTATAATAAAATTTGACATAACATTGCTGCAATATCATATCAGCTGGGCAACAATTTCTGTTGTAAAACCATTAATTTTAGTGTAGACAAATCACAAAAAAAAATGTTATTTAAAAGCAATGTAACATGCTTCCTTTCTGCGTGTCCTGTTAATAACTCCCTGTTACCAGGCTTCATCATTGTGGGAGAAGACAACACAGGGAAATTAGATCTTGGCATTTTTATCGCATCCATTATACCTGATGGGCCAGCTGATAAAGACGGGCGTATCAGACCAGGTGATATTTAAATATATATTTAAATAAATGCACTCAATGTCTCTTTATTGCTACATACATATTGTATTCATTGTAATTCATGATTAGCAGCATCTAAAATGTATTGCTATCATTTTAGATATGATCTATGTGTGATGATGCATGATACTTTTTCTCTATCGTCTATATCAGAGGTGTAAGACTCATTCCATCAAGGGCCGAGCGTATCCGGGTTTTTGTTGCAACCAGTGCACTGCACCAGGGTGATTTCACTAATTATTTCCCTTCTTCAACCAAGGAGGGAAACTAATTGAAATCACCTAATGTAATGCACTGGTTGCAGTGAAAACTGCATACACTCTGCCCTGGATGGGATGAGTTTGACCCCTCTGACCTGTATGGAAAGACTTTCCCCAGCGGTATGTGTCTGTTTTTGCCACTTTGTGGGGTCTCCTTCAGGTGGGCGGCTCATTTCACTCAACAAGACCAGTCTGGAGGGGGTCACTTTCAGCACCGCTGCCAGCATCCTGCAGAGCTGCCCCAACGAGGTGGAGCTCATCGTGTCCCAGCCCAAACGTAGGTTTATCTTTGCTTCCGTACAGCAATGAGAAAAAGGAGCTAACTGGGAATCCACAGCAGCAATGCTCAGAGCATTTCAGTGGATGTACTGGATTCTTCTGTGAAAGTGTACAATTCACAACAAATCCAGCCCTAGATGATTCACATTCCCTCTCAGTTTCAGCCTAAAAACATTTTTTACTTGAAATGTTGGGAAATTATTTTTGCCATTATTTTTAAACCTGTTTTGGCCATAATAATTCCCTGTACCATAAGATTAAAATAACAATAAAAACTTCAGTTTTGCTCCAATATGGCCATAGTTATAGATGCTGAGTCAGGAACTCAAGAAACTCAAGTCCACTCAGTCTAGTCTCCGGTAAATATTGATCGCGATATTGATATCTTGCACGTGTTTTGGTCTCTATAAAAACAGAGACCTTACAAGACAGCAAGAGTTCGCTGGCGCAAAGCAACCTGGGACTGATGCTGGAGCGCAGTTTTGATTCCCAGTCCACACTTACGGCAGAGTACCGGCCGGCCGTAGAGGAGCTGGAGGAGGTGCTGTCCGGTATCATGACCCCAAAGTCTGTCAAAAGGCTGCACATACCTGTGGTCCGCATCCTGGACCCCCAGGTATGTCTGTCGTCATTTGGAAACAGAATTACAGAGGTTCAGCGAGGGTCAAAGAAGAAAATTCCTGCATATTTTCTGCTTTTCCCTCACTGTGATTGATACAGGACGGGTGCTCCAGGTCGTCCTCTATTTCCAGTATGAAGCCAGCAGAGCTGCTGTTCATCGAGCTGAGGAAGGCAAACGGCAGCCTGGGAATCAGTGTCACTGTAAGAGAGTTATGCGTCCTTCCTGCGCTACAGACCAGTCTTCTCATGAGCTGCAGATAGAGGCATGTCTCTGTCCCATTGCTGCCAGGCATTCTGCACGCTGTGACTGTGATTACACTGTAGCAGCAACAGAGGGGGCGATTTCCACTCATTCTAAAAAATACACACCTGCCTAAAAGACTGCATACTCAACTGCATTAAAATTAGCCAGCACTTACAAAGTGTATCTCTTTTTGTTACTTATTTTATTTCATTTTTCAAAAAGCATCAGCTCCAGTTATGCTTATTGTTGCGGATCTAGCTGTAGGATAGCCAGGGCACCTCCCCCTCCCACCCCCCTCGTGGAGCCAGCTGTCCACAGCCTGTAATTCCCAGTCAACGAGGCTGGCCCTAGCCTAATCAGCTTAAGAAGCGTGGGAGGTTTCCAAACAGAAGTGCAGCAGATCCCAACCCTTTATAATAATAATAATATTAATATAATGTGTGGTGCTCTAAATATTGACCACTGACTATTTCATTATCTTTACACATAATGTACAAATCCAGTGTGCTTCATTAACCTGTGTGCACTGGTAGAGTTGGCTCACATAACCTCCTCAGTTACAACAAAGCATGGCTGTACAAAGAAGCGGCTTAACACTTGCTGATTAGAAACCTACCTGAATACTTACCGAAAAAGAAACATGAAACTGATACGCGTCTTGCACCTTTGTAAGGTCTGTAATGGCTGTGTCTTTCTTTAGGGGGGCGTGAACACCAGTGTACGGTATGGTGGGATTTACATCAAGAGCCTTGTTCCAAGAGGAGCTGCAGAACAAGATGGCCGCATCCAGATAGGTACAGACACTCACTCTGAGGCAAATCTTTCAATAAACAACTATTTGAAATACAACCTGTATTTAACTAAGCAGTTCAAAGTGTTTGAGCTTTGCACTTGTAAGGAGAGAGTGAGAGAGTCTCTACACCCATCGAATTGTGTACAATTTAGCTTTTTCAAAATAAATATATGTATGAATGTGCAATGGATTTTGTTATGTTAAATATTAAACTTTCACTACAATAAAACGGAGCACATCATCACGAGCAGTACCCTGAGGGATTGCGGAGGTTGGAGAGCATACAGGATCTTTTGGCTGCGGAGCATCACAACTCACAAGTTTCCTATGGAAAAAAAGCATTTTAGCACTTTTTTATTTCGCAAATATAGACAACAATGCCTTTTTGAAGCGAATTTACGATGAATTCAAATGAAAACAGCCAATAACACAATTTGTTATTCATTGTGTCATTCATTGTGCCAAGGAAATATTAGCACTGCTAAATACCTCTGTCAAATTGTAGATAACATTATGCCAGCTCGCTAAGCTGCCATTTCTCTTTTGGTTGTTTGACAGCAGATGCCCCCTTTGTCAAACTCCAGTTTTCGCTTTTGATGTGTTTTGAAATTTGTCAAATTTGACATGCTAGTCTATTGTTGTCTTTGGGGTGTTTCATAATGATAAATTGCATGTTGTGCAAAACAAATTATAGTCTAGGCATCTACATGCAGATGTGTGCGTCAGCCCGGCTTTGGCTGCAAGCCCCATCTGGGGGCGGTGATTGGCTGTCCGCCCCACGGGGAGGGGGGAGGGAAAGTCCGCATGAGCTCGCCACGAGCACAGCCCTTCCCTGTGGGCAAAATGAATAGGCGAGTTCCGTCTCGAAGGAAGTGGTTTACTGCCGGCCCCGGGGTAGTGGCTGGTCCTGTAGTCGCGGGTGGAGGGTGGTGAATTGGGAGGCTGGGGAGGGTGAATTGAAGAAATAGAGGGTAGAATTGGCTGCCAAACTTGGGAGAAAAACTGAAATAAGTTAAAAAAATATATATAATGTGTTCTTAGCAGGCTCCTCGTACTCTCAATTGCTCTCAGTGGGAGTGGGAGGGCTGTGATGCGTTGTGATGCATCGGAGTGTTTTCTGTGACAGGCGACAGGCTCCTGGAGGTGGACGGGGACAACCTGCGGGGCGTGACACACAAGCAGGCCGTGGAGTGCCTGAAGAGAACTGGAGAGGTACCGGATGCTTATATCCACCTCACACAGCACCATCGCAACCAAATCAACCAATACACAGCCTCCACAAACAAGTGCATCTCTCACCTTGGGCCAGCATGCTGCAGGGGCAGAGTGGCCACCTGATGACACACTAACCTTCAGTGACTTCAGGCAGTGGTTCCCCACCATTGGTCCTCAGGTCCCACTGTGTATACTGGTCTTTGCTCCTACGTATTCTAATTCATTAGGTGCGATTAAGCTGCTACCTCAATTCTGAACCACGCTTGTTATTTCTTCACAAGTAATAATAATCTATAAGGCCTTTTTTAAATTTAAGATATTGTTGTCATAGATTTGTTTGTGCCAGTAAAGAGAAACAAGTAAAGGTGTTTATTAGTTGGTTTAGTGGACCCAAGTGAACACAACTGAGATGGAGAAAGACTCTGTATTAACACAAACACAATTCAAATAAATTATTTCTCACATCATTTTGTCTATAAGGGAGTCACGGTAAACAATTTTTAGCAGACGTCAAATCCAGATCGGTATTGAATTGACAATCGATCAAACCGTATTAATTAAGAGCTCAGTTGAAATTGAAATCTGCAAATACAATGGGACCCCAGGACTAGGATTAGAGAACCCTGGCTTTGACTCTGTACATGTTGAGATGGGAATTCTGGCACAACCTGCACTGCGAGCAGCCCACGGGCTCAATATTCCGCTCTCGTTAACAGTCATTAACGAGCAGTATTTTTAATGTGATCTGTTGCGAGGGCTCCAACCGGCACTTGCTTGGTTATTGACTTACTGCGCAAGGGCATGCTACGGGTCATCACTCTGCGCCAGACCCCTCTCTGTCTGTCACGACAAAGGATTGTTTCATTTACAAGTTTGACATTGCCAGCAGCCGCCCTGTTCCAACGCCCGAGGACGATAGAGGACGGAGCCTTCTCAAATCCAAACTGACACGCGGCCGAAAAACATATGTTTACATTTGCTGTTATTTTTACTCGCCCTAATTAGATTTTCAGGGCTAAGACGGGCTGACACCCACTCGTGTGTGACATCACACCAGCACACTGCCTCGGAGAGGCGGGGCTTAATGACATATGCCCTTTAGCAGACGCTTTTATCCAAAGTGACTTACAGTACTGAATGCATACATTTTTCAGTACATGTGGCCCCAACGGGAATCAAACCCACAACCTAAGCATTGTCAGCACCATGCTCTACCTACTGAGCCACACAGAACTTAACAGTGTTCCATATCTGATTAGGTAAGCTATGGAAATGAGGCACAGGATGTTACATTGTAATTACATAATTCCACATTCGTGTTGAATTAAAGGGCACCATGGGCAAGTTGTCTAAAATAATTTTTTTCCCCAAATGTCATCATGTACCTAACACAAATATAATTGGAGTGGGAATTATTTTAAGTATTTTTAATATTTATTATTAATATTATTATTATTTTATTTTTTAAAAAAATATGTTTTACCTGGTTGTTTTAGGTGGTGAACCTGGTGCTGGAGAGGGAGACCATGTCAGTACCTGAGTCAGTCAGTGCCGAGAAGCAGATATCTCCCGTCACCCAGAGAGCCTCTACCATCAGGAGGGACAACCACCCTGCTGCCATTGCCGTGGAAACGCCCTTGTCTGTCAAGGCCAAGGACTACAGCTTTGTGTCAGACAGTAAGACGAGACAGTACAAAAATAGAAGAAACATCGCCAGTGAATGACAGACGCGTTGCTACCTCCCCGTATTCATGATTCATATTCATTCATTGATTCATAATCGTAATTCTTGTGCTACAGTGGATCAGCGTAATTCATAAAATATTTTGTATACTATAGTTCTGTATTATGGTAAACAATTAGATGCTATTAGGCATAATTATAATTAGGCCAGATCCTTTTTAAAAATGGAGCAAATGAGATAAACATTTTCCCAATACTATTATGAATATTGTTTGATTGAATATTGAATTAATATTATACATGTACAATTGTTGTACATTTTTAGATGCCTTCTTAAAATGTACATAGCTTTGGGCCTTGGGGTGGCAAGTTGACCACTGCAACCGTGGTTCGAAACCCAGCTGCGCCAGTCCAGCTCTGCCCAGGATCCCCGATCGGGGGCTCCGATTGGCTGTCCGCCCCAGGGGTGGGGGGGAGGGAGAGCCGACACGAGCTCGCTGAGAAGTGCGAAGGGCGTCCCTGTAAAGTAGGTGGGCTGGTTCCGTCTTGGAGGAGGCGGATCATTGCCGGCCTCTGGGCATTAGCTTGACCCGTAGTGATGGGCGGTGGGCTTGTGGGTGAGGGCGAGGAAATAGAGGGTACAATTGGCCACCAAATTGGGATAAAAATGCTATATTGAATAATGCTTATTTATTTTCTTGATGATTAAAGCAATGATCAAATTGTCAACGATGAAGAGTCCTACCATAGACCAATGCTGAAGGCCTCTGCCCGTGTCTTTGTGTAGAGAACACCTGGGAAATGACTCTGAGGAAGAACCCCAGTGGCCTGGGCTTCAGCTTCCTGATCTCCGAGCTGGATTCATCCGAGGACTTTGCGAGCGTCGTCCGGATAAAGAAGCTTTTCCCGGGACAGCCGGCGGAGGAGAGCGGACTGATCCGGCAGGGAGACATCATCCTGGCTGTCAACAGCGTGCCAGTAAAGGGACTGTCCTATCAGGTAAAAGGAAAGAATCACCTGGTCACCACTCAAAGCCTCTTTTTCCTAACGGTAACGTCAATACTTCTCGATTCACTGTGGCGAATCCTTTAATCGGTCATGTTGCCGAAACATTTGATGAGACATGCCGTTGCATGCAGTGATCGATAACATGGGGACAGTTTGAAAGGGCCTTCGCATATCGCGAAAAAACTGAAATATCAAAGAAAGTCACGCTATATCCATCGAACAGCTCCTTCTGAGGCGTTAAATGAAACACCTCAGGAAGGAGGGGAAGGCTCCGTACACCTGTGCCTTTAAAGAAAATCACTGGCACGTCAAGACCTCAAGACGACTTAAGACCTTAATCCTGGGTAAATTAGGTCTTTGTGCAACACAACAGGTCTTTCTGTCCCGTCAAACATATGGGATTAAATGACGGACCCTGTTTAGGAAGTGAGTCGGGGGAAAGCCTCTTGTGAACTCTGTGTGGATGGCCAGACAGCTCCCAGAATGCATTGCACAGACGGCCTATCATTTACTCCCCCGCAGAGAGTTCTTCACCTCCTGCGGGGCGCCCGGCCAGAGGTCACCCTGTCCCTCTGTCGCCCTGCTCCAGGTGTGCTCCCTGAAGTCGACGCGAACACAGTGGTAAGACACCATGGATACCCACTGCGCTAATAACGACACAACTGTGACTAGCTGTATTACCATGGAATGTTTGACTAGAGCAATCTCCCCATGTGTAAAGTAACCTAGAACCAAGAGCAGCCAATCCTTTTTCTGTTCTCCGAGCATAACTTGAGTTTTTACTACTTCATTTCGGTTGCGGTGTAGAATGGCCAGACCGTATGAAAATAAATAACTACCTCTTACAGGTGAGACCTCACCACACCACGCTGAGGTTGTGAAACCTGAAGGGAATGAATACAGTATACTGTAGTGATGAAATAGCCAGACAAGGGTGTAGTTGTAGAGGACGCTCTTTTCAGCAAGTCAGTACAGTTGGTGGACGTGATTTAATTGAACGTAAAACTGATTGTATACTTTGGGGGATACTGTTACTAAATAGTGTAGTAGTAGTGTTACAAGGTAACAAGTTAGAGGGTTCCTTTTAATGATATACTGTATTAGAATTTCTAATACTTTATGCATCTTTTCTGTGTTTATAGAAATATCATACAACTGTAATAGAAAGCCATTCATTTTTCAAATGTCCATGACTTTCCGCACAAACACTAGACATATCTGACACTCTCTCTCTTTTGTAGACTCCTGTTCCTTCCCCCACTCGGGAGATCAGATCCAAATCAGTGGACCTGCAGCTGACCGAGGTCACGCATGAGTTTAACAAGCTCCTGCTGCAGAAGGTCCAGGAGACCGCCTGGAGACAGACAAGCATCTTGGAGGACCACGAGGCCCAAGTGGAGCCCCAGGTGACACAGCGCAGCCCGGACAGCGAGCCAGAGGCCAAGACGCCCACCCCCTCACGCTCTAGCACCAGCAGTGACCCCGGGGACCAGGAAGCGGTGTTCACCACGCCCGATGAGGTGCCCTCCATAGCGCCGTGCTCTGCCCTGGGAGAGGAGCTAAGTGATTGCACAGTGTGTGAAAGGTAATGCCACTCACGCTGCAAATAATATACTGAACTTAATGCCGTTGGCTAAAGACAATGCACTATGTCCTACATTCCTTTGTCAGTCCAAGTATTGATTGTGAAAAAATAAACCTGAGGCACATACTTAAATAAAACACTACTTTCAGTGATTCTTGATTCATGATGTAATGAGTGATTCATGAGTGATTCATGGTAAAATAGAACAGCAAGTAAGTATGGACAAAGGCAGATCAAAATAGGCTTCTGGGCCGAGACAGGATAAATTGTCAAAAGCCCAGAAAGACATAGACATAGACCCCAAAGTCAACGTGCTACTCATTGAGCTACTACCCTTGGGTCAGCAACATGTGGTCCACAGGGATATACTGTATATGTGGGATGGGATATCCTGTGCATGACCCCAGAAGGTCCTGATTGGTTTGCCATTGTCTTTCTAAAATGTGGACTCTGGCCCTCGACATCACAACTCAATTCCATCCAAGCAGAAGCAGAACATGGAGGGGGCTCACTTGAAACTTGCTCGAGCTGCTGTTAGCTGTCGGCTTGGTTCGGCCTCTTTAACTTTCAGTGATATGGGCTCCTGACTGGCTCAGTCTGCAAAAATATAAAAATATAGTTTTATCCCCCTTTTTAAGTTTGCTGTTTTAAATGAGCTAATTATCCAGCCCCTGGATTTTGTAACCGTCCTCGGCCCACTGAGAGTCTGAATAGAAGCGTTCCCGGCTAACGGCGGAAAGCCGTGGGTGTTTCACAGTGATATTGATCGGTATTGGGGCCTGTGACCGCAGCACCGGCCGGGAGGACACCCCCACCTTTTCGGTGATGGGAAACGGGCTGGCCATCCTGGCAGACGAGGAGTACCTGACCATCAGCTCCACCTCGGAGAGCCCCTCAGCTGCAGCTCGGGCTCTCCCGGGGGCACCACGCTCACCCTGCAACCCGCCTCCGCCCCGCCCACCCCGGTGCTCCCGGAGTCCAAGCCCTCCTCCCAGAGCAACGACGCCTGGGAGCTGCTGGAGGAGGACGAGGAAGACCCGAGGAAGGTGAGACAAACGAAGGCACCCCGGGTACTCTGGCTGCCAAAGCTCAGGTGTCTGCAGGTGCGAATGGCATCCTGCCACCTTTTATTCATCCAGTATGGCTGAAGGCCTAATGTTCTGGTGCTGTTTCTGCTGTCTTTCTTCCCTTTTCTCTTCCTCCTTCAAAATGCTTGACAAGATTGCACATTTTCACTTGGACTGAGTCCACAGATCTGACTAAAATACTCGCATGTGCACAATCTGCTTGTCATGACTCATTGCCAGGCCCAGTCACTGTGGTCATGAAATATGATCTTTGTGTCAAATACCATTTGTTACCCAATGTGGGCACCAGACAGATTATTTTTACACACATAAGCATATATTCCCATGTTAATCATGAATTCCTGTGACATTACTCCTACGCACACAGAATTATCTCAATTATATAATACAACAACATAACACAGTGTATAATATTGTAATAATGAATATTACATTTTGGATTCCGTGGAAGATTACATGAGTGGATGGGGGACGGGCGTTGGGGAATTGTTTTTTGGCTACTTTGGGAGAAAAACGGGGAAAAATCATAACAAATATCAGCCTTATTTACATTTTATTATGTTGTATATTTTTCAGGCCAATCACAACCTTCACAGCATTACTGTACATTTCTGTTTCAGTGGGTATCTGAAATGCATCATCGCTTTAACCGGGTCATTAATGGCTCATTAATGCTTTCCTGTCCACCTGTTACACGGAGCAAGGTGTTGGTTATCCATCTATGGTCAGCTGACTTTCAACCAATTATGTGTGTTTGAACCCTGGGAGGGACATTTCTGTTGTGTCCTTAGGTTTTGTGGGCTAAATTCCTTGCTCATATGTGTGTGAAAAGTGTTCTTGGCTTAGGGAGTCTTCTAAACAAATAAGTGATGTAGTATACTCCTAATTTTGCACGTCACCATGACAATGGTAGCTTCTGCCCCCTCTGCTTGTTTAATGTTTGAAAGATCGCTCTGGGAGCAAATAGCATCATGCTGGAAATGTTTACACTCAAATAATTAGTAAAACTATGAGATTTATTATAGATGTAGGCTATATTATGTAGTTGAAAGCGTACCTTGACCAGTCTGTCATGGACTGAACCTCTTGAGCCGAACTCTATTAAATATTTGTACTGTACTTTGTTATTAATTTATTTATCAAAATCAAAGAATGCCCTCATGGCTTGGTGCTGGTGCTTGCAAAATGAAGAAGGCTTTTCTTTCTCCTCATTTCCCTCCACCAGGGCATGATGAAGGAGTTTGAGCTGAATGTGACGTTGACCAAGTCTTGGAGTGGCAGTTTCGGGTTCACCATTACACGGAGTAAACTGGACAACTGCTACTACATTCAGGAAGTTGTGGACAATCCCGCCAAAGCGGATGGTAGATTACGAGCCGGAGACCGGCTGATCACGGTACGGGAATTACCGGCCCATTTCAGTTTTTTTCCCGACCAGGTGACATTCAATCGAAAAAATGTCAGGTCAAGCTTTTTGTCTTTACATTACATTTACATTTTACATTTTAAGCATTTAGCAGATGCTCTTATCCAGAGCGTTACAAGATGTGCCATTTCAGTTTCAGTGCAGTAATACAGCAATAGACATCAATTGCAGTGACATTCACTGGGAAGGAAAAGGTTAGTGTAATTTAAAAAAATTTTTTGGAGTATAGCAACAAGTAAACAGTCAATTTAGCTTTTCAGTGGTCTTTTTTGTTTTTAAGATTGATTCCGCGGTTTAGTATCTATAAGTATTGTCATGGAAATTCTACTATTCAAAGGAAGCGAGACTGTGATCTTAAAGTTCAAAAAGTTTTATTACTGTTTCGAAACAGGGAAGCAGTCTAACACTCTCGCATGAAGAGTATCTCAGAGTATCTCCGACGAGACAAAGGAGATACAAATCTATACAAATTTATTCCATGAGAAACTGCTATTGTAATGCACAGTTTTTTCTTGTTCGCTTACGACGTTGCAGGTGAACGGACACGACATGACAGATGTGACAGACGACGTTGCCATGACGATCTTGCGGTCCGCTCCCAAACGGCTGAAGATGTACTTGGGGAGGGCGGTGCAGAACCTGCGAGCCCCTCTGCCCCCTGACAGCCTTCCAGACATCACCCTGCACAAGACCCCCACAGGACAGCTAGGTGAGCACGGCCATTTGGGGGTTTGTGATGCAACGGAGGTCTGGTCTGGGAGCTGGGGGACATTTTACTCGAATTTGCCATGGATAGGCAAATACATGTTATTATGGGGGAGGTTAGGGGTCATGTAAAATTAAAAAAACATTTAAAGTTCTGTTCTTCCACTTCATACTTTATCATCATTCTCATCTGAATGAATAGATAACAGTCCACATGTTTCACTGAGATTTAACACTGACACAGAAGTATCAACTGTGTATTTATCCCAAATCTGATCAAGGACATTCTGAATTGGTTAAGGCCGATGTCTCTTACTCGCAGTGTGTTAATACTAGATACAGTGTCGTAACTTGTTCAACATGCAGAGACTGTTTTCTGTTATTTAGCTGAATGTTGCCACCGCCTCAATATCTGTCCAGACCTCATCCAGTCATTACTCTGAGGGCTGCGCTTTACCTGGCATTGCAGGTATAAAGCTAACAGGGGGGATTGGCAGCAAGTGGCAGGGCATTTACGTTCTGGAAGTGGTGCCGGCCTCCCCCGCCAGCGAGGAGGGCAGCATTCAGCCCAACGACAAAATCCTCTACATCTGCGGCAAGTGCACCATGGGAATGACCCTGGAGGACGCAGTGAACGCCTGCGAGTCCGCCTCGCGGAAAGTCAAGCTCAAGGCCACCAGGTGACCGCTCACTGCAGCGACAGATACGATTCATGTCCAGTGCACCTGCACAGGGATGTCTGACTCTTCTATTCTGTGTCTCTTGTTTAGAGATGACCAGCCTGTGACCCCGAAGGGGAAATGGAATGGTATGTTTTCAGATGTTTATCTCATTAAGCCTTGGTAAAATATCCAGGCAAAATGACTTTAAAATGATACTTTATATATATTTGTTTTTTTAATAGCCTAGCAAAATCCAGTTCCATGTAATTGTGTCTTGTTTTCTATTAAAGGCAGAATTGTACGCGCGCACACGCTTAGGCATGCGCGTGGTAGGTCAGGCCTGTTCATATTCTCCCATCTAGACAATAAGGAATCAAGATCAATAAGGAAAATAATTACTGCTGGCAAAGATGCCTTTCTCCCCCACGCGTCTGCGTCGCTACGTTCTTTAGCGGGCAAGTCCGTTGCTCACCAAATCAGCCAGCGTGTCTATTTAACCTTCCCCTGGGCTAATTAAGCGCTCGGGCTGTCAGAATCTTGGCCCGTCTTTCTCGCAGAAAGGAGGCGGCTACTCGGCTCAAGTGGGCTGACTCGCAGACGATAGATTTAACTCTAGTCAGAAGTGACATAAATGAGACAAAAAGCTGCTCCAGTCGCTGCCAACCCGGCCCTGGCGTCAGTGAACGCTTCATTGCTCGCGTCGACATTTGGAGCGTGGTGTCAGTTTTTATTAGGAAACCGCCCTCCCCACTTCATTCCAAAAGTGTTGACTTTTGCTCATTTACACCTAGTGCAGTAACGGCTGCGGCAATGGAAAAAAAATCCACGTTGAACACATGACATTTTGGGCACGTGTATATATACGGGTTCGCAAACTGTTCCCGATATGAATTTAGCTATGTATCAATGTGTCAATGTAAATGTGTGTACACTGCATGTGTTGGCAAACGGAGTGATTGACAAGCATTCTTTCAGGGAATGTGTTTTGGTTCAATCTTTTTTTCCATGTTTGTTTTATAAGGTGACACCCCATCTGAATGTCTCTATTTACAAGACAAGCGCATTTTCTGTCTGTGTTTGGGGTTTGAAGGAATTAATACATATTTTATACTTTAGGACAGATCATTTTTGAAATATATATTTTTGCTGCAAATATAGTCATTTATTAAAAACCATAATTAAAAAATAATAATAATGAACTCTTACTGTGGGTACAAAATCACACAAAAAGGAGAATGTTTAAAAACGGATCTTAGGTTATATATCATCAAGTATATTTAAGACAATGTACAGAAGTATAACCAGGGTCTGTAACTATTATTTGTAGCCTATACTTTTTAATGAGAGAAGTTTTTTCTCAAATAGTTAAAAAACGATTAAAAATGAGCACAATATACCATTACCATACTGTCAAGTTGAATTCAAATCCATGTTCAAATCCAACAAAACCAAAATTGAGAGTTTACAGTTGTGGTGTTGATTCAAATTAAACCACTCTCTATATGTATATATTTCTGTAATACAGTATATTGGTTCAAAATAAAAATAAGTGCATCATATATTATGAAATAATATTGCAAGTTTTGCATCACGGAACAGGCTGCATAAAAATAGCATGTATTTGATCCTTTTAAGATCCACTTTTGAAAAAAAGTTTTATCTGGTGCTACTGTAACACAAAATGCACATCTATATTGGTTATTTGTTTCTCAAGTGTGTTTGAAACATGTTCTCAAACCATATGTCCAGGTTTATTTGAATGGAAGAAGGACATCAAATTTTTCCCTCGATCCGAGGAGCAACGCCCTGCGGAACGGGAGGCGGAAAGCAAGGACGGTACGGAATCTGGTTTCTCCCATTTATTGTCTCTCCCATGTAGTATTACTCCCCCGTTGACAGATTGAGCTTGTCTGGCGCAGGGGCACCTCAGAGCGGGATTAATTATTAGCAAGCCCTCTACCTCCACCGGGGTATTGAACTGCACACTGCGCACTATCCATAAAGCCAATTTGTGTAGTCCACGCAAGCAGCGCCGGGAGTTGCCGGGAGACGGCTAGGCGGGAGGTCGCGCTTGAAAAGGGAGCGCGTTCACCTGGTGAAGAGTCTTGTTCATCAACACTTCTCTCACGAGACGGCCGTAATGAAATGGACGTCATCTCTTCCCTTGTGAAATGGCTGCGGAGAAAGGATTCTATTGTGAGTTCCAGACTTGTTTCAGATTTTGATCGCAAGCTGTCTCTGATATGTTTGGGTATGAGATGTCTTACGGTGATGCTGGCGTAGTGTCAGCTCCGTAGGTCTTTTACTCTCTTGTTTTCTCAGATAGCCTTGTATGTACGTTGGCGAAAATATTTGTGGTTGCTGTACTTTCATGAATCACATCAAAGGGTTTGCTTTCAGAAGAAAAGAGTACTTCTAATCTGAAATTAATTAGTAATTAGTGTCTGGAAAAAAAGTGTTTAGGTGAACGTACCAGGCACAAACTGAGTGGCTGTCCCTTTATGAATGTATTTATTTCTAAATGATTGGTAACTGTATTCTTTGCCTTAGGCTTAACCATGTTTTATTAACCAGGTGCCTAATATAATGAAGACTCCCTTGACATGTGAGAGACCTGAGAGATCGTACTCTTTACCAGGCGACGCCAAAACGAGTATCAGTGACCAGACATCATGAAAGCAGTGCTTAACATTAGCTTGACCTTTAGTCACTCTCTCAGCTCTTCTCTATCGCCACACATGGGCGTGTTGCAAGGCCTGCCATTGTATGCCTTCTTTTCTCTCGCTCTCCAGCCAAAGACGTGTCCGAGGGCGGTGGGAAGTTCAGGCGGCGTCTCTCGGTGACCTCTGAGCAGGAGGTAACTGTCCCTTCCTTTCATCCAGGTGACACCACCTGAAAGCCGATCTCCCCCCCCTGTAATCCGCCATTGTCCTCGGACACAATAATGGCCCAGCGAGCCTTCATCCTCCCTTGATTCATGCATGAATATTTCACCGGCCTTTCCTTCAAAAAGGTGTTACGTCACCTATGCTATCAGCACCGGGCCCTTTTAGAAAGCTGTTTAGGGATTTGACATCTTGCCCTGGACTGTTCCACTGAGTATTTTGTTCTGCATAATGGTTTGTGGGGGAGCGTGCAGTGAGCGGGCATGCCCCCGCCTAGCATAGGGACATTTCCCCCCTGGACTGAGGCTGTAGGGGCAGGGTCCTGGGGGAGAGTAACCCACCTATCCCCTATCCCCCCCCCCCCCATGTCCCCCTCTCTGCAGAGCTGCATTCTCCAGGTGGACTTTCAGAAGCCAGAAAGGGGGGGGCTGGGGTTCGCCCTGGTGGGCGGGGTCAATGGGAGCATGCTCCGTGTGAAAGAAATCTGCTCGGGCAGCTTAGCCCAACAGGACGGGAGACTGAGGGCGGGAGACATACTGCTGGAGGTAACCTGTCAATCACCGTCAATAAAGAGTGGGGTGTTGTTAAAGGACATAAAGAGCAAGCAGACAATAGGGTTCGCCGTTTAAACAGACCTGTCATCATCATTACTTTTTAAAAAAAATTTTTTACCTTTATTTATACAGGTAATCTCATTGAGACATGGGGGTCTCATTCTCAAGAGAGACCTGGTCAGACAGCAGCAGCAATTATACATACAAAGTTATAGACAGACATAACATTCAATACAGAGACGAGGTAAAAACAGATCGAAGTGTAAAAGTGCTAAGGTAACCGGATTTTAACTCCTATGTACAAGAGCAAACCCCCACAGACGCTCTCTCCAAATTACATAAAAGTAGCTTAAAATCTCCAAGGGGAATCAAGCTAGACAGCTTCAGTTCCTGCTGTAATGTTTTGTTTTGTATGCAAGCATTAAAATACTCTTACACACTTTGAGGATTTATTTTGTTACATCCTACAAATGCATAAAGATGGGGGGAAAGGTTAAGGCTAGTAAATATGCAAAATGTATAATAAAATATTTGTTTATACAATGTTTTCAAGATAGAGTTCTATTATTACATAATTTGTCATGAAAGGAATTAAGGGGAAACTTTGCCACTCGTATAATGTGAAACTGCATGCATGGTACACAGTATGATGCAAGATATATTTGTAACTTGACAGTTAACACCCTTTTCCTACTGTAAGAAAATACCCATACAAGCACAGAGTTCAGCAAGGGAAATGGTATCTCTAATACAGGTGCTGTTGTGTGTGTCTGTGCATGTGTGTGTGTATGTGTCCATGTATGTGTGTGTGTATGTGTATGTGTGTGTGTGTCTGCAGGTGAATGGCATCATCGTGTCAGGACTGAGCCACAGTAAGGTGGTGGATATCCTACGGAAAGCGGAGGGCTCCGTGCAGCTGACTGTCTGTCGGGACATCCTTCCCCAGAGCAGCACTCCGGTCAACCCCTCCCCCGAAGCCCCAGCTGAGGGTTCGCCTGGTGAGCTCACCCCTGAGGCATGCCTGGGAAGTGTCTCGAGCCGTAGAGTCACAACCTTTTGTCATCGCTATTACCACCGTGAAATCCGAATAGTTATATGGGGTCTTACTAGTACAAGGCATTATTTTCCGGTTAAAATGGTAACAGTCAGTTAACGTTGTGGTTAAGACGTTATGTAACTAATCACTTTGAAATTATATGTACGTTTTCTGAAAGAATTTAGAAAACTAACTCCAGGGAAATTGTTTAGTTGGACATACCAAGCACACACCATGTAAACAGCTCTTAGAGGGCAGATTTAGAATTTCATGGCACAACCAGTAAAACATTTCACTTTGTCATTCGTGCAAACATAGGAGCTTGAAATATGTTTAAGTTCACACATGCTTTTGTGCACTTTTGCTTTAAACAGAAATCACCATAGAAACAGTGATAGAAGAGGATCTGGCAGCCTTACAGCCCGCAGGGAGTGACGCAAAACGAAGAGACTCTCACAAGAGTTTTGAAAAGGTAAAACAGACACGTCTGTCCGCTAACTGCAGAATATCGCATAACAATCAAATAATATAACCACATCCTCGTATTATTGTCACATTAGGATATAGACGCATGATCATGGATGTATGCTTCTCCTATGTTTTTGTGCCAAATGATCCTTCTCGCCGAAAACGTTCATACCTTCCCGGGGATATGGCTGGCTTTACCTTGACGATCGAACATAAATATACCTGACCGTTCCACGGTTAAATGACTGGCAGTCCGGGAAAATATGTCACATCACAAAATGGCTTCTTTGTATTCGATGACCTCGTCACTTTCCAGGGGCATAGACTTAACTACGCCCAGTGAAAGAACGACCCTAGAAATGCCGCAAACAACGGCGAGGAGAGTAACCCTTTAAAAAGAGCCAGACTGGCACAAACGGCTGGCCAGGCGTGAGGCCCGCGGCGCCGGTGGCGGCAGGAATCCATAAAATTAATTAACGGCGCCTCATATTTCCCCCTGCGGAAGAGAGAGGCTCGAAACTCAGGTGACAACAGCTCGCAGAGTGGCGATGGAACACTCCCACGCAATGACCGTCACGCAAACCTGTGGACTCTCCCGCCCCGCAGGGAAGCCGAAACTGTACACCCTCTCCTGAGAAGTGCTGCCCTTCGCTGTGCGTTTCAGACATGCTGCAGGAAGCCTCCGAAAGGTAGGACCACCACCCTCCTACCTCCCCCGCTCTGTTTCACAATCCTCCTGAAACAACTTTAGAGATGACAAGACATTGTGGCACTGTCGCCTAATCTATCTGATCTAGCTAAGTTGCAGATTGCTCTTGCGCTTGAAACACATTTGTTTAGTGCAGAAATAGCTATTTTCAGAAATTCTGATCTTGCCTTGCATTGTCTCTAGTGAACACTATATTGATCAAAGTGACACTTTTCTTTAAGCTGTTACTGTTCAGTGTTAGAATACAAGCCAGTGTTGTGTCTTTGATTGATTAACATCACAATCATGGTATTCAGCTAAATAATCCTGTTTATTCCCATGTTGGGAGAGACAATGTTTTGCATGTTGTGTAGTCTGGCCTTTTGCGACTGGCGAAGCTTACCTAGGTCTACTCTGAGTGTCGTGAAAAGCCTCAGTGTTTTCCACAAGGGGGCAGCAGAGAGCCACTGATGTAACACAAACCTTTTGTTTTACCAATGACATAAAGTCAGGCTGGAATTAAAGGAGAACCGAGCTGAAAAAGTTTGCGATTTGATACGTTACTCCTTACCTTTCAAACTGTATTCCTATCCCTGTCTAGATTTATGTCTCAACTGGAACACGGTAATCTGAAACTGATGGGTCAGCATTAAAGTGTCAGTATCGCCCAGGGAAAGACCCGCACGTGACCTCTAAGTTATCTGGTTGAGCTGAGAGCAGGCACAGGGCATGTGGTGAGCTCTTCAGAAGATCAGTCGGTCTGTACAGTGACTCTGTCCCCAAACACCCCTAAACCCTCGCTGTGATTAGTGGCTGACCTGGGAGTAAACCCTTGCAGATTTTTGCCCTTCCTACGCTGTGGGGCACCCTCGCTATGGTGGATTTGCGCGTACATGAGAGCACAAAACTGCCTAGCGGAAGTAAGGGCCTATGAGAATAGCATAGTGGGAGGCCGTAACGATTCGATTCGGACACAGCTTTACATCTTCTGGTGACGTTGATGCACTGAGGAGCCACTTCAGTTACAGATTACTGGGTTCGATTTGGCACTAAAAGGTAAGGGACGGACAGATTTGGTATCTGGTTTCTGATTTGCTTTCCACGCTGTTCTCCTTTAAGTCAAAACCTATGATCCATGTAATTGGTGGTCACCAATTACATGTCTGTTACAATTAGCAGCTTTTCTACCTTCTAGGTGGAAAAATCGCAGGAAAATCCACCTTGCGTGAATTTCACCACGGAACGGTAGCAATGTGGTCAAGGTCTCTCCTCATTCCCGCCCCGTCCCCCTTCAGGACTCTACCCCAGCAATTGCACCAAGACAAATCTGTGAAGAAAAAGGTCAAAGGTCACTCTGATGGCTGGAGCAGTGACGACAACGATGACGATGATGAAGAAGATTCATCTAAACCTTCCGTTCAGGAGCCGATGCCTCTCACAGGTAGAACTCCTATGTTCGGCCATTCGCCTCTAGGAAGCGAATGTCGGCGGATCCAAGAGGCAACATATCAGAAAACGTATGCTGATAATTACAGTGAACCATTTCTCACACTGTGTGCTGGGAAAATATGGAAAACCTGTTCTTCCCAGACTCCAGCTGTGCGCCAAACAGTACGTGACTTCGCTGTCTTGTGTTTATTTTATGCAACGGTAAAAATGTTAATGCTATGAAAGCTGTCATCATTGTGTTTTCTTGGGATATTTATGGGTCAGTAATATCAAGTTCCCATATGAAAACACGTGTTTGCTTTCAGACTGACGCTAATGAGAGGGTTATGGAGTCTCACCTCGTGAGTGTTCACGAGAACAAAACAAAAACCACCATTCGATTCGGAGTGACGCAACACACAGTTCCTCAACACGTCGCCCGCGGTCATGCACGAATGCATGCAGGATGCTTTCCCACGGTGGCTTGCTAATCCCACTAAAATCTTTCTCATGCTCATGTTGTGACCATCTTCTGCATTATGTTTTGCTGTTGATGAGTACAAAAGGTGAGATTAATGCGCATGACATAAAGACTAGAGGATCTACGCAGAGCGCACTCTAAACCAGAGAGACTCTCCAGTATGTACCCCCCAAATGGAGCCGTTTGAGTAAAGAGGTAGATTCTGCATGTCCCTCCAAATCAAACCCCATTTTGGAATTCACATGTGCCACAGAATTTGAAAAGTAACTGCCATTTGAAGAGTAACAATACACTTAACCCCTGTAGAGTGCAGAAGAGCACTGCGTGCGTCATGCCCATCTACAGTCTCTTGAGGCCAGCTTGGCATTGACATTCTTTATGTACTTATAACGCTTACCGATTTTTCCTCTCCGTTCTTAACCAGGTACCCCGATAGTCTCTGAGGAGCAACTGTCCGACCTGGCACTGATAAGCCCTTCCAGGAGCGGCCAATACTCCGGGTCAAGGGTCAAAGCTCTCATTCAGATCCTGCAGCATCAACTGGACCAGCAGGAGCTGGTCAAAGAGTTCATGGTGCTGTGCCTTCGTCCTCTCTCCCTTACACTACAGTTCTGACAGACCCCTTTACCCAGGGTGCCCTGCACGGCTCACCTGACAAGCAGTTCAGGCGATTTCGCTAATTAATGTGTACAGTTTGGATTATCTGAGCAACGGGTGTAAAACTCCTTGCCCGAGGGTACCACGGCATTGTCTCCACCCTTGTTCCAAATCAGTAACTCTGAAGTCCAAGAACCGGCGCTGTGATAATCGGCACGCCCCATGTGGTCCTCCCTCAGGCAGTCTCTCGTTGGCCAAAACCTCCACCTCCATTCATACTCTGCCGATTTCTCCATGTAGTTCGTAAAATGTGTATCTAAACACATTTATCGCCAAGAAAAGCCCTCTTTATTAGGGGAATTAGAAGGCAGCGAAGCAGGGAAATGCACTGAATGCTACCCAGTTGACCAGTCACACAGGGTAGCGGGCTCCATAATGGAAAAATAACAGTGGAGGTCAGTGTTTTCATTCTCTTTTTACGGCTCGCCTTCAGTTCCTGTGTTTTGTACTGGCTTTCATTCGCTGTTTTCATCGCCGCTCCGCAGCGCCCAAGCCGTGAGAAAGCCCTCTCAAACCACGGGGAAAAAAGGGCAGAGAGAATGCCAGGCCATATAGAATTAATGAGCTTAAACTGTAATATTGGGATTAAACCAAGAGAATGTGTTATTGTTCTCCCTAGGCTCTGGAGCATTTGAAACCCTCTGACAACTGCCTTGTTGGAAAAGCACCTGAAAACCGGGAGAAAAATCGATACCGGGATATCCTGCCTTGTAAGTCACCTCTAAAAGCGTATAATCTGCGGGTGGAAGAGCGGCTGCCAACAGTTTCAACATTCACTTCTCACCTTAATCCTTCGTCTTATTATTTCCCATATTTAAGTTGTTTTTTTTTCCGGCTTGTTAACTTTGATTCTCACCTAAGCAGCATTTATGTGTGTGCACCTCACCACTATTGACAAAACATGGAGTGCCGAGTTGAATTGTTTAGTCTCAGCAGACCGAGACAACAGCTTCTGCAGGGAGAAGGACGTCATTGTATAGACTTACATGCTGGCAGCCGAGCGTCTGGCCCAGCGCAGCGCGGCAATGAAATGAAACACATCCCATCATGCGTCAAACCATACGACGCCGGTGCGTGTAACCTTCCTGCACAAAGTTTTGACATTACGTCTCAATTCCTCCAAAGTTTTGGCAAGTCCTACCGCGCAAATAAGCGAATCTTCCACTTCCGAGGCCTAGCGACTGTTCAGATGTGCTCAAAGGTGAAGGGGAGGACGCACTGAGGTGTCGGTCAAAACGAAACAGTGGTCGTGGTCGTGGTCGTGAGATGTACCGGTTGCAGGAAGGCGCACGAGGGTCCGTTCGCTCTGCCGGCCGTCGCGCTCCATTCGGGACTCCCCGGGAGAAAGGGAGCCCCCCGCCGCCCAAAGCGCTAGAAAGGGGCAGGCGGCCCACAATGCAGCGGTTCATGTGCACGAGGGGGCTGCAGACTGCGCTCGCCCGCCCGGACGCTCTGTTTGTTTATTGTAGCGGCCACTCACTGGCCTTCTGTTCTGAGTAAAGAGCAGGAGGCCCCGGGCCTTAACGGCTGTTATTACTGGACGCAGTTCAAGGAGCGCCGTGTTCTGCGGGAAGCCCGATGCCACCCATTGTGCCAGTAATTCTGCAGGCGTTTCGCCGTTCGTCGAGAGTCGATCAACCACCCCCCTAACCTCCCCCCAGTCTTCCCGCCATTTCAACGTGTTTTTACAGGCAGCTGCTGTCAGTGTGTAGCACGTAGGGCAGAGGGATCCGTCCTGGCCTGGAGGGGGAATGTAAGAAAAGAGCTCCAGGCGTGCTCCTCTCGTGAGAGGGGCTAGCTAACTCGCCCGGCCGCCCGCTGATCTGAGCGTGGTGCCGCAGCAAGCTACGCCGCGGCCAGGGGAATAACGCTGAGCACTAATCTCCCATCCATCACATCACACCTCGATCCTGGGCTGCCTTCTTTTGTGCTGCGGCAATTTTCCAGATCGTTCTAGCCTAGAGGAACAATCAGTTTTTTATTCGTTCACCAAAGGATAGCATATTCATTACATACCCCTGGAAGGCCAGCACAAGTTTGCATTGTTTTCTGGTTGAATTCATCGCAATGTTCACTAGTAAAATAACTGCCGACCACCTCATAAAAAAAAGTACAACTACCCAAAAATCTCATTTTTGACCTGCATGGTGCAAGTACTTTTTTATTTTCCATTTTTAAAACAGCACTGGGATGTTTCTTGAATGAATAAATGTGGTACACTTGTAAGTAATTTTTTTATGTAAGAAGATATTCACATTATTTTGCTCTTATAAAAAGGTAGATTACTTTGTTTAATGTTACACATACGGGAATAAAGGAAACACCAACATAAAGTGACTTAATAGGGCGTTGGGCCACTATGAGCCACCAGAAGAGCTTCAATGTAAAAAAGACATTGTACTACACAACGTAATGAAAATTCAGCAATCACAGAAAGGAGAGCAAAGGTCACGTCGATGAGCTCAGGTATACTGGATAACTATGAGCTGCTTGTAGACAATTACCATTCAAAATCAATATTTCCATGTAACTTAAGCTAGCGTTGTCAAAGGGTCTGCAAATGTACTGCCTCAGCCCATCGGTAATGAGTACAATGATTAGTTGACGCAACCATGGCACGAACAGCCGTCAGCTTAGATCTAGTTACCACTTTGGGAGAAGGGGGCACGCAGTCTTTACACAATGGGCTGGTCTCACTCCTCCGTAACTCTGGCAACAACAAAAAAGCTCTTCCAAATAGAATATGACTAATATGTACGATACAATACAATACAAAAAGCTGTTATATAGCCCTCTTCATGCGAACAACCCAGGGAGCATTACAAAGCGTGTTTTACATGTAACTCAAACACACTCTTTTCTTACAGTGAATTGACAAAACTAAGGTGGGGGGGGCTCAAAGGAAATGGGAATGATACCCCCTGTTCTTGTGGGGGGTGGGGTTGGGGGGGGCAGAAACCTTCCAACCTTCTGGTTCTCCCCCAGTTCCCTAACCAGCACACTCCGACCTCTGCTCACAGATGACAAAACACGTGTCCCAGTGGGAGAGACTCAGGAGTACATAAACGCCAGCTACGTCAGGATGCAGGTGGGGACGGAGGAGTTCTTCTACATCTCGTCCCAGGGCCCGCTGCCCGGCACGCTCGACTGCTTCTGGCAGATGGTGTGGGAGAGCCAGTCGGACGTGATAGCCATGATGACCCAGGAGGTGGAGCGGGGCCGGGTCAAGTGCCACAAGTACTGGCCGGAGAGGCCAGATGAGCCCATGGACACCGCCCAGTACCACCTGGTCCTGGACAACGTCCAGATGCAGGACTACTTCCACGTAAAGATTATCAAAATGGTGGAGAAGAAGGTGAGCTGAACCTCCCGCGTGCCGTTTGTTCGGCCTGATTCATCCTCACGGGTATAAATCAATGCCCTCAGAGTGCCGCATGAAGGAATCGCGCTCTCTGGCTCGTTAAGGAAAATCTTGTTTACTTATTATGTCATTCAACAGTTGCTCAGCGGTCCGGGGCAGCTTGAGATGTTCCGCAATTTCAAATTAAAACAAAAAAATGCATTTGAGTGCATTATAAATACGTAGCTTCTGTTGGAATGTAAATATGATTAGCCCTTGATGAATTAGACATGGCTCAACTTAAAAACAAGCTGCGAAACAGGATCTGCTCAGGGAAAAACCGTGGATTACGAGAGGGATTATTGATCAAAGAACATAAAAGGCATTAAATAAGGCATTAAGAGAAGGGAAATTAAAGAGTAGAGGAAATGGTGAGGTAATGTTTACAGAGGTGTGTGTGGGGGGCACAGCGGAAAAGTAATCTCTTACATTGCTTCAAGTATTAAATGCAAAGTAAACTTATGGAAATACAGATACTGTATTGTATGGCTCCCCAATACCCAGGAAACCAGGTAAGGAGGGTTAACGGCTTTAATTGATCAATGAAGGGCTGAGTAACACTGAACACCAGCACGTCCTGTGGCCCTCCAGGACCAGAGTTCGGGGAGCCGTGCTGTAGAACGTTTTGAAACATTAGAAGGAATATCTGTGTAGCTGCACTGGAGTCTTGACTGCGGTTTGGGCCCGTTTCAGACCGGACACACGCACTTGGTAAAGCACATGAAGTTCCCCACCTGGCCTGACCACGGCACGCCGCACTCCTCAGAGCAGCTGGTGCGCTTCATCCGCTACATGAGGGCGGCGCACGCCAGGGGGCCCGTCATCGTGCACTGCAGCGCCGGCATCGGCCGCGCAGGCGTCCTCATCTGCACCGACGTCATCCTCGGCCTCATCGAGAGGGACCTGAGCGTGAGCACCTTAACCCCCATTCACCTGCGGGCCAGGGCTCTGCTCTGTCTGTCTGTCCTCTCTGAGTCAGCCAGGGGTCTGCTCTGTCTGTCTGTCTGTCCCCTCTGAGTCAGCCAGGGGTCTGCTCTGTCTGTCTGTCCTCTCTGAGTCAGCCAGGGGTCTGCTCTGTCTGTCTGTCCTCTCTGAGTCAGCCAGGGGTCTGCTCTGTCTGTCTGTCCTCTCTGAGTCAGCCAGGGGTCTGCTCTGTCTGTCTGTCCTCTCTGAGTCAACCAGGGGTCTGCTCTGTCTCTCTGTCTGTCTGTGTTCTCTGAGTCAACCAGGGGTCAGCTCTGTCTGTCTGACCTATCTGAGTTAGCCTGGAGTCTGCTCTGTCTGTCTGTCTGTCTGTCCTCTCTGAGTCAACCAGGGGTCTGCTCTGTCTGTCTGTCTGTCTGTCCTCTCTGAGTCAGCCAGGGGTCTGCTCTGTCTGTCTGTCTGTCTGTGCTCTCTGAGTCAACCAGGGGTCTGCTCTGTCTGTCTGTCCTATCTGAGTTAGCCAGGGGTCTGCTCTGTCTGTCTGTCCTCTCTGAGTCAAGCAGGGGTCTGCTCTGTCTGTCTTTCTGTCTGTTCTCCCTGACTCACCTGGGGGAAGGGGTCTGCTCTGTCTGTCTGTCTGTCTGAATCAGCCAGGAATCTGCTCTGTCTGTCTTTCTGTCTGTCCTCCCTGATTCACCTGGCGGGCAGAGGTCTGCTCTGTCTGTATGTCCGTCCTGCCTGAGTCACCTGGGATGGTCTACCCCTGCCTGTCTGTCTGTCTGCCCTCCTGTACTCAGCCATGGGTGTGCGCTGTGTGTCTATGACTCCTTCAGCTCTGTCAGGTGACCCCACATTACCTCAGCACACACATACCCTGTTGTTTTGTGTCCACAGATAAACGTGAGCGACATCGTGAAAGAGATGAGGCTCCAGAGATACGGAATGATACAGACCAAGGTACACTTCAGGAGGATTAAAATACTCCTTTCACCGTAACTCAGAAATGGTCTCAGCTGTGAAAACAACAAAATAAATTTACATCTTAACAATTCGTCATTCCTTAGTCCCCCCAATTACCAAGCACGTATGCCTGTGTGGAGCCAGGAATCCTTACCACTCGAGCCACTTCCCCGGCTACCTGCTAATTAAATGTATAATTCCTCATTTAAACGTCCTTTAATTAGCCGTCCAAAGGGATCTCTGCTTACTTCACCGCAGAAAGTGTTCGATTTTCCTCCCTCTAAATATGATATATAGGCCCTAATAAATCCAACAGACAGTGGCTCGTTATGGCGAGGCTTTAATAATGGAATTACCATTCCCTCTCATTCTAGGAACAGTACCTCTTCTGTTACAAAGTCTGGCTGGAGGTGCTCCAGAGCATCCTGATACTTCACGGTAACCGCTGGCAACAGGAGAAACCGTAGTAAATCAAATCCATTTTCCACAACTATTGTTCCCCCAGTTCCCAAGGAAGAGACTTTGTATAAATATATATTTTGTAGGCACATATCTATTTGTATGGTTTTTTTTTGTAATCATCAGATTTTAATTTCCTGACTAAAACTGAAGTGTGTTTGTTTGTAATGAAGGTCAAATCTGCAGTGGCTGAATGTTTTGTATTGCCACTTTTAAAATGTGTGATAGTGGGCAGACGTTTCATACACAGTGCAGCGTCTTTGTGTGTCCTGATTTATGTGCTGATGCACAATGTTTGATCCAGAGCACTGATCACATAGCCGTTAGGGGCTCTTTGTCATCTTGCCTTGAAAGTTTCGTTGGAAGGATGCTGTAATGAATTAAAAATGCTATTACTTTTTTCATTCGTCATGTTTAATCACCCCGTGAATTTAAATTTAGCCTGTAGTTTTTGTACATGTACTTTTCATTTACAGCGATCATTTAAAATATGTAACTTTGTTTTTCTTTCTGGCACTACGTAACACCGTACAGCACATGTGTTTTGTTGTATGTAATTGTATCAAAGTTCCGATCATTTCAATATTTGATTTAAATCTTAACCTACTGTACTGTTTTTATATGGTGAATTAAGTGCTTTTGTGTTCACAAGAAGATTGTAAACAGCTTTTCTTAAAAGGGAATGCTTTGTAGTTTTTTTTTTTGTTTGTTGCTGCAATACAGTTGTTAACTCTCTATGAATGCTGTGTCTATAGATTGTATGACAGCCACCAAAGGGGGGGAATAACGTGCCTTACAAGCTAACAAAATCTGTGCAGCTTTTTGGATAAGTTGCAATAGCAATACTTTCCGGTAGCAGCATCAACAAACAAACATGTCTGAACATGGCACTGTATGCTTCTCCGGGTGTGATCAAAAATGCCGGTGTATGTGTGTGCTCGTTTCCCAGAGCTCATTAGTGGTGACCTCAGGTATTTGCAGCTTCAGACTTGCAATATAACAGTTATGCAGATCAGTCAGATATATTATCCGGGCACATGATGTAATGACACATGCAAGTCAACAACGTGTGCTCTATTTGTAGTGTTTGCACTGACAATCCCGTAATGCCCCATTTACATAATGCAGTAATTCTTGAGCAAACAATTGAGAGAGAGACATGTTAATATTGTGACATCATCAGTTGATCCTAACGTACTGCTTCTTCACAGGTATTTTAAATCACGTTGTCACACCCCACAAAATTGTGAGGTGTTCAGCGGAATTCCGGTATACCGCATATTTCAAAACCGATGAATGATTGCCTTTTCGAGTATGCGTTTAACTCGCAGTAGGAGGGGCCGTGCTTTTAAGAGCATGTGAATACTTCCTGTCCTTCATTTCTATAAGATGTATATGACTGAAACATGGATTCATTATTAAACTTTTTGTTCTGATTTATGCGCTGTGCTGTGTTCCCTGATTCAGTGTGTATGCTCTGTATTGTGGGTACCTTTTCTCTGACCATCTGAGATGTGAGTCATAGTCATGCGCCCACCATGTTTTTCCTTTATTCCAACATTTATTAAATAAATTTGCCATCCATAATATAATTCCCTCTACTGCACTTGGTGCAATTTAGGTGTGGGACCTTTGGTCTGAATGTTAAAATTATTATAACTGCATATGCGGAACAACGAGCCCATTCAATACAGTCCCAAATATAGAATATAAAGTAATAAATGCTGTATTATAATTGTTTTGATTGGTTAAAACACTTTTGTAAGACCACTACATGCATGTAATGATGCCTGTAGGCTCCAGGGATGGTTTGTAGGGGGAACTGGATAGCGAGCATGTTTTTCTGAAGCAGACTAGTAGCTTGGAATAAATTATGTGAGAAAGGGTTAAGGAAATGTCTAAAACTGGCCACAATTTTTGTTTCCTCAAAATGTTCCGAGATCGACCCTGAATTTTAATACTACGCGTGGTGTCGGGTAAATGGTGGGATTGTTCTCTGGCCCACTAAGGTGAACTGTAAGGGATGTTTGATTTTAAAATTCTGTATTTCTTTCACCCTACGACCCCCGAATTCCCCACGTGCTCAGCGCAACATTGAGACTTTGTTCAAATATGGAACCGGCACCACGTAAACTGAGTCATCGCCTGTCATGGAATACATGTGTAAAGTAAGCGTTGACATGACTCAATCCTGTGTGCCTAATGGCTCAGCACACACCGACTATTTCATAAATACACATGAAGGGATTGGGCTGCATTGGTTTTGCAAAACATTACAGAGGTTTCACCTCTACATGTTGAATGTCAGAAGCCAACCTGTGGGGAGGACACGTGTCTGTTTCAGAGAGGTAGGGCTACAATATTATCATTTGCTCATTTGGATGATCTATACTGATTAATGGGAGATTAATGTCATTTGTTATATAGCACCTTTCCTGGATCACAAAGTACTTCATTGAGGGGTGGGAGTCACATCAACCATCACCAATGCATAGCACCTATCTGGGTAATGCATAACTTCCATTTTGTGCCAGTATGCTCATTTCAACAGCTCATGTAGTTCCATGATTGTTTCCACCTCACTACTTTAGTGTTCACAGACTGAAGGTGATGTACTCATGTGCTTCTACAGTCTGTCTAGTTGAGCTTGTAGCTCACCCACCCATATTTTGTCTCCTTTGATTGATAGCTAGAGGTAACTGGAAAAATAAAAAGTGTCTTAATAGGGGGTTGGGCCACTATGAGCCACCAGAACAGCCTCAATGCACCTTGCCATAGATTCTACAAGTGTCTGGAACTCTATTGGAGGGATGCAACGCCATTCTTCCATGAGAAATTCCATCATTTGGTGTTTTGTTGATTACGGTGGTGGAAAACGCTGTGTCAGATGTCACTCTAGAATTTCCCATCAGTGTTCAATTGGTGACTGAGATGGCCATGGCTTATGGTTTACATTGTTTTCAATGCTCATCAAACCATTCAGTGACCACTCGTGCCCTGTGGATGGGGGAATTGTCATCCTAAAAGAGACCACTCCCATCAGGATATAAATCCTTCACCATAGGATGAAGGTGATCCCTCAGAATGGCTTTGTATTTATTGCCCATTACCTTGGCCTCTAAGGGGTTGAATGGACCTAAAGCGGGCCTGGAATATGCACCCCACATCATAACAGAGCTGCCATAACCCTAGATATACTCAAGTGTATCCTTTATTTTGGCAGCTCTAGTATTTTGCATGAGATGCAAGTTAAACTGACAGGCCTTTAGTTCCCTGGGTCAGTACAGTCCCTCACTCTTACATACTGTAATTATGCTACCTTGCTTCCAGTCATCTCATATTTCTCCAGTGTTTAGGGATGACATAAAAATATGTCAGTGGTTTATAAATAATCTCCCCATCAGGGTCTGCTGCTTTATTTGTCTTACATTTTTGTAGCTTTTCCAGTACTTCTCCATCCCTGATGAAAAATGAATCTCGAAGTCACTTTGGTCCATCTTACTTGCTGACAGCTTTTCCCAACTTTTTTTTCCAGATAGACCCTATCAGATTTCTTAATTATGGTCTTACTTTTCCTCTGAACTGAAACAACTATATAACCTCTTATAATAGTTTGATAGTGGTGGTGCAGTTCGTTTTCAATTTCTCACTATTTGAATGAAAGAAACTTTAATTTTAATAATACTTTGATGCCAAAAAACAACAAGTACTGGGTTACTATAGTTCCGGTTTTTCAATCTTCTCCCTCTGGATGTTTAAATATCTGAGATTTGGGACTTGGACCTTCGACCTTTAAAAAGAGAAGAAAAACAAACGTAGCCAAAGCTTCAAGGGCTGCGATCCACCAAATCAAGCCACAAGATGTCTGTGATGGTGCTAGCTTGCACATTTATTTTCTTTATTCAGACACCATAAATAGTCCAGATTTCAATCTGTGTTTTCCTGCCTCCGAGTTGCATTTATTATGACCCGAGCCACTTGGATTTACACACGAGCCTAACTACTCCAAACAAACAAACCTGTGCTGTTCCCTGTCTTAACTGATTCGACATTCAAAGGTCGCTGGTTGGAACAACGTACGCCATGGTAACCCACTGCCAGGTTAGCTTTCTGAATTAGTGTAATGTGCTGTCTAGACAAGAATCATAGACTTGTTTGATAAAACTGCAAATTGTTCACTGATTGTTCTACACACCATCATTATATCATCCCTACTAGAAAAAAGTAGGGATGATATTTAGTGACCAATTATACCCTCTATTTCTTTTGATTTTACCCTCCCCCATGAACTCGCCACCCAACAAGCCACTTCCCCGAGGCTGGCAACAAATCGCTTCCTCTGTGACTAAACTTGCTGAGGCCATTATGATGCACTTATTTTTTTCTTATTTTTATTTTATTTTCTTATTCTTTTTCTACAAATTTAGTAGCCAATTGTACCTGTTTCTCAGGTCTGGGACCGGCAGTGGCAAAGGTGATGAATCGCCTCCTCTGAGTTGGAACCCACCAAGCCGTTGACCGTAACTCCACTCTTATAGATGGCAAGCTCCTGCCGGCTTCCCTCCCCCCTCCCCTGGAACGGACAGCCAATCACCGCTGTCAAACGGGACTCCCAGCACAGCCGGGGATCGAACCTCAGCTTCAGTGGGCAACCTGCACTCCGGGCTATGGCCTTTACTGGTTGCACCACCCATGGGCCCCTGTGATGCATTTCTAAGCAAGACCATGAGAGTGACACATTCAGTTTTACGGCCAAACTCGTGGCACGAGGCAAAGGGTTTTACTGCAGAGTAAATACCATGTTTCAGAGAGACCCTTGTGACAGCATGGGAAGGGTTGGACCTGACATTCAGAGCTAGGAAAGTATTAATAGGGAGCCCTGTAAACCAGCAACCTTAATAATAAAACTCTGTGTTTGTTTGGAAATACCCTGATCCTATGTGTGGGGAATTTTATGCGTGGTTGTGGTTTATCCCCTTTTCTTAAAACAGGCTATTTTTCGCTTTATACACATAATGGCATGTTCCGTTAAGTTGGGTTCAAGCTTATGAGACTCAAAAGAGACTATACTGGCCCATTCTATGACTTGATAGAGAGGCCTCCTTGCTAGGGAGACTCCTTCCTCCACAATGGTTCCTGGTCCTTTTTTTTTTTTTTTTTTGGAATCCAAAGGGTCCATCTGGTCTGCATTTGCTCTCGTGTTCACTTGCAAATAAGCCCAAATGTTTTCAATTAGTCACAGCCAATAATGCTGCTTTGTATCCTCACCAAAAACGCCTGCTTTTTTCAGTAACAATATTGGTTCCTTGCGTGTCGGCGATCCACACACACTGACCGGTTGCCCTGAGCTGAGCACCGATCCACACTCAAACGAAGGCAATGCTGCCATAAGACAGCTCAGCATTTCCCCAGCGGTGATCTGTATTTTCTGATGTGCGTGTTGTACTTTGAGGTCAGATCATCTCCCTGGCTGCCAACACACACAATAAAAATGGAGACTGAATACTTTCATTTAGCAGTGAAGCACAGAGGAATGATACATTCAAGTGGTAAAGTCATTCGGAAGAGCAGCTTTGAAAGCATGTGATTTACAAGCCCGTGGAAAGTGTAGAAATGATCTCACAGCCTCCTTGTAAATCCAGTGACTGCTGGGTTCATAGCACAGTGCAGACTTGATTTTTTTTCTTCAGAATTAAAAATAGCGCACACATAATAGTCTTCTGCACCCCCTCGCCCCCACCCCTGTCCACACACATACACACAAACTGAAAAAACATGACAATTTACCTCTGATCACAGTCACGCAGCTGCGAGCACTTTCTGAGTGGAAAAAAAAAAGTGTGAAATGTTAATTTTCTCCACGGCGATTATGCACGATTCAGCATCGCAGATGTTTTCAAAAAGCCGATCGGCACATTAATGCTCATGTTTTAGAGCTATTTCCTTATTAAAGCTGCTGCGTTAATGTGTTAAGTGGCTGCCGCAATTAAAAGTAGACTCTGGCACTGTTTTCACTGCGAGAGCCTGGAATTCATCACCTTTCTCTGGACAGGACGCTGCAACATGGAAAAAGGGATCTTACGATCACTTGGAGAATTTCAGAGAGAGACACAGACACCAAAGATGGAAACTAAACTGAGCCAACGCAAGTTTTATTTTTTCTCCTTTCGGGGAGAGACCAGAGACCTTCCATAACTGTACTGGAAGAGCAACGGACAGCTGGATGTTGGCGTTGGCGCGGTGTAATGCGCATGCTAGCTGTCTCCCTTGGATTGTTCTGCGGTGCTGACTGAGAGGCCTCCACATGACTAACAGCCTTCCACCAGCGCGCGCTGCACTCCGCTCCCTCAGAGCCGTCCAAAATGCCCAAGTGTCGGCATTCCTCGCTGTCGTCAAAACAACAGGTCGGAACAACGATTTGTTCCAAGAAGTGTTGTACAATGTGTTGTACAATGCCCGTGACAGACTTTAAGATTGGCTAACAAAGCAAATTTCACATTCCCTTTATTAATTCGACTAATTTTCCTAAATTTGCTGCACATGTGACGAAGCTCCATAACGTTTACTGTTATGTATTTTGCTGTAGTCCTTGCACGTTCAGTACCCTGTATGCTTAGATTCCATCTATGTTATCGTTTCTAAATGTACAGTTGCAAGCATGCATATTCTATACATCTCTCCACTGTTGTCAGTGATGGATGCTGTGTTCGCAGTGCTTTACAGATACCTCTCTTTTCTAGTTTTTTTAATTGAAGAAAAACCCTGCATCGATGTTGCATTTGTACATTTTTTTGTGCAACTTCTTGTATGCCGCACTCTTGGCCAGGTCTCACTTGAAAAAGAGATATAAATCCCCATGTGACTTCCCTGGTGAAATAAAGGCTAGATTACATTTTTAAATGAAAAATTAAAATTCAGGTCTACGAACATATTAAGGATAACGACATCAAGCATAATTCTGGAGCGCTTTTCTAGACATTCCAAATACTGTAACCCCATGTTCAACACTCTTGACCCTGTACCTAGGCCTATTTAATATTTCCTTCGAACAAGAGATCGAATGGACATAATATGTGTCTTCCGTATGACGTTGGTTGTGATCCAATCTCAAAACTAACCATCCAAAGTCTGTGTTAAAAATGTAGCTACTCATTTAGCTGTTTCATTATACATTTTCTCTCCATTCACAGCGTAATTCCCCTCAGAGGAATCGGACAACTTCCGGTTAAAGTCAAATGAAGAGGCCAATCGCTGAGGTGGGTGCCTTCTGTGCCGTGTGTGGAATAAGACGGCGTTGAGGGCCAGTGATGAAAACACAATGGCCTTACGTCTGAGAGGTCTGGCCGCTGAGTGGGAGGCTGGAGTGAGACCCTATGCTGTACCGGGGCAGCTGGCGGCAGTGCGGTGCTTGTGTGTTTGTTTTTCACCATTGTTGCTTGTGTGAGGCCCCCCGTCGTGGTCGCTCTGGCGACGGCAGAGTGACGCACAGAGGAGCCATTCATGCTGTCTGAATGGGAGTCCACACTGCAGGCTGTACCATTTAAAGGGGAAAAAAGTAAGAAAAGTCAAGAACACCCAATTATGATCAGTCTTTCTTCTGGGTTTCAGTTCTAATTATCTTGCGTTGGAGTGGGGGTGGGGGGGGGGTGGGGGCCAACACATTTCAGGTTCTGAATCACCACATTGGGCACTTGGGTGTCTTGCGGGTGCTCTGTGTGGGGTTGTCGCTGTGTGTTTGTGAATTTCCATTTGTTTGTGAGAGAGTGGGTTAGCACTGGCTATAGAAAAAAAAACTTGTTGCACTTATTATCAATCTCCTTATTTTAATTAGCACTTGTGTTGTTTAAGTGACTTACTTGACGAATGATGTGCTTAGACATTGTAGCATCAAGTGGTTGTTTATTTACTCGAGCTGAATGCACTTTCTGTAACTCACTTTGGATAAGAGCATCTGCTAAATGATTTCATTGTATTATTGGATTGTATTGAATAACAGCCTCTTGTCACCAGAGTCAGGTCAGGTTAAATCAAGACATTGGCTCACGTGCATTTCATTGGCTAGGAGGGTTAGGTATGGGTTATGTGGATTAGGTATGGGTTAGGTACGGGTTAGGCACGGCTCTGCAGATCGATTGGGGCTCTCTCTGAATCATCTCTACCTGGAGCCAGTGTTTTTTTTCATTGTAGTGAGTTTACACCTTGAGGTAATCAACTCTGAGGTCATTCGGTTTGTTGTTGAGGGGTGGCAACTCTTGTCATTACAGTTTTTGAAATGACTTTGTCCTAGTCAGTTTCTTCAGTTTGTTGTTGAAGTCTGGCACCTCTTGTCATTAGTTTTTGAAATGACTTTGTCCTACACCAGTGGCTTTTTCCATGCTACAGGGGGGGGGGTATGTCTAGAATGGGGTCCTGCAGCAGGACAGCAGTCCTCCAGCTGAATGATTGATTGTGCTGTATTTGCATGATTGCAATTAGTGGGGATGACTGAACCGTAAACTGATCCTGATGGGTCTTAATGCACCCGGCTCGGCAGATTATCATCAATCCATATTTCATCAGATGCAAAGCAGTCCCTATTAAGGTAAATAAAGCCGAATAAAACCCAGCAAGGCAATGTAGCCCCAAAACAGTAAGGGGGTCACGTGAGGGGCATAGGGCGTAAACGGGTAACCACAACTGCAGAAGGGGGAGTCACATCTTCTTCTGGCTCAGGGGGGTCTCTGAGGATGCTCCAGGGTTCAGGGGGTCTCCGAGGACATGTTAAAAGTGCACAGAACGAGCTCTTGGCCCTGCAAAGCACACGCGAGAAGATCTCTCCCACGATTCTGTTCTTTGTTTCTGCTTTCAGCAGATCTCTTTTTGAAGGGGGTGGGGGGGTTGTGGACCTGCTGCTGAATGAATAAAGGAAGTCTGTTGGCGCTGAGGTCGGTCGGGGGGGGCTGTTTTCAGAATTAGTTTGCCAGTGGAGGTGAAGCCAAGGTTTGGAGAGCCAGGTGTTGCAGTGACTGTGGGAATGACTACAACGTTAGCCCCTGAGTAAACGGTAGCAGGACGGAGGAAGCCCGAAATCTCTCTCGCGTTTGGATAGTGCTTGGCCCTGCGTCTGGCTCTTCATTGATGCTTGACAAGAAGCCCTGCTTGTTGGTTGTGAGAGCTACCAGAACAGGCAGTCCACACATAGAAAGGCATCGCACAAGGCCTTGGGCACTGCCTTAATGGAACAAACTTTGACTGACCCTGCCTGTACAAGCTCTTTATGAGGAATAATTATTAGGGGAATGCATAATTGTGCCAAATACCTTTTTGGGAAAAACATATTACTCGTTAAACAAAGCCTTTTCTCTGAGCAATTGTATTAATATAAAATAATATCATTTCCCAATTTTTTCGAGCATACAATATAGCTCATTACCTGTATTGCTCATTTTATACAGCTTGAAGGGTACTGTACTATATACTGTCCAACATAGGCATATGTTGTATTTCAGATTAGACTTGGACCAAATCCCACAGTAACTCCAGATACCAAATGCATACTTACACTGATAATATATAAACAAGAAACTCTGTAATGACATCACTCCAAGAGCAGGGTTCCTCAAATCACGTCCTTGTGGGCCAAGCACTGCCGTTTTTCCACCCTTAATTTACCTGGCAGTCAGGTGTGAAGACACTCCGGCCAATCCATTGTATTAATTGTTCAATAAACTACCTGAGAGAAAGAAAAATCAGGAACGAATTTTGATTCGCAGGGCAGATTTTAGGAACACTGTTCCTAGAGAAGACTGAAGTTCCTCACGGGTAGCAATTCATGAAGCAGAAAGGACGTCTGTTAGATTGTTTAAGTTACTGTTCCAGTAAGCTACGAGCAAGCGCCCGAGCCTCGTGAGTATTGGTGTTGGGAGACACGCGATGAGGCCCCGGTCACGAAACTGTGCTTTACGAAAAAGGGCAACTCCCCCCCTCGCCAGACAACGGTGTACTGGGATTAAAACAAATCAAAGAAATATTATATTGATTTCTTGTCACACTAAAAAAAACAGTTCTTAAATAGGAGACTGTGAATAATCGGTCTTGGGCCCACGAAATGTTTTGAAAACCGAGTCTATCTTAAGGAGTGGAAGAGCTGTAACTTTCCACTTAACAATTATAATTATTAGAAATTATTCCAGGTCGGAGAGACACATCTAAAGGGTAGCTATACCATTAACTCATTACCGAAATGGGTTGGATCGTAAAGGTCTTGAAAATACATAAAGAAAAAAATCTTATTTGTGGAATATTAGATGTTCTCGTGACACAATTCACATTCTAATGATGTTGGAATAAACGGCTTAATTATTATTATTTTTTCAAAAGTCTCCGGTCCTTTTTCACAGTTGCAATGAAATAGTTTAAAAACAAACTGTTAACATCAAAAACTAAAGCACTGAACAAGTATTTTACTACACAAGAATGCCCTTATCAGAATCGTCTTCTTGTCTTTAAAGTAGAAATCAATGCTTGCTTCAACGCCAATACTAGGGTTCCATGTGTGCTGTGCAGGATGCATAAAAGCCATTGATCCTTTATGATGAGAAAGTGACGCATTTGAAAACTGAGATTATTATTCGGATAAATCACTTTTCCGAGCATCAGAGCTGAATTTGCATTCGGAGCGAGAAACAGCTCGGGGACATGAGATGTTCATTTGACCCTGGTTAGCAGCGACAGTCGGAGACATGTCGGGTGCCCCGATTGCTTCACTGGGGTGTTAATTACACGTCATGCAGGGCACAAGGCCACCAATTACGAAATAGGATATATCACTGTGATTAATTAAACAGCAGATTACCACGTGGAAATCTGTTTAAATTAATTTAAGAAGTTGAATGGAGTATGGAGAGCCTAACTGGTTCAAAGACTAACCTCGGAAATACAAAGATACCATCGTTTTTTGGAATCTTAATATATACGAAAATACATACTAAATAAATCATAGAAGCATTACCTGATATCCATATTTAATATAAGCTACAATACCTTTATGTTTGAATAAGAATGAACACATTGATATGTGTACATTTTAATACTATTAGGCCCAATACCCGTCCTACAGTAGCTGTCTATACATGTACATTTTTATTCATCAACCTTCCTTGATGGTTATTACAAAAACAAGAATCTCCTTGATTGTCAGTCGCACCAGTGGAGAGACGGTGTCTTAACTCAGAGAAAGGACAGGCCTCTTTTTGTTAACTTTCCTTCCTAAATTGAAATTCTCATCAAATGTGTAATTAGCACCTGCTCTCAATTACATAACTTCGATGTCAAGCTTTGAAAATAAATAAATAAATCACAGGAGCTTATCATCGAAGATGTGCCCAAATTAGAAAACTATTAAAGCGAAGTACCAGACGTTCGGCTTCTCCAGCGAGATCATTTGTCTTCATCAAAAAGGGCTATCCTTGAACAACTCAGCGGGGGCAGGTAATTGAAAAATGCTAAGAAATGTGATCGTTAGGAGCGATAATAATTTATTACACCGAGCACGAGGAGCCTTGGGAGCCATTTGTATTCATTAATGTAAATCCAAATTACATTTACGATTAACATGTGACTTTGACAGACAGCAGGCCCCGGCTTCGGGAGACACAGCTGATGAGACCTCTAATTTCGGGTCAGTTGCTCACAGCATATTAACTGTTAACATAGCGCTGGAGGCCTGCTTTCCACCATCCGCGTTCTGCCTTTGATTCAAGTTGAGTCATTCAAACTGACTGGCTGCGCAGTACGGCGTTGAGGGGTGGACCTCGACTAACACAATTAAAATTTCCGCACTTTGTCAGGGAGGACCTCGGTTAATTGAAGTTAAAATATGAGGATGAGACTCCTTGACTAGCTCTGACCACGCACAAATTTCTTCGCAGGACTATGTAATTTCTTTGACGTTTGAGGAAAGAAGACGCGGAACTAGGTCACTGTCACGACGATAACGTCAAAACAGGCTGGGCACCGCACTTGTCCGCCTGTCATTACTGGAACGAAAAGCGGCATTATTGAGTGGTCCGATAGCTGGGAATTTAAAATTACCCCTAACACGCTCTGTCACAGTGGAAAGTGAGTAACTTTATCAGATGTGCGCTGCCAAAGGTCATTTATCATCATTCTGACAAGTGACAGGTTCACTGCTAAACACGGCGACGGCAGCCACGGGAACACTGCGCTGATGGAAGGCGAAAGAAAAGCACGAGACATTTTCTGGGTATTGGGTTACACAAAGGCGCAGACTGACACGCGGCAGCAAAAGGAAGCCGCGTTATTGGGAAAGGGAAAACCATAAGCCTATCAAACACTAATACCCACCAAAGAAGGTTAGCTTATTATTCTCAAAAACCGTAAATGCAGTCCCATGTTCTTATTGCCAAACGGAACTTTTTCGTCTCCGATTCAACATTTCCTTTTATTTAATTTTCCCTTTATAAGATAATAAGGATGTTAATAAGATGCTTTGCAGTGAATGGAATATCCACCAGAGGTCAGTAGTAACTATAGATTGACTAATTAATTCTGCTAATTGAGTGATTGTTTGCAATGGGGACGACGCACTAAAATCTATCTTTATCAAAGAACAGTAAGGAATGTTCCATTCTGTAAGAAATGGAACTCAATTTGAGTGACCACACTGCACATTTTTCATTCTTTATTTACTGATGTACAGCTAAGAGAGAGGTGTACTGTTAACAGTGTTCTCAGAGAGCACCATACTGCATACTCAGACACAAAAAGGGCCCAGGGTGTTCGGGTGTAATCGGGACCTTGGAACACCCTACCCTAATGTACGGACACTTTGAACAAGTTTGGGTATGATCTGCATACGTTCCAAATCCGGTTAGGTCAGCCAAACAAAAGACATAGGTCGGGGAAGAGGTTTCTAATTAGAGGCTGCATGTCACCGAGGGGCAGACGGCCGTGCGCAGCGCTGTCCCAGGGCCACTTATCACCTGCCACGGAGTTTCCTAAAACGGTGATAAAAGGGCCATTGTCTGAAGCTCAAGGAAACGGCGCTGGTCGTAGTGACATCACCAGCCAGTCAGCGAAACAGAGAAAGCCTGTCTTGTGATGGGGAAGATAACAATCCGGCTGCCAGGGGTGCGTTCTCGGGGCGCAGGTTTCCCCGTGCGCGTCAAGGCCACTGCGTGACAACACGGGTCTGTGGCCGTAAATTTGATCCGTATTTGACTAATATATACTCCGCAAACTCTGAACCTTTTACTGTGTATATTGTATTGAACTCGTGGGCTTTATTTTATGTTTTAGAATAGTGATATAGACATGTAAATGATGCGACTGTTCTGCACACATTCACTACGTAAATTGCACTTTTATGGCGGCTACGAACCAGACTACCAATAGAATAGCATATCCAGTTCCCACATTTCAGTGTCCTAAAAATATGCAGGAACCTATTTAGGAATATTACACCAGGATATCTGACCAGTAGATGGCGCAAATAGGCCTTGAGGCAGGATGCTTTAAAAAAAATGAATTTTAAGTAGGCTATTTCTCCTCAGACGCTGCAGGCCGCGAACGTCAGGTGAAGGTACCTCCGCAATGGCTTGGGGCCATGTCAGCGGACAGCCTGTGACATCGGCCTTCACTGGTCGCATTTATTCACCAGGCGACATCTGCAAATTAGTGTCATAGAAGTAGCGATGAGAAAATCAACCCTCGGTCTAGCGCGGTTGACCGCTGCTTACTCTTGCAGCATGAAATCTGATCCCCAGGCCTGTTTTATGGGGTTTTATTGTCTAAAATCGGCCGATTTCGACTCATGGCGATCGATCGATCAGTGTACCCCTAATTGTAACAGTTTTTTACGCTGTATGTTGATTAACTTATTCTTTTTTGGCCCTAAAACTTAAACAAGCTGGAGAAGAATGCCTGCCAAATAAACATTACAATAACATTAATCATTTTTTATACGAGACAGAACATAAACCTTTTATTCAAGAGGTACACGGCGCTCATGGGAACTCAGTGGGAGCTTAACAATGTGGGTGGATGCATCTGCGTGTGAGAGCATTGCGCGGGTGGAAAAAATAGGCCTACTAATTTCGGTTGCGTCCCGCAACGCGAACCCACACAGAAATAAGCCGCAGCTATGTTTTGACGGATCCCATACAGGATGGAAACGAGGGACATGACATGTTTTTCACACCGCTGGCCCTGCTGTCAGCCCGTCATTAATAACTGGCAAGCGCTTGCGTAAATAGCACTCAATCCTAGCATAAGGGTCGTTTGAATCCGCTGTCATTTCGGCGCAGTCTGTGAGAGCCGATGAAAAGAGACAATATGAAACCGGAGCCTCCCGCAAACACGGGGAGAGGTTCCCCTCTTTTGACTGCGAAATTGGCTAAAATTACAGGTAGCCTACAGATAATTCATCATTGGCTGAATCAAAAGGCGGAGCTGTCGCCTCCAGTAGCACATTCGAGTTTCACTCAGTCAGAAGTTGGTTATCAAGCGTATCAGAGACGGTGTCGAGACAGTACAGGCATCTGTCCTCTATTTTTGCACCTGGAGTTTGTGATCACGGGTTCTGGAAGCAAAGCTTTGAAATTAAGGTAAGGTTCGACTGTGTGCATGTGCACGTGCACAGAGCAGAAATTATACCGCTGAGAGAGGAGGAAAGGGACGGCGAGGGAAGCCCAGGTGATTTGTTTTTACACATGGAATCCCCCCACAACCCCTTGTTACATTTTCCAAGCTTTCAGAGAAATTATTATTATTATATATTTTTTTTTGATCATACTGCTTGTATTTGGTCAGGCTCAGTCATTTAAGGCAAGTCTTTGAAATTACCACCCACCCACCCCTCCCACCTCCATCAAAGTTTTTTTTTTTGACCAAGCCTGGGTCAGCTGGTATTTTCTTCAGCAGGAGTTGTTTTTCTTCGTACAGTATGCGATCAACACGTGCCACTAAAGGCCCTGCCTTTCCGTATAAAATATTATTGTTTCCCCCTAGTGCTGCTGTTGCTGCATCATATTTGAATAGCTTTTAAAGTGCAACAATATTACATTTTTAATCAAAAGGACAGCAGACAACTAAAAATGAAGCTTTTGTGTAGATTCAGTAACATGGGAGACCAAGTAAAACTATTCAATGTTCTACAGAATGTTGAGTTAAGATCTGGCATATCCAGCTAAAGTACTAGCCCTTGGTGGGGTGATGCTCTCCAAGGTCCAGAATCAGATCCGGACTGATCCAGATCCAGAATCGGATCCAGACTGTGTCAGTGCCAACGGTGGCCTGAATGCATCAGAGCAGATGGTGGGAAGAGCGGGAGAGTTTGTCAGCAGGGCAGATATGTAGCTACACAGCATTTTGGAGGATGTACATTGGCAGTTTGTGTTCTCACGTATTGATGGAGTACGCTGCAGCAGTGGGACGGGCCCACAAATATGAGTAGGGGCATTCCAAATTGGGATAAAAAGAAAAAGTGGTACTACTTCAGCAAGAGGCTTTAATAATACATTTTCAAGTGGTACTCAACAATATAAACACTATAAACAATACCAAAAAATGATTTTATTTATCAGTAGAGCACAATGGCTACTAAAAGCAGGACATAATATTGTTAGACCATAAAGAGTTTATCAAGCTCAATGAAGGTAGGTGTAGTTAAAAAATAAAACCTTATGAATGGACAGCTGAAACGTAATTGAGTGAGGGGTGAAAAGGAACCGCAAATCCACAAAGCAAGAGAAGCCTCGGCGTTGAACCCTCCGATGTGACGCGGGATGGACAGAGTCAAGAAGGGGTGTGCCTGGAGCCGTTCTGAGGTGAGAGTAGATTAGAGGGTCTTCATACACAGCTTCTTATAAAGTCGTGGCTATGATCACAAAGCCATGATCGGTGACACACGCAGCACAACGGCAGCCATTGGCTGTCTTTGCTCAAAGTGTAGTTCAACTTTGTACAAAGTTAAAGCTAGACTGTAAACAAAAATTAAAATATTGCGTTTTGCCCATCTGAAAATCCTGGCAGCAGCTGCTTCCTTAGGCAGGCCCATGGCCATCTGAAACGTCTTCACCTCAATAATAATGACCATGTTCTCCACGTCGGGACTCCAGTCACCCCTGATAATGACAAATGCACTTTTACTCAGTTCTAAATGATAGCCACCTGGCAGGCCGGAAACGGCCTTTGTTGTACAGTAAAAGCTTGGCCTCGCTACAGCGGGCTTGCATATCAGTAGAAAAGCGCCAGGTCCATTTCTCAGCCTCTAATGCGTATTGGGCCTTCTCCAGCTATCTGGGTATAATTTCACGGTTTTATTTATTTGACCTCGAACGAATTACACCTACGGTTGCGAAAGCTAAAAGCTTTTGATCAACACTTCCCTCAAAAAAACGAACCCCCTTTTTGGCATATCCTCATGTATACCTTTTGTTTTAAACTCCTTTCAAGTTTTTCATGGCTTTCAAAGTATCACAGCCGACACCAAATAGCGCTACGATCCCGGAAGAAGAAAAGCGGCTCATGGCTGAGGGCATTTTCATCACCTCCAAATATAAAACTTGACCCGGAGGCCTAACACGAAGACTGCTAGTCTCTTGTGGGTCAAGATGTTGCGTGGTCTTTAAGATTGTACTTACATGAAGAACTACATTTCCCTGAAAACAAACATCTGCAGATGTTTTAGCGCTTATCACTTGTTGTAGCTTTCCTCATTCACGTTTCTCGTTTCCAGTCTTTACGGAGCCTCTGGCCCTGTTCTGCTGCCGGCCGTGCCAAAAACACAACCGCTTAATGCCGCCCCGGAGCGTGATAATGATAAAGTCCTCTGACGTGCATTGTTTTGTAGAAAGGAATTCCAAACATGAGCTTTAGTTTTACCTTCGGACCCGCGTAACAACCACAGGCCTCCGCTGGTAAGTGTGACTAATTACGTATAGAATAGTGTTTAGACGTCGTAGGGCCATTAGCGATTTACTGTCAAGAGAGGCACAGTGGGAGCCGACAGGCATTGTATCGGGCCTTTCGCTACCCCAGCTACTTCTCAGGAGCCCCAAAGCACGGGCGGTCCTTTGGAGAGCCATAAACAAATACAAGGCAAGCCCCCACCATCCTGAGACCAAAACGGAGCCCCGCTTTTTCGGGGGTAGGGGGGTATCCACCGTTGCTCCCCTCTTTTACTCAGTTGAAAGCCGCAAACAATTTACTGGTGGAAATGCGACAGAGGTGATTTGCGTGATCAATGGTTTAACATTTATAGGGTGTAACATTAGGACTGTAACATGTTAAACTCAGCCAGAATGAAAAGTACATGGTACATGCTAGTGACTAGCCCACTATATAGTTAATTTCAATTAAGCTTGAACAGACATTTTAAGACTTTAAATTAGATAGTGGGAGCAAAGCTCTAAAATGTTGGCTTTGAATAAATTAATTTTTGTTTGACCCAAGATATAAAATAAACCCATAAAAGAATTATATTTCACCAGAAAACAGCAGATGCATGCAACTGCATTTTTATTTTGGGGGTGTTTTTATTTTGGGTTGTTAATAATAATAATATTACTCTTCTAATAATAATTTGTTTTATAAAGCAGAATTCATGAATAGTAAGTCTTAAAGCACTGTGGACATATATTAGGAACAACACAAAAAAGTATTCATATAAGCTCATAAAAATGCAAACAATATAAAATCTTTATAAGGGAACACTGTAAATGTTAAATGTTAAATACTATGCAGTAAAAGTGTGTCAAAACCTTATTTGTATTTGCTGTCTAACATCCTTACGCCAGCCATTCCTAAGCTGTGGTGCATGGCTTGAAAAGGCTCTGTCGCCAAAGCGCTTCCAGGTGCGTTGGAAGGCTCGATGGCCCAGGTCGATGGAGCAGAGAAGCCGCTTGGCGGGTGTAATGGATACAGGAAGGGGCTAGGACACGCAGGGCTTTAGGTGTCAGCTGTAGAATCTTGAATCATTTTCTAAATTGTACTGGGAGCCAAAGGTTGTTCCTGTCAGCTGTGAATGTTCATTCATCCCGGGACAAACAATGCTATCTCTGTAATAACTGTGCTCCACCCTTGTGGAGGTGGTCCAGAGAAATGAAAAACGGTGTCGTATCTGGAGTCTGGTCTGGAAACAGTGGCCGAGGTGGGGAATGACTCACGCTGAGACAAGGGTTCAAGCCAGCGAGGGACAGAGGGTGTTTTTTTGACATGGGAACATCTTAAGATCTCTTGAAAATAGTGTTCTTTGCCAGAAAGGAATAATGAAGCTAATGAGAGCACATGACAGCACACAAAGCAGTGCAGGTGAGGGTCTGGACTCACTGCCATCCTCAGGTCCACATGGCTATAACGGAGTGAGATTCTTTCAACGTTCAATATCTGAGCTATGAAATTTAATGCATATTGCCCCTGTAACAATAAGCCCTAAACATACACGCTCCCAAACACATCTGAATTAAAAATTGCACCAAATGCCAAGAATCCAGGTGTTTTCTTGTGTATACAGTGAGTCTATTTAAAATCAGTCAGAGGTAAAGGACTAATTGGCATGACCGATGCGGTAGTTGTGGTGACAGTACATATGAAATACCCTCCCGTATAGGGGCCTGTCCCTGATGCATATGGTGGAGCACAGGGATTAGTTCAATGTGTGAGGAAAGTTCTAGTGACTTTTATTATCATTTATAATAATAATAATAATAATACATTTGATTTGATTGGCAGCTTTCTGGACACCCAAGTGTAAAAGTAGAGTAAAAGTATTAAGTATTTGGTTAAACCAGAGAGGCAGACCATCACACCGCCCCATGGGAAGCCTTTCCGCATGGAGTGCTGGTCTGTCGATCTCTCTACTTTAACTGAATAAGAACAAAACCAAAATATGACCTTATCAACACCCTGCACTCTCTCCCAAGAATGTGCTCCCCATCTGCTACAACACGAGAGGGTTCAGTCTCTTTACACAGCACATGCAGCATATTTATATCCCTGTACATTTCAAAAATGTATTTATCAGGCACATGGCAAACGCATTGTTAAAATGTTAAGAAACAAGCATGACATGCATAGAAATGATAATGCTCTAAACTTATAGTTGCCATCCATTTAGAAAAATTCTTTAAACATTTATACTTTGGATTGTTTGGGTTATTAAATGTTTAATATAATAAACAAACTCAAACTAAAAAGTAATTCCAGCTGTTGGATATTCAGAAGAGAAACACATCCTCTGTAGGAAGGAATATAGTCAAACCAGTGCATATCATTCTGATTGGTTCTGACATATCGTTCTGACATATTATGAATAATTATATCATGTTAAAATCTCTAAGCATTTCTGCTTAGTCCATCTTAAATGGATATAGGAGCCTTTCTGTTTAAATGTTCATTGTGCCCATCCCTAACAGTTTGCATGCATTTAATATGCATAAACCATTTTTTGTATCATGAATAGGCATCAAGTCTTGTTTATTTTTCAAAGACTTGGTGCCTATTCATGATACCTGTGACCTTGCTTAAAATATTTGAATAGATTTGTGTGCTGTATATGTCTGTACGTGTCATCTCAGTGATACATTTTATAATCTATTTTATTTATATTTCTTTTTGGTATAGGCTTTGCTTGTTCTTGTAGCAAAACGGACTTTCTCCAAGTGGGTCCAGAGAGGCGGAGAAAGGACCAACAGCGTTCAAGGCCACAGGCTCTCTGATTTCTCAGAGCGGTTTCATCATAGAGGATTCGTTCAGGGTGCGTACAGAGCGGACCCTGAAACTCATCCCCTCGGATCAGGGGGGTGTGAAGGAGCAAGGCCAAGAAGCCCATCCCTTGACAGCAGATCACCGAAGCAACGGAGCCAGTTGGCCCGCTATGAAAGGTGTAAAAGTGCCGGCCCGCTCCAAGGCAAACTCACTCGTGGGCCTGAAATTTACACTGGCCGGCGAATAGGGTCTGCACTTCACCTAGGAGAAAAGCCCCATTGATGTTCACCGCCGGGCCACTGTTTGAAGTTCATTGGAGCGGCGGGCAGCTGGGAAGAGCAGCTTTTTCCACACTGGCCCAGATCTGCTGAGAGCGGGTCAGAGCTGTCTCTGTGATTCATGTTTGGACAAGAGTGTGCAAAAAAGGGTGGAAACTCCCCCCAGTATTAATTCGTATCGTAGGGAGACCGATCAAAATCTAAATCAAAGGATCTCCTTTAGGGTACATTTTCAGAAACAAATTGTTAAGGTTAATCATGTCACACCAGACGCAAGCTTGGTGATCGACACCGCAAGAATAAAAGACAGGACTGCCAATCGGCACATCCCAGTAACGCACTCGTCATGCGTGGTGCAGTGATGCACGGCTTAAGCCTTGAATTCATCTGGATGTTGACTGTAGCCAGGAGACCCCTGGGACAACCTGCAGTTGACCATAGTGAACTGCCTATGGTTGATCGAGTGCCTGCGATCTGTCTGTGGCCGTGCAGTCCTCCAGCACAGTAGCTACAATGGCTTAGGCAGTTGATTGCCAGAGTGGGAAGTAAGTGGTTGGCTGACCGCACACATTTCAGAGGACGTACGTGCTGTTCTGCACGGGATGGAAGGAAGCTACAGCAATGCGATGAGCATACAGTTGTGACTGGGCTTTCCTATCTGCCATGAGGAAAGGGAAGAGATCTATTCATAAATGAAACTAAAATTGAGTCAAACTGGTCAAACCAGAGCCACTGACATCACCAGCTGCCTAATTCATCCCAAATTGATCGATATGTTCACAATGGTACATGTGCGCAGTAATGCCTCTTGGAATAGCATGACATTTTCTGAAACCAATCACGTTCTTCTATACTGAATACAGATGGGACATCAGGGAAAAGAGAGGGGGGGGAAAAAACCGCTGAAGGGTTGGAACATTTTGAGTAATTCACATTTAATTGGTTTTGCCTTCCTCAGCAAGTGTTGCGTAACACATTGTCTCGACGTGTCACCGCACAAGTGTTTGGAATAGAAAGCAGACTACGCTCAAGGGTTGCTATGCGTTTGAAAACGCTGGGGCTGGGCTTTTGGTGGTGTGCGCTAACACACCGGGGGTGAAACAGTAGGGCTGCTTCCTATAGAACAGACATCCACACTGAAACCTTACATCATGTTTACAGAATTCCTTGGCGGTCTCGGAACCTCTCTCGGTGATGATTTTATCTCCAGTTTCCAGGGAATGTATTTATTTTTAATGCCCCTCAGTACCTGTTGTACCAGACCAGGGGCCTCCCCTGTGACATTAAATGGTTTTTCCAGTAATTTAGATATTTCTGGTGCTTGAGGAGGCTGTTTACCAGGTAAAGACCCGAGGGGGAACGTGGTATGGAAATTTAAACAAGAATGGCCTTTTAACGAGAAAGGGCCTTGCCATTGGATTTTAGATTACTGTAATAACACGCTCCATTCAAAATTCTTTCTCTTGCATGGAGCTGCCAGGAACCAGCCGTGGAAACCGCATGTCGCCACGATAACTCTTTGATTTCTTGAGAGGTGGAGGGGGAACAACGCTATCGAGAGGAAGGATCTCTGGCATTTTACTCTGGCATCACGTGGACCATCGGTGATAAGCAAGAGCTTTCGCCCGCATGCTCTTTAGTATGGCACTGGTGACTTAGAAGTTTGTATCTTCAAAAAGACAGATAATTTCCTCACACTTTGACATGTATTTATCATTTTAAAATGTCACCCAGCTCACACAAAATAGGTGAACTGATTTAATGGAAGACTCCATTTCATAATGGACAAAACAGTTTTCATGTGTGGTCCTGCCTGTGACATAAGAGATCACCTTGCATAACCATCCATTTTCATTTGTGTTTAAAAGAAACACGAAACGTTGATGGAACAGTTTCTCCCTATTCCGTATTTGTCACAGTAAATGTTTAATAATAATGAAACATAAGGTGGCATTGATACTGTAGGTGAGGGCATCGAAATCGCAAGCAGTGCTGCTTGTTCCAGACGTCACACCTGCTGGGAGAGCTCAATGGTGCCGTTTTCACATCTGACAATAATGAATTCCCGGCAAAGCCTCCAACATTAGCGCAACACAGAAATCCCACCAAAGACGACAGGACTCATCGATCTTCCCCGCCATCGCCGTTCCACGAGAGGCGGCAGCGTCGCTGTGAGGACCCAGAGCCGCTACAACGGCGCACGGCAACCCGGCTGCTGACGGACAAGCCATTTGCTTACAGTGCAGGCCCACCTCCGAGGCAAATTTATTATACTTTCCCCCCTGACATGTTATGAATTCTTTTATCTTTAAATAATATATGAACCACTTTTACATTTGCACGTTTGTTGCATTTATTTTCTTTGCTTTGAGATGTGGCACCCTGAGTTACATAAGTCTGTCAAGGCCCTAGCCAAAGCGGGATGCGCTAGCTCTGCTCTGTTTGCTTAGCGCCCCCCCATCAAACTGTTGGTTCTACCACTTACTGGGAGAGCCTACAACAGCCCGCAAGATTCTGAAATTAGCATAGCGGGCCCAATTGTTCCTGTGGGCTGTCATTTGGACACGATCCTGACAAAACTGAGTATTGCTGTAGTGCGCTGGCAGCAGCCCTGGGCTCGCTGTTTTTGCAGAGGCCTCCGATTTCCCAGCTCCCTAGCCCCATGGGTGTGTTTTCAGCGTGCCCAGCGGGTCCCTGGGAGTTCACAAAGGCTTTCTCATTCAAAGGCTGAGAATGCCAGCTGGTGTGAGTGCTATGAAAATAATGACTCTATCTGCTCCGTCGCACTGACCTGCGGTGGCAGCACACGTGATGCTCAATAACCAGAGCAAAGGTTTGTGGGAAAAAATGGACCAGGCATAGGGGGGGACCATAAAAGGCCTTTATAAAAACTCAGGGAGTCTGGAGAACATAGAAGAAGAAAAAAAAAGAAGAGAAGCAATTTATGGAATCACTCTGGTGCAGTGCATTGCTGCACGAACGCCAGCGTGTTTCAGTTTAGCTTTGCAGTTTCCCGAAAACCAACTTTAATCGGGCCAATTCCCTGCAATTTAGCGCCTTCGCTACTTAGCCCATAAAGCGCAATGATGGTGCTTTCTCCTCCTCAAACCAAGCTTTAGTAAGGAAAAGTGGGCGGGTGATCACTTCGCAATAATTTCATGAGATTAAATGCAGAGGAAATGTATCATAGAGTTGAACACTAAATTAGAAGGTTTCTCTTAAAATAAATACCCCACGACGCTGCACAAAAGGTTTTCAGAATCCGTTTTATAGGCAAAAAACGACAAAACCTTTTGTATGATCCTGGATTCATCAACTTACAGCTCTGGAATTGCCTGTCATTAGTATGTCCTATCCAGGTCACTCCCTGTCCTTCTGCGGTGCACTAGATGTATTAATGGGGTTCTATGGCATGTCTTTGATCATGAAGTAAATGATCATCTCAACCAACCAACAGCCAGTACCTTTGTCTTCAACTGTGGTTGTCGAAAACCACTTCAAGACTGCATCAAAAACATATGTAGGTCATTTTCATACTTGAATTCTGACCTATACGCAATGCAAGCACTGTATGCGAACATGCATGTATCGTATTGTGTCACGTATGTAATGTTTCCTTATTTTAAGACGAGACAATGTAAAGGTCACAGGTTTTTCTTCTTTTGATTTTCCTTATTTTAAGATAAACCTGTGACCTTTACATTGTGTTTCCATTAGTGTGACACCAGCTTCACATTATTGAGGGAGAGGTCACCAGAACGAGGAAAGAGAGGGCATTTGTTGTCTTTAGGTCATAGTATATGAACGGAGGGAAAAAAGAAACCGCAAGGAAATTTCTGCAAGGGCACTAAATTACTTTGGCCTCTGACCCCGGGTAAGTAGGTCAACACAAGATTAATGTTGCGCATTATCTACAATAATATTCACTCAGTTGCTCTAAAGGCCTAGAGTGCCCACATTGTTGTCTCTGAAATTTTACATCTCTGCTGGGTTAGAAGGTCCAGTAACTCTAACAACTGTCAGTGTCCACAACCAAACAAAAACAAAACGTAATATCATCTTTAAAAAAACAATGGATATACTACAATTGTGTAATTCATGCCAGAAATGTTAATTTATATGCATAAATGTTTACTTTTGGGGATCAAAAGGTAGGCTTAGAAGAGGGACTGTTTACGTATGTACGGTAGCTATGCCATTTGAGCCCTGGCCCTTGTGATAGCGATCCAGCACAAATCCCTGCTCTGGCTTAGACAACTCCTCAGTATGGCCAGATGTGCCTTTGTCACCCGACAGAGATTTCTCTGTCCAGACCCTGCAAAATAAGAAAATATGCTACTCAGTGAAGTCAAGTAGGCCTACAGTGCAAAGTTATACCTTCGAGTTTGAATCCAGCACTTAAAATATTTTCCAATCTAATACTGTATCCGAAGAATTGGAAGTAAGAGCGACAGTTAAGGAGCTCATGACAGAATATGAGCCTCAGCTGTCAGCAGTTAGAAATATCTGCTTGTCATGGCAACCTCGGTTTTGACAAATATGAATCTGAAGCAGGAAAGATGTTTTGCGTTACGCTCAGGCGGGCGGTGTTATGTCAGTGTTTTGGAGACTGCCGTCTAAAAGATGACATATGACCCACAGTAGAGTTATTCCATTCGCTTGTCTTCATGTTGTATGTTGGATTGACGGACACGTTGCAGCAGTGCTTACAGAGACAGCACAAAAAGTAGGTGCAAACTATTGAATTTTAACTCAGAGCCCACAACATTGAACAGAGCTGCTCAACTCCGGTCCTGGATGGCTTTAATCAAGGAGGTTGTCAGCTCTCTGTAAACCACTAGCACTCAATTGATTCAATCAGGACAATTATGGCTGAATCGGGCACCAGTTAAGAGGGAAAGGCTGCACAGGCCGCGATTCATGCTGCAAGTTCATGCATGAGATGAGGGTTTGAGATGAGGGTTTGTGCTGGGGAACCATCAGTAGAACGTTAGCCTCGGGCTCCAAGGTCCACCGGTTGGGAGAGTTTGCTGCACAAGCCATTGAGGTGCTTGGATTGGGTTTGTACAGCATTATAAATCCTCAAGCTTATTTCAGAACATTTTATGAGAAAGCCGGGTTTAATTATATGCCTATTAAACATATTCTGCATGTTCACCCTTTAAAGAGCTTGTGACTCAAACAGAGCACCCGTTCTTTACTGCCTAGGTGAGAATGGGGGGGTCTGGGTTTCCTCCAGAAGAACACCTCAGGAAGGTGTGAGGGTGAGGCTGCCTCTGACTTTGGTGACCACTCATGGTGGTCCAAGATGGAGTACCTCTGCTTACTGGGTAATCGGAGGGCACTGAGCGAGACCTCCATGCAGTACCACTGCTTACTGGCTAACCGTAGGGCACTGAGTGAAAGCACACTGCCGTACCTCTGCTTACTGGCTAACTGTAGGGCACAGAGAAAGCACCCTGTCGTACCTCTGCTTACTGGCTAACTGTAGGGCACAGAGAAAGCACACTGTCGTACCTCTGCTTACTGGTTAACCATAAGACACAGAGAAACCACACTGCCGTACCTCTGCTTACTGGCTAACCAGAGGGCACTGTGAGAAACCTCACCAGAGGGCAAGACACTAATCATGCCTGTGTTCACACACTCCCCAACAGGCGCCTGGGGTGGCTCTATGAGACAATAAAACCCACAGAAAAGTGTTGGACCTTCCCAGAGTTTATAAATAAACCCTGCAAAGGTCATGGACTACGTGTGTGTGTTTGGCATAGTGTGTGTGTTTGGCTCCTCCAATGCAAAACTCCCTGGCCTAATGTTCAAATATCTAGCTGTAAATTAGGAGTGTATGGTACAATGGTAGGTAAGTTAAAAAGGGTCCTTTTTCAGCAAACAGCCATTTAAATGAAAGACTTCAATATAATGTAGCTACATTCAAGCCAACATAATCAAAGTAAAGACCTTCATTGTATGTTTTGAACTATTACTACTATATACGGACAGCAGCCTAGAAGTCCTATTAGATATGAATATGCATGTGTTCAGGAGGCAGAGGTGAACAGACTGCTGTGTTCACCTGTGCATGTCTTCCTCAAATGAAAAGGCTTTTGTTTTTGAATGAGCAATCCTTAAGCTCCATGCATTTCATGTGTCAACTCATGTGTGCACAGAAGTAGAAAATGCACTTAAACTGCTGCCACTATTCTCATGGTATGCCTACCGCTGTAGGTGAATTTCCTGTATAATTCCAGAGTGTATTTTACAAGAGGACAAATAATAGGTCAAACGGTAAAATCGGGGAGGAGTCAGCGTAGAGGCAGGAGTTAAGTTAATGGCAGCTGTCAGTTTAATGGATGCATTAACTGGGGGAGGGAGGGGGGAGGCAGCCAGCTGATACAGAACCCACCGAGGTACACCCGCCCATTGTCACGGTTCAGCCGCAATTGTCATAAGCGATCTGCTGCATTTCGCAATCATCAACACTGTTTGCCCGCTTACACATGTGCGTTTCATTAACAGTCGTTGGTCCTGAAACTCGGCGCTGTTGTTTTAGCAGTAAAACTGATACAGGGGCAATTGTGCTGGCTGAATTTCAGATGACACGACCAAGGAGTCTCTCGCTAAACTTGCGTTTTAAGTGCTTACAACCGGCCCTGCACTGCGACGCGATTGTGTGGCAGGGGCGACTCTCTGACCTGTTCACATGGCTAATAAAACATTGATAGAAGGAGAAGAATTCCAGCGTATAGCTCCTCTCTGTCTGTGGTGTTTAGGATCCTGCGGTGACCCCCTAGAGGGCACCATTCTGTCTGCAAACAAAGAGTCGCTGTTCCTTGCATATTATCACGCACGATACCAACGCTGGGGCCTGCTCACCGCTAAGCTAATCAAATATTATTCTTCCTTTGCCAAATTTGTCTCAATAAATAGCTGCACCGTTTTTCTTTTTGATTCACCGTGATCGATACCGATCCCCGTATAAGCAGGTTGTCGCGGATCCACTCTTTAAAAAGGCCCCTTGTGCAAGTCAAGCCTGGGGGAAACGCCGTGTGAAGGTTGACTTAAATCGCTCTCGCGATCGGCTGGCTACTACGACCAGGTTTACAAGTGTGGAAAAAAAATGTAAATGCAAAACAAAATGAGTGAAGCCCATTTTATTGTTATTTTTAATTGGCACGTCACCCTGCAACATCTCAATTTAATAACCTCTGTCCATAAAGGCCACAGAGACCAATAAAACAACCAAGCCTCCTTTTGTGCACTATTCCTCATTATTCCTCAGATTGACTTGAGATGGTGTAGACAAAAGGTATTTTAATGAATGCATTCAGAGTGCACTAAACATAAACCACTTGGCACAAGAGGCGATTCAAGAAAATAAATGGGAGCCCTACAGTATTCCTCCAGAATTGATGCCTTTTCACATTTCTGCCATATGTCCTTTGTTCACGGCTTTTTCATCTCTCAATAGCTACTTTATGTGGTGGAAAAACGTCAATGTTTAGGTTAGCGCTCAGCCTGATGGCTGATTATTTTTTGTGGTTTGTGTTCAAACTGCCTCTCAGTGGCTCTCAGTCCACCACTTCCCAGCCATGAGGGAGGTTGTGAATGTCTGAAAAGCATAAATGAATTGATTCTGGGTGTAACTCGATCCCTTTTTGCAACATAATCCACTACATTTCTTGACTCGTGATTGCCCAACTGCAGCACCAAGATTGTTTTCTGAGACTAAGGCCTCCCCCCCTCGTGTGAAATCACCAAGCTCCCAAGCTGTTTTTCTTTGAGTCTGTTCTCCAAATCTGCGATAAAAAAAAAAAAATTCAACAAGGCTGGCTCTCCAAAGCTGGACTCTTGGTGTTATATTTACAAGGAGGCAGTTATATTCATTAAAATCTAAGCTGAATATCGCCATTTCCTCAACACTTCCCACAGGCGTATTGACCTTCACCTTCAGAGTGAGGCCTCAAACCTCTGTGGACTCCAGAAAAGCGGAAATTACATTCTAAGATTGATTGCCAAATCCTTTAATTATTCTGATTTTTACAATGGATGTGAATGGCCTGTGTGATCGACAACTTGCCACAAACAGAGAATAGAATGTTCAGTTACTAGCTGCTCTGAAAAATGAAAGAAAAAAAACTTTGTTGAATATAATTGTGTTAGGAATTAACTAAGAGATTTCATTCAGTTATTTGAACTAAAGCACATATTCTATATTGGAATGTCCAAATCAAATTCCAAGGCTGGATTTGAGCATTAAATACAATAAAAGGAAAAAACTATTTGTAACTTCATTCTTCAAAAAAGAAAATTCTATTTTTTTTATTTTCAACTGCAATAATGACAAAAGCTTTGGAGTGTTAACTGTTAACAGAATGTGATATGCCAACATATATGTTTGTTGGGTCAGCCTGAAGACCAGCTAATGAAGCTCTTTATCCCAAAGCTTGTTTTCCGAACCCAAAAAAAGTTTATTATGTGCATGTGCGTTGGCAGGTATTTTTAAACCATATTTAATGGGTCATTTTGAGTGGCCTTCATTCTCATTGAATTGGTTTTGCCTTAACAACAATACTCAATATTTCCAAATAAAACTTTACTCCTTGTGGAACAATAACTTCCCATACTCCATCCTCTTCCCATGTAAACACTTCCAGCCAGGGATTTAAAAAAAATGGAAGTAGCTACTTTTACGATGATGTCATGTCGATAGAATGTCAGGGAGCAGTGCCACTGTATGAATTTATCTTCAATTACATGACACACTGGCAACTGATATTTTAATTCCCTAAAGCACAAGAAGCTTTCAAATCTCAACTATGTAACTCTGACCATGAGAAAATCGCGAGGAAATGTACAAGTCTGTAGTGTGTTAGGTTGGGATATAATTATTACAGTTTTACAATGTCTTAAATATTCTGTGTCAGTTGGTCTAAAGGTTATTAAGTCCACAATTACAGAATTTGTGAAATATCAGATGTGTGTAAAATGTTGCAACAGAAAAACAAATACAATGCTGCTCCCTGTAGTCCTTTTCTTCGTGGGACTACTATGAATTCCATCGTACATTTGCCGAATCCTTCACGAAGCCAGTGTTTGGTTTATTGGCTCTTTTATTGGTGGTTGAAAATGTAAGCAATAAATAATGTTGGTTTACGTCCTGAAGAATATCAGACGTGAGACGAATCAAATTTCGTGGCCATAAATATCATTATTTAAGACAAGGCCAAGGAGGAAAAAAATATACTCTGGATTAAGTGACCAATAATTGAGATGAACAATTCAGGACCAGTCACCACAGATATTGCAGCATGCATTAAAATCCAACAGGGGTTTGCCTGCTGTACAGTTAATCTTAGATAATATGCTTTTATGTGTGAAAATGATACCTTTGCAGGCAAACGAATATACCATGGTACAAAGTTGGTCATTTCGCCCAGCAGAAGTGTTCACAAAATCAGCAAATCACATCGTCGGTGTCAATATGGTGTCAACGACTCCACATGACATTTGTTAAAAAACGGAGGATTCTGTTACAGGCCCTCACCTGGTTCTAATCACGGTTCTTGCTGAAAACGGGGCTGTTTTCATGGAACAAGGCTGAGGCTGCCAAGCGCCGTTTTCAGCTGATGCTCTTAAACTAATATTGTCCCAATAAAAGTCAGTGGTTGGATTTGCACTCTCAAATTGAGAGGCCATGTTGGTATGTCACTATAGCTTATTTTTTGGCTTCTTTTTGGTTCGTGGCCTTTATCGTACGTATTCTTTCATTCACCAATTTGTGAATTCAGATGGGAATATCAAATATAATACACTCTTCACAAAAGTTCAGGTGTTATTTTGGAAATTTAATAAAATAATATTTAACTCACGTGTAATGAAGTCTTGCGAGAAGCTAAACGGCGGACTATGGTCATGCTAAGAAATAATCTTGAACACAATGAGACAGGGGTTGCTATGTGAAAGAAATGCGGCCCCTCGTTCACCTTAACCACATACTTCCTCAAAGCAGCGGTTGCCAATTTCATAGGAACGTAGATTTAATATCAATAGGAGGCTTTTGTTAACTTCCCTTTTTCCAAACAAATGAGCGCTTGACTTTCCATCTTGTTATTTTTCCATGCATGAAATACAGCCACGTGTGCCGCGTTCAGTAGACGAGGAATTCACTATGATTCATTTCATGAATGAACGAGCGCAATATGGTATTCCTCTCACATTAGACACGAAGATAAAAATTGGGTCTTTTCCTGTGCACTGCTAAAATCATCAGCTTTGTGGTGTTGTATCACGGACAACATTTGTGACTAGAATTTACGGACGTTAAAAATGAATTAAATAAATATTGGAATAGGAATAATGCCCAGGTAATTTTTAAAACGATACATAAATGATCAAGACTGGCATTTGCAATACTACCTGGAGTCACGCATGTCCCCTGATAGTAATACGCAGATTCATCTAGTGCTCTTCTTTCAGCGGCACACACTGTATTTTACTGAGCCAATGAATTTGAATACCCTAAAGCAGCATTATCATCTTTACCTCAGCAACCTGGCAGTCGGCATATTTTTATTGGCTGGGGAATCAAACTGGCTTCATTGAAACACATGCAGGTAAAAGAAATGTGTTTGAATGCGTCTAGACACTTGCGGTCAGCCCAGGGAGATGAATCGCAGGCTGGTCGTAGGTCTACAGATGCAATCGCTGTTCTGTAAATGCACTTAGACGCTGTCAGCTAACATGCTTTGCAACTCCTTGAAGTCGCAAAAAATAACGTCAAAGAAAATGCCACAGCAAAATTGATTATTGAATAAGTAAAGGGATACAAGAATATGACCAGTGTCTTCAAAGATTGATTATACCCTAAACACACAGTGCTATGGCGGTGTGTTAAAAAAATATTGGGCAACCAAAGTAAAAACATTTTTGCAATACCAGCCCCCAGCTAATGTGATGACAGAGTGCATTTCATTCCACAGCGTCCTCAGACGCGGTGATAGTTTTACGACCATTTCTCTTTTCGTCTGTAATCTGTCCGGATAATTTGTGTTTGAGAAGCCCGAAGCCGGACTGATCTCAGCTCTTTCGCCAAAAGACGGACCGGGGAGTTGCGCTAAAGGAATGGCGGCAAACAAAAGGTAAACAAAATGTCACAGGCGGGAGGGGGGGGCGCATAAGTCACAACCATTGTCCGACCCATGGCATCTCTTTTGATGACCGCATTCTGCAGCCGCCTAAAGAAACATCACAATGCTTCTCCAGCTTGGCAGCCGTGCCGGTGGAATCCAGTGGGCTGTGACCCATGCGAGTCAGCTGCCCCAGTGTTTCAACTTTCGGGAGTACCATTTACAAATGTTCTGAGTTTTTTTCGAAGTTGAAGTTTAATTTCAAGGAGGATTTCAGCGCACATTCTCTCCTGTCGCAGCTCTATTTTTTTGAAAAATAAATACGGATCACCTGTTAAATGTGCCGAGCGTAAACTGCAAAGCTCTCGTCGGCTCTGTAAATTGAACCTTCGGTAGCATTCGGTCACTTTCTGAGTCGCAGGACTTGCTCGGCGATGAATGGACTTCCCCTGAAACACTCCGAGAAGCGGTATCAAATATCCGTTTGAGTGAACGTTTTTGGCAGTCTGTAGCCAACTCTGGGCTCACCTCTCCAGCAAGGTCTCGGTGAAGCATTGGCCTTAACACGAGAGCTCAAAATATGTTTTTTCACAAAGTGAACTACTCTGACGATTAACAAACGCAAAAGTAGCCTCCTCGAGCATAGGCCATAAAACGTCAGTTTCAGTGTTAAAGGGAAAAATAAATGTTCATACTCGACACGATGAGATAATCCTTGGCAATCGGGGATTCCTGGAGCAAGAACAATATTCTATCCAAGCTCTCATTAGTGAAATAATTGAAATGAAGCTAAAAGTGAGATCATTTGCTGGTAGCCATGCAAGAAGGCTCACAGTGAGCTTTTCTGCTTCCTAACAGCACACCGCAATACTACATTAAGGGATGATTGTATTTTCACCTGGGACAATTCACTAAAACTTCCATTTGCATATGCAAGCCATCCACTGAACTCGATTACACAGATCTGTGGGCCCGCTTCCACTAGTACTAGTAGCTTCCTGGATAGAGGGTTTTCTCTAAAAACACGTCTCATTATACTTCCAAACTTATGAAAAACACTTTTGTGTAGAATGGCACTTTTTCTTTTCTTACCCTTTCGTGGGGTCAGGGCCTGCAGTGCAGAGATGTCACTCTCCTCCTGTGGCCTGTCAACCTGTCACATCTTTGTCCAGCCACCGCGGAGAGGGAACCGTACGCCGACCTTTCTCTCCACGCCAGCAGGCCAAGGCCCACACCGGTCCTTCCATCCCAGCCAAAAACCTTGTTTTGGTGTATCTAATTCATAAAGAGGTTGGTTTCGTGGACCCAGATTAAGTTCACTCCTGGACTAAAAAGCATTTTCCCCATTGAAAAGTGCCTTTTAGTCTAGGAATAGACTTAATCTGTGGGTAGTGCTATCAGAAATCAGTGTGTTTGGTTGGACGTACAGGTACAGAGCATTTATAAACCTGGTAAGAACTTGCCAGTCTAGCTAAACATTTCCCCTGGAATTCAATTTCTAATAAATATAGACCCCCCCAAAATATAGTCAAATTAATTTAAATTTCCAGTTGTGTTCAAGTACAGTGCTTGTGAAATTATACTTGTATGGTACTCTCTAGATGCTTTTCAGGAAGCTTACAACACATAGGCTACTGATTCCAATCCTTGAGTACAATATAGACACCACGTTATAGGTAATATGTAATAAAAATACAAATCTCCAGCATCGCTTCTATGGTTCTCGTGTTATTGTGACTCATAGCAACAATTACCGTAAGATCACCTTCAACCCAAGCTTGAATGGTCTCGACGAGAGTAACATGTGGTATCCCTGAGACACAAAGAGCATCCTCTTTCATGAAGATGTTTGCAAGTATACAAAGCAACAATTGTACCGGGCCATATCCTGCCGTGGATCTTGTGTGCCAAAGGAAGGGATTTGTCTTGAAGGGTAACTAATTTTGAGTGACAGGGAGCCAAAGATCAAAGCCGCTCTGGCCCTGGAAGCTCACTAGTCACAGCCAGGAGTGAAATCAACGTTCGTAATAAACTGACAGCGGTGGTCGTTCGCCGGCCGGCTGGCACGGACACATTTTATTACCCTGCGCGCGGACAATGCACTCACCGCAGTCCTCCACAAATGAATTACCTCATTCCCCCTACCGCTCCGGCGGCCTCCGAAAGCAGGAGTTGATCCGCTGCATTAACTGAACTTTTCCACAGGGGGTTGCGGCCGCGTTATTGGACTGATTGTCACAATTTGAGATTAAATTATTGTACAAAAATTTTGAAAGAAGAAAACATAATACATCAAGCATATTGGGGGGGAAACATGGGGGATGGCATAGTTAATTTAACACTCACGTGTCGTCACGGACAACTGATGGTAAATAATAAAGTACATTTATAGAGCGTGATATTATAGGGGAAGCCTATCTGAGGGGAGCCTTCAGTGAGACGGTAGTCCTCAGAGCACGGTTATCCATGAATTCAGCATTTTCTAAGGTCACGGGATGTTTGTATTTGTAACACTAAGCAAAATATAGCATGTCATTATATATCATGAATGCCAACTTTTTAGACAGGCTACCCACATTCTGCTGTGTGATTTACGCAGCCAAGGAAAAGATATGTTTGGCCTAAGAAGCCTCTTCGAGATGTACAGGACCAATTTCCATTCCGTTCTATGGCAAAACCGAGGAGAAAGTAGGGAAAGTGAAGAAAAATAGCCGGTTTCCCAAGAAACACAAAACTAGAAATGAATCCTTTAGATAGACCATTGTGTAAGGTTTGTGCAAGTCTCATTTCCATGTATCTGTTCGTACCTTCTCCAGACCAGTGGATATTTTGAGATCGAGAGGGACTTTGCTACAAACGCATGGGGCTCAGGTGAACTATATTAACATTCAGCTGGCTTCTTTGGCCAAGGACAAAGAAACATTATTCAGGTTGGCCGTTTGTTTTAATCATAGGAAATATTAATATATTTGGCACATATTTATGCACACACTAACACAATATTTATTTTATCCAAATGTGGAGGGGGTTTGATTCAATTAAAATGGCTATATACTCAATCAACATTATATATAATTAATTTACATCTCTTGAACATATCAATCAGAAATGGGAATGCAGCCATGAATTACAAGCTATGAATAGCTGTGATATCATTCTTCCATTTTTTGTCATCTTTCAAATAAGTCAAAAACAATATATAATTCTCATCTGAGTTTTTAAAATTAAACAGCCCCTGTCAAAGCTCAGGGTTGGTCCAGAACCCATCCTCTTTTCCAGACATTCTTCTAAAATGCTAAACACTCTTCGATCATCTTCTCATGCTTGGTAAACCAAAGATTTATCAGACAGAGCGGAAACACGCAAACCCACAAAGTTATATTTACACATATCCGTTGATGCTCGAGTTACCGTATTAAAAGTGACTTAAGAGCGCCAACAGAATAACATAAGGTGTAGTGCGCATTGCCATTAATCAGTCCATTAGCAGCTGTAATGTTCACTGTGATCGTTCCATTGATTGTGTGATGGTCCAAATGGCCTGGCTTTTAGGAAGCCCTTGATGTGATTGATGAATGTGCACCCAGAGTTAAATGCCGAAGAACTAATTGTGCTTACTTCGAGTGACTGTATAGCCAATAAAAACTGGGAAGTTCAAATATAAATAAAAAACAATCCGCTCCTACTCAATACTGGCATGCAGTATGAGACAGTTACTGATGGCTTCTAAAAATGTGTGAAAGCCAAGCTTGCCTTACCTGCTCAGAAAAAAGGAGCGTGAAGAGTTATCATAACAGTAGAACATTCATATTTTTCCGTACGGACAAACGCTTTCAGAAGCATTTACTCCCACCGCACAAAGCGACCTAAATGAACAAGTGTAAACGTCCCTGAGATTACTTTTCAGAACAGTCGCCTCTCAACAATTTCGTTTAGAAGACGAAAATGAATTAGTTGAATATAAACAGGAAACAGATTCATCAATCACGGGAGTGTTCATGTGAACCTTCGTTAAATATGACTCTGACCTTACAGCTGCTTACTACTCCTGGCTTCAGGGCAAATGTGATTTCTGTTTTGCTTTTCCCTTCAATATTCTAACACAATGATACGGGTGTTTATTTAAACCAGACAACCATATGTCTTAATCACATTACCATTTCTTTTTTTTCTGTCAGTGTAACATTCCTTGTCAATAGAGTCAATTTGTTTAATGAATGTTTTCATATTGTTATTTGTATATTATAAATTTACTAGCACATAATCAAGGCTTTTAGTTGTTCTTCTATTTCAGTATGTTCATGAGTAAACCAACAGACTAGGACTGTTGCCATGACAGCACACATGAGGAGCACTCTTGTCCCCCCCCAGTCTTTGTTTATTTTTGATGAGGGCACATTCAAAAGAGTAATTACACAGTATATTCTTCAAAAATTACACCCACAAACCAGTCATACCGTTCAAAGTTCCTAGTTCCTGGTGCCTTGTTTATGAAGCAAGTTCATAATAATTCATTCATATTTCACAGTGGAAGAAAGTAATATGGTCTGATGAGTCGTCTTTTATTATTTTTCCTACATCTGGACAGGTTTATGTTTAGAGAAAGCCAAAGGAAGCCTTCAACCCACACTGCCTGTTCTGAACTGTTAAACATGGTAGTGCATCTGTTATGGTATGGGCAGCCATTAGAGTCATTGTGCATGATCATTACTCTGCATGATAAAATTGCAGCCAAGGAATACAAAGCCATTCTAGGCAACCAGGTGCACCCTATGGTGCAAACATTGTTTCTTCAAGATGTTCCAATATTCCAAGACGATAACATCCCCAAACACACTGCTTAATGAATTCAAGAGTGGTTTCATGAACACCAGTATGAAGTCAAACATCTTCCATGGCCTCTCCAATCAGCAGATCTAAACGTCATTGAACCATTATCGGAGGTTCTGGAACATAGTGTGCAGAATAGACTTCCACCACCTTCATCTCTCAAAGAACTGGAGGCTTTCCTTCATGAATATGAATATGAATATCCTACTATAAACAGTTAAAAACGTATACAGCAGCATTCCAAGAAGGTGTTCTGACAGAAAATGGCAGCTTTATTAGTTATTTTGTCTACCCCCTATATCTCATAGCTGGAAGTGAATTAGAATCCAACCACAACCCATCTTGAACCTATATAGAGCACATACCACAATGGCCCCTCGTGAGTAACTGAGAGACTCAACGCGGCTCTATTAACATTTAATTTTTACTGTAAACATGAGAGGACAGTTCTTTCACCACATTTCTATTGAAAATGACTTTCAACATGTCGCGATGCAGTTCAGAAGTATAAATCGTCCAGTCATGTCAAAATAAATACCCATATTTCATTGTTTAACTCCCTTTGTTCGGGAGAGCAGACTGTATTTCATAACCCCAAGACGTTTACTCTAAAAAAACTGTAAATGGAGTCAGCTAACATTGACATGCACCTTCACTAATTTCCTTGCCAAAGCTCATTCATTGCCTGAAGTTACAACTCAATCTGTGTGTTTGATTTATGATGGAGTGGACATAATGTGGGAGGCGATATTGTTCTCTTTGTTGAGGGTGACACTTTTGAAAATGTATTTAAAGCTAATTCTCAGGATCTTAAATGCATTAAATGTGATTTATCATTCTAATGAACATCACATGGTGTGCCATTAAGTCCATAATTTGTATTAATATGTGCCTTAATGATTTTTAATAATGAATAAGTGCGGGTATGAGCATAAGGGACAGAAGAGAAGAGAAAGGAAATATCGGGAATAGGACTCCATATAATCTAATCCAGAATGGTTATAGTTTTAGCATTGATAAAAAAGAGTAGACTGTAGACTATATAATATTAGAAAACGAATAGTTGCATACATTATGAAAATAAGAACATAGCTGAAATAGTGATATACAGTATCCATGACTGTAGCTAGTGTTAAACGAACAAGTTTAAATAATCTCCTCTTTTTACAGAAAGATACCTTGAAAAATCCCCAGCAAATTTGAACAAAAAATTGTCATCATAAAATTGAGGTAATTAGATTAGCAGCCGTTAAATATAATGCAGTTTTACATGCTGATCCAATCCATTTGCATAGGCTACTCATCTTCCAGGAAAACACATATGAATTTCCACTTTCTGTACACATTTTGACACAGACTTACTCCTGTTGCAATTGACTCTCTGAATGGACGCGAGGACGATGTGGAAACGCGAATAACAATACGGTTTACAAGTTGGAGACCGCTGAGACCATTGGAGGCCAAACATATTGAGAGCGTGAGACCCACTGAGATCATCTGCACAGCCGGGACTTCTGCTATTTATTAACATCATTTCTTGGCAAGGTCTTTAATTAACAAAGCGCTCACACCACCGATGAGCTTCAGTGTGAGCAGGAATAGCACAGCTCTTTTTTCAGGGTTCCTTAGAGATGCCATTGATTAGTTCGATTCAGGATGAAGGAATTATGTGACCCAGAGTTAATTTGAATTCCTCCACCACATACTTTTTTTTCATCAAAAGAGTGCGGAGTAATGCAGCTTAATGGCTTCGCCTGCCCGCTGCTTTACAATAAAATACAGGCAGAAGTGTTGGCCGCGCTTGATTTATCCTTTGATTCGCTAGTAACAGTGTCAAAGTGGCAAGGTCTTGGGAGTTTTAATGCAGATTTAAGACACGTACAAGAGTGAAGTGAAAAGAAGCCTCCAGCGGGTTCGGAGGCAGAGGCGGTATTTAATGGCACACTGACCCAAACGGCCCAGCTTGTTACTACCTCCCGCTGGAGCTGCCGTCTTTCACAGCACAGGCATTGTGTCGCAGAGCTGCAGACACGAAAACAAAAAAACAGAAGAGGTTAGACCATTCCCCTGGCAGAGGTCATGTACAGAATGCAATGAGTAAAATCAAACGACCCCCACAATGGATCGTCATACAACCAATGATTGAATGGGCATTTCCCGCGACATCAACCCAGGCCCGTGTTTGCATACTTGTTTGTCACACTTTTTAAGGGAAATATTATGAACGGAATATATATAAATAGAGAAGAAGACTTATTTACTTTGTCCATGAAAGTAAAACAATTGTTTATTTGCTTATTGCGTAGGCTATATGATAGGCTACGTAATGAAAACCACTGACGCGCCATAAAGTGAAATAGGCTAATTAAAAAAATTATGATAGGCAATGGAGACGGTATTTATGATCACCTTGGGCATGTAGCTGATAAAGAAAAAACATGCCTGAATAATTTTGTAACGTTTCACCATCAATCCATATATATTAACAGATATTGTTAGTGACCTCATTACTGATTAAAAAAAATTACAATTGCGAGAAATATTACAAGAGATAAAAACTGATCAATCGTAACAGAAAATTTCCGTTTACAAATCGAGGTGTTTCTTCATGAAGCATGCTCTGGGAGACACATGTAGGACAAGTTGTTTCTTGCATAGATGTTTGGGAGTAACAACAACACACTAATAATAATAATAATAATAATACTAATAATAATGACTGATTCTATAAAGGCCATTGATTGGTCACCGTCTGTGTTTAAGACAATGTCGAATAATTAATGTCACAGAAAATACCGATACTTTCATATTCACATTCATAGCTACTTTCCATTAAAGCGTAATTACTTTAAATGTTATTGAAACTTCTCGGCCTATTATTTGCACTCCCCGCTAAGCTATTTTTATGCTGGGTTGGGTTGTTGTGGCTAATTCTGGTGTGTGATGTAAAATGTTGTTGAAAGTACATTTTTGTCAGGTGCCCGTGATGGTGAGGGAGAAGGAAGACATCACAGTGATCCGTTTCAGTTGGATTCCGTCAGTTAAGTTTAGGGTCAGTTTTTTGTCAAGTGAAAACGTCCACTAACAGGTTCACACTTGGCTTGTGGGCTGGCTTGCGTTCCGTCGCGTTAGAGGGCTAATTTTCTTATTGCTGCTTCCAGTGGAAACGGTGAAGTGTAGCGGACGCTCTCGTTGGCTAGCAGAGGTAGACGTCAGCATCTTTCATTGCTTCGGCATTACCCCTCGGCTTCTGGCGGTAAGAAGAAACAAGTGTATTAAACTCGATGGACTGCACTGAAGCTGAGCGAAGCGCGTCTGTATTCATTGACTGCACTTGAGAAACCACCAGCGAAACAGTGAAAAGGGTCACCTTTAGTTCAGCAGCGAGCACTTTGTGAGCAGGTGATTACTTTTAAAGCAGCCTAAACTGTGTGTTTCTTTTATCAACTTTTACTACGCTTCATGTCGGTGGCTTTTTTCACTGATTCTCCCAGCTTCGAGACGAGACACGTTGGAAATATTAAGAATGGCAGCTACATTCGCATTTCTGGCACAAATGTTCCTGTGTTTGACTAACGCTGACCTCTGGACAGCGGCATCAGAGCAAACGCCGAGAAGCGCTCTGGACAGCGACATCGAGTCACAAGTTAATCAACCCACTGACAACTCCGCGATGGACATGGTTTCAATACACATGTTCAAACTTTATGACAAATACAACAGGGATCTCAACCGCCACAGAGACGGGAATACTGTTAGAAGTTTCAAGGCAAGCTCAGGTGTGTATTTTTCATTTTTCAGTCTTCCTTTATGATGAATAATTTATGATTACGGCTGGGGTAGCCTATTTCGGAAGGACCCTCATATATACAAAATGGCTTTCTGAAATCAGCGAGAACTCATTAACACAATTTGTGTGCTTTGATTATATTAAGAAGCCATTGACTGTTGCGTTCATATAAATGTGAACCCTTGCTTCTTCGTCCAATACCTAAACGTGCTAAACGGTAAGAATGCTCATACTTGGCCAAGTTCCTTAATTGTTTATGTTCTTTTGGAGTGTGCAAGACATGATATTCGGCATATTCATTATTTGCATTAAGGAATATGCCATTGGGGTGTTTATCAGTCGTCTGCCGTAATGATGACACATGTAAACTACATCGCCAATGCTGGTACACATTCTGAATTCGTACTGCGCCCCCGCTGGACCTCAAGAGAAGGAAAGACATATCTCTACTTCTTTTTAAGTTCCCCTTACCATCTCCTCCTTTGTGGTTTAAATCTCTCTCTCTCTCTCTCTCTCTCTCTCTCTCTCTCTCTCTCTCTCTCTCTCTCTCTCTCTCTCTCTCTCTCAACATGCGTTATTGGCATGCTATAAACATTTGTGTTTGTACAACTTGAAAAGAAATACACAGAATAGGCATGCTCATGTTAAACTTTAAATTTGATAATCTAATAAAACGAATATTTTTGATTTATGAAAATAAAAGTGCTATGTAGCTTCTATATCACCCACTGTCCCTCCTCGAGGTCTCGCTCTCTCCCTCTCTCTCTCATTTGATTGTAAAATGCTGCGAAACCAATTAAGCATACCCCTGCAAAGTTCATATTCAAATACTAATCAGGAAACCACCTGTGGTTGAATAGGTAATTTGCGTTTATTTTTACGAGGGACCTCTCTAGTCATCGCGGAAATGAGCAATACACGCAGTGGCAAATATATTCCGTGTCAGATCAGATGTGGCCGCCGGAGGGTCGTCTCCACTCCGGCTTTACCGTAGGCTCCAAACAAGCTGAAGAATTCAGCGCACTTCAGAGAGCTCAGCGCAGCTGTCACGTTACAAAAACAATGATGTTACGAGACACCAATGCAGCGTATATGATAATATAACAGTATTGTTTTTCGCGGCATGTTTCGTCTGAACTTAAAGCGTTCGAGGAGCGCCACAGAGGCGGTCACACTCGGATTTTATTGTCGAGTTTTGTTTTTGTAAGACTAACCGGAGCGGCATGAACTCAACTTTTCACAATGCGCAGACTGCTAGATAATGACGTTGCATCGTACATTAATTGCAGGAATAACATGATCGCTGAAAGAAGCTCTTTCAAGTTTCCACAACGTGAAACCACTTGATTGGAGCCCTACCGTATTAATGCCGTCAGACATTATTAGAGCCTCATGAAAAATCTGACAGGGGGTTCAGTAAGCGCTTCCATATGCCTCAGGCACAATCACAAGTAATGCATCTCTCCTTTCTATCCCCTTGCATCCTGTGTCATATCAAATGAACAAGAGCCATCTTATGTAAGCCTTTCAGAAGATAGAATTCATTTTCATATTATAGGCACAATGTTTTATGCTCTTCTTTTTCCCCCTCCCCCAGAAATTGTGGAGAAGAATATCTTGTACCATTTTAACCTCACCTCCATGCAGGAGTCTGAGGTGATGCTTGCTGCAACCTTCCACTTCTTCTTCGACAAACGTCCACGCCAGAGATCTGGGTTCTGCAAGCGCTTCAAGAACCCCTCGTGTCGAATCCAGCACCTCCACCAGCTCCCCGCACTCCATCTCCACCTCAGAGGAGCCTCCTCAAATGCGGCCCATGCAGCGCCGCTGGGAAACGTCACCATATTCCCCAATCGAAGAGGAACGTGGCAAATAAAGGACATCTCGCACATCGTCAAAGTGGCCAGGAACTCAGACAAGCTTTTGATCACGGCCGAGTTTGACTTTGGCGAGAAGTACCAGAGGTACCAGGACCGACCTTCGCCATCGAACCTGCCGTACATGCTCGTCTACGCCAACGACCTGTCCATATCAGAGCCAAACAGCGTGGCCGTGACCTTGCAGAGGTACGACCCTTTCCCGGCGAGCGAGGAGCCCACGCACTCCCCCAACTCGTCTCCCGGGGCGCGGGTCAAAAGGGACGCACGCTTCCCGGACCCGATCCTAAACAATGAACTCCCAGAGGTCGAATACCACACTTTTAAGAACCACGAGCTGTGGGAAAGCGCTTACTCGGCACTGAAGCCAAAACCTTTGAAAAAGGAGAGGAGACGAAAGGGCCAGGAGAACAGTGATGGGTTACGCAAGTCCCAGGTCCTCCACTTTGATGAGAAAACCATGAAGAAGGCCCGGCGGAGACAATGGAACGAGCCACGCGTCTGTTCCAGGAGGTACCTGAAGGTGGACTTTGCCGACATCGGCTGGAGCGAGTGGGTCTTATCTCCCAAATCGTTTGATGCCTATTACTGTGCTGGGACCTGCGAATTCCCCATGCCCAAGGTTAGAACGTCGTCACACGCACTGTACCACGAGCACACACAACTTTCTGAAGGAGAAATCACATGGATGCTGAAATGTTTAGCAGTTAACATCTTTTGGACCTTCGCGACTAGCATTGTTTTGTGAATTATTCCTGGAGAACTTGGATGGTGCTCCATGAGGAGACAAAGTAGAAAGCAGAAATTAGGTGTAACAGTGCTTTGTAAAGGCTTGGCTTTACATATCTTATTTTGTGACAGTTATTTTAGGATTAAAACAATAACAAATTAATTTAATACGTAGATCAGTTGATCCCTCAGGATTTACAATAGAATACATTTTTGTGTTAATTGTTAGTTATGTCTCAGGAGCCTGTTTTATTCAATCATTACAGCTGAGCCTCAGAGGGCTGCACAGTCCTTCCATATTGCAGTTTGTGCTTCATTTTGACTAATGCATCTAAGCAAATGTTACTTTTTAACTACTTGCACAACGTAATGTGTCAATGGGTGCAGAATGTAATAAAACACCTGTGTGAATAATGAAAAAGTAACACTTTCATGGACACTTAATTACAAACCACAAAAAGGGAAGATTTCATCTGGGCCAAAGACTTACAGTTTCTACCTCTAATGCACACAAATTAATCAGGATGCACTACCATTTTGTGATTCATTTTGTTTGAGTTTCTTGGGAACGGGGGTGCATGTGTTTTTGGTTTAGGTTTTCAATTTAGTGAAATTTTCCTTGAAATGAGCTTTACCTTCTGACATTAAAAGTGAAATTGCTTTAACTTTTGCCAGCTTGATGGAATCGCGCCTGCAAGCCCTCAGAGTGGGCATGTGTGCAGAGGGCTAATCTGCATTTTGAGTGTAGAATGTTCTGAGTGTTTTGGGGAAAGTGAGGAAAGCTCCACTAACTGCAGTGCACTTCTGTCTGACCCTCCAGGTCGTCCGTCCGTCCAATCACGCCACCATTCAGAGCATCGTGAGGGCAGTGGGGATCATTCCCGGGGTTCCAGAGCCCTGCTGTGTTCCTGACAAGATGAATCCCCTGAGCGTCCTCTTCCTGGACGAGAACAAAAACGTGGTGTTAAAGATTTACCCCAGCATGTCAGTGGAGACCTGTGCCTGCAGATGAAAGAGTTCCGGAAAAGAGGGTTGGATTGATGCACAGACCGCTGATGGAAACAACTACTTTTGAACAGGAACTGAACCAATGGGGCATGCGGCCTGTAGTTCAGATGTGTTACGTCCTGCACACTGTAAAGACGCCAAACTAGGACTGAGAGTGTGCATAAACTCACAGACTGCAGGCTGTCAGACTCTTGCCTTTGCTTTCTGGAACAAAGGTTTGCCCAATTAGTGCTCTTTCAGTCTACTTCTTTCTACACAGATATGTACATTGCTACATGGTGGTTTACTTTAACGGCATGTTTATACTGTTATCGAATAAGTGTTAAATGTATCACAATTTGGCTACTAATGGAATATTTACTATTTTGAAAACGTACTAAACAGTTAGGAAAGTAGTATGTGTATTTAAATAGTGCTGGGTTAGCAGGTGAGTGAATGGTTTATATTAACGTTAAAATCTTAACATAAAATCCAAACAACAAACCTGAGCATTTGAGACTGAAATAAACATTTTTACAATACAAGTTAAAGACTAATAATTGGATGGATTGTTATCCATTTACTAATTATGAATATGTGTTTTTAATCATCAAGTAATATATGTGTGATCTGTTTGATAACAGTAAATATACAGCCATTAAAATAAAGTTTGAAAGACTTATTGTTGTTACGTAAATGTAATGAAACCACAACGGGTGTTTGGCCCATAGCTTTACCATTGGATCCTCAAATCTCCCTTTTGCTCTTGTGATCAGTAGTATGAGAAAGCAAAACATTTATTGGTGGTATCAAGAATTCAATCAGTTCTATGATTTAATTTTGCAGTTACAAAAATCAAGAAAATTATTGTATTAAATAACTGAAGGTTACCCATACTCCGCAATTCGCACTGTACATACCGTATACAGTATATTTGTTTGTGGGTGTGTTTGTTTTATTTTGTAAAATGTTATCTACTGTGTTACTACTAAAAGTATCCTGTTGGACAATATACCCTAATTATGAAGGTGGTCTGAATTGAAAGGATGTCATTTTTAAACTATTTTTTTAATGTCAACAAAATGGTACTCTGTCTGTGAAACAAACAAGAAATATTTTTCTATATATGTGTATTTGTATTTTATTTTATAATTCTTATAATTAGCAAATATATTTTAGCCGCTGGTGTGTTTGTGTGCATTGTAAATGTGTTTGTTTTAAATTATGAAGAAAGTAGTCAGTAGAGCAAGAATAAAAGTGAAACAAGTAAGACCCACTTGTAAGGGTAATGTCACTGACTCCAAGTCTCTTTGTTTGACTGTGCCTGCCACATATCCAGATGTTTCACAATTTGCATTAATTACATTATTTACATTAATTACAATTACATTGTGTAAGTACTGAGCATGAAAAAGACAGCCATGGTGGTCTTTGATTGCATGGCCAGTTTTTGAACTGTAATATGCATTTTAACAGAGAAAATGTAAAATATAAAAAATGCAACAATAAATGCCTCCAAACTGCACTAACTGTACTATAGACAGTGATCTAGAGGCACATTCTTTCTCATTACATGGAAATATTATTATTAATAAGCTACCATGCATAGCTTTGCAATTGAGTAGTCCTTACTGTACTCAAATGCTGACATAATTAATTGATTGTAATCTTCCCAAGGCAACAAAGGCTGAAACACAACATCAGCAGCTGTGATAAAAATAGGTCTACAACTATTATGGTTGGCAAGAGCATGTTGTTTACTGTAGTCCAAGTTGGCAAGAGCGTGTTGTTTACTGTAGACTGTAGCTGTGGAGAATCTTGCCTGTTGAGAAGTTACTGCCTGTACACTGAGTGGTTTGCCAAAGAGGAAATCATTTGCAGATCATTTGTTGGAACTCAATTCACCATTTAAAAGATGCTGGCTTCTGTGAGTTACTTGATTCCATTGTGGTTAAGTTTAATGGCGTCTGCTGGGCCATGTGCATGTAACCCATTTAGCAGCTTTGTTCGGATGGAGGAAAACAGATGGTTGTGCAAGAATTACTTTTAAAAGGCTTAATTGTGGAGACTTTGCGGGAAGCCTGAAGTAAGAATGAGTACATAACCAGAATTCATCAGGAGATCCTGCGTTGTGAAATCAAGACACCTCAGGTCACAATCCAACCACATAACCCGTACAATATTGATAAGTCTTTAACGGGGGCCTTTAACCCCCAACTGTAATGGGGGTAGGTCTGCTGCGGGTTTCGAATCATGACCTTAGCTGGCCACCCAGCACAACAAGCCCAGCCTCGCTGAGCTAAAGACTAAGGTGCCCCAGCCAAAGGGAACTAATCACACTCTTACTGCTTCTCCAGGGGTAACGTCACACTGTGTAATGGACGATCACGTGCTAACTCTGGACGCCACTACACCTCATATGATCTCATTTACAGCCAGGGGTGGCTTCGTTACCGACTGCATACAGCCAGCAAACCCTGCAAGCATGGCCGTTCTGTCACTATTTTGTCGGTTTCTTGGATTCAAAACAGTCTTCAAAAGTAACTCCAGACCTGGCTTCAGGGATCTAATTTGCTCAATACTTTTGTTAAGTTTGTTACTTACAAGTGTTACCACATGGGGTTATTTTGGCACATTTTGATCATTGTTTATCTTTTATGCATACAGTATTTACACAGTAGCCCATGTGATCACAGGGGTTGAGACACAGATGACTGCAAACACAACACAGAGTAATGTGGTGACAAACCAATCCATTTTTACATTACAATAATTTAGCAGACACTTTTATCCAAAGTGACTTACAGAAAGTGCATTTAGCTCGAGTGGATAAACAACCACTTGACGCTACAATCTTCATGCACATCCTTCCTCAAGTAAGCAGCATAAACAACACAAGTGCTAAAGGAAGTTGACAATAATAAGTGCAACAAGTGTTATTATTATTTTTGGTTTGTTTTTAATAAATATAGGGATGGGTGGGTTAAGGTCCAAGGTGCTGTCTAAAGACGTGTGTATTCAGCCTGCGGCGGAAGATGGGCAGCGATTCGGCTATCCTGACGTCAGTGGGGAGTTTCATTCCACCATAGTGGTGCCAGGAGAGAGAAGAGTCGTGACCGGGATGAGCGACCATTGGTCACTCAGCGTGAGGGGAGTAACCAATCGCCTGGAGGCAGTGGTCGGGCTGGGGTGTAAGGTTTGCTGGGTTGTCATCTAGCACTGGCACTGCTGTATTTTCAAACTCAATGGGTATTTGTGATGACGGCAAAATGAAATGTTTATTAAAAAAGTTTATATAGAGTCCAAAGGGGAGTAAAATATACCCTGTCAGAGTTAAATGTACTACACAATATCAGAATTGTTTTATCACTGAATATTTTGCTCTGTGATTATTTCCACATATTTGCACCTATTTCAGGTGTATCGTAGATGAGAGAGAGGGAGGGAAAAAGAGAGAGAGAAAGAGAGAAAGGGAGAGATGGAGAGATTAAGAAATGGAGAGAGAGATAGAGAGATAGACTATGATTGTCCCACTTATCCTCGTAAATCTGTACATCTAGTTTGAACTAGCTGTCCTTTGTTTACTCAAAACACACACATTACAGTAATTACAGAAGGGCTATTTGACCAGGTTTGGAAATGCAAACATTCCAGTTCCAATGCCAGAATAAATATTTTCCACAAAAAAGGGATTACAAGTGTGATGATCATGGCAGCTCTCAATCCGTTCCCATAAACACATTGATTATACGGAGAAGTGAAAACTCTTAGCAAGGGTGGGATGATTTTTTTTAAAATGTGCGCATCAGTGTGAAATATATGTTAGGTGTGCCTGTGTCGGATTAGTGGCTAACCTGACAAAGAGGTATATTGTGATAAAAGGCCATGTCAATGCTTTTAAATATTAGGTGAATTTCAGTCCTTTTAAATATTTCTATAAAGTATTTTTTTGTAATTCACCAAGGAAGTGTTGCGTTGTTTTATTATGGAATTTAAAGATTATTTCAGATGCACCTTGCCTCGGGTTGGTCATAGCACTGTCCACCCACTTAGTCACATGACAAACTAAAAATAAATGCATTTCAAACGATGTAGACAAATGTAGTTGTTCAGTATAAAACACCAGCTGTCTTAAATCTACTTTTTCATTCATGGTGGTAAATCTTTGGTCCATTTATTTGAAAAGTAAAAATCACATTCCCTGGTTCCGTTGACGCTGTGGTTTTAAACAGTAGGATGGAATTACAAAATGCTGAGCAGGATCTCTGAAATCTCAGACAGAGCTTTTGTTTTTTGTCAGTCTCTGTACCATCTATTGCCTTACAATCCCACAATGTTTACAAAGTGTAGTTCTAACACAAACGGGGCATAAAATTACAGGTAGCCTATTTACTGTCCGTTATCATACTATCTGAGCAACCGCATGCCCTGCAGTAAATATTGGGCTTTAAAGAAATAATCCAGTCCATTCTTTTTTAACCTGACATTTTAAGTATCAACTGAAACATCATCAACATTGGCTATTTTATCCTCTTTTTGCATATGCATGCCCTTTGTAATAAAGGAAAGTGATAACTGACATGACATTTGTCTGACTTGCAATAGTAATCCAAAAATCCTCGAACAGCTAATAATTTACATCATTACGGCTCCCTTGTAACACGTAAAGATAGCCTTTCAGAATTTAACTAGAGACAAATGTCACTTCTAGTAGAGATAAACACTCTCCCTCCCCACATCCACATCATATCAACCCCCAATCCTAGCTATAAGTGTAAACTCGTGGAAAATACTATTTACTTTTCACCTTCCACATCAGATGTGTGATGCAGTACAAAAACATGACGGTAACGTTTAGCTATTGTTCAGAATATTACCTAATTGCCGTCATATTGCCTCCGCAGGGAACTGCGAGATTGTGCTGAATCTGAAACTGAATCGCTTAAGCGCAGGTTGACATTCAAACCCCAATTGAAGGACTAAGAGGCTTCAAACTGTCTTAAGGTGACAGCGCTCAACGCTGAATCACGGCGCACACATGTTTAGTTTCTTCAGGTGCAGAGCAGATGGATGTATGATGTCTCATTATTCTCCATGTTCATTGCACCTTTACTGTTAAACTGTTGACTACGGTGATTCATTGTGTGTTGCTATTACTGGCACATCCAGTTGGCATTATCTATATATAGAGTTTTCCAGTATTTATTTTGTACACATTTTATGAAGTGCAGATGTAAAACATGAATTCTGTCTCTTGTACTTCTATAGCATTAGGAAAATAAAAAAATACATATTTTTCGATTTTCGATTTAAAATGAGGGGGGGGGGTTGTTTAGCCTAGTTGTTCCAAAATGTAAAATATCCCTGCGGTCGCGAGTTTATGAGGAGAAAGTGTGTATGTGGTGGGGGCTACGGTGAAGTATGCCATCACGAAAATCATTTTGCATTAAAAATATATATAATAAAGTTGTTTAAGGAAAGATATTCCACGCAAAGTGTATGGTTATGATCACATGGAAAAAACAGTATGTCAATAAATGGTACAAATCACCATGCCTCATTTACTCCCTCAAAAGCAGGGTCCCATTCAGTAATTAGATTTCATGATTACGGTAGTAGAGTACAAAATTTAACTTTGCGAGGGAAACTTTGTGTGTACTTTACTGTATGAGTAAAATAGCTCATGCAGATCCAGTCAAACGGGTTTAGGGTAATGCCCTAACTTCACACATGAACATACAACATATAGCAGTGATATTATGTTCTTGTTTCGCAATTGAAGGGGAGATCATCAGTCTGACTGACCTTGTGATCATGTTGCTACTGCATCGTCACGTGATAACCAGCTAGCCGCGTTGAACCCCAGGGTATTTCGCCCCCTGGTTCACTTGTCCCCGAGGGTTCCTGCAGCAGTTCTGCCCTTTGGAACCCGCGCCTGGATACTCTTGATGTTGCGTTTCCTGTCCTGCTGAGAGACTCTCTGTGGCGCTGTATTCTGTTTCCACCGGTCCACCTCAAAACCACAGACAGCAATGGGACCGGTGTCAGGGGCAATCAGCGGCGGGAAGGAAAATCCCCTCGAGCGAGTTCTCCGCAGTTCTCTAGGGGACCGCTTTAATATTCAAATCAATGTTGGTTCTACAGAATTCATTAGCTTAAATAAAGACCGGTTACAGGAGTACCAAGGACAATATTTAGTTTTCCAAATGAAGGTCGATCAATTAATGGCGGATGGATTCTGGAAAAAGACATCGTTCTAAAAGTAGGCTACAGAGGATTTTCTGTAGGCCTACACTTGTGAAAGAGCGCTTTCCTCTGGTGATTAAAATCAGAGATCTACCCGTCGTCCCCTAAATTGCAAAAATATTGTTTCGAGATACAATCGCGTTCACATTTCTGTGAACCTTGGATCGGCCTCAGTGCTCTGTGTTCGCCTCATTTACCTGCCACAGCGAGTCTATTCAATAAACTCTTTTATTTGGTTTTGCCAGTACTCTCGGTGCAATTATAGATACAACTAAAATAATTATTTGAAAACCGGGGTGATATAAACCATACTAGGCTAATAGTGTATATTATTGCTTCGAAATTATTATACGTTTTACAAATTAGATTTTTTAGCAGCAACAAACATACCTTTTACACGGAATAAAAACTCCCAATCGAAGAAGAGACTGGTCGAAGTTTCGAGTTGCACAGGTGCCTTGCCATCTATCATACCAGGCAGCAGGCAGGACGTCGGGAAAGTCTGGAAACATCTTTAAATCGTGAGCATAGAGCGCACTCTACAGGTATGTGTGTGTGAAGTTAAGTTCTTCTGTAAAAACTGCTTGTCATTTTAACACTGTTTGTCATTCAAGGTATCGTTTATTCTCCGCAACATTACTCTCAACCATGCATATGAAAAAAGATTCGTTATTTCTTGTGTTATTTGGTATGTTGTTCTGTAGCTTAGGTAGGCTATATGCAGAAGTGTTATGCATAGCCTATTTGATATAGACTAAAAAACGAGGGTTTATACACAGCCATATTCCAATTTAGCTCATGACGTTTTTTGTCATTTTAGAGTAATCTGCGATTAAAAGATATAATCTATTTTTGATGCTAACCTATTTGGCCAATTTATCTCCGGTTGACAGGATGACGCAATGCACATATTTTTTAAACTTTATACCGAATATAGCCAGATGTCCCAATATACTTGCCCTCGTTAAAAAAACAACCTGTTACCAGCTTTTAGCCTAATTGCTTCCAGCACAATTACCTAAATTGGTGCTGCCACAGGATGATCCTCTTTCCAGTTTTAATGCCGAACATTCCAATGATTGACGCATTGAACAATGCAGTTCCATTCAAAGGATGAGGAACCTGTATTCAGTTGGCGACAGGAAGCGGACGAAAAAGCTTACATAAGTCAAATGGTATTAAGCGTTAAGTACCAGGAACCGTGTGCAGTGTGTCGATTAGCACCGAGAATAATTTAATCATCTTCCCTTATCTGTCCTAGATGTTTTTTTAAACCTCGTATTTCTGTCTCATTACAATTTTAATGTGTTTTTATTTCAGATGCAGCCTCGACGTACCCCAACACATCAACATTGCGATGGTTTTTGATTTATATTTATGTATAGCCTTCCTTGTTTTTATGTGTGTCTTGAGACTTTAAACTACACGTTTAAGATAACCATTGCAATCAGTGTAATCATCCTGTGCTTCTCATAAGCAGTGTTGTCTATATGTAAACCAAAGATAAATATATATGAAAGCAAAATCTACTTATCAACTTTCAAAAGTACAGTCTAATCACTCATGTGTAGTTTACACCAGTTTAATTATTTGTTCAAAATCTGTACCAGCTTTAAAAAAAACATTCCCCAAACATTTGCACACAACCATAAAAAGCACTGAAAACAACCTGTTATCGACATGCACCATGAACATGACCTTTTGTGCAACACGTTGCACCCTTCATTACTAGATTGTTATTGTCTCAATGATGCACAGAAATAATGCGATTAAAGGGTTATTTAGAGCAAAAGCCTCTTATGTTGAAGTCACCAGAAAGCAAACAGTGGAAACAGAGCCTTTTCTGTTAAACAGAATGAAGCTCGACTGAGACAAGTGCTGCAGAGACAGGTTTTATAAGGTTGCAAGTAAACCAGCAAAAATGGCAGGGCATCTCCTCTTGTTAGGGGCTCTGATATTCTTAAGCAGTGTTTTTCCTGCCTGCTCCTCCTTCCAGCCAGCCCTGGTTCTGGACATGGCTCAGATACTACTGGATAACTATTGCTACCCAGAGAATCTCGTTGGAATGCAGGAGGCAATACAGCAAGCTATCAACAGCGGAGAAATCCTCCGCATATCAGATCCGAAAACGTTGGCAACTCTGCTGACCACTGGGGTGCAGGGTGCACTCAACGACCCTCGGCTGACCATCTCCTACGAGCCCAACGCCGTTCCGGTGAAGTCGCCCGGCCGCCTTCGTCTTTCACCTGAGCGGCTAATGAAGACAGTCAAGAATTCGGTCAAGTTTGAATTACTCGAGAACAATGTGGGCTACCTGAGGATGGACCGTGTCATGGGGAAGGAAGGGGCAGAAAAATTGGCTCATTTCTCCTCGAGAACATCTGGAACAGAGTTTTTCCAACTTCAGCACTGATTTTTGACTTGCGCTATGCCACCTCTGGGGAAACGTCAGGCATCCCGTACATTGTGTCTTACTTCTTTGATACAGCACCGCTCATTCATATCGACTCTGTGTACGATCGACCCACTAACATGACGAAGGAGTTCTGGACCATGCCAGCGCTTCCTGGAAAGAGGTATGGAAAGCGCAAAGACCTAATTATTTTAATAAGCAAACGCACCTCTGGTGCAGCTGAGGGTCTTGCCTACGCCTTGAAGCACTTGCACCGAGGTATTGTTGTGGGGGAGAGGTCTGCCGGGGGATCCGTGAATATAGAGAAACTGAGGATTGGGGAGTCAAAGTTTTTCATCACAGTTCCTGTTGCCAGATCAATTAACCCCATTACAGGACAGAGCTGGGAAGTGAGTGGTGTGTCACCCTGTGTAACGGGCAATGCCAAAGATGCTGTTGACAAAGCTAAATCTATCGTCAGAGTCAGAAGTGCTATCCCTACAGTACTCCAGAGCGTCTCTGACGTAATTACACGCTTCTACTCATTCACAGACAGAGTCCCGGCTCTTCTTCACCACCTGACATCCATCGATTTCTTTTCGGCGATCTCAGAAGAGGACTTGGCGGCTAAACTGAACTACGAGATACAGTCCTTGACCGAAGACCCCCGTTTGATCATTAAGATGGCAACAGATACCTCTGCCATTATCGAGGACTCAGCTAAGCTGACTAGAACACTGGAAGGTCCACCATACCACGAAGACTCGGTGGACTGGGTTTTCAAAGCAAGCATTCTTCCAGGAAATACAGGCTATCTCCGGTTTGACGAGTTTGGTGAAGCATCCCTGCTGGTGGAATCACGAACAAAGATCATCAGAAAAGTGTTAGACTCCATTAGAGGCACAGAAAACCTAATTGTTGACCTCCGCTCCAACACGGGAGGACCTTCAGAGGGGGTGCCCCTTCTGCTGTCCTACTTTCATGACCCGTCTCTGCCAACTCACTTGTACACGATGTACAGCCGAGTAGGCAACACCACAGCTGAATTTCACACACTGCCTAGTCCAAGCACCCTAGGCACCCACTATGGGTCAAAGCGGGGGGTATACGTCTTGACAAGCCACCACACTGCCACATCTGCTGAGGAATTTGCCTACCTCATGCAGTCACTGCACCGGGCGACCATCATCGGAGAGATCACGGCCGGGGCTCTTCTGCATTCCAGATCTTTTCCAGTAGAGGGCACTGACATAGTGATTACTGTCCCAGTCAAGAATCTCATTGACAATAATGGAGAGTGCTGGCTTGGAGGGGGCGTTGTCCCAGATGCTATTGTGTTAGCGGAGGAAGCGATGGACAGGGCATTTGAAATAATTGCATTCCACCCTGAGGTTCACTCCCTGGTGGAAGGTACCGGAGAGCTTGTGGAAGATCATTACGCCATCACAGAAGTCGCCGTAAATGTTGGAAAAGTCCTGAGGTCGAAATGGGCGGAAGGTCTATATCGATCGGTCGTTGACTATGAGTCCCTGGCTTCTGAGCTGACCACAGATCTGCACGACATATCAGGAGATCACCGCCTGCATGTCTTCTACAGTGACATTGAGCCAGACACATTTGAAGGGGAACCCAAAATTCCAACTGCCGAGGAACTCGGGTATATCATCAATGACCTCTTCAAGACTGAAATCCTTCCTGGAAATGTGGGTTACCTGAGGTATGACATGATGGCAGACGTAGAGACAGTGAGGGCCCTTGGCCCTCAGCTTGTGAAACTCGTCTGGAACAAATTGGTCAACACCGACACATTAATCATTGACATGAGGTACAACACGGGGGGCTACTCCACTTCCATTCCCCTCCTCTGCTCTTACTTCTTTGAAGCAGAGCCACCGCAGCACCTCTACACCTTGTTCGACCGCTCCACAGCCACCATGACCGAGGTCACAACACTTCCACAGGACTCTGGGGCGGAGGTACGGACAGCACAAGGGCATTTACATTCTCACGAGTCACATGACCGGATCTGCAGCGGAGGCTTTCACGAGAACAATGAAAGACCTGAACAGAGCTACGGTTGTCGGGGAGTCAACCATCGGAGGTTCTCTGTCATGTGGTACCTATCAGATTGGGGACAGCCCTATGTATGCCTCTGTTCCCACCCAAGCTGTCCTGAGCGCAGTGACTGGGAAAGTCTGGAGTGTTTCTGGAGTTGAACCACATGTTGCTGTCCCAGCAAACGATGCACAGACCGCTGCCCAAAAAATCATCCGCTTTCGATCCAAAATCCCCTCTGTTGTCCAAATGGCAGGTAGCCTGGTGGCTGACCACTACGCCTACCCACTGATTGGGGCAGAAGTGGCAGAGAACTTGATGGACCTCGCTAAGAAGGGCCACTATAACATGATCAATTCTGAGGCAGAGCTTGGATCGAAACTCTCTACTGACCTTACAGAACTCTCCAGGGATAAAAATCTAAAGATGGTTTACGTTCCAGAGCCCTCCAAAGCCTTTCTTGGGCTGGTCCATAAGCAGGTAATATCTATTCTTCCCTATTTGTGTACAATTTCATGTTGAAGTGGGCATGCAGACTAACCTTCCCCCCTTCACCCCCTCTATACACACTCATCCAAAATCCCAACCCACATTGCACGCTCACAAAAACTATGACAATTCTAAAATAACAGTCAAATGTCTTGCTCACATCCTGCATGTTTGACAACAAACCCTGCTAATACATTTTCCTGTAATGTAATTTCCTGGGGGGAATAATTGAATTTGTCAGTTTTCTTGGTTTAAACTTAGTTTTGACTGATTGCCTTGAATTAATTTTACAATGGAAAGGAGCCATATCATTTTTTAAAATATTGTTGTTTCCCTAATTATTCCATAAAAGATTTAGTGTAGAATTACTTCTCATATTATTGATGTTGTTATCTTCTTTTCAGATTCAGTCCCCAGAGACACTGGCTGAACTCATTACGGTTTCCTTCCACACAGACGTGCTGGAGAACAACATTGGATACCTTCGATTTGACACGTTTGGAGATTTTGAAGTCACTGCTAAAGTAGCGGAGTTGCTGACAGAGCATGTCTGGAGCAAGATCGTGAACACTGACGCTTTGATTGTCGATCTCAGGCAAGCACTGTCCTCTCTGCTGGCATTTCTCAGACATATGGAGTGCAGCCTCACTTGTCAGGCTCATAATCATAAAGTGCTCAGAGCCTGACCTGCTTGACATGAGAAAAGTCCACCCAACTTAACAGGGATGTGTTTTACTAATATACAAAGTAATAATAATAATAATAATATACGCCATTTAGCAGATGCTTTTATTCAAAGCGACTTACAGTAGTGAATGCATAGTATTTTCAGTATATGTGGCCCCAGTGGGGATTGAACCCACAACCTAAGCGTTGCCAATGCTGTGCTCTACCAACTGAGCCACAGAGAACCACAAAGTCAGTTACTTCTGATGATGAATCATGATCTTGTGTAGGTGGGGCTCCAATTAGAGGTAATGATTCAAGCGAACTCAACCACTGACTTATAACTGAATGCTGGCTAAATCTTGCTACAACCAATCAAGTTGCAGGATTTTTTTAATGGAAACCAACTCGTAAACAGTAACTTCATTTTCCAAATGCTCTAGAGCAGGGGTCTTCAACTCCAGGCCTCGAGGTCCGCTGTGTCTGCAGGTATTTGCTCCAACCACGCACTACACCACCTGATTTCACTAATTAGCTCGCCTCCTGGACCAAGGAGGTAAACTAATTATTCTAAATCAGGTGGTGTAGTGCGTGGTTGGAGCAAATACCTGCAGACACAGCGGACCTCGAGGCCTGGAGTTGAAGACCCCTGCTCTAGAAGGTAGATCAAGACTCTAAGGAGTGTGACATGAGCTTATCTGCCTTCAGGTTAATTTTCTCCCACTCATCACAGGTACAACACGGGTGGATCCATTGCGTCTGTTCCAGGTCTGTGTTCCTTTTTCTTTGGCGTGAATCAGAAAATTCTGCTCGACAAACTATACAACAGGTCCTCTGACACAACAGTGGAAATGTGGAATCCATCTGGATTTGCAGGTAACTCCTTCATTTTTGAAGTCTTGTGCGGACATCTCCGTCACCTGCGTGATACGTTTTAGATTTGATCCCTATGAAAGAACGAGCCTACACGCTCAAAAGTTGAGCTTTCAGTTCCAATCTTAAGAGTCAAAAAGAGTTAAGAACCAGCATGCATGCAATCCAGTACATACACATTAGATTTATTGAAATATCTTTTTGGTCTATGTTTTGACCTTAATAAATGACTCCAGTGGGACTACAATAGCAAGTGCCTGAATCCCCATTCTCCAGATTCTCTCATTGCATGGTATGTAAAGATAGTAATCTATAATACTATTTATAGATTATTTATTAATCTATTAATAATATATTTCAATTATATTCTGAACAGTTGCATTCTGATAATATGTTAATTGTGCCAGTGACAGCCCACAAACTGTGTTTTTTGTGTGGGGGAAAATATGTGACTTTTTGTGGTTAACAAATGCCTATTTTAGTAATGGTCACCCATAGCTTTTTACTATATTGTGTTTAATAAATAATGAGAGCATTGCTCTTTGTGTGCTTCACATTAAAAACATTTATATAACAAGTGGGTCACGTAGCCTGATGATAAAAAATATATCAGAGATTGGTTTTAACATCTTCATTAAATGAGCACTCAGACATAAATATACCTTGTCAGGCATAATGAACTGCTGGTGTATGATGCTTACTAAGATTATCAAGTTACCAATCATAAACAGGTCAGTCATAAGGCACATTCTTGTTCTTCCCTATTTGTGGTTCACAGCCTGAATGTGTTTATGTACTATCAATTGTAACTGTTTCCGACCTCTGTAACTGTAACCGAACTGTAATAATTGTAGACTATTACCAACCTACTATAGAGGATAGCCTACATTATGCGGTGGCCAGAAACAAGTTATGTATTTCTGTATATTACAGAGTACAGGTCACATATCTATAAGTGAAGTAAATGATCAGTATATGCACACATATCACCTTTCCTTTTTGTTCCAGTACTCCAATAAAATGAAAATGCTATATAATTTAATGCAACTAATTATAAATAGTTAGTTATCAAATAGTTAAACAAATGAATTACTCTATATTCTGTACAGTAATGACAGAATGAAAATATGACAAACTATATCAATTTTTGATTCGAATTTGTATATATTTTTGCTTATTGATCCAGACATAAAGCAAGCAGTGACTAACAGGTCTTTAATGTCTATGCCGTCTATAAACCTCCTTTGATTGACTGATTTTGTCACTGTCACACTACTCAGTAGCCTACTGTGGGTTTGCTGTCTTCTGTTCTGCCTTTGTTTCATATGCCACAATCACTGAGGGTTTGTCATATGTTTGTCACCATCCAAAGCCGAGACGTATGACTCAGAGAAGAGAGTTATCATTCTGGCCAGTGGCGCGACGGCTGGGGCTGCCGAGGAGTTCGTCCACATCTTGAAGAGGCTCGGTAGGGCCACCATCGTCGGCCGTGTGACCGGTGGCGGCTCTCACTCCACTGGAAACTTCCATGTGAATGGCACCAACCTGTACCTCAGCCTGCCTGTGGTCCGCTCTGACACCTCACAGGGCCCCTCCTGGGAGGGGGTCGGGGTGGGCCCCCATATCCCTGTACCCGCAGAAGCTGCCCTGGACAAAGCCAAGGAGATCCTAAATCAGCATCTCATGGGCATGGAATGACTTTCCACCAATACGGGAGAGGCTGTAAGCATTAGAAGTGAATATTCTCAGCAACTGAAACACAGCAGTGTAGTAATGGGAGAGTGAGGCTTTGTGAACCCCAAAATGGGTGGAGATACGATGTGCTACCAATGACTCGATGATATGAACCAATCATAGGGTTTCATTGTAGAGAGCAAAGCGTGCGGTTGGTTCCTCTGAGTCAATGTTGGAACCGGTGGCACCGATTATGGGGTTCACAAAGCCTTTTCTCCTGGTCACCACCACAGAGTGCTCACCTCTGCATCCTGCATCTCTGCATCTGTAGCCTGTTGTTGCATTTTAGGTGTTGTATTTATAGCAAGTTACAGTATTTGTTTTAATTCACCAGTCGTCAAAATTTAACATGACATGAAATAGCTTTGAAAGATAATAATCATAACAATATCAGTGATACAGTATATTAAGTAAAGATCATTTTGAAAAGCTTTAAAATTGTACTCATTCTATAATTTATGTATAATTTATGTAAAGTTTCTCATGGATTTTTTCATTCAAATCCATGAACTGTTTATTTTGTGTTGGTGTCCTTTATGAATTGTGGCCAATGTGAGTTTTTATTTTGATCTTGTCTGTTCTTATGTGGGTTATTTTCATTGTAATGTTGCATATGTTTTTTTTTTACACTATATTTTGTGTGTCTTTGGCAAATAATCTCCTGCATATACCCATACATTTTATTTAGAGTGTGAACTTCCATACAATGTATTCATGTATTGTGCATAAATAAGGACTCTACAAAAAAGCGTGATATTCAGTAACTCTTACTTCAAACTGTGGTCTTAGATGTGTTTGTTGGCCTTCACTGTCAGATATAAACAATGAGAATTACATGAACGAGAAAGAGACAGGCATTATCTGAAAAGTGTGACACAAGCCACCCTGGGCAAAGCCAAATGCAGGGTGGGTAAAGGATGTGAGTTTGTCATCTAGCAGAATCTTGATACGATTACAGAAAAAAAGTGTTTCATTGTATCAGGTACATTGGTATGGAAACTACAAGAGAACAGGGAGTGTTTGTTCATACACGCATGTAACATGTATTAAAAATAAAGTATATCTCATTAACTGCTCTCCTTCCTACGAGTATGTTTTTTCATAGAAATGAAATGATATACATGCATTCATTAAGTATTTTCCCTTCTTTTAAGCCATTGTTGTATTCAAATAAAATGTATTAATTAGGAGTACTTGAAGACATGTTGGTCTTATTCACAGACCAGGTACTGGCAACATTTGCAGTGGTGGTCTTTTGTTCATTCCTACATTTACAAGGTTTAGCAGATGCTCTTATCCAGAGCAACACAAAAGTGCATACAAAAAAGCAAGGAGCAGAGAGGACACCAACTTATCAGTGTCACAACTGACAGCAGTAATTACATAAACCTACATCAAATGTCATATAGGGGTGGGACAATATGGAAATGTCATGGTATGATAACTAATATCATGATTTTCAATATATATCACCTGTATCTTTTTAAAATTATTTTTACACATTTTTTAAAAAAGGTATACAAAGTGTATAACTCTATCAGCTTATTGTATAATTATTTGCATGTTTTTTATACTGTTTACAAGTATTGGGCTTTTATGGAGTTATTGAGTGCTTGCATTCAGTTAGGTTGGTATATACAAGTAACTGCCAAAATAAAGGAAACACTTGAGTAAATGAGGGATACAAAGTACATTGAAAGTGGGTGCTTCCACACAGGTTCCTGAGTTAATTAAGCAATTAACATCCCATCATGCTTAGGGTCATGTATAAAAATGCTGGGCAGGTCCAGTTGGCCATTATTTTGGCTACCATGGCTAGATGAAGAGATCTCTGTGACTTTGAAAGAGGGGTCATCATTGGGGCACGTTTGGCAGGAGCTTCAGTGATGAAGACTGCTCAACTTGCCGATGTTTCACAAGGAACAGCGAGTAAGGTGATGTTGGCATGGAAGTCTGAGGGAAAGACATTATAAACTAGGGGCAACTGTAGTCAAAAGTGCATACTGTGTCTTCTCTCTGTGTGATTAATGGCTGCTCGTGTAAGTGTCTATTCCTTTCTGGGATATTGACATGCTAACCTGAAAGGTGTTGACACCCCCACCCCGACACCCCCCTCCTTAAGATGAGATTGCTTGTGGAACCACAACTTTAATGAAAACAGGGTTCCCATTTTAATACTAGAAATTTGATTTCAATGTTTCCTTTGTAAAAGAATGAGTCACTGGTAACAAGCTTGACATGTGACATAAATGTATCTCAAACCACAAAAAATATAGTAATTATTGAGTGAATCCCAGCTAAAAACTTTTTATAATCATGAAATCAAAATATGATGGGCAGAGATCCAGTATTAGTGAGGTGAAGGCAAACCAGTAATTACCTATAAGAAAAATAACCGTATATTCAAAATTCTTTGTTTAAGCACCAACATTTTTCCACAGGTAGTGATTGCCGTTACCCACAGAGTCACTCCAACAGACCATAAGAATAGCCTTCATGTCCATCCCTGACTCTGTCAGCTTCATCTGAGGTGTAACTAAGCCCACCCATTGCTGGAAATCACTATCTAAACATTGAACCTGGTAGACTGACAATTCTTGTGCCCTTAAACAAGCCCGTTAAATAATGATCAACTCTGCTCTTAAGCCTTCCAACTCGGCAACTACAAGCATTCTCATTTCTTAATGTGAGGGACACATTTGACAAAATAGACCAACATATATTTTGAATTGAAATCCATGTTGCTCTTGAGTCCAGGGGTGTCCAACCCTGGGTCTGGAGAGCCCCAGGAAATGCCGTTTTTGTTTGGTAATCAGCATTTAACTGATCAATTAAAGCAGGTGATTGCACAGTTAACTCATGTCACCTGGTTTCTTGGGTCTAAATTGGTTGCTGATTTTAAGCTGAAAACAAAAACCAGCAGACCGTACGGCTCTCTGGGGCCAGGGTTAGCCAGCCCAGATCTAAGTCGAAGTGCACTGTCCAGGGTTAGGCCATAACTATCCAATATATATCCGCTTGTGAACAGAAATGAGGAATCCACTGACCGTTGTAAAGTTTTGATCTTAGGCACCATCCTCTCACTCACACTGTGTGTGTCTCAAGTCCTTTAATCAAGGAGTTACATGCCGCTGTTAATGACCAAAAATACAATTCCACAGTAGCAGGTAGTAGCAGTATGTTTAATTCCTATATATATGTGCAATTTCACCCGAGTTATAAAAAAATAAAAAAATGAATCGACTGAATTAATACAATGAAAAAGTGTGTAGATATGAAAACCTAAATACACTTCGAGACGAGAATATACATTAAATGACCAAAAAATAAATTTGGGAATTTCGTTGGAGGTACACTATTGGTGTTTGGTCGATACCGACAGAGGGAGGAAACGCTAAAACATTTTGCCTTTTATGTTTTAATTACAACAAATATTCCGATTTTATATTAAGGAGTAATGACAACACGAATGATTACCAGTACAGAAAATGTCCATACAAATCAATACCCTTACCAAATACGCAATATTGTTTTGACAAACCTTAAGTTAAATACACACAAACATGAAAAAACATGAGGTAACAATCAAAATATAGCTTGAACATTAATTTAATCGCATATTCATTCACTTTCTCAATGTTTCATGTAGTTACATGTAGCAGTACATGTAGTAGTTTCATAAGGCACAATATAAGTCTGAGTTTAAACTAACCTGACCAACAAGATCAGACCACTTACTAATATATCTATAGATACTGCAAATACGTTTGCATTTCATAACGTTGTTAAATGTGTATATGGAGCCATCTAACGGACACTTTTGGAACAAGTTATGAGTTGGCGCAGATGTGCTACACGGTACAGTATCTTTATGAAGTCTATACATTTCCTATAATTTAGTTATTACGACAAGGAGATATATTCTTTATTTAATTGTTAGTACGCATAACATGGCTTCAAATGTTTAAACATAGATAAAATGCAAACAACATATAATTAATTCTTAAAATAATAACATATACCAGGAGTGAATACCCCTTGACAGGTGTTAGCCTAAGGAAATCCATATCTGCGTGCTAATACATTTACAAATTGATTTTACATTATAAAGGGTAACGATATTATCATCTCCATAACAGTGCGCGTCAGGCGAGTGCAGTGCTGAGCGTGGCTACATTAATATAACAGCTTAATTGTGAGAGGTCATGTGCCGCGAGAGATGATGACGTTCTCGGAAATATTCGTGACATATCGGGCAAGTGAGTTTCTCCTCTCTTCTCCTCCTCACCTGCGACTCGGCGGCAAATTCCTTCTTGTGGTGCGACCGCATATGGAAGACCAAATCCGAGGTCATCCGGAAGGACAGGTTGCATTTGGCGCACCAGTTCTGCACCGAAACCCCGAAGGAAGTGAATGTTGGAGGAAGTAGAGTCAGAGAAGGGGTTGTCTGCAACTGTACTCCAATGTGCCTATGCCAGTGCTCTGAAGCATACGGATAAGAATTCATCGGGGCAGCCGATGTCGTTGTGGCCTGTGTCCTCGACAACTCGCCGTTTAATAAATTGGATCCCAACATGCTGCCATATCCCAAAATAGTCTTAGAAGTAAACGCATCTGCCATATTCTCCGGGCGCTCTGGGGTACTTCTTAATGCATGGGACGGGTGCACGGAGGGGTCGTTTATGGTCCTTTTACTGGGTTTACAGAAAGCGCTTTTTTGCTCTTCTTGGATACCTTTGGGCAAAACAAATGAGAAAGCACTTCCATCCGACTGTAAACTTGAGCCTGCGTACACGCGGCCCTGTCCAGTCTGGTTAACTCCAGGTTCATCAGCTATTTCGGTTGCCTTCTCGTGCTTTAGCCTCTCTTTTAGCCTCCTAACCTCAGTAAACGCGCTCTGTTTACATTCCGGAAGGTTCTTCTTAAACAGATACCTGTCCGCGTTTAGCTTCATTACAGAGGCTGCTAGTTCGGGAACGGTTTGGCCTTCTCTGTGAGAATAAGTTATGTTAGTATCGTTACAGATGTTGGTTTTCTCCAGTAAAACGGTTTTTCTGACCTTCTGGCTGTCGGCTTCCTCGTGCTTCCTTTTTCGCGGAGATACGTCGGTGGCCTCTTCGTTGATATTGGGTTTTTTGTGCTCCAGATCTCTGGCAATGTTGTGGAAGTCGGTGACCCTACGCTGTCTCTTAACTTCCATTGTTTTTCGCTCGTGGAATTCTTGGTAGTGTACGTCGTCTTTCACTTGCGCGCAGAGGAAACGGCAGTGCGCAAGATACGGATATTCATTCTTGAAGGCCTGGTTGCATTTCGTACATTTGAATCCTGTACAAATAGATAAATGAGAAATAATCAGCCTTTATTCAGCAATTTTTCCAAAACAATATACCAGCCGGAAATATTAGTAAAATAGTAGTGTCTTCAATATGTTAATCACGTCGATAAATGTAGACTTTTGTAACATTCACAGTTATACACATGGACCTGCATTCGCTGACCTTTCGCAGAGGTCAACGTCCTCTGTAAAATATATGGCCTATGTGGGCTAAATTTAGTAACGGTCGCGGGAGACCAGAGAGCTTTGCCGTGGGGTGTACAGCAGTGCCACGTCCAGGATTCCACCTTACCCACTCCGTTCCAGCTCCAGAACTCAAGCCGTGAGTCCAGAACTCGCACAGCTGTCAAAGGAGATGTCTATCTATAATATGGGGACAAAAATATAAACTAACACTTACCGTTTGTGAGCGTTCTCATCTTTATCTCGTTGAATCCCAATAGGTGAGAGAGTTCTTCGTTGTACCACACAAGTAGTTCTTCCTCTTTTTGTATGTTGCGCGTGGAGCGAAAATACAACTGGCCACTCCTTAGATATGCCTCCATATTTTGTTCCTCTTTGTTGCTTGCCGCTTGCACTAACCTTAGCCAGGACAGTACTAATGGTGAGCTCTTCATTGCCTCTGCATCTACCTGTGGAGAATATTTTATCAAAATATGTCACATTTGTAGATTAAATGCCATCTTTAAGTGGCTACATACAAGGCTGGTAACGTTCTATCCAACTTCCTACGCTGTTAAAATGTTTACATTTAAATACATATTTAAACACACGTTTAGAGTGTTTGGCAAATCAGATCGTTTATTTACTCTTGTTAATATAAAATGCTCTACTTGTCTACGGTAAACAATCAAATATAGTGTATTTTAGGATTTACATACCCGAAAAACGTAAGATTTGTTTCTCTTGTCGCAGGATTTCAAAGCGATAAAGGCGATGGTGTCATAAAACGTGTTCTGAAGAACGCACGGCCCAAAAGATGCTCCAGCTGGTAGGTCTCTTGTAACGTGTACACTTGTGAAAAGATCCGTAACATGGTGTTGAAGAAGTTTGCTGTCACTTGCCCAAAGAGAGCGAGGCAAAAAACTAAGCTCCATGCTTAACCTATGGGGAAAAAACATGGGATTTAAGAAGCAAGAAACCCAAGGCGTCATGAATGCATTTGCGAGGTCACAAGTGACAACTGCATTGCTTTAGGACACATGTGAAATGTTTTTTCTTTAGCATGTAGCCTATTCTGTAGATGACTAAAAATCATGTTAGATGAATTTCCGTTATATTTATGCCATAACATTTAATTCAAAGTATTTACTCGACAGTTTGTTTTTGATCACATAGCCCGTCTTTCTCAGTGAAATCGTTTAAATATAACAATACTTAATAAATTTTGTAATAACATTTCTAAATCTATTAACTGCCATTTATTTTTTCTTCAACCGATGAAGGCTATTAGATGAATGAAACTCAACCACAAGATTCGCCTTCTATCTAGGATTAAGAATACATAGTACAACAATGATATAACAGTGGTCCTTTACCAAGGACATGTTTAAGTATTATCTTATTTTACGAGTAAAATCTAACTTTACGATAATCTAATTCGCTTTAATTAAATTTCAGCGATGCAGAGCACAGTTCTTGATTTCAATCAACCTTTTGTTTAGGCGTTTCAGTTTGATTTCTCCCATTGTCTGCCCATCTGGCATTTAAACTGTTTCAGCTGCATGGTCTCTCAAAAACTGCTCTATTAGGATTTGAGGGGGAATATGTTAATCTTGGAAACTGTATGTGTGCTAAGGAGGAAACAATCGTAAGATGCACTGCATATAGTGCATGTCTGTGATACATATTTGACAGTATGTAGCCCATTACTGTTATTATATAACGATGAACATTAAATTAATTATAACAAGCAATTAAGGTGCATTGGATGTTTATATTAAGTGCTCTATTAAATATAAGGATGTCATCGGTTGAAATGAAAAGCAAATGCATGCCTATGCAGGGCATTGCAATCTGCGCAGAGTATCCCTTTCAAAATCACGGTTTCTATTTGAAAACAGGCTAAATAAATACCAGCGAAAGCAAACGCAATTTGCCGCTACCCAGGGTTACGTTTTGTCTCAAATTAGCCAACAATCTATTGCGCTTTAGCAAAAGGAAAAACAGATTTAAAACACATATGACGTATTTGCATTCCAAATTTATTCAACTAAAAATAATAACAACATATAACGTGTTGCGCACTCACCAGTTGGACGTGGAGACACTTTAGATGGAAACGGCGAGGAGATGCTCCGTCCGCAGCAGGTGCACCGTTGCAAGCTGCCGTCTGCTACTGTCTATAAAGTGAAAGTGATTGCGAGCGAGGTCCGGGCTGAACTGCCACTTGCGTTACTCTGTCACACACTTATTCACGCCCAGGAGGAAGAGCAGTGATGCGTAACGGCCCACAGACGAGCTCTTCCGTTCCCCTCAACCCCCCAGGTGGCATTTTGATTGGTTCTTTTCTGCTTAACGGTCAGCCTAATTAGACATGAGAGGAAGCCTTAATGGCTGAAGAGAGTAGCCTAATGGATGAAAAGATTCGAGAGAGCTCACACAGTTTATATTGTTATATACAATAACATTACAAGCGGGCTGGACTTTTTTCGTCTAAAACTGCGCGAAAAGAAGCTGAGACCAGTTCGTTTATATGCGCGAAAATTTATTGCGCCCCTCGGAGTTGGTAAATATATATAAAATGATTCTACCGGCCCTAGGCTATCCCACCGGTTTGCCCGGTATATATAGGCGTATTACATCTTTTGTCTATTTCTTTGTAAATTTGATCGGAGGAGATGTTTTAATATTCGCCTCCATTGCGCCATGGGAATTCACTGACGACTTGTTCTTGGGGGAGACAAAGTAGCAGAATTTGTTATATTTCACTGAAAAAGTAATGAAAGGTGTATTTACATTTAACCCATGGCATAGGGTGGAACCAGACTACAATAGCACATACAAATTAGAATTAAAAATAATTACAAGAAATACAAGAAAATCGGCATTCACTAAATAATTCGATAGGGTAAGCTACTTTATTGAGGAAATGTAACAAATATCTTGCATGCTATATCCTACGCTGCGTTTTGTTTTCCAGATGTGAGAAACATGAGTAGGCTATGCATATGCTAATATACTCAATGATGTATGTAAATGTTACATTGATTTGTATAAACAAAGCGGCTATATGACATATGATATATATATATGCCATTTAGTGGATGTTTTTATCCAAAGCGACTTAGTGAAAGCATACATTTTTCAGTATATGTGGTCCCAATGGGAATCGAACCCACAACCTAAGCATTTTTAATGCCATGCTATACCTACGGAGCCACACATAACCACAATATAAAAACCATCTCATTAATTTCTCACTTTAGAAAAACATTTTTAACGCGCATTATAATTCAAAATTTAAACCCACCAATCAAATACAGCATTTAAATTGCAATTAAAATAAATATCCTTATGTAAGCCTATGGGAATGTTGGTGAATTAGTCGGTACTAGTTGGTGTTAAATGGAAGTGTGATTCCTTTTAGTATATAGTTGGTGTTAAATGGAAGTGCGATTCCTTGCTACAAGCTTAAGTCAACATTTAATGAGCATAAATAAATGTACGTGTTGCACTTGTTTATTTTTATTTTTATATTGAACAAGGCAAAGTCACTGATTGAAGACATGGAAGACATTTTGAAGCCACAGAATGAAGCGAATAATCAGGTATTGGTCGCATCAAATTCACCATGTGCTGTTTAGTACTCATGCTTGATCTTTACCTTCAGCAGGTATACACACGACACACCTTTTTATAAAAAAACACAACATTCTCTAATAATCTCACATTTCTATTCTTGACGTGATCTCTGTTCTTAGATGTAAGCCCCCCGATATAATAATTTAAGAAAGAGGACTGAATAATTCTTCCCATTGCGTGGTTACATACCACGAGGTGGTACTTCAATTATTCAAAACTGAAATCTATGATGCATACTAATTTGCTAAATGCTCATCAGATTACATTTTCATACAGTTTTTAGAATATGAATAATGCATTTGCCCAGTGGCAAAACAAGACTATACCGGATTATATGTCATTTATTAATGCTCGATTTTACTTGTAGCCCGAGAAAAATGTACGGCCTGGATAGATTGATTTACGAATAAATAATTGTACAATTGTTTGGAATATGCTAAGAATTGAGTGTATTAAGAGTATTTATTATCATATATCAGCATGATGATATACAATATATATTATATATAATTATATTATTAATAACTGCATTATTATCTATTGTTACCTGTATATCCCATGTTTAGCCTACTTAAAAATACGAACACTACAAAAGAAACCAGATTTTTTTGTAATAAAGGGTTGAACCAGTTAGTCCTTTTTTAAGTTCTAGTAAGATTTGTAGCACATCAAGGGGATGTTATGAGTGTAAATTAATATAGGCTATATTGTTCAATTTATGAGAAAGAAGCTAGACTATTCGCTGAATTGTTGAAACATAACGGTATTCAACACCTCGGGACATGCTATTCGAATAATTACGGTAAAACAGTTACGTACGTTTCCACCGATCTTTATTTTAAAACGTGTACAGAGGCATGTTCTCTGAAATAGAGCTTTTCCAATTAGTGGAACAGCTAATATCGTGCAGGACAGTAATCGTTGTTATTTCGACATTTTTTGGTATAATAACAATTGATTTTGATGACCTACTGCTGTGTCCCCTGTTTTTACAGAATAAGAATGAGAAAATCGTTTTTAATAAATAACTATCTGCAAAATATGCATGCTTGAAGATCTATAAACATGATGTGTTCGTTCTCACCTCTTTAAAAATAAGAACTAGAATGATATGAGGCACATGTAGCCTATTGACTACATCAATACAGTATTAGGTGTATTAAATCCATAACAAATGCATTGAGTTATTTTTCTAATAAAAATATGTTTGAACAATTTTCTGTAATTTCAACAACCGCAGATATCTATGTTGTGTAAGCAACGAGAAGAATAATAGCCTTATTGAAGTAAGGCTGAATCGCTTTGCAGTTAGATTGTATTGTTCGTTTTTCGTGTTGAGTGATACATTAAGTTCCAGAAACCTGTATGTCTGTTAGTTTTGACTCTGTCAAACGCGTTTAAATGTAATCCAAAACGTTAAAATCGAATATCGATTGACCTACTGCTTTTACATGCATTCGCAGCAAATGAGGTGGGGCCAGGATTTGAAATATTTTTTTGCTGGTAGATTATAAATATGAAACCAGACTACTTTTTTTTACCAACTCGTGCAGACGTAGCGCTCTCATTATATTCCATGCCAGCACTGCAGAAAGGCCTCTTGTTTTCTCTTTTCCTGGTTAATACGATAAACTAGCATACTAACGTAAATCGATCTCTGTTGATTTGTATACATTTTACCGTACAATCTGCCTTGTTCATTATTGATACTTTGTATCCTACTCGTAAATGCAGTGACCTGAATGTTTTACCGACTCATACAATGTCTGCACTATAAATGTACGGAATTCTGGGTTGGTTGGCAGTTTACAACCCATGTAGGTTGCTATTTTAGACGTTATTCGCCAGTTATTATATTTTTTGCCGGAAAAGGGAAGTCGCTTTTCCTACTGCACGCATTGCCTTGGCATAGTACGTTCTTTCATCGTTCTACCAGAAGGAAGACAGTGTGAGTAATGTTTAGAAACTGCGCCTTCTGATGCAAGGAAAGCGTCAACGATTGGAACCCTAACTACCCTTTGTGCTGTCGTTTCCTGGACACATTTGCCGGGAGGAAACATTTTCAAGGCTTTTTGATAATGTGAAACGCTATTGCATTTCTTGGCTGTATTTTTTGAGGTATCAAACAATCTGGAAAAAGATGGCGAGCCTTTTGATTAACGCGTGTCGTGCCCTGGTTTTGCTTGGATTTTTGATGACCACACTCCCTTCAGTCAAGGCAGAGATCGAAGAAGATGCAGAAGAGGAGGAGAGGTCTTGTCAAGGAGCTTTCGACTTGTACTTTGTCCTCGACAAGTAAGTGGCTGTCATATTTATGACATTTATTTACTCTTCATTGCACATAGCCATGCAACGACCCAGTTGTCCGAGACGCGGCCGGGGCGTACAGATTATCTTTACCCCTTCTTTCCTCGTCGTTCTCAACTTACACATCTGAACTACTTTTACTACTACTTTGTCTGGTTCTGAAAAAGTCTGGTTCTCGGAAAGTCATTGTGTTTCATTAAGCGGGTGCTTTGTCGTTGTTCTTACGTTTGGCTAATTCGTTTAATCAACCCGTTCGATTGATTTTTAAAACAGTCAATTATGTGTCCCGTTAAATAAACCACAATCAAAAGGCTCATAGCGGGTGAATTATTTTTCGTCTGCCAATGGCTTGTTATGGTGGTTGCATTGTGCATATAGGCTATTCACTCTGTTTGAAAACTAAGGAAAACATCACATCCCCCAAAGAGTTAAGGGCAGGATGCATGTATTGGATTACAATGTATAAGGAGTCTGCAGCTCCAGCTGCGCCAGCTGTCTGACGAGATGGTTTTCAGTGCAGAAACGCGTTGCCTATATTTACTGTTTATGGCAATTAGCGAACAAGCTGACAGTAGACTGTCTTTTTATTCATAGTACCACATGCATCCTTGTTTCAAGATGAGATCTACATTTCTTAATTCGCATTTTAATGTTATCTTGTCCTTCCATACACGGACAATGTAAAATTCAAATAATTCCCTATGCACATTATAAATTCAAAGGGGAGCATTCATGTATTTATATCTTTGGCGCAATGAATCACTTGGTGAGTATCTAGCGAAGTGCATAAAAAACTGTTGCGTGTATATGTGGTGATGGGGGAAGTGGTGGCGCGTCCTAAATATGGTTAGCTGACCAAGCAGTTAAAAGATCCAAACTTTGTTCCTTTCCGGTCGGTCTTTTTTTCCCTTTGAAACTTGATGGGAGCATATGACCACGTCTGTAAAAGAAGCGCTGCCTTTAGCACCGTCGCGTGTTGCTTTAAGTAATAATTCCATCGCATAATAGTTTGTATTTTTTTAAACAAGTTAGTAGTAAATAGCTCATTAGTATTTTATTATTGCAATAAATAATGTTGAATCAAATGTATTGGGTTACTATATTGTTGATTCCAAATGTAGCTTTTTTCGGAGCAGTATTTGACGTGGAATAAGTACAGTTTATCTTCTAGCCTGGTGATAGATGTTTGGGTTTGTCTTCAGAAGACACAATAACAAGATAGCTGGACTGCTACATTTGCTTGTCTCTTCAGCACCATTCAGATAGCTAACGTACGAGCAACACTGGCTAACTGTAATTCAGTCTCATGGCCCTTCAAACTCATATTAGCTCGATGCTATTAGCTAGATGCATTGTGCCAATGTAGCTACCTGATATATTTTGCTGGCTAGCCGTAGATAGAATCATTGTTTAGGTCTTATGCCCTGTTTATCCTCTTACTCTGAGAAGCAGAAAGTACCTCTTTAGGGGTCTTAGTGACAAGACATGTCTTGTGAAATTCACAAGCAAATACATTGTTACATACCTGAAAATGGGACTATTGGAAGAATACATGGAATAGCCATCAGTATGTATGTATGTAGTTTATACTTAGAGGTGAACATAGAGAGGTGTATCAACAGATTAATGTCCTTATTGAAATACATACAAGCATTAAATGTGTATATTGTGATTTCTCAAAACATTCCACTTAAAAGGAAACTTTGACATTCGTCTTGAGGACACAAACAAACGGAAGTCGTTCGTGCCAGTTATGATGTTACCTTTGAGGGAGACTTGATTAGGTTTCCTGGCCCAATTAACTTCAAACGAACAGAGGCTCATTAAGAGCTTTCCTGGAGTTCTATGTTCTTTGTTGCTGGATGTGGTAGGAAGGCCTTTATTACTTTCTAGCCTGAAATGGGTTTCCTGAAAGAAACCCAGTGGTTTGAAAGTGACCGATACCGATTAAGTACGCGAGATACACTCAGTCACGATGTACATGTTGTTTAATGTGAGTGATTCATTATTCATTTCGCAGACACTCTAATCCACAGCGAGTTACTGGACCATGCAGTCAGGATGCATTAAATGCAGACCATAAGAGCTACAAGAACAAGGGCATGGGGAGCCAACAGGAAGTCACACATTAAGTCATTGTAAAGCATCGACTGTGTTGTTTCTTCAATCAGATGAACCGAAGAACAGTAGAGTTTAGGGTTATTCAGAGTTAAGTCATTTTCATTTGTGCTTCTACACATGGTTCCCAGGTAATGACGTATATAATTGATTGGAAGGCCTTGACAGTCTCCTCAGTGCCACTACGCATCGATGATATTTGGCTGATGAAATGAAATTAGATTAAACTTTGCCCCGCAAAATTAACACCATCTCTGTTCTCAGATAAAGCATGCCTTATTTTTTTAAACAGAGCTGTGATCCTAGTGTCTAAATATAGAAATATAGAAGGACCTTTTTGTGGAGTACCCCTTGATAGCTTTGATCAGTAAATATAGACATTTTCCTCTCAAACCTGCTCATTATCATTGAACCAAACCCCATTCACCCATTTGTCACTCAGCAGAGACCAACTACATGTTATTACAAGCAGCAGAAACATTTTTTATTACTTTATGAAATCATTATTTATTACCTTTTGGAAATAAAAGTGCATTTTATTACAGCTGGTGAGTTGAACTCTGTCAAGCTGCAGGCTGCAGAGCACTTTATGAAGCAAAACACCTCCTTTTAGCACCGAAATAAGAATTTTAACTACTTCAAGAAGATATGAGGGAATCAGTCAGGACCGGTATAAGACTACAGCAGTACAGTTATGAAGTTTGATCAAAGTTGAATTATGCTGTTCATTGTCGTCATAGGTTGATCTGAGCTCATCAGTTTCACAAATGTTTAAACGGTAAATCTGAAATCTATAATTAGTCTATAACTAACTATAACCAACATGATTTATGATTTATGTAGTCTATGCATGAATGTGTTCTCCAGCCCTCTTTTAGCATAGAGCTTTATATGCTTGTACCTGCAAGTATGAGAGAGCTGTTGGGTTCCAGCTTTCAGTAAACACCTTTGTACAGCAGTAATCGTCATGAGTTTGAAATGTTTATGGGACAGTGTACATCTTTAAACAATAAGGTATATTATGGCGCACCACTCCCAAAGGAATTCAGGGACAAGGCATGCTGCTGAATCTCTGACTGCCATGGACCCAACCTGCAGTTTAACAAGCCACAATGAAAAAAGAGAGGGTACCATAACTTGTTTACCATACATACACCTTTTTTTTTACTGAAACCAAATGTGCAATAGATTGATTTTAAAAGTCTGTTTTCTGTCCCGTCACACTATTGGCGATATGGGTTTGAGATTGCAAGAATAGCACAATAATGCTCCAGGTTAATTTGATTGGTCCAGTAGGCTGGAAAAAATGATTTTTAAAAATAAGATCAGAAGTCTCACTAACAGCAGTGGAGTGACAGGTTGTGATACTGTGATAATCAATGCTCAGCTTTTTATGCACTTTCCTTGTTAAACATTTCTTACATCACATCACTGAACTGTTTGTTGTAAGTTTGCACATCCTTTGTGCGGAAAACCGCCACTGCTTCCTGATGAAAACACGGTAAAGCAGGGTTCCTCAAATCAGGCCCACGGATCCAACTTCGGTCCTGGTGTTCCCTTTCTCTCAGGTAGTCAATTGAACAATTAGTGCAAGTGATTGACCAGAGTGTCTTCACACCTGACTCCCAGGTAAAGGAGGGGTGGAAAAACAGCAGTGCTCGGCCCACGAGGACAGCGATTTGAGTAACCCTGGTGTAAAGCATCCAGACAGGAAGACGATTCCCCCAAACTTTGGAATATCTGCTTTGTGGGAGATAACCACAGAATCCTGATTGTGCAGAGAAGAGCTGGCTCTTGAACCGAGAGAGGGGGAAGTCTGTGTTTCCCGAGGCACAGGACAAGTCACTGGATGAAGCCAAGAGTGCTAATCACCTGGGCACGCTCAGCTCAAGGGGCTTTGTGTAGCATGCAGGATGTGTTCGAAACCATGCACGCTGAGGGGGGTGGCCTCTGGACAGGAGGTATCCTATTAGTCAAGCTCACAGACCTCCACACACGGTCTCTCATATGGAGTCAAATACCTGGAACCAATGCACAAATCAATCATGTTTTTCCTTATTTCCGCCGAGAGACAGCTTTTGTCCCTTTACAGTTAGTGAGCCACTCCAGAATGTCACCAGTAACCACCATGTAACTTATAATTACCTGGGTGGCTATTTATAAGACAGCCAAGAGAACACAGAAATACAGCTGTAGGCTATAAATAAGTCAAACATGCCAAATCCCTGCTCACGGTGGAATGAGCATTCAGGACTATTGTCAGGGCTTGGAATCATTAATCTCTGGTTACTAGCCTGTGGCATATGGATTGGCCCTATTCCTGACTGTTATTAAAGTTGCCCTGAAGTGTTTTCATTGTTGAACTTATTCCATCATAAACATCTTATTAATATTAAAAATATTTATACATTTTTTAAATGTAAAAAACATGTTTTATCGGGTGTTGCTCAATTTCACCACTCCACAGTCTGAGGACTGACTGAACATGCCTTTTAGCACATTAATATTCACACATCCACATCAATGTTCATAGATAGGCCAACCAGCACTCTGTATGCTAATCCTTATTACCATACTCTGTGACAACACTGACAGATGTGTTTCCCATGGGTGTTATTTATGACGACAACAATTATAGTCGAAACAGATGCGATACCATACCGGAAATAGGGGGCGTGTTGAGTAATGTCGTTTTCGGTTTAGTGGCAACATCTTACAAACAACCTAAACATGAAAAGTACCTTTTCTCTGATAAGGATATACCCAATGTATTGCAGAAGGTATATAAAGGCTGTCTTTTCACGATTGATTAATGTTACCACCTTTTAAACTAGTCCCGCAGTGGAAGGGGCCTAATATTGAACATGGGACATAATGAGAGTTTCAAATGTCTGAACGGCAGTCACGTTAAAAGCATGCTGGGAATGTTATTCCTAACCTGCTGTTTGTGAAGGTGTGGACTCAGAGGGAGGGAAGTAAAAATAGATCCATGGCTTGAGAGAACAGACCTGATACTGTATCCATATGTATATACTGTATCATGGTATCCATATGTATCCACATCCACATCAGCACATTATTACTGGTCACAGACTTCATGTTTTACAGTTTCAGTCTGAAGGCTGTAAATCAGGGTTATTCAAGTCACGGTTCTCGTTGGCCAAGCACTGCTGCCTTTCAACCCTTCCTTTACCTGGGAGTCAGGTGTGAAAGCAATTACACTAATTGTCTAATTAGTCTGATATATTAATTAATTCAATTAATACTTGTTCAATGTTGGGCAAATTCCTCTCGTGTCTGCAAAGTAAGATCGGTCTCAGTGAGCTTTTTTTTTCTTTTTCTTTTTTACTTGCTCCAGCATATTAACAAGATATACTTATTAATTTAAAAAGGCTAAATAAATAAAAAATGTGTTGTAATTTTTATCTTGGTTGCCTAGTGCCTCATGTTTAAAGGAACAAACCCCTGCACTGCATTCTTAAAAGTCTGGTCCTAGGGCTGGAGTGAACAGCCAATGAAAACAATGAAACATCAAGGCTGGAATCCAGTCGCATTACACTGCCGTTCGTCCTCAGCTTAGAACAATAAATTCATTAAACATAGTTATTTTGTCACTGACATAACAATATGACGTATGCTGTTGATGAAATGAACAAAAAAAAAGCTCTGCGGGAGGAAAAGCTAAGTTGAACGTGCATTAATGTATTATTCAAAGCTAAGGACCCCAATGCAGACGGATTGAATTCCAGCCCAAGTCACGGTCGGGGGTTTGGCGGGAGCTACAGCCGACACTTACAGTACAGTCATTATCTGAGGAGTACGGAATGGCTGAGAATTTGCTGGAATTACGCAAGGCAGGAGTTGGGCTACAGCATTCTGCTGACATGGTGTCCAGTGTTCAAAGGCTAATGCGGGACATGAAGTCACCTACACCTTCTAAAGTCTCAAGAGAAATCGAGCGATGATTTATTTTTGTATCGAAAGGTTGCAGCACCTTTTGGGATGGCCGAATTTGCGATATACACACTTTACCCTTTTACCTATAAAGTTTAATAAAAGCTGGGGGTCCGTGTTGGCTGGCACACATCACAAAGCTTTTGGTACGCTTTATGGATTAAACAATGCAATGCCACTGACAGCATTTCCCAGACCCTTAAAATGACACCCATTGGCCCTAAAAATGACCTTAAAATGCCACCCATTGACCCATTAAACAGGTTAATTTGTATAAATAATGTTCAACAAGCCAGCCTCATATTCTGTTATGCTGAATGCTAAAAAGATTTACTTTGGAGCATACAGTAATTGCATTGCATTAACCACTAATAAAAAAATTATCTCAAGCTATGATTGGATTTGACTGCTAGGACTGATCTTTTACTGCTTGCTGTATATGATTATACATTTTTTAATGTCTAATTTGTACCATATGTGCCTGTAATAATCCATAGCACATTGATGGCGCACTGTACTTAATTCAAACAAAACAACATTTCAATACATTTTACATCCTGTCTGTCCAAATTCCTCTGAATCTTGTGGTATTTGTCAGGTTTGCATGAAACCAAAATGAGCTGCATGTGTTCCCACATATGCATTATGTATGTAGGAATCATACACTTCCATGTCATAATCTGTTCTCTCTTACAGTATATGAGTATGATAAAGATGTATCATAACTCCAGTGAAATTCAATCCTCAAGCCTTCTGTAAGTTACAACCATGATAATAAATCATTACTGAAAGGTCACAATTCAATCCTTTGAGTGTTCTGCATGCCACAACCATAGTGCTTACACTCACGGCACTGGGAGTGGGTAGCGTTGATCAATAAGTTGATCAATCTTTATTCTGTATAGCACCTAGGTTGTCACATAGTGCATCACAGTAGACATTTGTCAGAAGGAATGAAAAAACAGAAGAGCTAAAAAACTCACGTTGTGAGTCAGTGAGGGGAAAATGTGAAAGCTTTGATCCAAAAAAAGAAACCCACGCAGATTCCCACACGTTCAGCACTGGCCGGCTGTGGATTTGACCTATTCAGGTTCCTTAGCTTGGGAGCCAGTTAAAGAAAGTGCCTCTTAAAGATCAAACTCCCACTCGTGAAAGGCCAGGAGGGAGCAGAATACTAAGATAATATAATTAGGCTGAAGAATGTACCTTCCTTAAAATGTAGCTTAGGTAATATTCTAAAAAGAGCTTTGCTTAGTCACTGTACATTAGGGTGATTTTATAATATATGTATGGAAAAATGTTTATCAAACAAGATGGCAATGCAGAACTCATTAATTACAAAAAGTAACACTTGCAAAGTTTCAACTGAATTCATTGCGTTTTAGGGGTTGCTCAAAGCCACCAAAGTTTTACACTATGTCAACATTATATGCCATAACGAAGAAATACAACACTGTTTGCACAAAACCTTTTCATCATTTACTGATGTGTGCAGAATCAGTACAGTGCACAAAAAACAGATTACTTCTGCAGAGCAGAGCTTTTGAGGCCTTTGAGAATGCCTTTCTGTGCACCTCAATACCTGAAAGAGGTACTGGACCTGCTCCCCATCCTTTGTACTGGCTTTTGTAGTGAAGGACTGAATAAGTGACACCCTCATTCTGCATTATCATTGATAACATTGAGTGATGAAACCTGCAGTTGTGCCTTGCAGAATGATTCATCCTGCTCCCAGTCAGCAGGGTCCACATCCAGGAATGAGGAAGGAATCTTCTATACGTACAAGGCAAAAGTTACAACATGCTTGAGCAACCTCTAAATATTAGAGGTTGCATGAGTTACTTTTTCATTAAATGTCACAAAATGGTGGGTTCTGCAAATTTGAATTCCAAAGTAATTTTTAAATTTTTTACATTTAATTTAATTTGTTTCTGATTTTTCCCCATTTTTCTCCCAAGTTAGTAGCTAATTACACCCTCTATTTGTTTTGATTTATCCTCCCCACACGAGTCCGCCGCTCGTCTAATTCTCAGAGGGCAGCAAACACCACCTCCTTCGAGACGGAATTCACTCACCCACATTCTAGAGACACCCTTATGTGCTTCACAGCGAACTCGAGCTGGCTCCCCTCCCCCTCCCCCTGGGGAGGACAGCCAAATGCCGCCCTCGATTGGGGCTGATGACCAGGGCCAGTCTGGTAGAGACGTCAAAGTTAAATTTTTAAAAACACCCTGGCATCTCAGTCCCATCATCCACATTGACCCATGTACTGTAAGAACACATTGAAAAGCATGACAACCATATAAACAGAAGAAGTTGGAATGAAAATACAAAAAGCAAAGCTGCCATGTGGCTTGCCCTGCTAAAATACTGGTTTTCAATGTAGCAACATGCGCCATTGAAAACGGTCTGGTATCGTATTCTGACCGCGCCAGTGCCGACTGTGGCCAGCAGCCCCAAAGGGTGGCTTGTAATTGCACTACCCTGGGAGTGAGGGTTTCAGTTGGTTGATCAATTGGAAGCGTACCACAGCTCCAAAGTATAAAAGGAGTAAAAATAAGTGGTGAAGTGATCAGGAATGAGAAGGGCCTACGAGTACAGTTGGGAATTCCAATTCCAAAAGGGATATATATTGCTTAAAAAATATATAAAGCAAATGAAACAGAGTCAGAGAATGTTGTGCACTTTTTTTGTACTATAGGAACGAGTAGAGTTCATAGACTCCACCCCCTCCTCCCAAATGCCCTGACAGAATTCATCTGGTATCGTGCCAAAATAATTACCCACATCCTCCCGTTATTCTGTTTGGACAGGTGAAGAAAATGCAAGCTGAACAGGGCTGAAATCCCCAAATGTATGGTACCTCAAGTAACCCTTCTAACACTGATAAGTCCATTCAGATGCTAAAGAGGTCACCAGTTAAAAATCAAACGAGCCCACAGGTTAACCTGTTAGAAAACCTGGGCCACTGCAGTGGTGCTATATCAAAGTGTCTGCTTCAGTCTGCTTTCTGTTGAAACGGAGTAAACTAGCGGAAACGGCCAGTTCCCAAACGATGTACAACTTGTCCTGGTCACTTCATACCGACAGCGTGTGTTCAGACCACTTCAGTACAGCTTATTGTGTGTTGACTGACAACACCGGGCCCAGAGTAAAACCGTTGGATCGGTCTGTACTAGTCAGTTAAGGGTTAGAAGCTTGCATGGAAAAATAATGAAACAGGCCATAGAGTGAATCATACTACATATTGCATAAGGAAAATACTGTTTGTTTAAACACTGTCACTCAGACATTCTAATGGGCTTGAAGCAGTAGGTACATTAAAGCTGTGGTGAAGGACACAGCATTAATGTTGGAAAACTGTTCTTCTCTTGAGTTGAAGCCATGTGCTTTAGACTTTAGGACTCTTTGTGCTTTAGTCAATTGAGTTAAACAAGGTCACATGGCATAATACAAGCCTAACTGTAAAGGGATATAGCCCATTTGAATGTGTCTCTCATCTTCCTTTGGCCATATGGGAAAAGGACTCGAGTCTGGTGATAAACTGTTAAAAATATTAGCAATAAATGAGGGGGGGCTGTCTCAGACATTGTGTATAAGTGACTCCTCTGGTCAGTCTGGCCCCAGCAGTTTATCTGCACCAGCTGCAAGTTTGCTATGACACAATGATTGCACAGCCCAGCCAGTGGACCACAGAGTGAAGAGAAGTGGCGGCTGGCAGAACACATTTCGAAGGAGAGCGCACGCTCATCTGCACTCTCCAAAATGGACAGAAAACTTTGCAGCTAATGACATGGGCTTACAAATACGATTGGGCATTCCAAATTTGCAGGAAGATAATTGAAATTTTTTTAAGTAGTAAACATTCTCTCTAGCCTCTCCTGAAGGTGAAGGTGAAATAACTGGTTTATTTATAGCGGCGTGTTTCCAAACTTCCCTATCCCCTGACCCACTTAATAAGTGAGTACATTTTCTGTGAGCCATTCCTTATCAAAATACATTTTCAAATATGAGCCATTCCTTATTTCAAAATTATTCAGTGTTCATATTTTTTCAAATAAAATGGCTATTCATTCTTATTAGAGGAAAATGCCATTCTGGTGAAATATTAAAAACCATATGTGAAGACGTTAATTCATTCCATTCTTGGTAAATCCCTTGCACTGAGAACATTGAAGATGACTGGATGTTGACTGATATTTTTCCATGACAGATCTGGAAGTGTCAAAGACCACTGGATAGAGATCTATTCCTTTGTTGAACATCTGGCAGAGAAATTTATAAGGTAAGAGAACAGTTCTATGTCAGCTCACAGGCTGTGATTGCTTGGTATCAATTGAAAATGAGTAACAGATGCACACACCCACACACGCACATGCACACACTCTCTTTTGCTATCATGGTCTGTGGCTGGCTGCTGGTCAATGGGCTGTGATATTGAACAACAATGTGCTGAGATAAGAATATGGTTTAACATTTACACAAAGTATTTGTAGAAATGGTCCTTCAGTGTGGGAAATCAGTGGAAGCTATTGCTGATGGGTAAAATTAACGAAATGCCTGCTTTCTTGAATGGTGATATCTAGTCAATATCAATGTATAAAATGATTGTCCTCATTTAATTTGCCCAGCCTGGTGGATGTCTACCATAATTCATGTCACTGTTGGCAAGATTCATATTTAATGCACAGATATGTCTGTTTATTTGAAACTATTTAAAAGTGTGTGAAAGCATAATGCTACTGAATACTTGCAGCCCGATGCTCAGAATGTCCTTCATCGTCTTCTCATCACGGGGAACCACCATCATGGAGCTGACGGAGAACAGGTAGCTATACCTCTGTCCTGATGAGCTCGTGTATGGCAACAATTAGACATTTTCAGGATCTGTTTGCTGGTATTTAAACCATCTTTCTTCAGAAACCATTAAACAATCAACTGGGGGAAAGATAGGGAAATATATAAAAGTAAATGACTTGCTGTTACATCATGTTTTTAAGGGACAAAATAAGGCAAGGCCTGGAGTCTTTGAAGCGCGAGTCACCTGGGGGGGACACCTTTATGCACCTGGGCCTGGAAAAGGTACCACGCTTGGAAGCGTCCTCGCATGCAATTAATTAATTTTTTTCATAAGTAGTGATTATTCATGTTTTCTGGCAATTATATTTGCTACCCCACCCCACCCCATCCTCTCCCCTTTGCAATTCCAGGCAAACGAGCAAATATTCTACGAAAATTACGGTGAGTGTTGAACGAGATCACACAAACATGCCATCTCACAGGGCCACCTGTTCAGGAAGTATGAAGCTGCATTCTTTTTGATTTCTGCTTTATAGGGACAGCGAGCGTCATCATCGCACTGACTGACGGAGAATTAAATGAACAGCAGTTCGTCACGGCACAGCAAGAGGCAAGTGACAGGCTTGTGGCATCTGGCATGATCTGTGTGTTTTGGGGGCGGTTTAATTGGACGTGACGTAAATGGCTGGGACCGTTGCTCATTTGTGCCCCAATACAGGCAGAAAGGGCTCGATCCCTAGGAGCCATCGTATATTGTGTGGGAGTTAAAGACTTCAATGAGACACAGGTAAATGACTGTTACTAATTGTTTTTAAGTGGTTACTGTATGTGATTAATAATCCACAGCATTGCTTTCTTTGTATTTCTGCCTAATATAAACAGTCATAGGTTAATCGAGTCTTTTGCAATTATGATGGTGTGAGGAGAGGGGCATCTTTAACTAAATTCTATATAAAAAATGGTATTGTTTTTGGAAGCTGATTTGAAACTGGTTTTTCTTGAATATCTGTATGTGCTGCGATGAGGCAGTCATTGCCTGGAGAAGGTTTGATGCAGGCATCTTGTTGTGACTTTCTTGTCTTTTCGGTAGCTGGCCACGATTGCAGACACCATCGAGCACGTGTTCCCCGTGGTCGGAGGCTTCCAGGCCCTGAGAGGAATGATCGATTCGGTATGTTAAAGTAACTGCTGCAGCAGCCATCATTCTGTGACACCCGTCTGATATGTCTGACTTCCCAAACATTGTCCCAAATGTTTCTTATTCCAGATCATAAAGAAGTCCTGCATTGAGATTTTAGCAGCCGAGCCATCGAGCGTCTGTGCAGGAGGTAAGGTCTCTGAGGGGGGAGGGGATTGCTTAAACAATGTATTGTAATTGACCTATATTTTACTACAATATCACATACAGTATATACATATATACGCATCTCAGATTGGAACATGAAATTAAGGTCAGTGAGTATGTAATTCATGCAAGTAGTATATATAGAATTATTTTGTTGTATATACAGTACCAAACATAAACTAAGTCAGTGACCCCTCATGAGGCTGATTTAGACAATCTCGCTCTGTCTGACCAAGCGCTTTCCCTGAGTTTTGTGTTCTTGCATAGCCTCTCCAGGCACCCTCTAAACTCGGTTCTGATTTCTCAGAAGAGCTGTGGTAATCTGGTTTAGGTTTATGATGTCGGTCGGCCGACCTTTGAAATTGGGCTGAAATGAAAATGGATGGTGTACAGAGCACACCGCTCGGAGACTCTAATTCTGTGAGTGCAGTCTGAGAAGTGCTCGCTAATAAGGTCATGTCAAGCCACACATTCATCTGCTGTCTGCGCACCAGTGCTTATTGTGGCAGACCTCTGTGGCCAGAGCAAGCCAATTAAATAAATAGCCATTGTTTCCTGTTCAAACGAAATCAAAGGTTGAAAGTGAAATCCAATAGAGGGACTGCATTTTCAAGATATATTATGTGGCATACTAGGCCAGAAAGATCCATCCAGGCAAAAAAGGGAGCACTGCTAATTTTACTGTCTGGCTGTGACAATAAGTTTCACGTCACTTCTGGGATGTCACATCCGTGTGCACAGTGAGTAATTACCAACCCTCTGGAGCCATGTGCCAAGTTGGCTTAAAGATTAAATATGAGAAGAGTGCCTCATTCTAATGTTTACTGACTGAATTTTCTTTTGTAAATACAATTTGGGCCCTTGATGATATTAGATTTGTTATTTAAACCGTGTATTTTCTAAATTGTGATTTTTCTTTCATTCATAAAGTTCCCCACATATGTTAAACCCATACTTTAACTTCACTTTTTCCCCCCTTACTGATTGTTTACAAATATGATTTAAAAGACATAATTATAATCACAACTCAGATCTGTGTAAAATGATCCCGCTAACCTAATTTTGCATGAAGCATTATCAAAATGAGTCTTAATGAAAACATTACATGCTTATTAAAGTCACGGCTGGGTGTATTTCTGGTGGAACATTACGCAGTAATGAATTAAATCAAAGCGGAAAAAGTGCTGAGAAGACATGCTCACATAAGAGGTGTTAATTAGTAGGAAACCTGCTTCTTATACACCTTGTTTATTTGATGTTGTTGGGATGCTGGGATATGTTGGGTCCGCAGTTGTTTTTCTCGGTAACTCGTATGGAAATCGGGAGTGATTCCCGGGAGATGCAGGGCTTAAGGGCAGTGACAGGAGCTTGAGGAGAAAGTGCTGATGTGCTGATGAAGCCTCCTCTGTCTCTGTGACGTATCGCGCTGCTCACGCTGATGTGAAGTGACCGGGCCGAGTGGCCTGTGAACAGGCCATGATTCTGGGAGCTGAGGGTGGTACAGTACGCATGTTGACAGCATCATTGCCTTGATTAGGCTCACGGTCCCACGCCCACGCGACTGAAGGGCCCCTGCCCGGGCGTCAAACGGCCAGGTGTGGATCTGAAGCGTCAGCTCCTCGTCGGGAGCCATCATGGGGGCGGGAAGCCGCGTACCACCTCCTGCCCACCGTCTCGCTGCCAGTGCTGCCCGTTCCGCCCACAGATGATCTCTCCTCCCCCCAGCCCCCCACACCGTCCTGTCACAATCCACCACGCCACATCTGACAGTAACTCGCCAGGAAAAGGGACATGGTCACGATCGGGGGGAGGGGGGCAAATTAAACAGAATTAGCCATTTGAACATGCAGATTTGGTGTTGGCTGCGACAGAGCGGGGCCCGTGGACGGGTGAGCCATTTCGGTGGCGTGCAGATGCAATTATACAGTGTCTGACAGTTGAATTGGGTAGGGGGAGGAGCCTGTGTGGCGCTACACGTGATGTGAGCGATCCTGACAGGCTGAGAGCTGCTGACATCACCGGACACTGCTTTAACATTACTGTCAGGACTAATCCCTGTGCATTTCAAATATGTACTTCTGCCAAATCAGAGGAAATGATGAAAATAATGCGCAGTAATTATTACACATAGCTACAGTACATGGACAAGGAATTTTTGAATAATTTTTGTTCAATTACAGGTTCGATTTCTCTCATATTTTGAGTGCAAGTATTTACAGTATGTATGTATATATGTAGAAACACCCTTTTCTAAATGGTTGCACTGTTTTAGAAACACCTCGCCCCTAATTAACGAAGGAAAAGCTGTGGCCCTGTTCACAGACTGAAAGGGAAAAAAAGCAACACACAGGGTCAGTTATGTGAGTCAGCACACACTCCCACTGCCCTGGCTCTCACTGTTAGGTGAGGCTGCCCACTGCCTACTGCCCTGGCTCTCTCTGTTAGGTGAGGCTGCCCACAGCCTACTGCCCTGGCTCTCTGTTAGGTGAGAGGCTGCCAACAGCCTACTGCCCTGGCTCTCTGTTAGGTGAGGCTGCCCACACTCTCACTGTCACCAGGGCATGCTCTCAGACAGGTTTTTTTAAACGTCTTTTTTTTCAGTTTCACATCTCCAACATATGCTGGTTAGTGGCCATCAGTGCACACAGTGCAGCCCGAGGGGGAACAAAGGTCAGAGGCCAGCGCTCCCCCGGTCTCAGAATGTGCCTGCGGCTATAGGACTACAAGAGATTTGTGAACAGCATCACTTTTATTATTAGTGCCAGTGGACCGTGTGTGCCCCCCCCCCCCGCCCGTTGAATTGAGTCTACATGAAAGGTTAAGGATGGAAGGAATAAAACGCCATGCCAGAAACCCCTCCAGCGGCTGTGCACTTCATGATTTCACATCGCTTGGCATTTCTCAAAAGGTCTGCGTGCGACAAAGATCTGCAGAGGAAGTGCTGCAGCCTTTGAAAGTGTTCTACGAGGGTAGACACGGCATCTCTCCTTTCACATCGTTACGAATGTTAAATGCCTAAAATGTCAATGTAAAATGTTCCGAATGATCCAAATCAGCACACAGAACCAAGAAACAAGGTGCGCACGCACCGATTGTACAGATTTGACATTGTCCTTCATGTTCTGTAGTATTTACAAGATATTTTTTCAAATATTACATCATTTTGTAATCGCACGGCTGTCACATTCTAATTCTACAAATTAGTATGTCTTATTTAAAATTAATACAAAATGGATAAAAAATAAAGTTAAACACGTTTTTTTGCTTATTTAAAGGCCTGATTCAATCAACATTTGAGTTTAACTTTTACTTACAAATAAATAACTTGTTTTAAAGAATGAAAAAAGGGCAATTAAATGTTGATTGAATCCAGACATCAGTTCTACCAAATTTAAATTTTCCCTCAACACTGAAAATCTAATTTCTAGATGCATAAACATTATTAATTAGGCAGTCCCTGAAATGAACACCAAAAGTGCTGCGTAAGTAATAACAATGGTAAGAATTGGTATTGCTAATGGTAAAGTCTGATATTCATAGTGAACTGGAATGACGTTAGCCCTGCATTAGTGTCCTAGCCTGACTGACAGTAAATGTGTTTGTACTTCAGCCTTTTTTGGAGGAAGTCACCCCCTCTCAACCATATGCTACGTATTGCTGGGTTGATGATGAAAGAAATCTAAACATCATGGTTAAACATTCATTAAACTGTAAGAGGAAACCATTGACCCCAGTGCTTAATTTCTGTTTTTGACCCCTTCAATTTCAGAGTCATTTCAAGTGGTGGTGAGAGGGAATGGCTTTTTACATGCCAGAAACATCGACCAGGTCCTGTGCAGTTTCAAAATCAATGACACCGTCACCATAAGTGGGTAGTTCTATATTTGTATTTGTCATGAAAATGTATATCCGCCTTGTCTGAATCACTTTTCAAAGTTCACCCATCAGATAATGACGGTGTAAAATGTGATACTGACTAATGAAGTTTATATTATGAATTTAAAACAAACACTGGTTTATATACCGCATAAACCCAATAAGGAAGATGCATGTAGTTTTAGTTAGCAAATAAACAATGACACTGTTCTGAAGAATGTTTCCCTTTTACAGATGAGAAACCTGCGGACATTGAAGATACCTATTTACTATGCACGGCTCCAGTGATAGAAGAGGTTGGGAAGTAAGTGTTTGACTTATCAATTAATTTATCAATGAATGATTTATCGATTAATGCTGCGGTTGTTCCCTTTACAGGCACATACCTCACGTAATATCGACGGCCACAAAAACGGTGCAGGAGCCCTTGAAAAATTAGGGCCAATGTCATTTGAAATTCTTCTTATCAATCATGGATTTTCTCCCTAACACATCAAGACACTCCTTGCGTTGTGAGGAAGCCTGAGACTAGACTTTAATTAGCTATTGACGGAGGAGGGCCGACATCATCTTGACTCGCGTGCAAAGTTCTCCGTGAGCAGCGGGGCCTCGTTTTTCTGGGCCTTGGGCTGTAGATCTGTTCTGGCAGGGTCCCTCGCCTAGCGCAAGACCAAAAGGGGTGATCCCTGATTGCAAAGTAGACGTTCCTCCCCAGCGCAACGCCTCCAGAGTCTTGAGGTTTGTGTTCCTTTTCTCTTTCTCTGAAACCAGTGAAATCCCCACCGGCCAATCGGTCCCCTCTGAGCCTTCTGCATAATTATCTGTACCGCTGGCTCCAGACACCTTCAGGATTTCATTTGTCTTGTTCTTGTCAGAAAGATTTATCGGGAACGTCTGAACTCTTCTTCCCTGTCGATGGAATCATCACCTTGGCAACCGAAATAAGTATTTTATATAAGTTGGCACGTATTTCGCGCCGCCTTTTTTCCTTCGCCATAATAGGCCGTCTTCTGGTTGAGATTCGGCGCATTGAAGGATGCGGTGTGCCGTGTTGTGGGTTTATTGTTCCGACGGTGTGATCATGGGTTTCTCAGGCAGAGAGCGGCAAGGAATGTCTTGATGTGTTAGGGAGAAAATCCATGATCGATAAGAAAAATTTCAAATGACATTGGCCCTAATTTATCAAAGGTTCCTGCACCGTTTTTCTGGCTGTTGATATTATGTGAGGTATGTGCCTGTAAAGGGAACAACCGCAACATGATTCTCACAGTAACCTGTCATATTGTTTCAATTATGATATCCGGGACAAACAGTCATGCACATGCCGACTTAACACATAGTTTATATGAAAACAATTTCACTTTGAGAGAGTCAAACGTGGGCCAGATTACGACTGCAATAAATACACATTATCGTGAATTAAATGAGGTTTTGGTCCAATTATCTGAGGGCAGGCAATGTACAATTTGAAATATAATGGGGCCTGAGGCAGAGCACAAACCTAATCTATGTGAATGACTTAACGAACCCAGTCAGTGGAGGAGGAAGGGCCAAGGGGACTTCGGGTTTCAAAGTCAATTTGAAATTGTAAAAGCAGATTGAGCTCTGTTGGCCAAATCGACTAATTTGGATAATGAAATGATCATTCGCCATTTAAGCGGTGGTTTAGACGCTTGGTGGCAGGGGATCAGTGGATCCCCACCATAATCACTGTCACCATCGTAGACACATTCCCTGCTTGTGACCGCGAGCTCAGGTGAACTGTCAACTGACTCAGGCCGTCCAAAGTCCTGGGTTTTCTATATTGATGTCTCTTTAAAACATACACAGGGTTCCAGGGCGACAGTCTAATGCACCACACTTTGGCTGGTCAAGTGTGTCGAAACCCGCATCTCTACCAGACCGGCCCTTTTCGTCAGCCACGATCGGAGGCGGCATTTGGCTGTCCGCCTCCGGGGAAGGGGGGAGGGTGGGCCGGGACGAGTCCGTCGAGCAGGAAAAGGCGTCCGTGGTAGAGTTCCATCTCGGAAGAGACACTCGACCCAGAGACGGGCAGCTGACTCGTGGGGGAGGGTGAATTGAGATAAATAGAGGGTATAATTGGCAACCAAATTGGGAGAAAAAAAAACAAAAACATACAGGGTTCTTTTAAAAAGATGAATGCAAGAGAAAAAAAACATTTTGTTGGATATACCAAGCGTGTATACAGCAAAATACAGTAAAGCTCATCTACTCAAAACGGTTACTTTCGGTTAAACTTAAAAAAATATGTATTTCAAGATTCAAGATTCAAGATTTTTATTTGTCACATACACACACGGGGTGTGCAGTGAAATGGAAAGTGACAATGCTCAACGAAAAAAGTGCAAAAGTACACAGTATTTACAGTAAAAAGACAATAGAATTATTACAAAAATTAAAGCAATACAATATATATAATTATTACAATAAGTACAGCAAGAGCTCTTATATAAAAAAACAACAACACAATATATACATTAAGAGCACTTGGAAATGGAGGAAATTATGTGTGGTCATTACGTGTGTGTGTGTGTGGGTGTGCATAAGAGGGGCAGTGTGTGTGTCTTGGTGGGGGCCCTGGTGAGGTCAGAGTTCACAGTCCTGATGGCCTGAGGAAAGAAACTCCGTCTCAGTCTCTCTGTTTTGGCAGCGTGACTACGGAGGCGCTTGCCTGACCGCAGCAGCTGAAACAGTCCGTTGTTGGGGTGGTGAGGATCCTTCATGATCCTGCGGACTCTGGTTCTGCACCTCCTGGTGTATAAGTCCTGCAGGGTGGGGAGTGTAGTTCCAGTAGTGCGTTCAGCCGAACGCACTACTCTCTGCAGAGCCTTCCTGTCCTGAGCAGAGCTGTTGCCAAACCAGGCGGTGATGCTTCCGGTCAGGATGCTCTCTACAGCTCCAGAGTAGAAGGACTGAAGGATCCTCCGGGAGACTTTAAATTTCCTCAGCTGCCTGAGGTGGTAAAGGCGCTGCCTCGCCTTCCTCACCAGAGTGTCAGTGTGTGCTGTCCATGTGAGGTCTTCGGTGATGTGGACCCCCAGGTATTTATACCTGCTCACCCTCTCCACAGTGGTCCCATTAATCCCCAATGGTGAGTACGTCCTCTGTTGTTGTGTCCTCCTAAAGTCCACAATCAGCTCCTTAGTTTTGGTGACATTCAGGAGGAGGCTGTTGTCTTGGCACCAGAGTGACAGATCAGCAACTTCCTCCAGGTAGGCCTTCTCGTCGTTGTTGGAGATCAGGCCCACCACCACTGTGTCATCCGCAAACTTAATGATGGAGTTGGAGCTGGACCTGGCCACACAGTCATGTGTGTACAGGGAGTACAGTAGGGGGCTGAGGACGCAACCCTGGGGGGATCCTGTGTTCAGGGTGAGGGGGTTGGAGGTGTGTCTGCCCACCCTGACCACCTGGGGCCTGGCGGTCAGGAAGTCCAGGATCCAGGCACACAGGGGGGCGTTCAGTCCCAGCTCAATCAACTTGCCAGCCAGTCTGGTGGGGACTATGGTGTTGAAAGCTGAACTATAATCAATGAACAGCAGTCTCACATAGCCCCCCTTCCGGCTGTCCAGATGAGAGAGTGTGGTGTGCAGTACCTGGGAGACAGCATGGTATTTGTTTCAGAGTACTTCAAACTCTTAGTTCATATATTTAAAATAATAATGGTATCATTCTTCAGACATTGCAAGAGAGGGTATGTTCCCTCTTGGGAACATACGCCAAACAAAGTCGCCAGCCCAGTTGGCGCTTTATTTCTGATATGACGGCAAGGCGTGGGCGATCTTAAGGCACAGAAGCTCTGACATTCCTGCTCGTCTTCTCCGGGTGCCATGTCTCATCCAATGAGGTCGTGAGCGAGCACCATCACACAAACGAGACTTGACTGAGATGCTCCCAGAACAAGTGCTCCAAAAACGCAGCCATTGACTGATTGATGGCAGACAAGATCGCTCTGTCAACATACCTCCCAATTCCATGCATCCCCCTTCCCACCCCACACCCTCCTCATCACCCCCTACCCCCGGCACGGTTTCTCCAGGGGGGCACAAAAGCTTCTGTCAGTGACTGCAAAGCATGATGGGATGGAGGACGGTTGATGGCCGCGGTGCCACTCTGTCTGGGAAGCACCTCATAGCGGCCTGGTGACAGCTCCCCCTCCTTCGGTCCCCAGCTAAGAACAGACTGCCCAGTGGGCCAAATCTTTGGCACATCTGGTAGGGTCATAAACCACGGCCTACAGAAATGCCACAAACCCCCCCAAACCACTTCCATGATTAGGCTTCCGAAAACTGGCTGAGACCAAGGCTGACTAAACTGTATTGATAAGCCCTGAACGGCCCATTTACTTTGTGTGTGTGCTTCGGATTTCCAACTAAACATTTACAGAGATTATCTTTGAAGTACTTACTGGCTTCTTTCCTGACGCTGTTGGTAAACTAAACAGGCAAAAAAACACAATCCCTTCCATGCCCATGTTTCCCCTCCCCCTCTTCCTGCCTGTCTGCCTTCCCCCTCTCTACTCTACCCCAACCCCCACCACACACACACATACCTCCATCTACTCTCCCCACCCCCTCTCATCTCACACACACATTCCTCCCCTTTGCGCACCATTAGCCGCAACCTCGGTTTTCCTCCCACCATGCCCTCCAACTCACTCCTTCCATTGCTCTCCACCCACCCCTCTAAATTGCTGCCAACCTCAACCTCATCTTTCTCCCTTCTCTCTCTATCCCACCCCCTCAGTCTCCCTCCCCAGCACTGCCCCCTCTCAGTGCACTACTCCAGAGGGAGTGCCCACAGTGAGGGCCCCTCTCAGTGCACTACTCCAGAGGGAGGGCCCACAGTGAGGGCCCCTCTCAGTGCACTACTCCAAAGGGCAAAACATTTAATTTACCTCATAACTGCTTGTGTTTCAGGGTTGTGTATCTACAAGTAAGCATGAACGAAGGACTGTCTTTCATCACCAGCTCTGTACATATTACCACCACGGAATGTGTGAGTATGGCTTACGGTCTATGGGGGTCAAATAAACAGTTTGACAATTTTGTTCAGATTTGTTGGAATCGCTGTAATTTGTTTTCGCAGAATGAATTTTTTATGCACTGGCCTCTCCTCACATTCTGCTTCTGCCTTATGAGTTCTTGAACTATCACACCTGAAAGATATTCTGTCTCCATTTTCCTTTGTCTGTTCGTCCCCTCCTCCTCTTCCTCTCCCTCCTTTTCTCTAGGGTCTCCTCTGCCCTCAGTTTCATCAGGGGGGCCCTTCTCTCTGGTGCAAGTTCTCTCTTCACTGCTGTCCAAAGCCAAACCGGCTTCTCAAATCTGTAAAGCCACAGCTCTCCCTTTGATTTCTAGCTGCGCTCTTCTCCACCTTGGTAAGGCGTAAAAGAACAGCCACATCCTAGCCAGAATATTAAAAAACATCAGCAGAGCAGGCATGCATTTGACCTTTATTCCTACTCTCTAAAGCGCTACTCTGATCTTCATCTACTCCTCCCCAGTTTGACGGTACGATCCTCCTGATCACATTGCTGATCCTCTTCCTATTGTTGGCCCTTCTGTTCATGTGGTGGTTCTGGCCTCTGTGCTGCACTGTGGTGAGTTCCGTATCCTCGCGAAGATCCATGCCTCTGTTTCCACGTGTGGTAATGTCACTACAGTCAGGCTGTGACTCAAATCTAAATGATTGCTGTGCCCTTATACAGCCAATGAAGAGACACATTCATCTTTGTCATTCACTCTTTTTGTTCTGTACCAGTGCAGATTACGTGAAGGTTCAGAATGATCAGAACATACCCCTATGCCGGGTTGCAAAATTCTGGGAATTTTCAAAACAGGAAACTTTCCATGGGAATTTAACAGGAATTTATAATCATAGGACATAGCATTGAAAAGGCAAATGAAAACAGGCTTTTCAAACTTTATCAAAATGATTATTTTAAACTTTATTAAACTTGTAAGTAGTAACATCCAATTATTGGCAAGCGTTAGCTAGCTGTCTAACTAGTCTTTTAACAATGCATAAATGCTTGCTAACTTTAGCTGCAATATTAGCAGCAAGCAGAGCTACTAGATCGAATCATCTATTCACCAACATTTTTACTAGATCATCATCACTCTATTATACCATTAACAATTTACCCAGGTTTTGTCCTGATTGTATAAATTTGAGCCGTCCGTTTCTGTATTGTTTCTCTGTAGGTGATCAAAGAGCCCCCGCCGCCCCCTCCCCCAGAGCCAGTAAGTGCCCTTCCCCCTTTCTGTGATCTCATCTGGCCTCAATTGCAGGCTTCAAAGTGTAAAATCCAACAGGATCTTGACAAATCTCTGTATCCACCCAACAACATTCATCAGAGCATGACCCAGGCCAATTCACATAACAAATATTAATCTTTCCTCCAACTTAATGCTACATCAGTTCATATATATATTGCCGGTTTTGCGTGTTAGGCTTTAAAGTGGATTGATTTTTTAAATTTAAATGTCCCAGAACAGCGTCCTAAAATATGGCCTCAAAAGCATTCATCACTACACAAATTTGTGCTTTGAAATAGCTGAATATCTAGATGGCCTGTCAGTAGAATTCAGTGGGGTTTTTTTATAAAAGAGGCTCATAATGGTCCTCTTGTGTTTGCTTTGTTCATGGGGGTTAAAGGCGACCAGCCATCACAGTTGATTTCAGATAAAAGAGCTTTGTGGCGTTCTCTTAGATTGTACATCTGCGTTTCGACATAGTGGGCTCACAGACCGGACTGAGCTTCTGGGAGGCTTGAGGCTTTCTGAATACATTTGAGCCCCCTTCCCCCTCCCATTCTTCCTCTCCTGAGTTCCAACAGCAGCAATAACATTATGCCCCAACTCGTGAATGGCCCCTCAATTACTCATATACTTTTTGTAGTTGCTTGAATTTGAGCCGTAGCAGGGCCATTTCGCATTGTTTTTCTGAGGCCTGCCTAGCTCTAAACCTTCAAAACAAACTAGGATATTTTAGGTCATTTTTAAAAATAGGCTAAAAGGCAGTATGGACAGCAGGGCTAAGTGTGTGCCAATTGTTCCTCTGTCTATCCAAGGGCACTTCCCGGATGAGCAGTGTGTTGTAATGACCCTGATCCTAGCCCACAGTGATGCTAGCAACCTCCGCTTCTTCTCAAGAGGGCCCTGTTGATTTGGGCGCACGTCTGTCCTTGCCAGTGAATGTTGATTGGGCGCTGATTGGGTTGACGTCTTTCCTCACTCAGGAGTCAGATGATGAGGATGGGTTCCCAAAAAAGAAGTGGCCAACTGTGGATGCTTCGTATTACGGTGGGAGAGGCGTTGGGGGCATTAAAAGGATGGAGGTAATGTAGATTGTTGATAGAATGTATGTATTTACGTAGTATGTATGCATGTATGGGAAAAGTATGTGTGTGTATATACATATGGATATATGCCAAAAAATTAAGCAGAGGTCAGGTTGGTATGTATCATGCCTTTTGAGTAGTTGATCCTACGTTTAAGGAGGTCTCACATGAAGAAATGATGGAAATCCACGGATCAAGTCCTAGATGGTCACAGTATGCCAGGCTTCTGCTCCAGCCACTTGATTCAACAAATCACTGGCTTGTTTGGCCCAATATAGCTTCCCTATACACTTTTTAGGTTGCTGGTGGTTTAAAGAGACTTGAGCAGCCCTGATTTAACCCCTTAAGCGTCACCCCCCTATTTCTGAATTCCCGCCTATTTAGACATACCCAAATATAACAGTTCATAGCTAAAGAACTGTGATGGCTTTGTGAGAATATAACATGTGGACACAACACAGCCTAAAGTACCAAAGATCAAACATACAACAAATAGGCGTATAGTTTCTTGTGTAGAAGGTCATGTTTGAAAAGCAAAAAGCTTGCTCTTGTGACAGGTTCACTACTTTTGATTGGTAGATCCTTACGGTGATCAAGATGCCCACATTATCTGTCATATTTTGGGACTTCTAGACTTCACCGAAGGCAAGGAGCAGCCATTTTCCTAGAGCTTTGAATCGGGACAGGATTTAGTTTTTAGGACATCCCGGCATTCATTGAAGTGAATTGGCCTCCACTGTTGAAAAGACGAGATTCCACCCGATCTGTGCATATAATACATGTTCATATTTTTGGTACATTTAACCGTGATGTTTAAAGGAGAGCGTGTTATATGATGTAGCTGTCCCACTGCCAGTTGAGGTTGATCATTTCCACCGCTTGTGGGACAGGGGCCTTGGCTGCTTTTAATGTTACATGATCCTACAGGTGCGCTGGGGAGGGAAGGGCTCCACGGAGGAGGGGGCGAAGTTGGAAAAGCCCAAGAACGCGGTGGTGAAAATGCCAGATCAGGAGTTTGAACCGTACGAGCCCAGGCCCAGGAAGCACGGCAGCCGGAGGCCAGCTTCCGAGAGGAAGTGGTACACGCCCATCCAGGTAAACAGCACCACCTGTGTTCCACCCATTGCTCACCTTATGGAAAAGAACACCTTAAAAAACACAAGTATGTCTAAATATATCGCGTATGTTCGAAAAGACCCGAGATGACACTGAAATTAAGCGGCATCTATAGATGGTATCTACCGATAGATTTTTATAATACAGGCCATATATTTTGAACATAATTATTTTGCATATATTGCACTAGGCTCATGCTCTCTCCTGCTCCCTGCAGGGCAAGCTGGATGCGCTCTGGGCCCTGTTTCGCCGAGGGTACGACCAGGTGTCCCTTATGAGACCACTGCCTGGGGATCAGGTGAGTGCCATTACTACCAATCAAAAATGTTACTGTCCATCTTTGGGCCTTGGTGGGCATCGTTCCTGTACAGATGATCAGTACCCTTGCATTGTTGTTGATTTGTTGTGGTTGCAGTTTTTTCCCCTACATCTGTGGCTGCATTGTGTCAGCCACTATCATTTTAGTTAAATGTTGTATAATGTGTGTTGTATTCATTTGTGAAGTAGAAAACCATTACATGTAGATATAAAACTATGGCAGATAGTATGCTCAGATTGCAGTTTTTTAATTCTCTATGGCTGTTTGTGTGCATCCTCTTGAAACTCTAACAAAATATCTCCTTGATGATATTCAGAAAACCTAAATTTCTCTGCTTAAAGTTGGACCTAATTTTAATCCACATGGGCAGATATTCACAACAACAAAAAAATTCAGTGCATATAAATTAGGGATGTGCCGATATGAAAATTCATTATACTTTTCAATGAGCACAAATGAGCACTTCATTATACTTTTCAATGAGCACAAATTCAATCATACAAATGTATGGAACAGGTTTTATTGTAACATTCTTTCACATACTCGTTGTACTGTGCTACATGTCTTACATGTAAATGGCTGATCAGATTTGATGTATTAAAATCCTTGCTTGAGTTGCCTCCTCTTGAAATCTCACTGGAGCATTTGTTACAAATAGCAAATCAGTTGTCTTTCTGTGACACCTTGTAATGCACACAGTCAACATTTTCATTGCTTGACAGTGCCAACAAAAACAGAGCTGGGCAATAACCACATTTTATACCGTTATTGTAATTTAAATGATCAACCACAGCAAATTTCCAAAAGTCGATGATTGCGGTTAGGCTATAACATTATTGCGTTGAGGAGAATAATTCCTGCATTCGTTTTGCCCTTTTTCCATCCGCAACACACAACACAGCAACACAGCCAATCACAGCCAGCCTTGATATGAAGTGCAACTTCACTGTAGTGAAGCCAGAGGGACGCGTTATCAATGCTCATGATAGCTAGTTAATTGCAGCATCGTCAGAGGAGTAAATTTGGTGTGGTTTCAGTCAGTTTAGTCTATAAAAGATGCTGCCATTCCATTCAAGTTTGAACATTTAGATCAGATTGACACAGCACAAATTGACGTATAATTATCAGCCACTGTCATCGGTAAATTCAATCTTTTAGGCTGATAAGCTGATTGCAGTCAAGAAGGCAAATATCGGCAGATACAGATAGTCCACCGATATATCAGTGCACCCATAATATAAATACAGTATAAGGTAACTGACAAAATAAAGGAAACCAAATTGGGAGAAAACCAGGAAAAAAAAATCTGAAACAAAAAAAAAAAAAACGGCAAAAAAACAACACCCTGCTCAGATGCTTAATTGATGGAAAAGAAAATCTTCAAGAACTTTAGTTTTTACTGGAATTCCTATTGTAGTTTGCATTCAGTCTGCATTTGAACAGAAAGAGTTGCTAACAGAAGGACAATTAGTAAAAAAATAAAAAAATAAAATAAATAATGGACAGTTTTTACATATACAGCTTTCTAAATATCACTGGCATGTTCCTTTTCAACTTTTAAAGCCTCAGATGTCAAAGGTTAAATAACTAGTTCAATGGCCCGATGTTTAATTTCTGAGGAAACCTTTCCAGTTCTGTGTAATGCCGTTGCCTCAGAGTAATCTGGATAGGAAGGGCATGCCAGAGTCTTTGGTAGGATGGAAAGTTACTGGTGTTAGCTCTCCAAGTGGTGAGCCGCTGCAATCAACCACATTCACCTGCAGCCTGTTATCTGAAACTTGCGAAGGGAAGGGGGGGGTACGGGCGGTTTCCAGACCCTCTGCTCATCTTTCTACCGCATTGTCGTATTTTCTAACCGCCTGTCTGTCGATGCTTCGCGACATCCAGATTTTGCCCGTCCTTTCCCCCGAGGTCGCGCCTGTCCGCAACATAGATGATCCTTTCTGCGGCAGAACGTTATTTTATCACCGCAGAGTTTGTCATGGCAACACATCTGCGAGGCCCTGAATAGCATCATTCATTAAGCGCCGGGGCTGAAAGCCTTACAGTACGTCCCCATGGAAGAGAGGGCAAGAACTTCATTTCAGCCGCATAAAGGAGGATCTCATTTACCCCACGCTCTCCGAATTTGCTCTATAATGGAGTTGCTGTTGTGCGAGGGGCGCCGAACGCACCGCCGCTCTATACGCGCTTTGGAAGCTCCTTGTGCAACGACGGGACTCTGCGAACGGGGTTTGGATCGGGTGGGAACAGCTGCGATGACTTTTGAGGTCTCAGTGTGTCCATGGCGATCTGTGTCCCTCTGTGTTCCTGCGCACACCTGCAGTACAATGCGGCCGGTTCCCACTGCCGGGGACAGGCAGGCCGCTGTTGCCGTGGGGCACAATGTGCCCACTGTTTCCCAGGGTAGTGTCTCTCAGCAAGCTTTAAAGGGCACCTTTGGCTGTAACCTTTCTCACAGCAGTACCACCAGGTGGCTCTGATGTTCAGCTCTTACAGTTCTTTTCCGCAATGTGATTTAAGTCAATTAAGGGCACCAAGGGTTAATGTCAAAAAAAGATATATACATCTTACTCCAGCTCTGCCTCATACTGCTTTCCTCCTCCTTCTCTCCCTCCTCCTTTCTTCCCATCCCGTTGCTATCCTTCTCTTTTACCGTTTCTCACTTCTTCACTCCCCTCCTTTTCTCGCTCTCTAACTGCTTTGATCTCTCCTCCCTCACTGGTTCTCACTCCTCTCTTCTTCCCTCCCTTCTCCTCTCTCCTTCCTGTCCCTCCTTCTCCCTCGCTCTCTCCCTCTCCCCATCCTCTCCTGGTTCTTGGTTCTCCCTGCGTCGCTGTCTTGTTTGGATTGAGGGAGTACTGTGTGGTGAATGGCAGTGTGCAACGCTGGAGATCCCCACAGGGTATGATTACCTCTCAGGCTGTTTTTCTCATTTAACCCTGCCAGGCCGAGCAAAGTGACTCACGCCACTCCTCCAGCTCTCTGCTACGTGGAAAAAAGATTGCATTCCTCCTACGTTCCGAATTTGAGTTTACATTTCACGGTCCGGCCATTATCATTCCGTTAAGGAGTTTGAATCGATGTCTGCTCACCGCCGCGACGGTAAACTCACAACGCTTTGGGAGAGGGGATAAGGCAACGCAGAGCAGAGATGATGACGAGGGTCAAACTCTTTACCCAAACCCGACATCAAACGCATTGTGATGCAGCTGTGACAGGTTTGTTTTATGACCCCTGGTTATAACTGTTGGCAAAGAAAGAAGTCCTCGTGAAAGCTCTCTTTGTCGGTCTTTTGTCTGCCCTGTTTGCATGGACACAGAAACCACTCTGGTTGCGGCCTTTAACTTCTCTGGGTCTGCATGCGATCGTTTGAAGACACTCTCTTGTTTTTTTAAGGACAGAAGAATCTTGAGATGCATTTTAAAGTGGGTATTTTAGTTTGGTTGGGATTTTTTTCTTCCCGGTGACATAATGGAATGCTGGAATGGTTTCCAAGAAATCCATTCTGGTTACGCATAATTTACAAATCCAGATGAATGGAATTTATTTATTATTTAACTTTTTTTTTTTTTTTGGTTTGGGTTCAGGGGGCAGGCCGGAGAGCAGACAGTTGGTGGTCTGATTTAAACCCTGATTAAGCAGAGAGCCCCCCTAATGTGACATGAGGCCATTTACAACCGGGGGCCCACGTTTTATTGTGGTGGGCCATTGTGGCAGAGACGAGGGGCGCCATGATTGATTTGCCAAAGTCAGGTCGAGTGTGAGGGGGGGGAGTTAGCCCGGTCGTCTCGGCGGTCGTGTGCAGGGAAAAGAACAATTTGGCAAGCAGCACAACAACAGCCCTGCACAAGGGTGAACATATGGCCCGAATGAGAATAGGGCCTCATGAATATGATGCAGATGTGGGCGGTGGAGACAGAAAGAAAGGGGGAAAAAAAAACTTTCCATATGGGGCCTTAACCGCCCTGGATTGTCTCCAGCCGGCAGCAAGCCTCTGCGCCAGGCCGTGCTGGGATATAAAGCAAGGGGGTGGCGCAGAGAGGTGGCTTCTGGGTAATTGGCTCATCAGTTTGGGTGGTCAGGACCGGTGGTGACGGGAAAGAGAAGCTGCAGCCATCGTCCTTTTCCCCCAGCCTGAGCAAGACGGCCCACTGAAACCCTGCTTCAACTGGGTGTACTGCACACTGCTATGAGCAAAAAACCCCACAGTAACCACACCATTGCTCTACCACTGGTACAACTCTTTATGGTAGGGTGTAGTGTAGCTGTTAGGGTGCGTCGCTTGTTGGCCCTGTTTACCCTGGGCACAGTTGTTTACCTCAAAAATCAAGCTGAGTAACAGGATCATAGAACAGCATGCGAGCGATTAGCATTGGGTGAAGTTGTTAGCTTTCACCGCTTCACCAGGCCAAGCCTGTCAGTGTCAGTCCTCGTCAGCCTGTGTGTTCCCCTCTCACCATCCTGCGGCAAGCTTTCGCCCTCCCTGGGACCCAGCTTACCGCCGTCTGGGCCACAGAGGGGCCCCCTCTTGGGGTCATTCTCACAGCCACGCTCCCCGAATGCTGGGGCCCCGCTTTCAGGCACGGGAATGCAGAGATCACTGTGAAGCCTACACCGTATCCGGGCATACAGAGACACGCATGACCCTGAGAGCTAGGCCCTGTCATCTCTCATGACTTTAAAGTGACCCCCAACCACCCCGCCAGATCCGCGGACACCATACCAGAAACACTCCAGGCCGCCCTCTCCTAGACACACAGCTTTGTGTAATATCCTTACAGTTTTCAATGAGGAGGGAGGGGGGCTGTCCATCTCAGGAGTGCATTTGCCAATGTCTCGGTGCAGAACATGTTCGAAGGAGAGAGGCCTCTTCAACCTCTAAGGAAAAGGAGGCAATTGCTGTCTTATCCTTGATCCAGACTTTTACACTACGTGACAGAATCTCCTGGCCTGTTTGTCTGACAAGTAATCAAACCGCGTGGCAGAAGCCACGGTGACCGGGGTTCGATTCCCCGTCGCGCCACAGTCGGCTCTGGTCGGGAGTGCCATCGGGGCAGCAATTGGCTGTCCGCCCCAGGGAGGTGGGAGGGAAGCCGACATACACAGTTCGCTGCGCACAGGAGTGGTTCTGGGGTACCGGAATTCCAGTTGACGGCACGACGAGTGCTGTCTCGGAGGAGGCAGCGCTTCACCGTGTCACTGCCGGTCACAGGACTACGGCAGCAAACTATGAGGGAAGGGGGATTGAACTAAGCACAGTGGGTAATTGGCTACCAAATTGGGAGAAAAACGGGGTAAAATCGGAAAAATTAATTTATAAAAATGTTTTGTTTTTTTAAACGCATGGCAGAAACAGGCTAGCTCCTGATAACCCTTCTCACTGGAACTCGAGTAAAGTAATTCAAACGGATTTAGGAATACTCTCACCTAGACCATGGCACAGGAATCGGGCATGGTGTGGGCCAGTCGACAGAGCCAACGTCACATTTAATCAGTTTGCATCCATGTCCCGGACTACCAATCTTTTGGATGCTGCTGCTTTCATGTTTTGTGTTTCTGCCAAATATTTTGGGCTTGCCTAGCACGGGCACGATTTGTCTGTTTTGTGTGTTTGCAGAGGGATATTTGTCTTGAAAAAGAACCTGAAAGAATGGAGGACAATAACAAATCTTCCACCTTAATAGTCAGGTTACACAAGCTATTTGGTTTCAAGAAACAAAAGTAAATACCAAGCAATATAATTCAGAATTTGTAAATGAGCATGTTCATCTCGGACAATGTTTGGATCCAGTCACAATGCCGTGATTTCGTTTTTGCTCGCCAAAATGTTTCACTGCTGTTCCATCCTGTCTTAGTCATTGTTATACATTCTTATCGTTGGAAATATACAGAACAACCCAGGTCGTTAAGTTTGTTGTCCTTTTTTGTCTCGTGTCATCTAGTATTTTCCCCCGAACAAAGGGGCCATTGCGAACGCTAACAAATCCAACCTTAGGGGTTCTGTTGCCATTACAAAAGTAGATGTTCCCTCCCCTATTTGTTGCAAACCTTCATTTTTCACACCTAATGGTGCGTAAAGTAAGATTCAGTCCTTTGTTGAACTGGTCCTCAAGTCAGAACCTCAGCTTTGACAATGGTTCCTAAAGGTTCACTCCTAGTGACAGTGATAAACTGTCCCATGTCCCATGTTGTTGAGTCTTGCTCTCTCTGAAGTTTACAACGTTTGGCGCTGGAGGAAGGGCAGCTTTATCACCACCTTAAACCATTCTTCCCAGTGCGTACCCGGTTTAATTTTTATGGACAGAATTGAGGTGACAGCTGAGGATCAGGGTGTCTGAAGGGTTGTCCCATTTTCGGGATTATCTCTCTCCCGGGTGCTACTCGCTGGGGTGAGGGGAGCGGGACCTATCAGGGGGACTGATCGACTGACAGCCATCATGACACATTTCCTTTTAGGAAAATGTGTCATTTGTAGGGTCAAATATTTATTTTAACCCATTGTGTGCCTTCTGCTCCCTTCCCCTCCCCCCCACCCACCCCACAGGGTCGATGTATCAACTTTACCAGGGTGAAAGAGGAGGCAGCGAGAGCCCCCCCGCGCGCCCACAGCCCTCCGCCCCCATCAGACTACAAGCCACTTATCCAGCCCGCCACGCCGCCCTCCCAGGGACCTTCTCTCAACCGGCCCCCGCCCGGGCCCCCACCAGGCCGCAACCCCCCCGGCCCTCCACCCTCACGCCCCCCACCCTCCCTAGAGAGCAGACCCTGAGAACAATCAAGGACTCCAATACAACATGTGCACGCCCACAAAGATCTCAGCTTTGACCAAAAAGAAAGAAGAAGAAAAAAAAGGACATATAATATTTATTGAAACCATAGTTGCACCCAAGAGCTATGAGGTTTGTTGCTGGACAGCAAATATAATTTTTTTTTCTTTAAAAAAAATTCAACTACTGAGTATCCCCAAAATGTTAAGATTAAGGTCACAGTAGATTTGTCTTTCACATATAAAGACATATACAAATTGAAATCCATTTATAAAGTCCAGTTGTCTAAATGGGGCTGTTGGGTAGCTGTCCCTTCCCCCCTCTGTGGCATTTAATATGGCCCAATTCAGTAATTTGCCTAATTCAATCTAATTTTCTACTTTCTATATTCTTTGAGTTTAGCTTGTGAACTGGTTATGTTGAAATGGCAGAACAATTATTAAATGTTGCCAGGATGCAAGGCACGAGTAAGTTAAAAAAAAGACTGTGAAAAGGAGATTGTGAATTTTTGCTCTTTAAAGAACAAGTTGGCGGTTATCTATGAAGCTTTGGTATGTCTGGAGAACCACTTCAGTTGAAAGGAGAATAAGAGTCTACAATGAATGAACTTGATGTACAATTTGTTACAGGGAGCTTTTGAAAGGACAAAGAATGTTGGATTTGTTTTGCCAGCTCACAATGAATGCTGTATAGCCTTATTATTTCCAGTTTATCATTTTTTAGCTTTGAAACCCCTATCAATTTAAACCCAGCACAGTCTGATTAATTTAATCAGAAAGCACGTTCCACATTCCACATCTTAAAACATATTTTAAAATGAGGTTTTAAATAACATGACCCAACACATTGCAACTGCAGGGCAGTTTTAATTTATTTTTTAACCCAACGGCTAGAGGTAAGGTACTTGAATATGACAAAGTGTCCTACTGGCACCTAGGACACTATGCACGTGATAACATTTCAATTAGCCTCTTTATACCAGACAGTACCTTCTACATTATTTTTTCATATTTTACTTCACATTATGTGGATGATCTTTTTTAGCTTCATTTGTTACATCTTAGCACTGTTAAGAAATATGGGGTGGATATACAGTAACAAGGCTGCATGCATTTATTTCATGTTACACTGTTCTCCTGTTACATTGTTTAGCTGTTACATTGTTCTCCTGAAACATCGTTTAGCTGTTACACTGTTCTAATGAGCTACCATCAGTGTGAATTTGTGACTTTTGAATGTCAACTCACAATTTTTATGCAACTTGTGGAAATGAAAATGGCTATTGTGCACAATAAAATTGAAGCTATGAAATTAGTCAACTTGATATTAAAAAATTCTTTATATAAAAATGTAATTCTTATAAGTTGACGGTTTAGGAAAATGCTAAATATCTGTTCAAAATGTGCACTCAAATCTTCCCCAAACAAAGCCGTTTGAAAAGACTCATCTTCGGTGAGTGTTTTTAGCACTCCAAGATGTATCCTCTCAAAAACTTAGCTACTGGTATGCTCATTGCTATCTGAATTGCATAACAATTTCTGCTAATTACATTGATGAATTCCTTCTACTTTCATGACTTGTTTATGGGTTTGGATCAAGACTCCACTCAACTAACTTGACGAATGGCGCAGTAACAGACGCAATGCATTTTATATAAACTTCATGTATTAAATATTTCTTTGTACCAAATGTTTTGTCTCTTCTGCTTCAAGAAGACTACAGAGTTGTTGTTTTTTGGGGGGTTTTTGGTCGGTGTATCGACTGCGTTCTCCAGCAAAGCTCTGACATTAGATACTGGAATGATGACGATGTTAGCTTTTACATGACGTGCCTTGTGTTAACGGTACTGCAAGGAAATGTGGAAAGGCTTATTTAGTGTTTATTTTTTTCATGAAACAATTTTTCACTACCCTAATAAAGTTTAAGTTCCAAACTTTCTTTGTAAATCTTCCTTTGCTGAAGGTACCACTGCTGGTTGCTGTTGGTTTAGGCCTTGTTCAAAAGTAACTAAATAGCAAATTCATCTCAGAATGGAAGAAGGGATTTGGAATTGTTTGGTCTTCTTGTTCATCCAGACTGATCTCCTATTTCAGATATCCATTAACTGCACAGATTCAGCAGTGTTCCTTCTGTCCTCAGTGATTCCATGTCTTGGAGGTTTCAGCACTGTCTTTCTGCCTTTGTTCTAGCTGTGGTTTCTACCTCTCGTGCATGCGTGTGTGTGATATCAAAGGAAAAATCTGGCATTTGCCACACCCTCACAACCCACCCGGTACATGCATGCACCCACCCACCCACACACACGCACGCACAAATGTGTGCGTTTCAGTTTAGTTCCCTCCCCTCTGACATGGAAGCCCAGAAGAGAAGAGGCTGACTTCCTCCAGGACCGTAGTGGTTGCCAAGCACTCCTGCTACACATCAGACCGCGCGGATGATTACGCACACTGCAATCAGCGCTGTCCAAATAACGAGGGCGTTGATGTGTGGTTAGACTCTCCGCTCCAGATTTCACCCACGCTGGGATCCAGACACACAAGCGGAGGAGGGTTTTGCAGACCTCAGCACATAGTCCAACATTATATTCCGCTCCCATTTTTAGAGTAGTTTGCGAACGCCTCTGTAATGGACTTGGGGGAAAGTAACTGTCCCAGGGTCATCCACAGGCATCCTGTGGTAACACAGGCAACCTAGCTCCCCCACCATTGCGGAGACCGCTGCCTGCTGTCACCGGTGCTCTTGCCAGTCGGCTTGTTGGCATTTGCCAATCGTTTTTTTCTCTGCATACACTCTTCATACATCTACAAGGTGGTCGTGTTTGAGGTGGTGGAATCATTTTCTTGTGTTTTCTTTTGAGGTTACCATGGGTTTCTGGCAGTGCTAGCCTCTTATGCCTTTCTGCTCGGGGTCACTTTGTTTGAAACCAAAATGTGCCCATACAACTGATGGCGCAAAATCCAAATTGTAAAATCCAACCGTTTATCTCTCTACACCTTTTTTAATGTAACAGACGTGTATTACGACTCCTCAAATCCTAAAATGAAATGCTTGTGAAATTGTGAGTAATAATACCAAAGGATTTTTGGACAAGAATTTCCCCCAGCATGCAGCTGTAGAACACTTGAACCAGGAAATTCCCATGGCTTTATGTATGCACACTCAAATAAAGTACACAAACTGTCAGTGATATAATTCAGTGTCTCAGGAATGTGGAGCTCTCGCAGTCTCAATATAGTCCAGAGTGAATCCTAATCATCATAACAGTGACCCCCCTTCCCTCATCTCCATATTTTCAGACATTGCTGGTTTTGACCACTTACAAGCCCGTTTTCAATAAATCTATTCATCCCCATTGCCAAAATTTGCATCATGTTCACAATGAGTCTCACCCAAATCTAATTCTCTTTTCACACGGCCATGCAAAATGTTAAATATTAACAACATTCTTTTTGAAACCATATGCAAAGTGTTGAATATCAATAGCTTTTTTGAAACTGTATACCCATGTGTGGAAGAGGCTTTATACAGGATATAAAGACAAGTTGGTAAAATCTTTTGTCAAAGCTCTGTGGCAGAGTGCTTGTGGCAGAGTGTCTTAAAAGGGCTGAACTGTGGTAGTCTGTGGTAGAAAATATTCTAATACAGCCAGACACTCTGCAGTTGGTGAGTCAGTAAAAGCGTTGGAAATGCCAACCTGATGTCAAGACGGGCTCAGGCTCAACATCAGCTGCTCTGCTGTCCGGTCCCGTCACAGCCTACAGGGTGCCTCCTACTGACCACTTCCTATCAGTGAGGGTCAAGTCTGTTAGAATTCAACTGTTCACCAACTGACAACACCGCATATCAACAGATATCAACAACGACAATGGACTCATGCACATTTAACCATCCACATCAACAATATAGTAGCCTATAAATACAGAAAGTTAAAACAAATTTGCAGGAAATTATAGGCCTATATCAGACCAAAAATATTTGCACGTGCGGCTGTAAAAATTACCCATGCACAAAAATGTGATGCAGGGTACCATTCCTGTTTACTTTAGTTTAAGCCTCATAATATTGCACCTGAACAATGTTGCAAAAAAACTAACAAAAAAGGTCAACCATACACATGAATTTGCATAGTCGCCAGTGGCAACATGACGTAATTTGTGGCGTTTGTCTGAATCCTGTTAAACGTGTAGCTACTACGGCTAGCTCTATTATATACTTCCACGGAATAACTGCAGGTCAACGTTCATATTTACTCTATTTATATGCGAAAGAGCATTGAGAAATTATTTTTAAATTGAAATTAAAAAATTACCAATCCTGCGTCAGAAATAATGGAACCTCAAGAGAAAAAAATGATGTTGTTCATAGACAGTTACAGTAGCGGCTACTAGTACTATAGTAGGCTATTTGGAATTTGCAGGCAGGCAATTCTGTGTACAGACCACGCAATTCTATTGTAACCGATTCCTCACGTGTGAGCTGGCCTGCTCTTTAAGGATTCTATAATACCAAACAGTTTCAGGTAAAATGCCACTTGTACTATTGATTCAAATTCCATTTTTTGTTATTATTTATTTAAATAATTATTCCAGAAGTGTAGTATTACTAAAGTGTACTAGCAAGTATGGTGTGGCTAACGAGCTTGCTAGTTGTGATGGCTAGCAGACAGACCCTTAGCTAGCTCAGTTAAGAACATATGGCATACACACGTTGTTTAAAACGTTTAAAATCATAAAGTTTGTAACTTGTTAGTAAAATTGTCTGAACAATTGCAAGTTAACTACTTAGCTATAATGTAACTGTCTAATATTATAGCTAACAAACAATTCATTGACAGCTAGCGACAAAAAGAACGGGCTTGTTTTTCTTCTGGCATAACAGGCTAGCGAGCGCAGACAGGGCCAAATCCAGCTTTTAAAACTAAACAGAATTCAGTCAGCCAAATGAATACAATTCAAAATAATAAATGGATACTTCAAATATAGCTTGGTTATATAGGGTTTAAAAAAAACGCTTCTGATTCTGCACGCAATAACAATATAGATGGTCAATTTGCTCTTTATTTCTGTGGTAAACTTTAATTGTCATTAAGTAGACACTTTTCATTTATATTAAAGAATGATTTATTATTTAATATTTTATGTCAGAAATGGCTGTGCATGCTGTGAACAATGAATATCCCATATTCACATTCCAGGACTTTCAATTAGTCAGATCAACTAATGCTCCCATTTTCTTTAATGTGCTAGGCCTATATGACAAAGGACTTCTTCGGTTACCTTTTTTAATTGATTCAGTTATAGGCTAGCAGGTGAAATCAGTGGAGTCCTAATTGGGTGTGGACACCTGGTCACTGAAACTGAACCATTTGTGGAAAATTAAGAGTTCAATGACAGAGCAAATGGCAAATAACCAAACCTGAATTGTCTTAAAATAAGTTCATAATATTCCAGCATTTCTAGTCTCCTTGAGATACAGCCATGTAAAAAGTAACGGTGTGACATTATTCTGCACAATGTGTGATGTTTAAACTTGGACTGTTGTTCACCAGCGGAAGGGGTAAGTTAATTGAGAACAGACAGCAGACAGATGAGTTAATGCAGCAGAGCTCAGCATGGACCTGGCAGCACAAGTGGCTATTTTGGAGCACCATCTCCCTCAGCATGTCTGTTCATAGAGCAGCCCTAGTCTAAACCTGACAGCGCACACTGCCCTTTCTCCCCAGAACAGCTCACGTGCTTAGAGTCTACCTTGCTGTCACAACACTGGGAAAGATCACAATGACCCCTGCTGGTCAAATAAGATACTGCAGGAGGTGTGACGCAAAGGGTAGCGGATGAGGAAACGAGCAGCACAGCGATACGGTGGGAAGAAGTGGGACTTCCAACACACACATGCACCACCTGCAACGTTGATTAGCGATTACATTGATCCAAGCTGTATCCAAGCTCAGAAGTGCCGCTTAACTGTAGATTAGGACCCCAGGCCAAATTGTGTATATGTATATATATATATCAGAAAAATGAATGATTTTCTCAGTATTTTTGTACATATGCTTCAATAATTAAAAAATGTTTGTTATGCAATGCAACAAAATAAATCAAATAAAATTGTTTGTGTTATGAAATAAGTTTTTTTTCTCATGTTTCTTTCATGCGTTAATTATTTGGCAATGTATAAACACAATTAAAATGCATGCATTAAGTCCTTGAATTACCAGTTGTCACTGCTATGACGCTGATCAATACAACTTGCGTATGAGTGTTTCTGTCAAATTCCACCCTTTTACTCCACCCTTCTTGCCACACATAGATTTCTGGTGGAAAGACGTTAGTCAATCTTCCCACAGCGCTGAAAAAACCTTCCGCAAAGGGTAGCCTACGTATCAGACCGATACACATTTACAATGCGGATTTGAAAGGTCACCTGTCTTTTTCTCACAGAAACTTTTTCTCTGACCACTACTGGTTTACTGTGTCCGTTTAACAATATTTTCATAAAACAGTGCAGCTTTAATGCATTAATCTGTGCCACTGCCTGGATGGGAAGTTGAATCGGAAGTTGTTCCAGGTGTCAGTCAGCCTCCATATATGCTAACCACTGAATCATTGACACATCAGCTTTCACCAGAACATGGTTTTATACAAAACTAATGGAAAGCAGTGGAGAGACACATAAAACTTGGTAATATGAGAAACCTTTTTTGGTTCATCAAATTTTAGATCTCTTCTGGGAGTACAATTTGGCTACATAACTTCTGTAGATCACTGGGATTATTGGCAAACTTTCTGTAATGCTCTTCTTTATTTGAATGGAGCACTCTAGAAAGTCAGAGAAGCATGTGTTAATTTTTCATGCATTTTTAAAAAAATTGTTTTGCAATTTTCTCCACAATTTGGAAGCCAATTATACCCTGTATTTATTTCGATTAACCCTCCCCCATGAACTCACCGCCCGTCTCTACGGGGCAAGCCACTCTCTGAGGCCGGCGATCATACGCCTCCTTTGAGATAGAACTCACCGACTGCATTTTTGGAGACACCCTTACGTGCTTCACAGTGAGTTTATGCCGACCACCCTCCCCCCTCCCACAGGAGCAAACAGCCAAATGGCTGGTCAGGGTTTCAAACTGTGTCCCTGATAGGCAGCTCACACTCATACAGGACCAGCCAAATACGGGTGCATTACACCGCTACGCTATCCACCAGCCTCTTTCATGGTATTTCTAAAAACCCTTTGGACCATGGATCTCCAGATTGAGTAGTGGACACCGCTGGTACCTACAGTTATCCCCCAAGATCATGGGTAGCCATGCCATGCAGGAGGAACAGGTCAAGGAGTAGAGGAGCGTGTGAGTTGAAGGAGGCAATGGGAGACATGGCCTCAGCGCCAGACAAGGATATATGGTGGGTGTTGAGGTTTCGAAGACAAATCAGTGGGCCTCCTCACCGCACTCTTGTGAGGCACTCAGTCCTGTTCTGCAACGTTGGCAGACACTGCCGTGATTTGAGCGGTTTTACACATATGGTACTGAGCATCAAAGTCTCCCTCTGCATAGTGACAACGCCAAGAGACAGGAAAAACTTCAGTCCGGTTTCAGAAAAGCACAAGAGCGGAGGTACACTTGCTGGGAAAACCTCTAATTGCTGCTACACATTGTGCCCCTTCTCATTCCTGGTTCATGTAGGTGTTGATCCAAAATGTCATCAAGTGGTGGTTGAAGAGGTTCAGGGAACTCTTGAGAAGCCAACAATAGCGATGAATCATGGGATTTTTCCTTCGCTTTTTTTTTTTTTTTTTTTTTTTTTTAAATGAAGCAGCAGACCACAGACCTCAGGAAAGAATGCAGTGTAGGATCACTCAACACACTCTCACACACACACAAGCCAGTGTAAGATGAGATGTTCTGCCGGGACAGTTAATAAGCTGCAGGGAAGAATTCTGAGCCCCTGAGGCCAGGCCCATCTGTGGGGACTTCCCCGCTTCGTCGTGCGTCACCATGACACCCAACGGCCAAGAACAGACAGACCTACCGCTAAAAACGGCATCCATTGAAGAGTAACGGCAGATGGGGTTTCAACATCGCTAATGTACCTTGTGCGACGGGTTTCTACTGTGCCGATTGATTCTTAATGCTCTGTAAATTATCCTGGATGCAGCTGTCTGGCAAATAAAATTTGCGAATACATATTTACAGAACATCTGAACGGTTTGCATTTCCGACCCACCTCACACGCAGTTGGACGGAATGCAGAGCTGGCGGCTGTAAAAAATAAATAAATTCTCTCTCATTTTGTGAATTTCTGGCACTAAAGAGCCATTTGCCCACAGGGATTGTCGTTTTACCTCCATAACAGGTCCGCAGCAGCATTACAAATGCATTAATAAAAAAACGAGAACTTAGTCCTACAATTAGGAACATACATATTAACAATTAGTCACAAATTATTAGCTAAATGGATAAAGAAGGCAGTCTTTATAGCCTGCAGTTGTAAACAGCTGGGGTTTGGCAGCCAGCTCAGAGAGGTAAGGTAGCCCCTCATTAGCATGCACACCAGTCTGAGAGTGAGAGGACCCCTTTATTTGAGCCGTGTGGACAGTGCTAGGCAAACGTTTGCCTGGCAGACCTGGCCGGATCTTTATGGCTTAGATTGAGCACTGGTGCCTCAATGTGGGAGGAAGAAGGTGGGTCAGACCAGAGCAGCAACACTGTACTCCAGCTCCACTAAATATAAGCACAGGCAGTTCTCAAGTGGCTCAGCTGGTAAAGGCACTCCCTACAACTTCTGGCTGTGTCCAATCGGCAAAACATTGCAGGTTCAAGCTTAGCCTGTCATTAGCTATAACTGGGAGTCAATGGCGTCCGGAGTTCTATAAATGATCAAACTTATAAATATAAGCACTCCTCCACCACCTCTACTCATTTTAAGAGAAGAGGCACAAATTACACAGCCAGACCCATCGTAAGCACGTATACATGCACACAAAAGGCCTATCTCAATCTATACTCCGCACCAAACTCAAAGGAGAATGGTGTCTTTTGCTTCGAGCACAACAAACACGCTCGTTTGTATGTTCTTACCACCTCACGCAAGACCAGTCTGCGCCAATCAATACAGAGACATTAGTATGGTGTGGCTTGCCCTGTTTATTAGATACATAGTATCAATGCTATGTCATGTCTGTGGTACTGACAGCAAGGTGATGGACAATCTAGCTGTGGGCTCTGGAGGAACCGGAACACTGTTTTGCTGTGGGCTGACTGAAAGATGCATTCTTGGCAAGACTCAATTAGGTGGACCCCACTAATCATGTTCATGGCTGTCGGTAATTTAGGCCAGATCTTGTCTGTAGACCTGGATCTCTGCCTCCGCATACATACCTTGGCCATGGCTCCTCGTTGACAGCTGTGACCTTATAAATCCTCTCCGTAGCTCACATAGCCGTGGCATTTGCTAGAAGTGTGCCATAGCAAAGGTTTTTTTCAAAGAGGAACAATACCTTGAGGTGTTACAACCGTGTACTTTCAGCGAAATAAAACGCATTCTCCCGTGGCATTTCGAGGTGACCTGCGAGCATCGCAATTGCACTGTCCAGTCACCTCATTTCACTGTCAGTGCAAGTGTCAACGCAAACCTAAGCTTTAGTCCAACCGTAACCTTTCGACTGAACAGCCTTGCCATTTTCAATCTTGAGAATCAAAACGTTGCCAGTCAGAGAACTTAAGGGCGTTAAAATAAAAATCAGGGAATCCCCTTTTCCAGAACACTCTGTGGGACCGAGACTTGTGCCGGGTGTTCCGAGGTGCCAAAATGGTACGGGAAAGATTTTGTTCGGGATCCTTGATGGACAATAAACACTCGGCTCCTTGTGAATTCTCATCAATGGGGGCTTTTTTCCCCTCCGTGGCCAGCAGCCATGGAGCCTGTGTTTGTTTAGCGGAGGTCTGACTGTGGAACCCAGCCCACAGTCCATGAATGTCGCATTCAAAGACCCTGAAAGCCTAGAGCAATATGCAGGGTCTCTCTCTCCCCCATTTCCCACAATGACTTGTGCAATACCCATTATCCACTCAGGATGGACTTGTCGCAGATGCATTTGTAAGGCTCTATTAACCTCAACCCTCCCCCGACCCAGAGACAGGGCCCATATTCACAGGCCGTACACAGAGGCAATTCCGATGTCAGAGGCACGCCAGGGTTTGTGGCTTGGTGACATTATGTCACAGATGAAAGGTGGCATACGGACCCAGCGGCGGGCTCCCGGAGCCAACCGACGCCGTGGTGGTCTCTGGGCCTGACCGCACCTAAGCACTTGGGAGCCACCCCCCGCCAAAGGCGCGGGGGAATGAAGGAGAGGAAGCTCAGTGCGGTCGGGATGAGTAAACTGACACGGGTGACCTCGGACAGACCCCTGGAGCACACTGCACCGAATTCCCCTCTGAAGTCGTTTAGAAATGTAACAATGACTAGAAATCATGTGTTACTTCCAAAACACAGAATAAAGCAAAAAAAAAAAAAAAAAAAGCCCCTGTAAATGATACCGCATTGGCTCAAACACATTTAAAAACACCAAATATAATTAAAAAGCGATGAAAACCTCTGAAACTGCAATACGTGGATACTACAAAAGGGTACTTCTTAAATAAACACCCTTTCAAAACTGGATTCATACTGGATTTAGGGGACCTTGTAATTTTCATGTATACAGTGCCATCTAGTGTTAATGAAAAAACCTATACAAAATACCAGCACTCAGATGTAACAAAAACTGCTACCAAAATAAACGGGAGAAGAAAACTCTACCCGTTACTGAAGATAATTCTTGGTGACTAAATACAGTTTAAGATCTAATGCTCTCAATCACACTTACTTCTGAAATATTGGGTATTGGGTGCTGCCCTCAGGGTTCATTTCCATACACTTATGATGAGAGAACAAGGACCAACTCACAAAACAAACATACTTTAGTCTTCCATTATTATTATATTAAAGCAAACATGTACAGCAATGTTTCAGATGTTTCCTTTTTCTGGATGTATGTGGCCTGTTATAGCTCTTTACTGCAACATGGTAAGATGAGCAAGTTTTAGATTGATAACAAGTAGAAGTATAAGAAATTAAGGACTATTTTGTATTTTAGGTATTCAGTTGTATGGGGTTGTTCAGCATAGGTAACCTCAATCTGTGGCAGAGGAGAAACATGGCGATTTATCAATTATTACATTTCTACAGTTTTACCCTACAAAACCTGAAATGACCTCCACCACCAGAGCCATAAAAGCTACACAGTCAGCACACTATGTCAGCAACCTTTATTTCTGTAAGCGTATTTTCTTTTGCAGATTACATAAATAGAACAATCCATGTTAAACAACTTTACAAACCATTGGCATATCTTGAGATCATTTCAGGTCGACGGACAAACTGTGCCCGCCAAAGTGAAACAGTAAACCCCTCATTCTAACGAGCAGCAGACCCTGCATCGGAGCATCCCGAATCCGGAGGGGTAGGTGCATCCCAGGAAGAGTGAGAGGCTCCGTGGCTCCAGGCGGTCCTAGTACAACCTCACGCACACACACAGACACACTCCGCTTTGAGAAAGCGCGTTGGCCTAACACAAACTCACTCACACACATACACACAGGCACACTCCCAATTTGGCAATGTACGCTGGTGGGTATAGGGGAGGTGGTCAGGCCTTCCTCTTGTTCCTCTGCATCCTCTTCCCCAGTCTGGCCCCCTTCTGTGCTCCTCGCACCATCCCTTTGAATTGGCCCTGCAGCTTGGCCTTTTTCCTGCAGACACCACATTCCACAGTCACTACTCAAGGCCGAATCATGCGCTACACAAAGCCCATGCACTGCACCAGTGCTACTGGGATCACGGTCCTCGGGGGCCAAGCACTTTGGTTTTTCCACCCTGCCTCTACCTGGGAGTCAATTGTACTAATTCAATTACCTACCTGAGAGAAAAGAAAACCAGGACCACATTTGGATTTGTGGGTCAGATTTGAGCAATCCTGATCTACACAAAGTTGAGGCATGCGCTACACAAAGTGTGACAGGTTTGTATTCATACCTGCGGTTGAGTTGGGCTTTCTTCAGGGGTATATACGCATAGGGGTCACACTTGCCCTGTTTCTTAATGTCACCTTTACCCTTCTGAAACAGGAACAACAAAAAATGTTTACATATTTAAAATATTTCACAGGAATACAGTTGCAATAATACCATGTGTTTGCAATCGTTTTCATGCACAGACAGAAGGGTGCTTTATAGAAGCTCTGCTCTATAGAGAATTATTTATAGTGGCTTAACAGTACAGACATATGAGCCTTAACTGCAAAAAGACCAATACACTATTTTCCACCTTGTTCATTTCAAAGTAAAAACAAACTCCTTCAGGAAATTAGCACACAAGACAAAGGCCTTGCGTACAGAAGAGGGGTCCCCTCTTTCCCTGCAGTATGAGAGAAAGGCCTGTGTTTGAGGATTGATTGATTGAAACTGCTTACCTTCCCCCTGTAGTCTGCACCAAAGCCCCCTTTCTGTGACAGAGGTCTGTGGATGCCAGAACCACCGGCTGAGGAGGAAAATGGAGACAGACGCACCGCACCGGTGAGTTGAAAGGGTGGCAGCTGGCACCCAAGGGTGACACCCAATTTCAATAAACTTTATCATAAACACTGATCCAAAACACGCAAAGACTGAAATAGAGCCGACTAACCTTTATATTTCATCTGTGGCTCAATGTCCATGTAGTCATCCAATTTTCCATCCTGGAATCTCGTTTTCTGCATCTTTTTCTGTAGGGGAAAAAGTCAAAAGTATAATTTTACAGCCTAAAAACAACTTACAAACTAATAACAAGGTCACCCTAAAGCCAATATGATATGGACATGTGTATCACGCACAGCCTTTTGACGACAAATGGCTCTTTTGCTTTAGTGCAGTCATTAAGAACTGGACCATTCTGTTCACTAAATCTAAAAATATTAATGACGAATATGACCCGCACTTACACTTTTCACTCCAGCTTCCTCCAAAATGTCTTTCATTTCTCCATCGTCACCTGGAGGGAAAGTGTCCATATTAATATCCATTATACTTTGGTTTTTATAATCATGTTATTGTTTTATTGTCATTATTTGTCATTATTAAGTTAATGAGAAGCTTAATGGTGAGCAATATAAACGTACAGGATGGTGAGTTAAAAAAAAATAATAACACGCCACCTTTAGCTTTGTCACCCTCGTCCCCTTCTTCTCGAATGATCAAACGTCCGTCTGACGTCAGCTTGAAACCATGCTGGACCTTTGTGGCCTTCTTCAAGTCTGGGTTTGTAGCTGCAGGGTTTCAAACAAAACGCACCATCAATCAACATACTAAAAACATTTTCAAAAACAAAGATAAAAACCATACATAAACGAATGTTCAAAGAAAAATCTCAACTGATAATCTATTGAGTTTTTCTTTTTACATTTAGTAATATGACTAACAGTCTAGATGTTTCATTCACTTTCATTACCACCAGCTGAAACTCCATATTACAAAACTACAAGCAGGCCCTGATGATAAAGAGGCTATAGTTGCCAAAAACACAAACACAGACCTAAAACTCTCTGAGAGACTTTGGGGTCCAGGAAGTTGAGCGGTTCGTCCGTCTCGCCCTCTTTGAGCCAGGCGCGGCCCTTCTGCCGCGTCGGCTTCCTCTGGCCCTTCTTGGGCTTCTCGTCCTCCGAGTCCTCGGACTCCGACTCGGCCAAGATCTCCTCGATGCTGTGGAGAGCAGCAGGGAAATGGCCGCCGTTAGCCACCGAGCCTCTCTGAACTGCACGATCCACTTTGCTGGCTCTGGCTGTGTGTGGAATGCTGTGACCACTCACCGTGTTCCACAGCTGAGCCTACGTTTTACCTCAAAAATGTTTAGATTTGTTTACAAGCTCATTTAAATCAAATGTCTTGTTCACGCAAAGTTTTTGAAAGATGCCTGTCAAAATAAGCGAAGTCCGAATTTTACGTTTCAAAAAAATATATATTGCAAGAACTTGAATGCCGCTTTACAATTAACGTGCCATGGTCAACTGTATGGAACATCATGTTTAGACCTGTTCAGGTGTACACAACATTTTCATTGTATGTTAAGAGTCAATTAAGATGGGAACTTCTTCAAGACCAGTATGGTATGTGCGTTTGGACCCCTTCATGAAGGTGATTGGCTGGACTGTACCTCTCTCCCTTGGGTTTGGGCGTGTCCTCCTCGCTGTCAGATCCCTCGTCCTTCTGGATGAGCTTTTGTCTCTTGGTCCGGGCTTCTGCTTTGCGGATGTTAGATAGAACCTTGTGGTGCTCCTCTGGAAGCATGCTCTTCACCAGCTCAAACCTGTGCACGTGCACCCAAATACACAAACACACACACACACACACACACACACACACACACACACACACACACACACACACACACACACACACACACACACACAAACAGATTAACAGCAGTACATTCAGAGTTGTGATATCCACATCTCAGAAGGCCTACTACAATGTACTTGCACACACATTGATCGACAACGGCAATGGCAATTCCCAGTTTTGCCATGACAAGAATGAGCAAAACGTTATCCCAGGCAGAATCCTCATCAGTTGAAAGAATCTACTGAATTTCCTGTTTCAATCCTGCACGGTTTTCAACCTTACCCAAACTTGCGGATGAACTTGGTGAAAATGTTCTTCAGCTTCGTCCTGAAATGCCTCCTGACGTCATCTTTGATGTTCCCAATTCCTTCCATCTGCACAGGGGAGGGGAGAAAAGATATAAAAAAATAAAAATAAAAATGTAAAAAAGCCATTGGCTCCCATATTTGTTGAAGCGCCGATCTGAGATCAGTGGTTGGTTTCCTGTAAATGTAATCCCATGGGCTACAGATTGCCATAATCATTATGACCCACAATGCAGGATCAACATCTTTGTAAGGTCAGTAAGGTTGCAAAACTCAGGCCCCAGGCTCCAACCCCCCCCCCTCCAGTCAATGTCACTCACAATGACAGGCACATGGCTGGCTAGGGCCTTGACGTCCATCACGAACAGGATGACTTTGATGAAGCCCAGTGCCGCTTTGACGATCTCCCGCGTCCGGGACATCAGCAGGAGGCACACGTTATGGAGTAGCTCCTCCAGCACCACTATGTCCATCGAATCTGCAGGGAGCGCAAACTCGCTTAAGGTTGTTGGAACCGTTGATCAGGGCTATAGTATTGCAGTTTTAAGCAGAGACATCTTATATTACCCTGTCAACTTTCATTTATTGTTTTTTCTAATTCAATAAAGGCATGTTAAGTCATTCAGAATACATCCCCATGCAAATTAAAGCATCATGACCATATATGTGAGGTTCTCCTGCATATTTACTGTAATTCTGGCTGCTCTGCACACATTGCTTTTGTTCACCTTGCTCTTGTGTAATATTAAGCCTTTTCCTCACTCTGGATATGAATATCAGATAAGAAAAGACAGTAAATAATCCCTTTAATAATGCAGTACAATTTGAATTTACCTTTGAACTCAAAGATCAGTCTGGTGAGGGCTAGCACGGTGCAAGTGATCATGGTGACTGAGCCAGTTAGCCCAACATAGACCAGCTCCAGGTACTGCTCCATGGCCTCTGCAACACACACACACACACACCCAGTGTCATGTTCCGCTTCCAGACACATAAAATGGCATGCTCCACTTCCGCACAGAAACACACCACACACACACACACACACACACACACACACACACACATGCCACACACACACACACACACACACACACACACACACACACACACGTGTCATGCCACACCACACTGACGCATCTTAAATCCCACTTCCACACTGAGACATCTTAAATCCCCCCTCTGGACTGACCTTTGGAAGTGCTGCAGAAGCGGATGAAAGCTTGGGCCATCTCCACCAGCAGAGTATAGGCGCTTTTGCGAGCTCCCACAGACACCTCCTTGGTGCAAATGATGACCTGAAAGTGAAATGAATGTCTCCTCAAACCTGGGCTTTTAATTATGGCGCTTTTCCACCGCACAATGGCAACCATCCGAATCCATAACTATCCCTTTCCCAGATCGAGCTCCTGTGTTGTTTTTCCATCGCACAACAGAACCGTGAAGATAGGAGGAGTTAGAGAGGGGGAGTTATCGGAAGTGACAAATAAGAATGCGACCGCTGTGTGGACATCATTACATTTTTCTGTAATCTCTTCCAATCAATGGTCTGCAGTATTGCTAGCTCCACCCTTAGCTCCCTGTTTGGCTCACTAGTACCCTGGCAAGAGCAGTAACTACATTCAGCACAGATACTTAGGTTCGGTAGGGTTCGACTAAACGTGAGTTCACAGATTCGTTAACATGCCGTACCGTACTGTAAAAGCGTCATGCTGTTAAGACACTGTTCTAGTGTGTGGATGAGCCCCACAGTCTGCATCCTGTTAAGACACTGTTCTAGTGTGTAGATGAGCCCCACAGTCTGCATCCTGTTAAGGCACTGTTCTAGTGTGTGGATGAGCCCCACGGTCTGCATCCTGTTAAGGCACTGTTCTAGTGTGTGGATGAGCCCCATGGTCTGCATCCTGTTAAGGCACTGTTCTAGTGTGTAGATGAGCCCCACGGTCCGCATCCTGTTAAGGCACTGTTCTAATGTGTAGATGAGCCCCACAGTCTGCATCCTGTTAAGGCACTGTTCTAGTGTGTAGATGAGCCCCACAGTCTGCATCCTGTTAAGACACTATTCTAGTGTGTGGCTGAGCCCTACGGCCTGCATCCTTTTAAGGCACTGTTCTAGTGTGTGGATGAGCCCCACGGTCTGGTACCGAATCCAGACCATGCCAGTGCTGACTGTGGCCAGCAGCCCCACAGCGCATAACTGCCAGTAGCATTGTCCGTGTCTCGTCGCACACCAGTGATCCCCATTGGGTCAATTGGTCACCCACAGTCTGCCAGTATAAAGCTGTACACCAAGCGTCTTCCTCAGACTCATGTCTCTGCTTCGGATGGTCACGTGTTTTGGGGGAAGAGTACGTATTTGTCTACACTCTCCTAAATTGACAGCAGGGGTTGCAGTGAGCGTGGCTTAGAATACGATAGGGCATCCCAAACTGGGAGAAAACGGCGTACAAGCATAAAAAAACTGACATTCGACATTGGGGCAAGACTCATACCTCTGGCAGCAGGGCTGTGATGAACTCTGTGTGCTCCACGCTCAACAGCCTCACGATGTGGGCCAGGCACTTCAGTCTGGGCTGAGGGAGAGAGAGAGAGCGAGCATGGTCACAATGCAGTCACACTACGCTTGCTATGTGGCCAGAACGCGGTTGCAAAGCACTCATGTTGTGGTCAGAGAAGTATGTTTTCAGCGCCGGCCGCACCCCCAGTACCTGACAGAACCAAACTCACCCTCTTGGCAGGTGAGGCAGCATTCTTCAGCGAGCCCAGCAGAGCCTGCTTCAACTGCTCCAAGTTGGCCAGGACGAAGTTGCGGCAGGGCTCCCTCTCGCCCCCACACATCTCCTCCAGCACACGGTAGGCCTTCTTCTGCATACCCGGTTCCTTACTCTGAACAGAAAGAGCCACCTTTAATACACTCACGCCCAGCACCCTCAGAGCAGAGACCCATTACATTACATTACAGGCATTTAGCAGACACTCTTATCCAGAGCGACTTACAGTTTACATTTCTATACAATCCATTTATACAGCTGGATATTAACTGAAGCAATTCAGGTTAAGGACCTTGCTCAAGGGTACAACGGCAGTGTCCCACCTGGGGATTGAACCTGGAACCTTAATGTTACAAGCCCAGATCCCTAACCATTATACCACACTGCCTGCCTGCCGTTTCATCTTCACAAAGAGAGCCGGCCACAGACCGTGAGGCCTCTACAACACTGTTATAGTGTCCCACCTCCAGAGGGGCAGGGGATAGCGTAGCGGTCTAACACACCGTATTTTGGCTGGTCCAATACGTTGTGCGCTGCCTGTCGGGGACGCGGTTCGAAACCAGTCTCTACCAGACTGGCCCTGGTTGTCAGCCCCGATCGAGGGCAGCATTTGGCTGTCCGGCCCAGGGGAAGGGGGGAGGGGAGCCGGCTTGGGTCCACTGTGAAGCGTGTAAGGGAGTCTCCAGAACGTGAGTGGGTGAGCGAATTCCGTCTCAAGGGAAGCGGAGTTTGCTGCCCTCAGAGAATTAGCTTGCCTCGTAGAGACAAGCGGCGTCCTCGTGTGGGGAGGGTAAATTGATATAAATAGAGGGTGTAATTGGCAAAAACGGGGGGGAGAGGAAAAAAAGAAGAAAAGTGTCCTACCTCCAGGTAAGGCCTCATGAGCTCATAGGTTTGAGTCATCGTGGCCTCATCCACGCATGGGGCCATGGCTACAACCAGATCCATCACAGAGAGCCTACAACAAGAACATTGTATTAGAGAGCACCTAGCACTGCTCGGGGAGAGATTAGAACCACAGATTGTCCATATGCTCAGGTGATCGATCTCAACACTCTCTAGATTGAACATTCTCTCTTGGTCTTTGTTGAAGCTCAAAGGTTTTGGCTTTGCTACCTCATCTTCATGATTATTCATGAATGGGGGCATGACTGAAGCCTACCCATAGCTAGCCTATCACAGCAGGAGCCGTCAAAACAAGGAAGTGGAGGATGGAAGAGATGACCATCTGATTTGTATAAAGAAGATTTATGAAAACCCAGACCGAGTAATACATGGAGCCACCGTGTGCCAATGTGCCACCAATCTCGTCCGAAGGACCAATCAACAGACCTTACTCTATAAATCAAAGCATTATAATTGGTTAAAATCACTGATAAAACATGATCCCTCCCCCCATTCTGAGGTTGATAAAGCCTCACTCTGCTAACAGTGCTTGGGATGTGTGTAATCCAGAATGTGCCTTGGTGCGTGATCTGTACATTCCTTTTCAAATACTTACGGTAATTTAAAACAATTAAACAGAAGCGTTCCGGTTCAGGTTAAACAAGCATGATACATTCTGTAAAGGTTTGTGTATGTTTCCAGAGGATAATCCTAGGTGCTGTTTTAAACAAGGCTGTGGTCTGGCACAATACCTCACAGGTGTGGCCCACAAGTTCCATTCATCACAAGCACTGCACAACTCCAAATTAACCCTGGAAAACTTTTAAAGCAGGATTCCTTTACCGTGTGAACTCGGTGCTGTCTGGACCGCAGAGTTTCTCCGTGGCCTTCTGCAGGAATGTGCACACCATCTGTTGAAGGACGGGACAGAACATCCCAGAATATTTTTATTGCAGAAGAAAGCGATTGCGTGGGTGTGGGCCTCCATGGTGTGCTCGGAAAGTTTTTGTTTAAAATGTAAAATTTAATTTTTAAATGCCCATGCGTTGAACAGCTGAATTAGTTTCAAATTATTTGTATTTCTACTTTTTGTTCACAATGGGCTCAAATATTCTAATAACTCTTTAGATTAGTGCTGTATCGCAATGTACAATGCATTGTAAAATGCTCTAGATAAAACTTTTATCTTTTATCATAAAAGGTGTCTGGTAAATGTCAATTCTAATAATAACAATAGCAGGTAGGTGTGCCAGGTTTCATAATAATGTGGACATCATAGTCACTTTAGGGAAAAGTAAATAAATAAAAAGGAGAGGGTGCCTAAAGATAAGTTATGAATATAGTTACTGCCAAAAATAAAATACTGACAATAACACTAATAATATCAATAACCACAAAAATAATAATCTGCAACCCACTTCCAATTGCCACAAAGTCTTAGTGGATTACAAGTGTACCTTCCACAAGGCAGGTCAAACCGCAGCTCACCTGTTGGTCGGTGATGGTCAGGTAGATTTTGATGGTCTCCAGCACAGCCATCCTGGAGGGAGAGACCTCTCCGGGGGCAGGCGGGGTGCTGTACACGTTGAACAGGATGGGCAGAAAGTTCTTTGCAAAGCGACTGACTTCAGCCTTTTCTTCCTCTACAGAGAGGAGAAACACAGCAGCACGTTAAATAGACATTAAATACACAGCTGGCCATCCAGCAGTCACAATTATGGCCTCTCATAGGGAAGGGGTGTCATTCCATCAAGGGCCAAGTGTCTTCGGGTTTTTGTTGCAACCAATGCACTACACCAGCTGATTTCAATGAGGTCCCCTGCTTGGTTGAAGGAGGGCGCTAATTAGTGAAATCACCTGCTGTAATATATTGGTTGCAACAAAAATCAAGATACACTTTTCCCTCAATGGAATGAGTGTGACACCAGTGTTATATTATCTGCTGATATCTGAAAACATCGATACTTCAATCTTACAATCGTAATTTTTTCTACATACCTTTATTAGACCAGAATATATCAATTGTAAGCACCTCGTAAAAAGACAAGTTTGAAACAAATGAACCCATGAAAAGCATTCGGCAATGTAAGCTTGCATCTGGGTGGGTGGAAAAACAGCAGTGCTCGCCCCACAGGGACAGTGATGTGAGTAACCATTGGTGGACATCAGTGTGTCTGACTCTGCTGGCTATGCTGACCTGTGTCACAGCTCTTGGTGATGAGGGTGCGCAGGGCCTGGCAGATGGCCAGGCGGAGGTCGGGTCTCTCGTTGACAGCCATGCCCAGTGCCCGGGCGATACCCTTGAACGCGACCATGAGGTCGGTGGGTTTCAAGCAGAACCCGGGTAGCATGGTCCAGATCTGACGGCAAACACAGGCAACACATTGCTAACGGGTACATGCATTCAACAACAGACACACCACTAACAGGCACACAGTCAACAACAAACATGTTGCTAACGGGCACACAGAGTAAGCAACTGCTTCAGTTTGCAAAGACGTCTGGGATGGTTGTATCATAACATGACCCCAGGAAAACTGAATGGATGGACGTAGCAAGCATTCATAGTCCTGTAAGGGCCAGTCACTTAGTCTGTTCGGCACAGTAAGTCCAAACGAACACTTTCCAAATAATTGGTAGAAAACTTTCAATTATTACAAGCTAATCCTATTAGATTTGGGTAAATCTAATTATACTCCTAAGGTAAATTAGCAATGATGTTTTTGGAGAACGGCGCTCAGGTGTGTATAGACCCATTCCTCACCTGCAACTGCAGTGTCAGGTAAACTTTGGCCTCCAGCTTCTGGCCCGCTTGCACCAGCTCGTCGGCTGAAATGCAGAGATGGACACCGAGTCAGGACTGAGAGAAAGCTCTGCACTCCCTCACACTGAAGCCACCCTCCCCCCCCAAACCAACCCCCAACCGGTGCACCAGAGAGCGATGGTGGCGAGCAGGAAACCGTACCTCTGCTTCTGAGAGTGGCGGCCAGGGGCAGGAAGTAGGAGGTGAAGAAGGCCAGCCGGGTGTTCTTGACGTGGTCCCGAATCACTGGTATCAGCCAGCTGCGGGGGAACTCCATGTCGTCTCTGAAACGGCACAGCAGTCAGAACTCACAGCGGGACAAAATGCAACGGAACACTTTAGTATTCCATAGTTTTGTTCATTTGAAAAAATAGATAACTGGCGGTGCACACAGACAGTAAGCAGCATGTAGCTAATATGCTAAAAAAAGATAGAACTGAATCTAAAACTTTTCCAACTGCTATGTAATAATGGACTCCAGCTAGCCAAGTTGCAGGTACAACAAACAACCAAGTACATAATTACAGTGATTCTATGAAGTCCTGTACACCTCTGCATTTCCCTTAGAGGCCTTTCCCCTTGTGTTAGATAGTGGGCCGTCACTCATAGCCCAGCTGGAATTACCTAAATTAAATTGAGCATCCTAGCATCCTAGCAATGATGTCTATTGCTGTATTACTGCACTGATCTCGTGCGCTAACTATGATTGTTCCTACCATGTATTAATGCACATCTTGTAAGTCGCTCTGGATAAGAGCGTCTGCTAAATGCTTAAAATGTCAAATGTAAATGTTATTTGGATATGATCAGATGGCATGCTCAGTCCTGGCTTTGTTTATTTATTTTTTGTAAACTCCATAGTATTGCCCTCTACCTCACCCAGCGGGTTGAGATTGCCATGCTCAGATAACAGCGCCGATTGTTACTCATTAGCCGTGGTTACCACATTAACGACGGGATCAGACTCACTGTGCGCCGGTAATCTGCAGGGGCACTGCAGCCAGGACCACCTCTGGGCCCATGCTCTCGACCGCACCGCCGACCGCCAGGTCCAGCTCCCCCGAGAAGGGGAAACGAGGCGTGGAGCGCAGGTCACTGAGGGACTGCAGGCTCTGGGGAACAAACCACGCACACGCACGCACGTCAACAATTATGACAGCAGCCAATCATGAGAAACACACATGCTCAACACTCAAAGCCAAGCCACACTGGTATCAATCCCACCTGTCGGATCAAATGTTTAGCCCCGCCCCCACCTACCCCTCCCGTCTCTCACCTTGGTCATGATGGGGTGTGCCTGCTTCCCTGCCACCCTGTAGAAGCAGCCTAGGATCTGCAGCACGAAGGGCCAGGAGGCGTGGAAACGGTACGTCAGTCCCTCCTCCACGATACTGAAACACACACGAGAGGGAATGGTGATTAACGTGCATCTGAATGCCCGTGACATACAGGCCAGTGCATTGGGTATTATACCAACGTGACTCACACCACCACTCAACGTGGCGTTATCAGGGTTTACACAGAACCTTCCCTGGACTTCTTTCAATTTAAAGGTTTACGCTCTAAATCAGGGGCTCTCAAACATGGCTCTGGGGAAAACCCAAATGAACTCAAACCCACATCTGCTCATTTCAACCCGCTGGAATTCTGAGCTCTTCATTCTTTTGAATTAGAGAAGCAGCGGCTGCTTGACCTCAAAAGCCAAATTGTGTAAGAAATAGAAATTCATTATACAAAGAATTAATATCCCATGTATATTTTAGGGCTTCCCAATCATACAGACTCTGTTCTCACATGTTTCTAAATAATCAATTTACAGATACACTTTACTCAAGGTGCTTTATCTCAACCATCTAATTTTACATCTCAGATATCTTGAAACTGCCACCGCAGCACAGTCCAGCACTAACCACACACTGCGTCATGATTCCAGTCTGCCTGCGGACTCACCGGAACGTCTTACAGATGTAGGAGGCGTGGCCACCGGAGGTGGGTGTGACCAGCCCGATCTCAGCCATGTGTGGGGCGACACACTCGGTCAGCAGGGTCTGCAGATGGCATAAGCACACATCAGTGCTGAGCATTCCCATCACACGGCTGTCACGCTGAGCATTCAAACCAGTGACTGAACACAATGCAAAGCTTTCCTTATGCAAGTAATCCTATTCATCGTGCAGTGAGCGTACCAATAGCGCTAGTGTGCTGTGAACATTTAACTCTGGGGAGTGTTTACCGATGTGTAGAAGCGATTTAAGAGAGCCGCCGTGCGCTGACCTTCAGTGTCTGTGCTGCTGTGGAGACGACCTGCAGGTGCGGTGACAGTAAGCAGGACACGGCCGTTGAGAAGAGACGGGGCAGGTGACCCAAACTCAAAGAGCTCTGCAGACTGGAACCGAGGGCGGGAAAAAGAAAACACTAAGAACAAACACTCTTCCGGTTCACAACTTAACTGCGTTAAACTGGACATACTGTACAGCTGTCCTCGCTCATGGTTTGTCATGCATCAAACTATCTGGGGAAAGGGTTTAATTGAACATACCAATCATAAAGTAATTCAGATGACTAAGAGAGCAGGGGTTGTACATACAAAGATTGACTGATACTAGGTCAGCACTCCTACTCTTAGAATCTTTGTACATATGGCCCCAGATCTAGGAATGAATGTCCAACAAAAGATTTTTCCTGGGTTTCTTTTCCCCACACAGATCATTTCTAGGGAATCTCCCATATTTGAGCTTGTGTTGATGAAGGCCTGATGGCCAGTTGGTGGTATATTCTTGAGGTCCTTATTCTTCATAAGCAAAGTGCAAGAATTCACAATGCTGAGTACAGATCCAGCAGCGGCCTTAACGTTGGTCAGAATCCTACCTGGAAAGGTGAATGTGGGCTTTCTCCATGACAGCGAGCCAGGCCAGGAGGGGTTGCAGGTCATTCTCGCTGGGCAGGTAATCGTACAGTGCCTGGAAAACAAATGTGCATGCTTTTTTTACTGTTCCATGGTCTCTCTGTGGTGTCTTCAGGGAGAGAGTGTGTGTGTCTATGTGTGTGCATGCGCGACTGGTTCTCACTGTGATGATCTGAGCGTTGAGCTCAGCGGACAACGTGGCAGGGTTGGGCTTGCTGCTGAAGAGCTTGTGGAAGGCCTGCATGGCGCCTGCCGTGACCAGCTGTAAAGGAGTAAAAACACACTGAATTACTCAATAATTCTGTGTGTGTGTGTGTGTGTGTGTGTGTGTGTGTGTGTGTATGTGTGTGTGTGTGTGTGTGTGTGAGAGACAACCACATTGGGGGTCAATTCCATTTCAATTCAGAAATTGTGGTAATTACTTTTAATGTAACTCCTTCATTGAAAAATCCTTATAGAACATCATCAGCATATTTCCAATTCATTTTCAATATAATTTCCATTGCCCAACCTTGGTGAGAAGAGAATTTTGTTTTGGTGTGACTACAAAAACACCCTGAAATGCTGATATCTGTACCATCACCAGCAGGCAGTGTGTTCATTCAGTCTGTGTTTAGCATTACCACCACTCTCAACAACGTTTCCAGGCAACAATGAAATGCCAGTCATAACTCAGCATTACATTATTAGGGATTAAAATGACCCATAATGGAATGGACAGGTATGCCGTTACTGGCGGGCGGAGCATATTACAGGTACTCACCACGTGGCTCAAGGTCATCACGCGCAGCAGGGTCTCACAGCACGACTTTACCGCACTGAAGGGGAAGCCCGACAGCAGGTCCTTCAGCAGCCCCAGGACGTGGAGAGTGGTGGTGTCCTCTTTATTGCCTGAACAAAAAACAAAAGCAGTTCATAAACCTACATCCAGAAAAAAAACGTAAAAAAACATGCTCATCACAAAACAGAGGTACCCCACAATGCACAAGGGCAGTGTGCTCCCAGAGAGAATCTGACATGGCCATCAATGTCAGATGCTTACCCCCAGCATCCTCTATCTCTTTGATGCAGAACTTGGCTGTTGTCACGGCAGCAGGGTGGTGCGATGGAGCAGAGTCGCCGAACAGGAAGTCACTGCCCATCATGATGGAGGAGACGCCATGCTGGGCAGCCTTACGCACCTGTAACGGAGAGAGGGAGAGACAGCTTATAATAGAGAAACACAACTCACTGCTTTATATATTACTGGCAGTAATATGTCAATATGGTGGAGGGGATGGGAGGGGACGGACCTTAGGCTTGGAGTGCACAGTGAAACTTAGGAGGCCATGATACACCTGCATGGTCGAGGGGTAGCTCCACACAGATAGCTCCTGTTTCCGCAGCAAGGTGGCCAAGCAAGACAGGACCTGCAACACACACACATTTGATTTATTCAAGACAACAGTTGAACATAGTAGGTATGTGAAAATGAACCTCTGACATATTCCTTAGAACTTAAAACGGTTTCAAACTTCAATTAGATATGCATGTACAATGTAAATGTCATGTAAAATGCATGTTACACAGCCATTATAAAGCACTGAAACTTTTAAAAGAGACTATTGTAACTGTGTTTCCAAGTCAGAAGCAGCAGAAGCCATCCCTGTAGAAAGATACCCACCCAGCGCAGTGCAGAGGACGAGTCAGAGCTGGCCTGTGCAGACATGACGTTCATGAAGACTTTGGCTGTGTCGGAGAACCTCTTGATCAAAACTGGAGCAGGCACACTGCAGATGAGGGAAGAATCGACGGTCAGAGCTTCTCCACGCTGAGCTGAGAGCCTCAGTACCTGTACTTTTGTTCCAACTCATAATCATGTTTACTGAACCAATTTAGCTCTCCTTCCCAGTGTCAATGGTTTACAGAACACTGGGGGGGGGACCTGCCACCCCTGAACTGAAGGCCATGGGGCCCTGCACCAAAGCATCCGGAGGTACTCTCACCGCTTCAGGACGAGATTCAGGAGGTAAGCCACTGCAGCCAAAGACTCGCTGGACTCCACAGCCTCCATGGTCGTCATCTATGACATACAGAGAAAGAAAACTGCTCATCAATAACATGATACTGCAGAAAATAACCAGTTCATGGCATAGCAGAGACAAGATTCTGCTCCGGAAGCTGCTATCTCATACAGTGAAGACTTCAAGCTAGAGTCCCACATCCTGCCAAACTAAGCGATAGGAGTCCTCTGCTAAGCAGAAGGTCTGTAATAACCTTGAGGCCACTCACCAAAGCAGCAAAGTACTCAGTCTCAGTCTCCTTTCCACCCTGGGAGCGAATCACCTCTGTCACAGCTGCCAGAACAGCGCAAATCTGGGGAGGAGACAACAGGCCTGCACGTTACACCTTCAGCGCTTCTCAACACACATCGCTCGGTTATCGATACGCATCCAGGGCATGATTTCAGCGAGAGAGTTACTCCACCACACCTCTTTGTGGGCGGCGGAGTTGGACTCCCAGAAACGCTGGACCTTGCGGAAGGTGAGATTTGAGCAGTCGGACAGGCCGCTCAGGAAGGTTCCGGCTGTCCTCTCTGAGAGGGCCGGCTCCTCCATGGAGCAGGCATCTCCCAGGCCGTCCTCTTTCTCCAGGGGTCCTGCCTGCAGCTCATTGTGGAGTTTGAGAGCATCTACGGTCAGGTCACTTTTCTCTGCAAGACACACATCAACAAACAATGAATAATGGAAATCATAACATTCAGATCAGAGGTTCGACCGGCTGACTCATGTGGTCATTTAGGATCCCATGGCACTTCTCACAAAGGGTAGGGGCATCCCTGGGGTCCTGTCTCCCTCATTCTGGCCATCTCATCATCCCCCAGTATAAGTGGTTAAATGATCCCTCCCCCTCCACCTTAGCTGATGTGTGGTGAGCATTCTGGCACAAAATGGCCGTGCAACACTCAAGTGGATGTTGGTCCTGGGAAGTTTACACTCCTTCACTGTAAAGTGCTTTGAGATGCCTAATAAATGGAATTCACTATTATTTATATTATAATTACAGCAAGAGGCCTGAGAAAACATGGGATCATATATATTAAAACCATATAACCAGACACACAATCTTCTCATGATGACAACCTTCACTAAAACCAGAGCTAAACCCCATGATAAAAAACACCAACAGACAAGTAGGAATCCACTTAAGCATTCATTAAACTTACTGCTAAATAATCTTTGAATAATACATGAACAATGCATTACTGAATCTAACGAACATGACATTTACAGCAAGCAAATTGACAACAAATAGGGTATATCACAGTGGCGATTTTAGACCCTATTTAGGGGGCTTTAGCCCCCCTGTCTTTCATCTCAGCCCCTCTGAAAATGATTCGTCATTATTTTCTAAAAAACATTTTAGTTAATATCTATTTTTAAAAATACCACAGATACAGAGTGGTATAAAAATGTATGTTTTTGTTTTTGCTTTTTAGTATGTGTCTGCACATCTCACATTCTCATTGGGAGCTGAGCCCCCCTAAAGGTCAAATCCTAGAATCGCCCCTGGTATATAATTTTCCAAAAATAAAAGAACCTAGTCGCTCTGTACGATATAAATCGTCTCCCAACTCCAGGAAAGATTGAGGCAACTGAATAGCAAACTTACAATTAATATTTCTTCACTACTGTAAGTCGCTTTGGATAAAAGCGTCTGCCAAATATTAATATTTCGTTATAAAATAACTAGCTAGCCATGCTTTTACCAGTCGCCATTTAACGTTTTTGTTTATTACGAGCGTGGCCATCACTCAGACTCACTTAAAGGGACATAGTCGGTTTGCTAACGTAAACCGGCAAGCCACGTTTCAAAATAAATCCACACTGGCTGGGCAACTTAATAAACTGCATTGGCTAGCCATACAAAATTACAATCGAATAAATCGTTTGCGGTTTTAAAACGTAGCATGCCATCACAACTTGTCGACAGAACGCGGGTAGCTATATTATATACAACCATATTGGTAACGTTAGCTCGCTAACTTACTTGACGTTAGCGAACATCTATCAAGTTAACTCGCTTGCTACAGTTAGCCAAGTTAGTACCAAGTTACGTTGACGTTGGCTAGCAAGCTAAATATTGGCATTTCTTTAAAATGTTCAAGTGTCTTAACAAGTCATTATTCGCAGACCATAGCATGCGACATAAGCATGCGTTAATGCCCAACTAAGGAGAGGCGTTTATATGGATTTTTTAAAATCTTAAACTCATTGAGGTTAGCTAGCTAGCTAGCCTGCTACCAAGCTACTATACTTAGCTTGCTAGCAAGAAAGCTACCCACGTGTTTTCTGGCACAGGCCGCATAGCATAGATGCATCTCCAGAGGCTTAACTTTACCTGTAGGGCGGCTAAAAAAGCGACTTTTCGCAGCTTGTCGATGTTTGTTTGCCTGTGGGTTGGAATCACTGCTGCGGCCCTTCTTCCATCGTTTAAGTTTCTGTGCGGTTCCGGACCGAAGTTTTCCGGATTTTACCATTATTCTGGTGGAATTCGGACACTACAGACGGCTTCTTCCACTCTGCCCGTCGCACTTTCAATTTCGTCACCACACGTGTGTGTGAACGGGTGTGCGCTCCCTGTCATACCAGAGGGGGCGACTCTCTCATTCACTGAGTCTCCGTGAGTACGTTGTTGTCAAGTTCTTCTGTATGTGATTCCAAGTACTATGGCAGGCTCGCAAAGCACTTAGTGATTTTAAACATATTTATCACCGCACTGGACTCCATAATTACCGTGTTCTATACATTCCCCAGTTTATGGATTTCGTGACACAAATAGAGATCCAGAACGTCGTTCTTTCAAAAGCACGTGTGTCCACAAGGGGGCAGTATTTAGTTACAAATATTTGTGCGCACGTTTGAGACAGTACGGCTCAAAATACAGTATTTATTCTCAAATTAACCAAAAGTTTTAAGCACTGCAAACATGTGCGTAAATGAAATAGAAAGCCACACAAGTCACAATTTTCCATTTTAATAAAAAATGGTGTAAATGAAGCCTGATTACATACACACCACTTATTTTTAAATAACTAAATATACATATTTGTATATATTTACACCTCTCTTATGTAATGACAACACAGCTTGAAGTTAACATATGTTCTCTGAGACCTGGAGTGAGATAGACTCAATGCAGAAAGTGGGCGACTTCTCAGTTTCCTAGGTTCAAAAAAGTCAAGCACCCCAAAGTATTCCCTCTCCAGTACTCACAACAAAAGCAAACAAAAAAGAAAGTATTCAATGGCTTTATTGCTGCAGCCCTGTCTGCTTATCTTAAACTCTGAGCGTATCTGGGTTCCCCATAGGGATCAACAGATGTTACCGCATGCACTCACACACACACATACACATATACACACACAGACGCATACACACACATACACTGTACTTTAGCATTACAAACATTACTGGATTGCAACTAAATTAGAACAAAAAATGTTGGAATTCCCAGAATTATAATCCTCTGGAGGATTAATTTATTTAAACGCCCTTGGTGATTCAAACAATTCACATTCACGGATGTGGATGCGGCTAAGCAGACAAGCTTCTTCCGTTTATGGTTATTACTAGATTGAACTCCCCACACAGTAGGCTGTATCTAAAATACTTGCGCTCGCCAGGAAATAGCCATGATGTGGTTGTGTATTGTTTCTAGATTGAATTCATTAACTTATTTCTACAAAATATGTGAGGGATGCATTAAGATTGTCATTCAATAAAATCCACCGTATGTTTTAATGTACCACCATGCTGACGATGATAGCTCAGTTAAATATTAATTCCCCAATATAATCTTACAATTTATAACTATGTATTATTGTGATCTGTTACAAAACCAGACTTCCAATATCTAGATTCCTAGTATAGAGTACCCTTTAAGCTTTACTTTGTATTGCACCATGTTGGGCCCCAGGGTGAAATCTAATGTCATATAAAAGCTTTTGTGATTCAGAAATATTAAATTTTAAAGCGACACACTGTGTATGATTTTTTTTAAATCACATTGTTGGCTAAAACCCACATGGACAAGAGAATACAGTTCCACCAACTTCCCGTGGAGTTAGTCACTTTGGAAAAGTCGATCATATTAAAAACAAAAACGCATAAATCAGTACACTTTTCCCCTATCGCACGGATGTACAATTATATGTTAAATGACAACCATGGGGTGTAGACTGCTGAGCTTATTACATGAAGGTCTAACAATCAATTTTGAGGTCAACTTGTAGACATTGAGTATGTCTTCAGCCTGGCTAACCAGCAGCTTATATGTCTGGGCATCCCCAGGCTGAGGTCACAAGTTCCAGCAGCCTTCCTGACCAATGGCCACATTGCTGAGCAACCATAGGGTTGGGGGCTCCAGATAACAGTCAGGCCTGGTCCAACACAGAGGAAGTGGGGGGTACATGTCCTTTCAACACCTTGGGTCACTCACAAGATGATCTAGGTAAAGTGTTTGGTTGGATGCACTAGCTTGTATAAATCATTATTTTGAAGGCCTTCTCTTGGTGAGTTACAATTTCGGACAACTGAACACGTTCACAGGGTTAATTTTTAAAGACATACTGCCCTTTCCTGAGAAAACTAAAAATGGCTGCCTGGCTCCAATCATTGATACGTGTTAAATTAATTAATTGTAAGACAATACACTACACTTTGCAAACAGCCCCTTTAAAGCACTTTGATGCAAAAGACGAGACTGAAACCTTGCTCAGTGAAATGGCTCCTGAACTGGCAAATCATTTTCATCTTAAATCTCTTTTTTATGAAAGTTTACTTTCATAATGTACCTACTAATCCAATATGTATTCTTCTTGTAGACATTTATCAACTTGACCACAGTCTAAACGGCAGTAAAGCCTGATAATTCCATTTCTAATCACGTGAGCTTGGGGTCTTGATGTATTCAGAAGTGTCTTATCCTAAAGGTTGTTTGCTATTGTATCGTATCTCATGCACTGCGAGTTCTTCTCGATAAGGGCCTCTGCTAGAGGGCATGGTGGTAATAATAAACACGCAATGGCGTCACATGTAGCAGGCTCTAGATCCTACACAAGCTGCCTTCGCTTTACAGAGATCTCTCGCCTCTCGGCGTCAGAACTGGCTTGTTTTCTCCCCCTCTGGGTCCTTCTCCCGGTGCCAGTTCCTGAAAGGCAGACAGCATAAAGCTTGTTGAACAGCAACAGTGAAAGTAAAGGTACAACACCGGGGGACGGACTGCAGATTGCCATCAGTCTAAAGATCTGCTACCGGTACAAGGTACAATGGAAGTCATTCACAAAAGGCAACTAAACAATGAACTGATTATTTTATTATGGTACCTGAAGTAGAAAGACAGCTTATCAGTGAAATTAGCATTACAGACTTGGTTTTCCCCTAAAAGTCACACGTCTATATTTCAGTGTGCAAAAAAAGCTATAGATTATATAGATCTTTTATTGAAAAGGAGAAAAAACATTTAAAAACAAAAGTTGAGATCCTTATCAATTTGTAAGGATTCACGCTTGGTGCCCGGGAGCTGACAGATGTATCTGCCATTACTCTTGGCATACAGCTGGTATGATTGTGCAAGGGTAGCAGCCTATCCAATGCTACACATTTATCACTGTTCAGCACTTCCGCAATGTCCAAGCAGTGAGCGCTCCCAGCTAGAGCAGGGGGAGAAAAAAAAAAATAATTATCTACACCATTTTTTTACTACAAGAATGATCCTGTGGACTGTAAATGCACTAGTACACCATTGTCCCTGAGAGTTTGTGTGGTGACAGAGCCCTGCCTTAAGGCTCTACATGCTTCTGCGTAAGCAATGCGACTGCGACGCGACATCCTCTGCAACACGTCGCGGAGCACTCAGCAATTTATACTTCTGCGCAACCTATGCAACATTGTGTCCTTACACTTCTGTACACTAGCAGGCGTAAATGTACTGAACAAGGTCGGTAAAGTTTTCATGAAAGCAGGGAAACTCCTGTACCTTCGAACTTCTTCAGCCAATCTTTCCTGAAACTGGTTCATTTTATACTGTGTTGAACAAATTATGCTAGCTATCTATATCATTACCTACTGTTAGCGAGCTTTATTTGGCGGTGATACCAGGTTGCTAGCTAGCTAGCTAGCTAGATATCGATAGTTTTGCTTAGCTAACATTGACATAGATATATACAGGTATGTTATGCAGCTGCCAACAACGATGTCTATCGCTGTTGGCAGCTGCGATAGACATCGCTTCACTGATCACATGATTGTTCCTACCATGTATTAATGCACATCTAGTAAATCGCTCTGGATAAGAGCATCTGCTATATGCTTAAAAAAATGAATATGCACCCTGCTCTTTCTTTGTTTTGTTAGTTGAATATTCTGCGCATTAAGGTGTTGTAGTGACATTTATATGTAATCTAAAGCACAACACAAAACATCTGGATATTTGCAACCTTAAATATATCATTTAGACTGACGTGAAGACACGTGGAACAAAGGAACCAGCAGACGACTCTTGAAAATAATGTTAATGTATTAAGGGAAATGAAGGATGTCTTTTTCTGTCTTTTCACAGAATTTAAAAAAAATTGCTGCTTTTATCTTTCTCCCCTAATCTGGATGTCGCTCTGGATAAAAGCATCTGCTAAATGTAAAATGTAAAAAAATTTACTAGCTCGATGAACTATGACCATGACAGCTCCACCTCCATTCGCTAACCAACCAATCAATGCTGTGCAACATCTACACGACGACGTGTTGCAGAGGATGTCGCGTCGCAGTCGCGTGAGCATGTATAGGCCTTTACAGTGAACAGGTTTTCTCTGGGGCGGGGGGTTCCATGGACAGCCTAGACTTATTAATCGATTAAACGATTAATTGCTAACGAACAGAAAGCAACATTTGGAGTCTTTTCCTCTACCCCCTCCCCACCTCCAGCCAGAAGGAGGGGCAGTTTCGCCTGCACGGGGGGGGGCTACACTCCACAGGTTTAGTTGGGGATGACAGGCTGGTTCACGATGACCTGGATGACGAAGTCCTTCTGGATCTTGGTGTCCAGCAGGCGGGTCTTATCGGGGAGCAGCTTTCCGGAGAAGAACCAGCGCTGGTGGGCGGCGTCAATGTCCTCCTGTGCCTGCAGCTGCTTCTTCAGCTGGCAGATGGAGTCGGCCATGCTGGCGCTGAGCCGCAGGTCCTGGCCCGTGGAGAGCCGCACCTTCAGCTGGAACTCCTTCTTGGTGGCGGCGGGCGGGTCGGGGTGCTCTGAGGAGTCGTCCTCGCTGCGCTCCGTGATCAGGTTGACCGGCGGCGCCAGGCAGTACACGGGCAGCTGGTACCGGTTCCCCAACTCGTCGTAGCACTCTGCCAGGGACCCTGCAACCGAACAGCTTGGATCAATGGCCTGGCAGGGAACTGGACTTGGGAGCAGAATGCTCCTTTAGACACCAGTAAAATTCCTGCTGACTGCTGACGATTTTATTAGAAACATCTATTTTTTATATATATGCCATTTAGCAGACGCTAAACATTTTCAAGATTACTTTAAAGCAAACTAACTAACACAATTCTTCTTTCATATCATGTAGATTTTGGTTAGTAACATGTTTTGTTGATAATTCTCAGGGAACTGCACGAGTGTTTTCACATTTTTACCAGCATCGAAAGATTTGCATCTAACTACATATTTGACCCAAGTCTATTAATGTATATGTGAATATAACAACATGGCAGCAATGGGATGGCCCAACAAATAGAATTGAGCATTCAAAAATGTGAGAAAAATTTGGGGTTTTAAAAAAGAAAAAAGAAAGAAAAAACTGCTAATCCAAGAGACATGGTGGGCAAAAAGTGATTTTTTGTGGGAGTAACTCCCAGGTGGTCTAGTAGTTACAATGCTCGACGCTGGCCACTGCGACTGGGGTTTGAATCCACCGGCCGCGCCAGTATCGCCTCTGGCCGGGAGTGCTAGGGGGTGGCAATTGGCTGTCCGCCCCAGGGAGGGGGGAGGGAAAGCGACACGAGTTTGCTGCGTATAAGAGTGGCTCTACCGGAGTTACGGTCGCCAGCTTGGCGAGTGCCGTCTCGGTCACAGGGCTACAGCAGCGAACTCACAATACGAGGGGGGGATTGACATGAAAAATAGATGGTGTAATTGGCTACTAAATTGGGAAAAAATGAAATGATAATCAGAAACAAACATTTTTAAAAGGTGCCCCCTGGGACAAAACTTGGGCCCCTCTGAAATAAATGACGATGCTCCCCTCTCACCGTGCGGCAGTGTGATGTTGGCTCCATCGACGATCGCCTGGGCCAGCTCATGGTCGTTGCCCTCAATGGCTACGGCGGCCGCCCTCAAGGCGTCCCAGATCTCTTTCCGGCCATCGAAGGCCGGGGCGGTGTCCCAGAACTCATCCCGTTTGCTGCGAAGCTGGCCTTCGGTCATAGGGTAGTCACTCTTCCACTTCGGCTTATCCTTCTTAAGGGGCTCATTCCGTCCTGAGAACAAGAGAAAGAGTCCAGACCAATCAGCAGTCAGCAGGAAGGCAATGCCCTTACACTTTGAGAACTCTGGGATTCCCACATTCTACTCCATATACACTACCAGTCAAAGGTTTTAGAACACCTAAATGTTTCCAGTTTTTATTGAAATTTACGCAGTTTAATGTTTCAATGTACTCTGAAATTAAAGCATAGAACAAAAAAACAATTGGAGATAAAAAATAATCATGGAATTGTTTTCTTTAACAAAATGTAATCTAAACTTTTGACTCATCAAAGCAGCCACCTTTTGCAGATACAACAACACACTCGTGCCATTCTTTCTACAATGGAAATCAAATATTGTTTGAAAAGTTCTTCCCAACACTGATGCAGAAGTTCCCACAAATGTGTTGCACTTGTAGGTTCTTGAAGGCACTTTGCCTTCACCCTTCTGTCCAGTTCATCCCAAACCAGCTCCATGAGGTTTAAGAAAGTTTAAGTAATCAACAAAAGTTGGGACACCTGTAGGAATTGTTTGCATCAACTTTCAAGGCCTAATTTACTTCCATTGCTGCAGAACAACTGTAAGTTGTTAACCCATTACTTGATCCCTGAAAAGGGCCTTTTTTTTTTTAACTCAGAAATTTACATTATTTTTCAGCTTTTGGTAACCAACATTTTTTTTTTTCTTCCTTAAACTCTGGCAGTTTACCACTTACCTTTGTACCATTTCAGGTTATTCACTGGACTGCTTAAATTTCAGTAAAAACTGGAAAAATGGTTCTAAAACTTTTGACCGGTAGTGTACCTCCTAGCCTATCTCTGCATACTGGCTACGAGTGACTAATGCTTGGTGAATAAATCATGTCCTTCAACTGTCCACAGAATGTGGTGTTCTCTCCAACCCCCAGACAGGAGAGGAAGTATTGCTTACAACCACAGGAGAAGACAGGACGTACCGCTTCCGATCTTCGACATATTGGGAAATGGGACAAGTATTTCTTATTTCACAAAAGAGGACATGAAGTACTACTTATTGCTGCAGGAATGGAAATAATATTTATCATTTCAGGAAGGGAGAGGTGAAGTGTAACCTTAAACCTCAAGAGGACAAGTAGTTTTCCTTATCCCTACAATTGAGAATATGAAATAACTGGTTGCCTTCCTGTCCTCTAGTTAGGTGACATTGAAGTACAATACTGCTTATGATCATTATAAGATGACTTAAGATGGCGGCAGTGTTAGCATAATGGTTAAGGAACCAAAGGTTACAGGCAAGGCAAGGTACCTAACCTGAATTGCTTCAGTAAAATATCCAACTGTATAAATTGATTAACTGTGTGTAAGTCGCTCTGGATAAGAGTGTCTGCTAAATGCCTAAAATGTCAATGTAAAATGTACATAAAATACTGATCATTTCCACAGAAGAGGGTACAGAGTATTGCTCATCACTGGGGCTGATGCGCTTTCCAATAATGCACCATCGCAGACTGTAGTTTGAATTGAGACGGCAGAAATGAGAATCCTTGTTGCGTTATCTAGGAACCCATCCCGCCCTTGGAGCGATGATGCAACAGCGTTCGCACTGCGAGCTATGATCTGACGCAGGTGCTTTCTGGGCCGGGGCTCAGAGACTCCCGCCCACGGTCCGTGTGCACGGTTACCGTTGCCAAGGGTACTCCTCCCCTCGAGCGGACAATGGCCCGCTCCAAGAGGGAGCCACCGATCGCCACAGATCAACATCAATGAAGGGGGGAGCTGTCCTCACGAGGAGCGAGCGGCCTTCCGGCCTGTCCCCAGCTGGGCTTATATTTCGATGATTCAGAGCGAGGGTGTGCTTATATGCGTCACTAACTGCATTTCACAAAGAGGAGTTTTAACACTGTAGTTTACAGCACTGTCAGGAGTACTGCGTTTATCATTGGGAGTAATTGGCGTTCCTCTTTGCATGCAGTTTCAAAGCGATCACTACTTCTGCAGGCAGGCAAGGAGGGGGTTCTACTGTACAAAAAAACCCACACAGCACTGAGTATTGAAGGTCAGGATAGTCAAATGAGTATGTTAGCTGGTTCTATGAGGAAATGGAGCCCAGGTAAGGCTTTCAGCATTCTGAATTGGCACAGATAGAAGTGGACGATAACATGTTCGGTGTGTCGGGAATGGTTTTTAAAATACTTAGCGATTGACATAAAACTGGACATTAATTTCAAACTCCAATTAGACGTAGGCAAAACGTGATAACCGGGATTAACAGCCCGAGGTGTCCTTTCAGTGCCACTGTTAAAAAACCAAAGCGCTAGGCGGTGAAATAGGTTAAGTTAACACTCAATTTATTGAGTTTAGGAAGGATGTTTCACGAAGGTCATGACAGAAATGTCCTGTGGAGATGTCTCAGACCACAGAGTGGCTCTAGCGACGATGAACGGATCTGCAGCTCTACTGGCCTTTTGAGAGAACCCTCCGCACCTTTCCTCCGTGCTGCCTGACTCCCAACTACACAACCGCCCCGTAATCCAGACTCCAGGGACAACCCAGGATCACCGTGTCCAAGTATCCGAAAGGTCACTTTGATGCAAACACATTATTTATAGCGCTGCAGATTACACAGTAGTCAGGTGACACGTAACAGGATTTGCTGCCATCGCCCAGCATGCACCTCGCTGGGAGAGGGATCAGAAGCCAGGCGCCACAGTGCACTGAGCTGTGTCAGATGCAGCGCCACGACTGACGCTTGTTCCTTGCGCGGGGCAGGAACCCATGTAGTGGACCTACATTAAATGTTGAAGTTTGTGTCTTCGGCATAGCGCCACCTATGAGCCAATCTGCACATGCATGCACTCTACTGGTGTAGGGTAGGACCCTCCACAACTCTGGCAACAACAAAAAAAAGTTACACATTGGTGCAGAAGTTATGTCCATTTTTCAAAAGGTGGTATAATAATAACAACAACAACTTCATAATACAACCAAGAATAACAATAGGGCTGATTGGGTTCCTCCATTTCATAACTTTGGCGCTCTTCAAATGACCCAGCCCCAGTCTCCATTTTCGACCCAGCCCCAGTCTCCATTTTCAACCCAGCTCTCACGGGAGATGGGAGATCGGAGATCGGAGAGATAAACTGACCTTCCCTTGATCAATGGCAGATCCCCACCCACTGCTGAGCTGCAATACACGTCCATGGGGAGTGCACAGGAGCACTTCGGCGCGCCTAAAAACGCACGTACACAAAAGGCGCTATATTCAGGTACGTCACAATCAATGTACTGTCATGTGCAGGTTCTTGCTTGAGGAACATTCGTTTGATATGAAGGGGGGGTGAGTAAAAATGCTCAGACTGACCTTCAAGTACGAGAACAGGCTGTGCTGCCAGAATGATGAAAAATGGACGCCAGTGCACTAGCAGGTGCGGTCTAGCACAACACTAGTCACTGCGGTGTTACACAAGGCCTAGTTGAGCAAGATATATTCTTCCCCTTTGTTCCTTCTATGACATCAGAAATATTTCCATCTTAGCTGGATTCCACAAATGGATTGTTCTGAGCTATAAAACACAAGACTGTGCAAGTTGCAGCGCTTGGTTTGGAATTAAGGACGTGGAAACCATCCCAGGACTAAGATCCGACTGCTTGACAGACAACGCAGGATAGAATGCAACACAAACACGGCCCAGACACTGGATATTGACTCAGGCATGCTTCTGACTCACCAAGCCCTGCGTTCGATGCCAAGTTACAGCAAGCCATCTGGGATAAGCCCTCAGGACAAGCTACCCAACTCCTCCAAATCAGGGTTTTTGCTGCACGTAATTCCAACTAAGTCCAATGGACAACAGATCAAATATTTATCACTTCATTTGCAAAGAACGCCTCCTTGGCACACAGCTGCCATTAACCACCACACTTTGCTGGTTCTGTTAGAACATAAGACCCAAAGAAAGAGTTTTCTTGGACCTGCTAAGTATCTATTTATTAGCCTACTCTTTACAGTGATAACAAATACTTACTTAAAAGAAGGCTCAATTTCAAACACCACAGTGTTTCCAAGAAAGTATCAGGTATCATGCCCTAATTATACAAACGTGTCAAACAACTCCCAAAGTTAGGCTAAGCCACTGAACAGTCCTCAGAGAACAGCCCTTTAAAAATACACGGAATATATTTTTTTGCGGAAGACTGCGGAAGCGGTTTGTCCAAACGTGCGAGCGTTAATGGTGATGGAATGTGGCCGTTCTCCCCGCCCCCGGGGCTCACAGCGTTATCAGCCGCGGCAGAGCGGAGGGATGGCCAGCTCTGCTGCAGATAATGCGGAGCGCCGGCCCGTCGGACCCGCCGAAGCACCGCGGGACGCCCTGCGGCTATTTCTGCGGTGCTATCGGCGAACCCCGACCTCGGCTGCCAGATGGCTTCGGTCTGGCAACAGGGCTCAGGCTTGCTCTCTCGCAGAAGTGAGGACTTTGGAGAAGGACGCGTGGTTGAGGAGCAGTGGCCACAGGAGTTTAAATACAACTCAGTAAACCTCTACACACAGTTGATGCTCAGTACCATCACCTTAAAGTACATTATTCGTTGTTTTCTTTCATTATTTGGGAATACTCTTCTTGGGCAGTCTAGTGTAACATTCATAACGTCTTAATAATGGTTGCCATAAGCATAATACGCATTACGTCTATTACATGATTTTATGTCACTTCTGTCCAAATACTTCAAATGCTTCATAACCTTATTGCAGTTGTAATTAGCTGCTCATAATGCCTATATGACATAGCCATTAGGCTACTTAGAGCTGATGAAGGTAGGCTATTAGGCATGTCTTATGAGGCCAGCTTAGGTTACATGTTATCAAATAATTTCTGGAATCATGTTATAAATTTAAATAACACTTGTGAAAAAAACCCCCACTGCGACCAGGGTTTGATTCCACCAGCTGTGCCAGAGTCGGCTGTGGCCGGGAGTGCCACTCGGGGCCGGCAACTGGCTGTCCACCCCAGGGAGGGGGAGGGAAGCCGAGATGTGTTCACTGCGTATAGGAGTGGCTCTGGTGTACCGTAGTTATGGTCGACGGCTTGGCGAGTGCTGTCTCGGAGGAGATGATACTTCGCCTTTGTCACTGCCGGTCAGTCATAGGGCTACAGTAGCAAACTCACAATAAGAACAGGGGGGATTGACATGAAAGATAGAGGGTGTAGGTGTAGAGTGCCCTCCACTACAGGTGAACCCCCCCCAGTCATACACAGGCTGTGGGCCTGAGGCAGAGGCAGACACCATCTCATCGTCTTCATAGGGGGTGGGGGGGCCCACACAGTGTTTTATGTCACTCCGACATCCAAAACCACAGGTTCAATTCACATGAGGCACTTTCCTCGAACACACAATATGTTACACAGGGTCGGAGGCAGTTTTAACTGAGGTCTGCTCCTCAGACATTCATGCATCTGGGCACTGTATGTCAAAAGGCAAGAAAAAGGAGAAGCAGGATGCAACACATATAACTAGGCTTAGCGCTTTGCGTAACCTGCACTATGCCAGTTGACCCACAGTCACCTGGTCTCAACAGGATCAGAAGCTACACTGTCGCCAAAACGACGAGGCAAATGTTCAGTTGAATTTAAAGTCCTAAAATCAAACCACTATTCTTTCTAAAGGCCAGCATGAAGAGTAACAAACTGCCCCGGTAGTGCATTGTGAAAGTGCAACCTGCTTTTAAAAATGCAATGCACATTTTATTAACATAATATCAGCTAACAAAGCCGTACTACTTCTCAGGTGCAGCTTTTAACAAGCTGCAGTAGTTGCAGTACTGTACATGTGAAACAATCTTCGCTCATTTGCCTGAGTGAGAGAATTTCTATCGCACAAATCAAGATTGAAACACAGTTTTGGGCTTGAAGTTAAACGGTGTAGCTTAATCCCCAATTAACAGGTGATGCGGTAACAGGCCATGTGCCTGTCTGTGTTGCGCAGCTCCACACTGCCACCAGACTAGCGTACAGTGCACAAGGAAACACTCCCGAACAACGACCACAGGAGAAGAAGACATTGCGACCTGTGTTTTCAATCTCTAAATATGTACACAACTTTCAAATGAGCAAAAATTTTAAAGTGCGCATCCATATACATGTCCCAAGGAATGACATTTCTGTTTGGTGCAAGGAATACAACGTAATGACGTGGGAAAATAAACATGGCACATAATACAGACAGCTTTAACAACAGCTTCAAATCAAATAATAACTGGTCAACTATATACAATATACAATTATAAAACATATATAACAACATTTCCCAGACCGCTACCGCAGTAGCAGAGGTAGATTTGAGGACTTCTTTGATCTCGTTAAGAATTGGCTTGATCTCATTCACTTTAGTATTCCGTGCAGCAGGACAATGCAGCAAGGCAGACTACAGCTGTTCTTTTCCCCCATTTTACTGGTACACAGAATCAGCAAAGATAGCATGGAAACATTCTGCAAATAGCATGAAAAGTAATATAGCTCAATTCTAGAGTGTTCTACTAATAGTGTGTTATATTACACTTTGTGTGCGTGTATAGAAACGAGAAAGGCTAATAATAAGTACACTCCCAACAGTGCCAACAGTGCAGTCAGGACTGAAAAAGCTTGGTAAGCAACTCGAATTGCGCTCGAAAAGGAAACATTTCCAGAGAATAGTCCCTAAAACAACTGAAACTAAATAAAGAGTAACAGACGAGTCTTTTCTTTAAGCTCTGGGAAACAATAAGCTTTGCCCTTATCTTTTTAAACCATATTGTCAATTGAACAATTCAGTTACCGATGAAAAAATTTAACAGCAGGGAATTTCAAGGCAGTCAGCACTTTGGTTAACCCCATGTGGACCACGTTCGCCCAAAATACCGATGTGCCATGTAGTACTCAGGTATGCACCACTGCATACCCGAGTGCCCTGTTGTGTACAAGCATAAAAATAAAAAAATCCATCTTGTAGCAGGTATTTAAAACAACACCTGTCTTTTTTTTTTTTATAACTATTGCCTGAATAAGTGTTCTCTGCTGGACACCGAAATTTAATTGTCACAGAGTTTGAAAACGAGATCCTCTTGGGACTTCCCTCGTGAAATATGGGATATGCGCATCTTTAAAATGCACTCCCCACAGACATACAAAGTTTGGGGAATATTAAAAAAAATAGACATACTTCGCAATGTTGCAGTGAGCCGTTCCCTGTGGGGTACGTACAGCATGCAAGGTCACTGGGACTGAACACCTGGTCAAAGGGATTTGAAGTTAAACCCCTCAGCCTACCCAATCCCCACCCATTGTGCATCTCTCTTCCCCCTTCGCTTACAGTCAAACAATAGATCAAACGAAGGCAAGGGCCACGGTGAGCACCGAGAGGCAGATTTAGAGTTTAAAAATATTTAATACGAAAATGTGAAGATGTGGGACAGCGTGACCTGAGATAAGAGACCTGGAGACCTGCACTGCGGCTGTTCACCGTGGCAGTTCACACCTATCAAATGTTAACACAGGAATGACACCACTGCTCCCAGACCCGGCCACGGGACAGTGCGCTCTCCAATCAGTGAGATAACCTCTTTCTATTACACAGGTGCAATGACTGCCACTTCTAAAAGATCTAAGAGCAACTTTTAGGAGCCTAGGAATTTATGAGCAATGCTATTTCGCCAGCTGTGTTTTTCTGATGAGTTTGCGTAACACGAGCCTTCCTGCGGACTCCGGTCCACACCTTCTGTTGTGCGTGCAGGCCGGGCGGGCGTTTCCGTCCCTCCGTGCCTCTAGTCTGTAAGGGGGCCGGTTTCATTCAAGGTTAAAACAAAATAAATCAATCAATAAAAAGCAAATCTACCTTAATCTAAAGGGCAGATCCCCTGACTATCTTTCAGCTGACTAATAAATAAATAAAAATACAGCCAACACACAGCCTGTAGCGCAGATTGTTCAGACTGTCAGCAATCCAACTTCCCTAAAATGACACCTTTCTACTGCCAGCGAGCCTTAATCAGAGGCATACAAACCAGAAAGGGAGGGGGGAATTATATAGGACCTGACAGAATAAGTATTTGAGTGACAACTGAAACTGAACAGGTTCACATGGCCGTTGCTGTAGCGTGCTGCCAAATATTGAGCAGGGGAAACATTCTCCTTTGTAAAAAGCACTTAAAAAGGCATTCGAGTCATTCCACAAGACAAGATACAAGGCTCCCAAGACACACTAGCCAAAACACCCTGCCGCTCTGATCACTTCACTCAACACAAACAATCAGAGGATTAAAAACACAGGATGAAAAGACTTGTGACTTACTTGATGACTTACTTTTCAACCCAACGATAGCCGAACGGTGATAGCTCCTGGCATTATCGGAATGTCCGACTCCCATGTTGACTCGCTCCTAACAAATGCAGGCTAAACTCCAGTCCGATAGCTGTAGCTACATCTGTGAAACCATCTGAGAGACTCACTGGCTTAAGCCACTAAACCCCCCCCTCAGATAAGCAATGTGATAAGCAATGTTTTGAACTCGAGAGTTTGAATTCAACTCTCAGTTTCCAAAATCACTCTTGCCAAATAAGTCGGCTACTGACCGGTTTGACAAGGAACGCAACCTTGTTGTGCAAGTCCACCTGCCTGATGAACACGCTTTGTTACTTTCACCAAGTTACGGTATGTTTTAACAGTCGCTGATCTCTTGTGACCATAACACCCTTGCCTACTTCCTACTTCCTTAAGTCTGTTCTAAGGAATACATTCATGAGGAGGTGAGTGAATCCACTCAGTTGGGAGAAATGCCTGGTAGCCGTATCTTTAAAAGTAGTCTTGATCCCATCAGTCACATCTAAAGCCACGAGTCAAAAATAAACCACGAGAGTAAACCCTTGTTTGTAAGGTGCACAACATGGTAATCCCAATGTGATGGCAACAGACCAACACCCTTCCTAACATTTAGCCTAGACATCATTTCACAGTTTATGGTCAGGTAAATATGGGGAAGGTAGAAGGTCCTAGAAGGTAAAATTTTATTTGAAAAGGACAACATGGTATAGACTGAGAAAGCTAAACTGTAGAAGGTTTTATGATAGCCCTGTCAATAATCTTTAAAGTAAACTTTGTCCAGTAGAGAGAGAGACACAGTATTGTGCGTATCATTGTCTAGTTTATGCTGGAGAGTAGGAATGCTAATTTTAAGAAATGTCCTTGATCGATCGTCGCCCACGTTAACAAACAATGAATAGATTCATCTTTTTAAAAAACAGCAAAATGTAGTGTATGACAGATAATAAAAGATGTGCTTTTTTTTCCCTAAATCAAAGCTTTATTCAAACTTTTGAGACACGGGCCTATTTTAACAGCACAAAACAATAAAGATTATGAAGGAAATGAAACACCATTGAGTAGGCCCAACAACGAAAACAATATTACTTTTGAGGTGAAAAGGGCTGTCCGACAGCGGAGGATTGGCAACTTTTTAAAAAAAAAAAAAAGCTTTCACCAAAAACTCAGAGAAATGCAGAAGTAACGTTAGGCGTGCTTAGCAAATTCAAGAGACCACACTATTGTCGGCTGAGGTAACATTAGGCTATACAAAATATAACAAAAATGTTTTGTCGTTGTAAATTGTTTCTTTTGTGAAATATTGATATATTTTATAAAATCAACATGGATATATGTAACTGTTGTTTGAAGCAATATTATTACACTCACTAGGGTTCATGCTATTGGACAACTCCGCTGTGCTGTGATACATAATCGTTAACTTGATATGCTTGATAAATAAAATTCTTAACGGCAATTAAAGGATCATCGATTAATCATTAACATCCCTACTGGAGGGCAAACCTTCATGGTTAAATCCCGTTCATAGTAAATATGAGCCATGTAAAATGCATGAAAAATAGATGTTTATATCTGTTAAATTCACTTGTGTCCCAAACACAATTATAGAAAACACACAATAATGTTTGACAATTTTAACTTAGATGATGTGATCGATCGTTATCTCTCTCTCTATATATATATATATATACACTTTAGTATATATACACTGCGGTGTGAAAAGAAACGCCGGCTGACAATGTGCTTCGGAGGAGAGCGCACCTTAGAAAACCAATTTGCCTGTTAACCAATGCATCATAGAAGTGACAGTTAGAGATTGGCTCGGTTGTTAAACTGCTGTAGGCACACAATGCACACAATTTTTGGCTTAGAGCATTTTTACCAGTCTGGGAACAGTGTCCCCGTGTGTCTCCACCTCCCTTGGTGTAATAAGCACAAAACCTGGACTTCTGAGCAGTGGGAGAAAGTAAGATGGTCTGATGAGTCATCTCTTACTCTTTTTTCTACATCTGGACGGGTTTATGAAAGAAATGGTTCAACACACATGCCTGTTTTAGGCCACCAGGTGCATCAACATAAAATAGGGCATTGGTCCACCATGAGCTGCCAGTACAGCTTAAATGCCCCTTGGCATAGATTCTACAAGTGTTTGGAACTCTATTGGGAGGGAAGCGAAAACATTCTTCCACAAGAAATTACAACATACAACACCACATTTCCACTGGGACCACATGTACATGTAGTGCATTCACTACTGTAAGTCGCTTTGGATAAAAGCGTCTGCTAAATGGCATTTGTAGAAATTCCATCATTTGGTGTTTTGTTGAGGATGGTGGAAAAGCACTGCTCTGAGGTGCTGCTCCAGAATCTCCCATAAGTGTTCAATTGGGTTGAGATCTGGGCCCGTGCACAAAGATTCTAAGAGTGGGAGTGCTGATCTAGGATCAGTTTAGCATTTTAGCTCATAATGGATATGGTTAGGATATGGACAGGGAAACCTGATCCTAGATCAACACTCCTACTCTTAGAATCTTTGTACATATGGCCCCTGGTGACTGAGACAGCCATGGCATACGGTTTATATTGTTTTCATGCTCATCCATTCAGTGACCACTCGTGCCCTGTGGATGGGGGCATTGTCATCCTGGAAGAGACCACTCCTATCAGGATAGAAATGCTTCTCCATAGGATGAAGGTGATCACTCAGAATCACTTTGTATTTATTGCAGTTTACTTTGCCCTTGAGTGTACCTAAACTTGAGTGTACCTAAACCATGCCAGGAAAACGCACCCCTCGCCATAACAGAGCCACCCAAATCCTTCACCATGGGAAACAAGTACTGGGGCCTGTAGTTCTTTTGGCATGCACCATACATGCACATGCACCTGGAACAGGGTGATGGATCCACTGCTCAATAGACCAATGCCTGTGTCCTTTGCACCAATTTACTCACAAATTTGTATTTTTAGGTGTAATAAAGGGTTTATTGCATTGCAACCAACCATAGTGTCCCTCTCTGTGAAGTTCTCCATGGACTGTTGATTAAACTGCCTGCTCATGCACTAGATTGATATTTGCAGTCAACTAATTCAGAGTTGCTCATCCATTTTGCCTTGCATCTCAAGCCTATGCACAAACATCACGGTCAATGAGTGTGCACTTTTGACCAGTTACCCCTAGTTTCTGATGTCTTTCCCTCAGACCTCCATGCCAACATCACCTTAACCACTGTTCCTCATGAAACATCAGCAAGTTGAGCAGTCTTCATCACTGAAGCTCCTGCCAAACGTGCCCCAACAATCTCCCCTCTTTCAAAATGACGGAGATCTCTTCTTCTCTTCCATGGTAACCAAAATAATGTGCAACTGGGCCTGCCCAGCATTTTTATACTTGACCCTAAGCATGAGAGGTTAATTGCTTGATTAACTCAGGAACCACACCTGTGTGGAACCACCTGCTTTCAATATACTTGTATCCCCTTTACTCAAGTGTTTCCTTTATTTTGGCAATAACCACGTTAAACACATATTTAAACACAAGAAGTGAAATAAGACAGCCTGATCATCTACTCCAAACTGTGAGAAGAAGCAATGAAGTTGGTTCTTTGCCCACACACCTGGAAAAGGCTTTCCCAGAGAGAAAATTATGCTGTAAATGGCTAATGCACATCTATTGATCATCCCTCTCTTGTGTCACTCTTAAAAGTACAGGCCCTTTCTCCTGTTGGTTTGTGTTCGGTCTCTTCATGTGCTATTCTTCTTTGATTCCCACAATTTTCCCACAACTTGACCACCTATTAAGATGTTAGGGAATAATGTCCACTGTGAAGTGCTGTGTGACTACCTGATTGCAAATGCTGCAGTGCCAAAAAAAATGTGCATTGGTATTGATACAGTGTATTTGCCACTGCATTAGCAAATCAAACGTACAGGCTAGTGCTTTGCACAGATAATGACAATTGTGCATGTCTCCAATATTGTAGCTAAAAACTGGGTGGACTAAACAACTCCCAACTTCGGTACATAAAATCCAGTCATTGCCAGTGCAGTGTTTGTTTACAATGAGCACTGTAGTGGATTAATACTAATACTGGATAAACTATATATAAACTATACTCGTTAGTGCAGAAAGGGTTGGTTATTTTTGACAAGGTACACGGTGTCAGTAGAGTGGCAAGTGGTAGCCACTGGGAGGGATTTAAATGGAGACAATTCCCTTCCACAACTTGCATTTTCACATTCATTTAACAAGCTAATTGAGTGCTGGCACAAAATCCAGATAGCACTTTTGCCTAAATAAGAACAGTTCTACACTTCATCAAGTTTTTAGGTTGAACTAAAGCATACCTCCACGCTTTCGGATCCTTCCACCGTTCCTGGATGACCGCTGCGTGTCCCCACGTTCTCTTCCAACACAACCTCCCATGGATGTCAGTGGTATTGGTGGTCCATAAATAGTTCCAGTCAGTCAGCCGTGAAACTACAGCTTGGTTGCTATCAAACTATTTGGGCTGTGTTGCCACTATATAGACATTGTAGCTGCGTTAGCCAACTTAACATGCCATCAAGACTCACAACACACAAGAGACATCATTCAAAGCCTGATGCCTTCATATCATAATCAAAGCGCATTCGAGTACGTTTACGCTATCTTAGCAAACTATAGCCAAATAGCGAAGGGTAAGACAGCAATACAAATAATTTTATTCTGGCGTGAATCAGAAAACAGACAACCGTTCCAACAACAAAACTGAAAGTTGTATTTCTTCTGCCGCGAACATACCCGCTACGTCGCTAACTAACTACCGCGGATAACAAGCTAGCTAACTTTGTTGTGTTAGCTGTCTACATTCCGCACACTCGCGAACCAAGTTATTTCTGGATTCAGCAGCATACAGATCACGTTATGGTGACAGGCTAGCAAGAACAGCGAACGAACGAACTTTTTGTCTGGCACCACCGCGGAGTTCTAGGTCTGCTTTGGATGAGTCTCGACAAGTTAGCTACCGCTAGCTAGCTACCTAATTACAGTAGTTACCTAGCTGGCTAATCCTCTCGACTATCTAACCAGAGCAGAATCGTGTAATGTTTAGCTAGCTATATAGTTAGCTTTTTATAGACAGCTGGCTAGCTCCTTAGATGTTTTGCGATGTACAGTCTGCTTCTGAAAAATGTCCAGTCGTTCAACAGAAGCGATTCCGGGTTTTAAATCCTCCTTTACTTCATATGGTGGAAACAGGAGCTATACTAAGTTCTACGTTCTTCTCACGCATGCTCGGCCGTGTTATGGGAGGGCCGTAGCTAATTTGTTTTCAACGATTAATTAGTGCATTCATACACGATTGATAAAAATCGTCATAGCACGATGCCCAATAAGAATTGGGGATCCGATATATTGAATATTCGATTAAAATTATGTGGTATTCAATTACGTCACGTAAGATTAGGTAGGCATCGTTTACCACCAAGTCACGTGAATCATGCACGTGCATCTGCGAACTTTGAAAGGAACGTTTCTGATTAAATCGACTTTGAAATCGAAATAATACTATCTCTCGCAAATTTAAAACAATCGCTTTCTACAACAAATGCTTAGCACACTTAAAGAGTAGTTTCTATTTGCAGTTTCCTTTCTTAAAAAAACAGATTACAATTGGGCTGTGCTGTTTAGCCCAATTGTAAAATGCTTATTAATCTAGTCTATATATTTAATTGGTTCTCACATCTCAGCTAAAATCTTGAGGTAGTATTTGATATCTTACAATTAGAAAAATTATCTACATTATCATTTTATTTTATAGCTATATATATAAATCAAGTGAGCATTTTCTTAACAATTCTACACAATATATTTTATAGGCTATATAATTAATATTATCCAAAACATGTAATGTACAAGTGTAAAAGTGCATAAAAGTATATTTCACACAATTAAGTATTGGCCGAATACCAACGTGATGGTGAAAAAAATGTTATTGAAGGATTTAATCAAGCAGTTTTCACATATAATTCAGCCCTCCATGACATCCTACTCATCAGGTGTAAGTGTATAGAGAGACTGGACTCTACGTTTACATTTTGTGAACCACTTATTTGTTTAACAATGACACGGGGGAGCATGGGAAGCTCACAGGAATGGTGTGTGTCACAGGTGTTATCTACAGAATAACTGTCAAAAACCTTGTTTTGTTTCTCTCTGTGTAATCGGATTCTAAAGATGCCCTAGGACCTAGGTACTAAACGCGATACTACAGGCCAGGGTACAATATTCTCCCGTGTTAGAGGAGTGTAATGGCAGCCAATCCCAGAAGGGAGGAAGGTACAAAACAAAGTAACCCACTAGCCTGGCAGTGTCGCAAGTGTAGTATTGGCTCGAGTATGGGGATTTGCTGGTTACCTTCCTACTGTGAAAACACTATTGCATTTTCATGAATAGCTAAATTGAGCCGTTTGAGTCTCTTCCGCATTATATTTTATATTATATTTCCAAAACAGGCGGCACGGTGGTGCAGTGGATTTCACAAAGAAGGTCAGCCCGTTTCTGTGCGGAGTTGCATGTTCTTTAAGCTCCGGGTAAAACAAAAGACATGCACTTAGGCTTTAGTTCCCGTTGAGTGTGTGAGAAGTCATTCCCTGTCCAGGGTGTATTCTGATTTAATCAGACATAAAGGAATAACTTTGGATGGATGGATGGATGGATGGATGGATTTCCAAAACAGCCCGTGGAGGTTTTCTTTACTCGTTTAGTTCGTTGGTTAGTAGTCATTCCTGGAAACTGATTTAATCAGACATAAACACTTTTTCTGGAAGATAAAGTATTTTTCTTGAAGGTAGTGTACTCTTTTGCACCAGTGGACTTGGAGATTGAATTTTCTGTAGCGCACTTCCTTCACTGTTAACCGTTTGCTCTCCTCCGTTTTATAGCACACTGGGGATCACTGTATCAGCTACACAACACAATAGCAATAACCATACAGTTTTTACATTTTTCCTCATTAATTATTATATTATTTGTATAGGCTAATTAAAATATTTCGTGAGTGTTTAGGACTATAACTGTTTCTAAATTGGTTTTTGAATTGTACTGTATATGTTACCATTCACAAATTATACAACACTTAATCTGAAATGACCTGAAGGTGGATATTCATTGGAATTAATGATTTTTCCCACACATGTAGAATAATAGATTTTTTGTATACCTTGGCCGGTTACGCTCATGCAAAACAGTGACGCATTATATTTTGCTGATAGTGTATCAATGCGATAACATTGTTTATCTAACGTGGGCTGGCTTGCGCCACCATTGTTTGGGTGTAGTATGTTTGGGTCACACTTTAAATGTCCCTTGAACTTGTGAAATTACCTACTCTGTAATTTATGTGAGTAATATGTAAGTGTGTAATAAGATAGTTTTCCATATGATTGTGTAACAAGGTGTACTTCCATAACGCTTATTTAGTGGTCACATATGTAATTGTACAGGTCATACACACAGGTATTTATAAGGATGATCTGAATTATTCTATTCATAATCTTATGTGGGACCCCTCAGTTAATCATTCACAGGTGGTAGCACATTTTCTCTCTGTCTTCATTCACTGCTCCTGAACGAGTTGATATGTGCAGTTTAGACATTTTTGTAAATTTCTGTTACATATCATAGTTTTCATTTTTAATTAGTCATGAATTGTTTACAGTATATTTCCATGTATTCTGATCTTCATTATTTTCCTCTGCCTGTGAACACTTCTAGGGGAGTACATGTAGACTGTTTACTCTTTGATGAAGTCCCATTTGCTTCCCTGGTCTGACCAGATTTACTGTTGAAAAAATAAGCATATCATTGGCATCATAAAAAAACAGCAACTTGTATTTCCATAAAGACAACTTGTCAGGAAATTAGGAATGTTTTAATCTTACATTACATTAGACAAATTTTAGTCGCATGGTGTTTTGTATAAACATTATTAGTCACAGAGCCATGAAACATTGACAGTATACAACTGATGATACAAGCTTTCTATTCTTTTTTTTTTATCACACCCTTACATAGCAAAAATTTAAACACCACCCTAAATATTAAATCTGTAGCAGACTGTGATCTACTTCACTTTAATTACATTTCAGATAATCGGTTCTTTATTTCAGGCAACCTTTTGTTTCTGTGTTTCAGTTTGATTTGTCTAGACCCTGAGGTTTTTCTGTCAACATATGCAAATATAGGTGGTTTCAACCTGAATTGATAGGTATCTATATTTATTGTACTAATGCAAATATATCATTGCAGCACACCGTGGTGTTGCCATGAAAGGAATGGCACTGAAGTACATGGTGTATACCAGTGGCGGGCCGTGCATTTCACACCTAGGCCTTCAGTAGTGCTCCGTCTGAATCAATCCACCCCTCAATAACTATTTTATGGCTATAAAAAACATCTTATTATGCAGAAATGCAGTATAAAGAGCCGTTGCATCGCAGATAGATAACTCGTGTAGCCAGAATAAATGCCTTTACTGAAGAAATAAACCCGGAGTGCACAAGTCTCCTTCTACTGCTGCGACACACATAAAAAAGCATCAATAATAACCTCATAAAATTGCAATATTATTTAGGAAAATAGCAACATTTTACTCACCAAAAATCCTTATTATTTGTACACAAAATCCATCCTCCTTTCTTTTCTCAAAAAGAGTTCAATTACTCTGTCGTACAGATTATCCGTGCGTTTCAGTTCCATCAAGAAGTCCTTTTCTATCGCCATCGAAGCTAATGTTGAAAGTCGAGCCTGCCATGTCGTATTTCTGGCATAAGTTTGAATTCGCTTTAGGGCTGAAAATGTCCGTTCGCTAGCTCTGGCTAGTACACTCTCTGACTATCCAATCAAAGGGTGTGAATACGCTGACGTTACCGTATGCCTGCTAGAAGGCCTTGGTGTCGCCAACTCAAAATCTGATTGGTTGAAGCAACAGTTTAATCGACACTTATTTTATGCTACAGGGCCCGCAGAACTGATTGTGAAGGCCTCCAGGCAGATTTATTTGACCCTGGCAACAAATGATGGCTGAAATGTGATTGGTTAAATGCTTTAATATGAAAATACACGTCTGGAAGCAGTGCAACCAAGGGAAAAGCTATGAAAGGAAGCAGACAGACCATTTGGAATTATTTAATAAGTATTCATGGACAAAATATAATTAACATCAGTCTGTGATTCAGATATTTTTTAGGCCAGCAGAGAAGGCCTTGCAGGCCCTGACGGCCCACCACTGGTGTATACTATGAACATTGTCATTTATCTGCTTTGATGTTGCACTGTATAGTATTCGAATTTAATAATAGTATTTTTGTTCAAAGGTAACCTCTAAGGTACTTTTATTTTAAACATATGAGGACTGGTTGGCTTTTCAGCAGTTTCTGTCTGTTGACCAAGCAACATGAAGACTCCTTCATTCTGTTCCTCCAGAAATCAAAGGCTTGGATTGAAAGTGTGTATTTAGGCTTGTTTAACTGATACCTGGTGAAAGGAACACACAGGATGTCACTGGCCTTTCAGATAGACCCGGCTGCACTACACAGGGGTCAATGAACTAATTATCAAGCCAATTACTATGAATTGGATCAGGGATGAATAGACCATAATTATAGTTTTTTGTCTCATCAGGTGTTCAAAGCACTTTTATTATCATTACATTCTATATAATATCCCCTTATAGCTGGATATTTTCGAATGGATATATGCTCAAAGATACAACAGTGGTTCCCCAGCAACCTCCTGATCACAAGTAGCTCCATAACCATGACAACCGCCCATAATGCCAATGGTCTAGATTCCATCTCTTACCATTTCCAGGGGACTAGTCATCCAGTTACACCAGAGATTCTAGATAGTTCAAGAGATGGTTCACTTCCACGTTCTAACATCGAAAGTTCCAGTTTTATGTTCTGGGTAGGCAGAAACTGAAGTCGAGCAACGTCCGGAACGGATCTCCATTTCGAATTCTCTATTCATCTACAATGCTACGCAAACCGTCGTTCCTCGTATTGAAGAAAGTCTGAATTAAAATGTTTTAAAACTGCTTGTGGGTTGTTCTTTCGAATTATTTGGAGATTAGCAAATCCTTTTATTAAGGAATCGGGCGTTCACGGTAAAAGTAAAATGCCTAAATTAATGTTGAACTAGAAAGAGCACAACGTTTCACAGCAACTGGTGGGATCTGCAGTTGTAGTTTAATTTCGTACTTTTTATGTTGATTGCCTGATTCCTTAATTAGAGTTTATCAGCAAATAATTCAAGGAACAACCCCAAGCATGTTTTCAACGTTTTAATCATTAGTAATTTCATAACTCATTCATCATTTTTCAATTTGATGAGGAAAGTTTGCCTCTCGTTTGGAAACAGGTTCTGGTCTGCAGTTTCATCACATAAATTCCCGTCACTACGGCTGTTGATAAGGAAGTGCAAGCTTGACTTTCCCAGCATATTGTTTCAAACGCTTACTGTGTTCGCAGAGAGTGCTTCTGCCCGTTCTGTGCCCACTACTTCAATGGAAGATCAAAGGACCTAATTTAATATTCAAACACTTACCCCTCTTAACGCATTGTATTTTTAAATACCGTTAGTCTAAATTCACTTGACTATTGCCTTTCTTGTCTTGTATATGTAGCCTACGTATTTTGGCGTTTCGTAAACACCTTTGTGTTTTGTCCAAGAAGTGCTGCCCAAAACCTAACTTGTAAGCTACATGAATATTCAAGACCGGGGGGGGGTAAACTCGCACTGCCTTGGTGCTGCTATGGGCGAACTCTTGCATACTGGCTAACCAGCCCACTAGCCACTGCTACTGATTAGTGATGAGTCAAACGAACGGCTCTTTTTGAAAGCTGCTTAAGAACCAATTAAAATATATATTTTTAAAGAAAATAAATACTGCTGAGCGAAGAGCCGAATGAGAACCAATTGAGCCGACTCTTTTTGGTGGACGGAGCCAAAATGATCTGGCTCACCAAAAAGAACTGGAATGCCCATTTTTACTACTCATTCCAGTGAAAGAACAACATTCTCGCCGCAGAATATTGGGACGGGGGCTAGTGTTAAGTCAAGATTGCTTGCTAGCTGGCTGGCATGCTAATTTCGCTTGCTATCTAGCCAATGAGGCAGTAGTTATCATGGAACACAGGCTAGCTAATAAACAAGCAATGCACCGACTTTGCCACTTTTCGCGGTGTTCTACAGAAATAACTACAACGCCCGCAGACTCGCAGTTCTTACAGTGACTTCTGAATCTTCTGGCCTCATGTAAACACACAGCATTTGGATACAGCTTCACACAATAAAGCCCCAAACGTATTGTTATTTTCCTCCTCATCTTCTGCTTCTTAATTTTCCTGTGATTACATCATCAGAAATTCTCCATGCCCCCAATTATTATTTCTCCAGATTGGGAGTGTAGTAGTAAGAAGGCAGAGACCCTTGGGGTGTGTTCAAGCCTGAGCTTTACACAGTGCTGGATGCTCTTTAGATTGTAGGTAAATGTTGATCCTAGATGGGTTGAATGGCCTGTTCTTGACATTATGTATTCTTATGCTATCATTCCCTCTGCAGCTGTTTGCGAGTTCCGTTGGGCGATCAAGAGCAGGGGAGGGAGGATTGATGGACCTTCCACGGGTGTGGCTGGCTGGTGGAGGAGGTCAGCGACATGAATCACTGAATCATTGCCAGCTGTCTGCAGCCATTGCTTACTCATCGGATTTTGTACAGTGTACCTCTCCTGAATTATCTGTCCCCCTGGGCTATTTTTCTTGAGCCACATCCTTTTGTTTGAGACTGTCAGCACCACCTTTGAGCCAACAGATATGCAACTGGCCAGGGTTTAACTCTGCTCTACTGTACTTAACGTTTATGGTAAAGTACAGTACAGTATATATTGGCACAACAGAGTGGCCTCATTCAATTTGTTGACAACATAACATTTTATTTATACTTCAATATTTCAATCAATTTTTGTTTTCATTATTAAACGCCTCTCCCTCTAGACTTCTTCACTCCTGGGGATGTGAATGGGGGAAAAAAGTCCATTAATTGTTCAATAAATACACTGCATGTGTGTGTGTGTGTGCACATATATTGTATATGTATGCATGTGTGTATATATATATAAATATAAATAATCGGGTTACAAAAGTGTTGCCTTTATTGGCAGTTTGTGTATGTACATCTTTGTTCAGCAAATGTCCTTTTCCAGGGTGACCCAAAGTGATATTTACCCAACTGGATTTTTAGAAAATTATTTAGGCCAAAAACCAAGTTAATGGCCATTGCAAGACCAGTTTATGAATGTTTGGTTGATCTGAACGGGAAATTATGGATGGTGTGAAAATGCTGGCGAACTAGCCAGATGCATGGAGGATGGAGATGATTGAAATAGGACTTGTCTGAGGACAACATAGAGAGGTGAGGATTTTTTAAAACATTTTGTACACCGTGAGAAGAACATTTTTTAAATCAAATTTAAAACAATAAAAAAATATTTGGATGTGATTGAATGAGTACAAAGGTATATTTTCAATTAGATATTGTGAGGAAATATGTACCTGAAGGAATGAATTTGAAGAGAACTGCAAAAGTGTGTAATTGTCTCCCATTGGCCAGTTCCACTTACTACAGACATGATAAATGATAGCAGTACTGCTACTATAAATGATTTCTCCATTGTCATTGGCCCAGGATTTCCTGCACTGTGCTGCCCCCTGCAGGTCCATGCAGCCTATAGGTCCAGACTTTGGTAGACTTTGTGGGTCTGTGTGTCTCTCGTCCTGGCAGTACAATACAACAGGCAACCCTTAAAGCTTGAGACATACTCCAAAACACACAAGCAGCAACCTCACTCCCTACGCTACAGGGACTGGCTGTGTGCAGCATCAAAACTTTCATCGTTCATTCTGGTATATTCAACAGTCATTGAGTCTCGAAGTACGAACAAGCCTTAAGGATGCATGTGCAGAATGTACGTGTATGCCAGAATGAAATGTGTAAGGTTTGTACACGGACAGCCAGTCTGTGCACAGTAGCGGGGTGGTGCTGTGGCTTGTCTTAACATCCATACTGCACTGCAACCCGCTATCAGAGCGGCCTGCTACAGGCCTAGTCATACTTCAAGATGCAATTACCGTTTGGACTGCAAAGACGCAATTGTGGTCTCATGGTCGAAGTGACCATCTGAAAAGCGTCTGATGTGGTCAACCGCACTGTCCTTAGCGGCGGAAAAGGCTTATGCAGACAAAGCAGGAAAAAAACCCAACAACAACATGGACAACTTCAAAGCATGCAACTTCAGAGTGCGAAAATATACACATATACCAGAATGAACTCTGAAAGGTTTGTCCGTGTACCATAGGGGGCAAGAATCGGTCTTAGGCTTTAGAAAAAAGAAATCTATGGCTGGCTATGTCATAAATGAATGAGTTGGCTACATACATTTGACCAATGAGTAGAATTAACAAACGGATAAATGCGTGTCAAAGAACAGGGTCAAATAAATGTCAAAGCAAATATGCTGATAACTGAGATACGGTGTTACCTATATCATAATGTTACGTCAGGGATAACGTTTTACCCGCTGGATTCTGGCTCATTTTGTCCTGAACAAATCGTAGGCCTTAATAAAACTAATCATAAATTAATGTGATAAAGAAGAAAGCCTACACTTCAGTCTGCCTATGATTAACAAACCATTGAGATTGCTATGGGGAAAAAATGTCACAGTCTCAGGTTTTAGTTGACTCTCTCCCATGTTGACCAATCCGGCGATGGGGAAGTCTTTAGCAGGTTTTATTATGGCCTGAACAATTTACTTTACTGCATGTCAAAAGTCTGTAAAACTCAGGCAGATTATATAACTCATTCAAAAAAAAAAGGTAAGATGTCATTTAAGAAAATATATAATTTATTACTTTGTTATTATTGATATTAAACTGGACCGGACCCCAACCTGTGACATGTTTGTTTGGACCACAGGTGAACTGCTGTCTTTCACTGTGGGAACCAGACCAAATGCGGGACTCAAATTCCTGCAGGTAACAGGTCTGGTGCCTGTTGGTATTTCCAACTGACCAACTGGATTGATTCAATGCAAAGCCTCACAAAAAAGGTACTCTCAAACACACGTGGACAATATATTTCAGCAGTTACAGAACTTCTCTTTTTGTCTCAACGTTAAGATGATGAAATTATGAGTATGATGAAATCGTGGTTTCTGTATTGCATTCATTTCCTATGCAGAAAAAAATCAATTTTTTACTCAGCCTACATATTCAGAATGTAAAAATTAAAGCACAAAATCGACGGTGTGGTTAGAAACAACAACAAAAACAACAACAACAAAGGTAATTTCATTTCATCAAATATACAAGTAAAAATACAGTCAAGTTATCCAGTAGAGCACAGCTCCACTTCATTGTGATGATAATAGCAGTCAAAAAAGCTGCCTGTAATTCTTGTTGACTGTTATTGCGTCTAAAGGAGGGGGAAGAGTCACAGCACCAGTTGAACCCACTTCCGACTGCAACAGACAACCTGCCCACCACTATCACACTTTAGTTTACAGCACTGAACCACGGAACGCTCCCACAGCCCGTATTCCAACACCAGGAACGTGACAGAGTGCAGAAACATGGTTCACGCCAATGTGCAGGGGGCACAGCCTTAACATCCATGGAAATCAGAGGAGATGAAACATTTTCCCCGACACTTTGTGTTGAGCTCCTATGAAGGCCAGAGCTAAAGGATCATGCGGAGTGCAACTTCAGTCTGGCCTAGCAGCCAGCACTGTGAGGTCCCCATGCGCCCGGGTCAGCTCGCATGCTGTCCAGCCCTGAGATCACATTACTCACAGTGACCAGCAGGGGTGCTCTGGTGAGCGATAGCCTTTTTTTGGGGGGGTTTAGATAGCCATAATGATTTTCCTTTGTGGAGATAAGTCCCAGGTTAGCCCATCTCCGCAGGGGGCGTGGCCAGATGGCAGGAGAACACGAGTCAGCCAGTGACTGTGGAAGACAGGAACGGGCCATTCAAAAAAAAATGTACACACCACTAATGTAACATCATTGTTTTTTTTGTTTTTTTTTTTTACAAGTTATCATCTGTTATTTTATATATAAATCGGTAATAATAATAAAAACTGTAACATTAAGAATAGAATGCTTAGACCACGTTGTAAATGGTTTGATTTTGTTCTGTTCTGTACTTTGATTTTGTTATATCAAACTCCCACATTCCTTAGCCTTAGTGGTAAGACATGCAGCTTTTTCATCAATGAAAAGTGTTTCAATATAATGCCCCTTTGGTAACAGTAATGCGTGATAATAAAGTGCTTGGTGTTGACAAGGCGTAACTGTGAATGCTACTTCCAGGTTTAGCCTACTCAAATGTTTGGTACATGTTCAAATGTTATAATTTTATAAAATGATCAATTATAATTTTTGTACAACTTTTTGTCATTATTCACAATATTTGAAAATTATTGTGAATAATTTGAGAGAAGGGGTGAATAGAGAGTAGGGGTCTTGACATGTTTCAAGGTCTGTAGTGTCTACACAATTATACTTTACAACATATTTTCAACACAGAAATGTTGCAGAGATCCATGATAATTTACAAAAACCATCACTGGAGTAACCAGCTTTTTTAGTGGTCTGCTGGGCAATCTACCAAAAAGTGTCCCAAATTACCTGATTTCACATTTGGTTAAGTAGTTAGTCTGTACCTTCTACTGTAGGCCCGAATTGAGGTGTGTTAATTAGTAGCATGTGAGGCGTGTTGGATTATGTTGCCTCACTGGTTCCTGCCTGCGCTCCCTCTCTGTGTCTCTCGTTACCGTGTCCTGCCCTGCCTGTCATCTGTCCCTTATCAGGGACACGACCAGTGCTTACCTCCTCTTCTCAACACCAAAGAACACCTTCCAGTTGTTCAGTTTCCCATGATTGAATGGATTTCGGAACACCTGTCAAAAGGAGAAAAGCGTGTTTTACTTACTTTGCCAGTCTCTGCTGCGCCAGCCTCAGATATTTAAAAAAATTACAATTAAAAAAGAAGAAAAAAAAAAAGCTTTTCTGGTGCAGTCTGGTTCATTGCAATAGGGTATTATGGTTTGTCCTGCCAACAAGTGTTCGGGCCTTGTGCAACATGACAAAACCCATTTTCTATCAGGCAAAAATAAAAATAAAAATAAAAAAGCTAAGGTGCTACACTGATTTAAAAAAATTGATATATTTTAGCCCTGGCCTGGACTCTTTTTGCTTCTTCGCTGTCCCACCCGCATCAATCTCTCTTTGACATTGCCATTCACGTGAGTTTTATTAATAAATAACAGCACATTCTCCATAGTCTGCCTTTATTTGGCTGCACACTCCCAGTCAAAGTTCACAAATGGCATAGGCAATAGGACTGAGCTCAAAGCACCTTTATAGCCCGAGCCACTCGGGAGGGCAAACAAGTCTCTTTTATATTATGATTTCATATTTACTGTGGTCACCATTAGTGCTAAAAGGTTAATGCCAGTTTTACGGCATTCGGTGTGTTAAAGCCGATGTATTCCAGCTGAGATTTAAACCCACTGCTTTCAGGTCACTAAGCTTTCATGGCCACCATGGCCATTCTCTTAGAAATTCAGTAGTAAATCAGACAATTACCATTTAGCGTGTATATCTAGTATTTATTTATTAATTTAACATGTATATCTATCATTGGATTTTTTTTCTGCCATTTCATTTAAACCCCAAATGCCTTTTAACCCCTTTCTATAAACAGCAGTCCACTGCAATGCTAACTACTGGCCTCCAATACCATACCTGTAACCTAGCAACACAATGACAGCATTGTGTTTATTCATTTCAATGGCTCAGCACTGTGTGTATTATCAGTGGAATTTAGCTGAGCAAGCCACAGCCTCACCTTGCCCCTTTTCTTCATGCGCCGAATCTCTTTGCTGTTGATAAGTCTCTCAATGCTGGTCTCACCCCGGGAAATGAGCACTGCATGCCACACTGTCAGGCCACCCAGAGCTAGCGCCACCGTGCTGCGGGGAGGACAAATGGCAAGAGAATGAAAAGCTGACAATGGCTGCGAATTAAGCATGATTCTTTGCAATCTACCGAATCATCAGTGACAACGACCAAGGTCCCGTTTTTTATTTGAGTAAAGCAGGCCTGAATGTGTAACACTCGGAACATTAACTGTATTATACATTAATCAGATTTATCAAAGATCCTAGTTCACACCTTTGTTTTGTGAAAGAACATGAGAGACACTGAACATTAGAAGCTGTTGGAGAAATGTCTCACCTTGTTAGCACCCACATGTAAATTATACTCTTATGGAACATTCTCTCCTTGAATGTAAACGGAGGTTGCGGTGTCTGATAATAGCTCTGGAGGTGAAAAAGGGGATAAAACCTGACAGTTAAGAAATGTGTACTCAACATCTCATTCCCGGCTTAGCCTTACCGATCCAATTTGAGTATCTGCAAGACTACTCTTGGAATGAGTTGGAAATACTGAATGCAAGACATTTTCCCTTCTAAAAAAATACAAACAAGCTCAACGTTATCTACAAAAGCTGAAATGTTCCCATATCGCTACGCCTGCGATGATGCACCGCCACCGATGTCGACCAATTAGTTTAACCAGGAACTTGAGTTTCAGGTTAATATCAATGAACTCACAAGCCAGGTCCTGCCAAGTAAGTCGCAGGTCAACAGGATTCTCATACAATCCGAGCAAGCAGATATTGTTCAGAACAGTTCAGCTCGTAGGTAACGTGAAGCGCGGACTCAAACTACCAGGGCACATGGTTAGTATGCAACAAAGGTGACGACGAGGGCGGTAAGCCACGTTTCTACTCAAACACAGCTAGGCATCGACTCAAAGGGGTCCCCTCAGCAGACCGCTACAATCCCACTGGACAGTACATTTTTTATAACTGAAACTTAGACCCCAAAGGTTACAGCAGTGCAGAATGGAAAGTGAATTAATATTGAAATATTTCATGCAAAGGAAGCCTTTTTTCAAGTGATTGTGGTCCATAATGGTAAACGGAATTATTCGTTTGCCTTAATCTGGTGTGCAATTCCTGTAGTAAATAATTCACCAAATTCTTCTGTAAAGCATTATATAAATGAAACGTATTATTATTATTTTATTATTATTAGGTTAACCAGGGATCTTTTCACTGCCATCTAACTGCTATCCAAATCTGTACTTCTCAGTAGAGGAGTACTACATTTTTGTGCCAAATCATTTTCATTTCACACAAATGTAACACATGGATAACAACATGCCCCTAGTAAGCTTACAAACTCGTATTGTTTATTCCAATTGCAAGGGGGAGGAATAGGGTGTGAGAGGGGGAGGAGGAGGAGGGGGAGACAGTGTCTATGGGGATACTGTCCAGTGGGAGGCAAGCTCTCTGTTCTACCTGCCCAGTCATCGATCCCAGGGGCAGGATGCGCATGAGCAAACCCGCCCCCGTCACAGGCACTCCTTGCTTCTCCACGTCCAAGCTCTTGAAGTGCTATTAGAACAACGTAAAGACAGAGGGGCAGGGTTAACAGTCCTGTCCCCTGACTGAGCGAGAGAAAGGCGGTGGCCAGGGTACTGGAAACCTACCTGTTGTGGAACACCTGGGACCTACATACTCCTCAACATCACTGGGGTCATCTCTTAATAAGTGATGATGAGTCTTAAAGAGGGCCCCTGGCTGTTCTCTGACAAATAGTCAGTCCTTTAACAGAAAATAAACCACTTGGAAAGTTTGGGGTTTTTGGTTCACAAAATGAATGCCTTTTTAGTGAGAGGCATTTTACTAGAATGCCCTACTTGGTTTAGTTATTTCACAGGCCCACCCTTGCTACCTTTTCAAATGGGAAAAAAATATATTTACCCAAACATAAGGAGAACTCCTTACTGAGCCTGGACATTTCTGACTTGAGAAATACATGTGTTCCTGTTTTGATCAACATTTCGGTGTCATCTCATAAGATGAGGGATGTGTGGTGCAAAATCTCACAGAGTGGTCATGTGGCAGCTAAATGATAAAACTCTCAAACCACCTGTCAGTTATTCCACCCAGAAAGTTCTCACTTTCACCTTCAGTGAACTCATCTAAACCCTTACTCTAATCTCAGATTTAGAGGCATTTCACTTGCTCATGTAAAGCCTCCCTCGCTAAACCTGGGATTAGGGAAAGTGGTGGGAGATGCTTCTCCCTCTAGTGGTGAGTTGGGGGAGGTGGGCCTCACCTCTATGGCATTATAGGCATCAATGAACATGTTGCGGCCACTGATACTGCAGTAAATGCAGCCCAGGGTCATGGACAGGCAGAAGCAGAAGAAGTAGCGGTGATTGAAGTGGCCCACACAGTTGTTCAGCCAGGCTGCATGAGGAAGGCCGTTAAGGACAAAACAGTGGACAATGTCCCATCACATGCAATGATCATAATGATACCATTAATAGAACAAACTGTTTCTTTGAACAAATAGGCCTTTGTGAACACACTATCCCTTACACTTGACCTCTTTGAACAGGAGTGCCTCATGGTTCTGTCCTTGGATTGTTGTTCCTCTACACTAGAATTAGGCAACCCTGGTCCTGGAGTTCCAGAGACATTTCTGGTTTTCGCTCCATCCCTAACTATGTAATTAGATACATTTTTAAGGCTTAATCAACACAGATGAACTGGATATGCTGGAGGTGTCCAGGCTCAGACTCTTAATGATTGTTCAAATTGTGCATTCAAGCTCGGCTGTAACAAAAAACAGAAACATCTCTCGTACTCCAGAACCGGGGTTGCCAACTCCTGCTCTACAACACATGGGGGAGAAAAGTAGCATTCACCATACTGGTCACAACCAATGATGTAGAATCTTGACAAGCAGTTTGGACACATCTACAGCCCATGCCAGAAGAATTTGTCAAATTTTAAATTAATAACTGAATTGTGCCTGATAAAAACCATGTTGGAGGCACCTGGCTTGAAAAACTATGACCTCTTATGGATTAATCAATATAGCCTGTGTGTCTCAGTACTTCATCCAGAGTGACATGGAGTTTCCACTACTTAGATCATCTCACAAAAGGAGTCACGTTACATTATTTATCTACTTTTCAGGTAACTAATGTAATGTAACCTCTATTGTGAAATGATCTATGGGAAGCACTGGAAACTTGTTGTCACTCTTGACCTGATCTGGTAGCGAGACGGACATGTCACATCATTTCATTAGTACAAGTGAAAGTGAGGAAATCAAAAGCCAAGACCCTCGTTTTTGTAATGTCTCCTTGAACAGGATACGACAGTGATGGTCCATCTTTAGTATACAGCTGCAAAGCAAGAGAAGAGAAGACGTGGTGATATTAAAATTAAGTTATTATCATTAATAATATTAACATTCTTTTTATTTTTATCTGCACTTTGTGTGTTATCTGCACTTTGTGAAGCACTTTGTGACCCCTGTCCTTGAAAATTGCTATATAAATAAAGTTCACTTACTTACTTACTTAGTTAGTTATGTTATTAAGTAAAGTTATTAGGTAACATTAAGCATCCCAAAAACACACCTCAATGTCTACCTGAAGGTGTTTGAGGCAAAGCTCCCTGGATTTAAACCAGAGACCTTCCAGGCAAGGCCGTAACCATGGAGTCAGCATTGGGGGGGACCAAATCAATGTATTTATATTTTTTATATCAGCTAGGCTATATATTGGGGGGGACATTTTGAGCATATCTGAATATTGGGGGGGATGTGTCCCCCCCAATATATATGGTCATTTCGGCCTTGCTTCCAGGTATCGACACCGAACACTTGCCCGTTTTATCACCTTATCTGCATAAAGGGGGCTCCTTACGTGTTGCAGATACCACAGTGGTGAGTTCTGGCTGGCTTGGGAACGATGCACCTCTTGCAGACGGACACTGCTGGAATGTCACGTTTCATCTACAAAACAAAACAACAACAAAAAAAACTACTCATAATGCTTCCTCAAACTCCCACAAATTTCCAAGCATCTTCTAAACTCCCATTTAACCCTCTGATTTAAGGACACCCCCCTTCCACCTTCCTCCGTTCCCCCGCTCATTTCCCTAGAATGCCTTTGGTCTCTGACAGTGCTTCGTACCTGTGGAGGGCATCCAGGTGATGTTTTGGTGGCTTTGTAGTAGTGGAAGACGATCATCACCAGATTCCAGTGCCCGTAGCAGATGTGCCACATGATCCAGGCAGGAGAGTAGGTGTGGATGACCATGGGCAGGATGCATAAGTAGGCAATACAGAGGATGGAGCTGGTGAGAACCACCACCAGACATACGAACACCTGCAGGAGCGAGAAGAAAGGTCACAAACGCATGCACACACACACACACACACACACACACACACACACACAGACACACAGACACAGACACAGACACATAGAGGCACAGAAAGGCTAGTTTCTACAATCTAGGATCTACAATTCTTCTTTCTTCTTTCTTTAATTTATGTGGAGACACACTGCTTTGTCACAACATAAATTAAAGAACTCGTAACTCTATAGTTAGAGAGCACGCAGTCAGGTCTTGTTCAGCATCTACCCAGGGAGGTAGGCTGGCGCTGTACCAGATCAGTGTGTTTTTCTCGAGGCAGCGCCTTATTCACTTCCGCAAAGCTGTGATCCAACCGTCGGTGGGTCAATGCAGGGTGCCTCACCCAGCCCAGGACTAGCTCTCCTTAACACATTAACATTGTACATGTGCAGATTCTGGAACTTTGTAAGAACAGCAACTTTCAGCAACTTTCAGCTAAACTGTTCTTGACTACGGTTAACACTTTGTTGTACGTCGCTCTGGATAAGAGCGTCTGCCAAATGCCTGTAATGTAATGTAAAGCAACTTCACATCCACCAGGGGGGACAAAAACATTCCCAACAAGCTGCATCAACAAAATTCTCCGTAACCGTGGCTGTGACTTACCAGCCCAAACCAGCGGGTGAGATGATCCACCACCCAGAAGATGGGCTCGAAGAGGCTGTCCGTGATCACGTCGGAGTTGGTGAGAGAGTTGAAGTAGAGAGATCTGAGCAGCAGCCGGCTGTAGCTCCACAGCTCCCGGAGCTTTCTGGCGGTCCGGCTGCGGCCCCGGCGGGGGCAGAGCCGGAACCAGCGCAGGAACAGACGCATGACGCTGGAGAACACCCGTCTGCGGCTCTGCATGTCCTCCCCTGGAGACAGACAGACGCGAAAGACTGCGTCAGGCCCGCCGACAGTCAACGACCCAGTGCGGTCATACCACCCCGGGAGAACAAAACTATCCAGTTAATTTGAGAACACAAGAAACGCCCTTTATAACCAAGGGGAAGGATGCATGACCGTACTTAAAACAAGCTCTCGAGTAATGAAAACACGCACAATACAACCTCTCCGCTCTCAACGCGCCCTTCTTCATTTATCTGCGCACTTCCCTGATCACCTCATCGAAAATGACCTCGTCACACTGCCAACGCAGGACATCGGAGTACTGGCATTATTTACTGAAAGTGAGTATTAGTTACACGACGACATTAAAAAAATAAATTAAAGAAAACCTCTCTTGGATTCTCCAGAATGTTGCCAATGAATCATTAATGTACACCTTAACATGCAACTGGCCCTATACCAGCCAGCCCTCTGTTTCTCTTGTAAGCTAATTACGCTGAAGGAGAATGTGATATCTTTCCGCAGCTCAAATAGAATGATGGAAATTAAATAATGCCAACGGAACTTGGGTCTGTCCCCAAGAGACAGAATGCCTCAACTCAACGTGCGGGTCCCGTCAAAGACACAGGTTGGCAGGTTATATTACGTGCCCCCAAACAAAATGAGTCCGTTTTCCCACTATCCACCTGTACAGCGCCCTTTGACCCAAACGTGTGCACTGGAAGAGGCAACCACTGAATTTTCTTTAGCAGTGGTCCCAACGGGGACTACTGGATTGCAAGTGGATCAAGTGTGCCCTGGCAGGAGGAATGGTAACCCTGCCCGGCTAAGGCTTCCTGGCCACGTGTAATGTGCTTTGCTCTAGAGTTGGAACCAGTTTTGCTGGCAGACTGCTCCCGGGTAAGCCTGCAGATCACTTCTCTTGACCCCCTCACCCCACTACCACTGATTCTATACATTAATTAACCGCCATCACCACTGTCTACATGTTTATAAAAGATCAAATAAAAAAACGACTAACTTTTCTTTCCCCGTGTTACAGGTACAGTGTGCAGCTGCTAACAATGATGTCTGTTGCAGTGTTACTACACTGATCTCTTGCACTAACAGTGATTAATCTTACCATGCATAAATGCACTTTTTGTAAGTCGCTGTGGATACGAGTGTCTGGTATATGCCTAAAATGCAAAAATGTAATGTTCTCTCGTTGGCACGTCTCATCCAGCTCGTATAAGTGGCATCGAACCCTGGGCGGTTCTTCGAGCTTCAGGTGTTTAAGGTCTTCCTCCAGTGATGATAATTAGTAGCAAGATGCTGTACCCAGAGTGTAGTACGGAATCATGGCTCTTCAGTGTTGCTCACAGGCCATGTAGGACACTCAGACTCTAAGATCGAAGTCTACCCACTGTCTGGGAAACTTCCACAAATGGAAAATCTTTATTCTGCATGGGCGCCCACGGTGGGAAAAGCTGAATAATAACGGAAAAACAAATGGATGGTAAGCCACAGACTAATGGGATAACCTGAGTTCCAAAAAAAGGGAAGACGATCATGTGTAGGTGCAGTACATGACAAACTAGCGCTCTTCATTTATAAGCACCCTTTTTCAGTAAATCTAAAAGAATCTGAAGAAAGGACTCTCTGGATAGCACTCACAGGGTTTCCTTTTTGGAAGGTTGTTTTGTTTGTTGGAAGGTTCCTTTTTGTACCATCTAATGTTTCACTTTGTAATTGTGACCTCATGAACGCTTACACCTAAAAAGGGCTTTCTGGAATGACCCCGAGCCCCACATTATAAGCAAGGAGCTTCGGCAAAAACGTTCTGACCAAACACTCACCCGCCAATCCTTTCATTAATTCAGGATTAGCCTTAACCCAGATTGTGGTCCAATCCCTCCATTCGTAAGCATAAAGTCGCAGTTTTTTAATCATCATGGAGCCTATACCAAAAAATGATTAAATTAGGCTACATTTGTATTTATCAATGGAGCGTGCATGCTTTTTTCCGGTTTCACACATGCAGCAAAAACCGTGTATCCTAATACAGCGGAGTTGCAGCAGCAACAGTGTAATACAGCGGAAAACACTCTTCACGGATGTAGCCTTCATTGTATTGTTTTTGAAAATATAAATTTGCTATCATTAAAATCGTTAATTAAATTGGCATTCTAATTCATTTAAACTTATTTAATCACTGTTTGGTCAATTCTGGTATAAATGTATTTTCTTTATGTCATCGCATTATTTTCATTTACCCTGTTAAATCTAACATTTTTTGCATACGTTTTTTAAAATATATTTTATATCGGGTATTTTATTGTAATAGGATTAAGACCAAGGATCAAGTAATATGATCGAAAAATAATAAGCAAAAAATATAATGTAACAATCCCTCCATTTAATGTGATGGAGACATGACAAGTATGCAGAATAAAATGCATTTTGGGAAATCAACCATTTCCGAAAAACGTAAATTACTAAGAACCCACGTTACAATTCTCTGCCGTACTGGATTGTCTACATTCCTGAAAAACCAACGTCATGAGGGTGTAGCTACACGTCAAAGCGCAAAAAACATTATCTCACAGGGAAACGAATCATCTGTAACCACCACAAAGCTTTAAATCGTTTAATTTGTTAGCACAATTTGCGCTATGTAATACTTTCACTGATTGATACTACCCCATCCCCCATTCACTGCCATAACAAAACATTTTAATCGCCAGAAACCAGAGAAAAGATCGTCTTTTCTTCCTGATTGTGGTGCGGAGAATAGCCCAGATTTACGAGTTATTCTATATTATTCTTGATAATATTCACGACGAATACAATTTTACCATATTATCTGATCTGACACTTAGGCTAATTGAAATTTCAACCAGAAATCGTTGTTTTTTCCCCTAAATTTCAAATCTAGCATGGAAGCCATTGTTGTGGTATCATTAGTTAACACACGACCGATAAAATGTACTCACTTAGTTCTGATGGGACGCCAAATGTTGGACGACAGCTCAAATCATGATAGCAATGTAAAGCGTTTAATCTCTGAGATTGCAGTGACAAAGGTTCTACTCTGTAGCTCTTCTGCTGTCCCTCATACTGCGCATGTTCACCACAAAGCGGCACTATGGGAGTTGTAGTTTAAATATACATTACAATGGCTTGTGGGGAATGAAGTCCATTTTTGAAGACGTGCATTTTGCCAAATACAATGCAATAGGATTTAATCAACGACGGCCTGTGTTCTCACCATTGGAATGGCATTTAGCTTCAATTTCGATTTGCAGATAAAGCCGGGTGAAGCTATCGACGAAGATAAAAACCAGAAGGATGTGGCCCATGAAGCGAAACTAGTCGTTTCGACTGACACTGACACGGTACGTACCTAAATTTAGTTAGCAAGTAGCCGGCGAGCCACATGGGATTGAAGAATGTCATTCTGGCAAATCATTTATTAGACTAGTAGCTAGTTCGTTTTGGTCCCATTCTAAATCACGTTTGCCTACATGAGATTCAATCACTAGCTAGCATCATAGAACATACTGTGGAGTTACTAGTTTAGCTAACAAAATTAGTTGCACCTGGTTTCCACAACCTGGTAGCCATCTACTAATCTTTAATGTGGAAGTGTGTAGATTTAGTACGTTTATGTTCGGAAACAAATACGTTTGTGAAAAAAGTTAACTAGTCCGCTGATGTACCCACAAATTCACGCCTGTTTGATTCATTTAGTAATAATTAATTTTCCTTATATTTCAGAAGGGGACGAACGTTCACACTGAAAAAGTTAAAGAAGCAAAAGAACACCGTCCTCCCTTGGACTATCACTCCCTACTGGAGTACGCAGTCTGCGAGACATTGTCTTTGGGATCTCTTCCTCCGATCCATTATCTAAACGAATCTGTGTTTGAGCAGACCACAGCTGAGTTTTTGGACAGCGAGAAAATCCTGTCTCAGACCGTAGCCCAACGCACAGACCTCATCTCCGGCGTGTACGAGGGCGGCCTCAAGGTATGGGAGAGCACCTACGACCTACTGGAATACCTGGAGATGGAGGGAGAGGTGTTCTCAGGGAAGAGGGTGCTGGACTTGGCTGCGGTGCAGGACTGCTGGGAATCTTGGCACTTAAGAGGGGGGCAGGCAAGGTGCACTTTCAGGACTACAACAGCACAGTGATAGAACGACTTACGTTACCCAACGTGCTGCTGAACTGCGAAGATGAAGATGATGATGATGACGACGACGCTGGGGAACAAGCCAAAGAGGAAGACAAGAATGGCAGCCCGTTACCCAAAAGGAGAGCCACAGGAACGCCAAATAACACAAAGCTGGACAGGTGCAGGTTCTTTTCAGGTGACTGGACCACTTTCCTCACCCAAATGGTGAGCAACAGCCCACCACTAAAATATGACCTCATCATGACCTCTGAGACCATCTACAATGCGGCCTATTACCCAGCCCTACACACGGTCTTCCAAACACTTCTTGCCCAAGAAGGTCTCATCTACTTGGCCACCAAGGCACATTATTTTGGGGTCGGTGGTGGCCTGTACTTGTTTCAGAATTTTGTGGAGCAGAAAGGTGTTTTTAAAATTGAGTTTTTGAAGAATGTGGAACAAGGCCTTAAGAGACACGTGGTGGCTCTGAGCTTCAGGAACCCTGACAAATGACTTCCCAGTTTTGAAATAACATTAACAAGCAGTAATCTCTCTATGACAGCATGACTGAACAAATAATTAACAACAGTTTATTTCAAATATACTATCAAAGTATCCTGTAGTTTGTGCAGGGACTAAAACAACTTAATTTCAGGTCCTTTCCTTTAGCCAGTCAGAATTGTGAATTATGATTATCGCATTTTGTCAGTGCTGTGAATTATCTCTTGTAATATAGCTTTGTTCAACATTTGGCCTGCTTTCTGACTATTGAAGGGTTTTTTTTTGTGTGTGTGTTGCTTCAGAAGCATGTGAAAACGGTACACCACAAAACACACAATTTTGAAGGCAAAGCTGTGCTAAAGTACAGGTGGACTGCAGTAGCAGGGGAACAAAAAGGCCTGGCAACCAATCGTCCGAAAGCTGGGAGTATTGTACGTTTTACATACAATCTGAGGCTGCTAACATTTAGTCAAGTACAGTCTGTCAATTACATCAAGTACAGTCTGTCAATTACATTACAAAAGCAGTGACAGTGATATCATTCCATCTCCAGGGTCCCATAGAATTATTATTATTATTTTAATCTGTAAATATATAAAACAAATCACATACCTGACCTTTGATAAAGGTGTTTTGAGAGAATGTGTAGAACAATAAAAACAGAACTCAGTGATACTCAGAGGAAACAGTGATACACATAATTAAAAAACAGATGTCTGCAATGTCTCTGTAGTCTCTTGTGTGAACCCTTGTGCCTTGGGGGGGATTCAAGACGGAGTAAATCAGGGTCTGAAAAATATGGAATGACTGCGGCTGTACTGTACCACTATGCCCACCTCGATGAACTACTTACTGTGAGTAACTGTAGGGATCCACCAGAAGCTATGAATTTTTTGCTAGACGTTCTTTGATCGCTAGGCAACGGCCCCTCATGGGCGTTCCCACACAAGCAGCTTTTGGGAAGAGCAGGTTAGGTTGTGCACGTCCAGCTATCAAGTTTGTAGTAGAGTGAACTGAGCCGAGCCCAAGATGTGCAAGCAAGTATACTACTATCAATCAAGACAGTGTTTGGATTCTATTAAGGTAATATTTTTTTCTTTTTCTTTAAAGATTTCTTCCCTGTTTTTCTCCCTATTTGATAGGCAATTACACCCTGTATTGTTTTTCCCTTAAAGGGATGCCTTTCGTGCTTCTCGGTGAGTTTGTGCTGGTTCTCCCTCCCCCCTCCATCTGGGGCGGTCAGCCAATCACCGCCCCTGACGCGGCCCCATTTTTAACAGATTCTCCTGCTACTGTATTTCATACGTGTTGTGGCACATTCTGAGAACTGTAGAACAATCAGTCTTTGCAAGTCAGTGTAATGCTTGTTTCATTCTAATGCTGTACACACCCAACACAAAGTACTGGATTTACAGGTTGGGACAGTATGGGGATATATACATTTACATTACATTTACATTTTAAGCATTTAGCAGATGCTCTTATCCAGAGCGACTTACAAGATGTGCATTAATACATGGTAAGAACAATCATAGTCTGTGCAAGATATACGGGTCACATTCAGAAATGTGGGAACTCATTGGGATGAATTAGGAGAGAACTCTTTCTCTTAATTTAACCACAGGATTACCAGAGAGGGCTGGTGACTGGATCTTGGGGGTGTATTGAAGAGGCAGAATGCCACAGGAGTGCTGAGCGCAAAGGGGCTGATGGGAAGTGGAGTGTGGAGCGTGTCAAACCCAGTTAAAAATCTTAAGCCCCGGACTGCACCTCCTATTGTGTTCTCTGAGAAATGTCTTATGATTAAGAATGACCTTTTGAATGCACCCCAATTCATAGCTGCATTACATTTCAAGTTAAATTGATATTATATTATATAATGATTAAGTTGCTCCTAATTTCGGTTTTAAACCGCTTTACAAAACGTTTGTATTTTACCCCACATCATACTCCACCCACACACCGAGACAGCCTATGTCTCGCAATGCACCTGTGGGAGTTGAAGGTTTTTTCCATTTCAAGGCAAAATTTCCCATTGACATTAATGATCAGAAATGATTGAATCCCAAGATTCCCTTTTTCTTTAAACAGGATTTTCTTTACAGTAGGTTACCATGTAAACCTAACATGATTCACTCACATTTTGTATTATTTTCAGTCCCATATAAATCCCCCATTTTGTTGTTATTATCGAAAACAAAAAGCAACTGGACTACAAAGACATCTGCACACACATTTATTACATTTGCACGTGGGGTTCAGTGTATATTTAGACAGTGCATCACAAAATAAACTAACCAGAGTGAGGCTCAGTCAAATCACTGGCAACAAAGTCAAGCCAACACTCAGAGGAAGAGCTGGGACAAAACGCCTTGTATATCAACATTACACGCACGCACACACACACACACACACGTGCGCACATACACATACACAGAATGCATGCGTCACTGGTCTTGCAGCAAGTCGTCAAAAATCAACAAATGGGTGGAAACGTGTACTGAAGACTACTAGCAACTGCAGTCCGAACATTTTTCATGGAAAAATCCATTGGGCAGGGCATCAGTACTGATTCTGAAATGTAGGTGGTGTGTGTACTCTAGAAAAGACTTGCAACTGCTCTCTTTCTTTCTTTAACTCTCTCACACACACACACACAAAAAGGTGTTGACTATGCTGCCAATTTGTTGTGGGGAAACAGGCTATGACACTCTTGCCACAGATACAGCAATACTAAATACGTAAAACTACCAGTGCAGGGCCCTGTGGAAAGAGGAGTGAGGGTCTTCTGTATCCACAGCTCTCAGTACAGTCTTTGCGTCCTCTACCTGACCATGTTTCTGTAGCACATAAAGTACCCCCCACTCAATACTGTCAATCTGGAATGCAAAATAAGTAACTGTTAAAAACAACCGTTTTAAAACACTAAAGTAAACGCCAAGTGTAACTGTAGGGCTGAAGTATGGTGCAGGTGTGGTACAATGGTATCCAGGTATTCTAAACCTTTATGCTCAACTGAAAACGACACAGAACCTTTGTTTTCCTCTCTGTGGCCCTGGTAGCGGGTTGCCATGAGACCGCAAAAAGCAACTGCAAAGATCTGGCCTGGTTTCCAAATGAACCAAAGGTTACAGTCTGCATTAACTGGGTTGTTTACTTCGGCCTGTGCAAATAATTATTGCTTTTCCAGAAAAGCTCCATCACATTTCTTAAACAAACACAATGAACTGCTTAAGAAACCTCTATGGCCCTATGGGCAATCAGTTGGTCCATTAATATAATTTAAATCATCAAACTGCTCTGTTCCAATATTCACACCGCGGGTTAAATAGTGCTAGACTACACGCAGTTGGGTTATATAATAACTATTAAAGATGTACTAGGTGCGTTCATGTCAAATGTGTGCTGTGTGCCGGGAGCACATGTCACTCCCCGCCTGAGAGCTGTAGAGTACTGCCCCAACCTCACCCCCCCGCCACGCTCACCCCGACCCCACCCACCCACAGAGGGCCCTCTCTACTTCTTGGCCTTGCCCTGTGCGGCTACGGCCTCCATGGCCTTACGCACGGTCTCCTCGTCTCCCAGAAACTGCATGGGCTTGACTGGCTTCAGGTTCTTGTCCAGCTCGTACAGGATGGGGATTCCTGTGGGCAGGTTCAGCTCCATGATCGCCTCCTCCGACATGCCTGTGAACGAGAGCATGGCCGGGGGCAAGGGGGTTAGCTATGTCTGAACATTCCGTTCAGAGTAATCTACAGGTCCTTTGACAGCATAGCTCTGTCCTTTATGAAATCTTATGTTCTTTGTAACGACACAGAGAATAGCACATTGTTGTCATATACATCTGTATTACAACAGATGACTGAATTAAGTCTAAACCTTGAATCAATAATGTCCCAAACACCCAATCAGTTACACTGTGTCTTCCACAGCAAAATATTTTTATAGTAGAAAAGATGTCATTCATAAAGTTGAGTCTGTTGTGCTGACAGTGGCAGTCAGATTCTGCTACATTCGCACCACATCCTTGGCGCACCCGTATCATGTTTGGGCCACAGTGTTTTTGCGGGCTAAACATGTACATTTGGGCCATTTCACTAACAATGTGCAATTGTTATAATTGTAATCAAGACAGGCATACAGTGCACCTGTGATCTTTGTTTATATGGCAAAGACACCTGATTTATGGCAAAGACACCGGACTGTGATCAGTCAAAAGATGGTTTGACGATCTGTGGCTGGGATAACCGAACAATTGCTGAAATACAGTCACGAGGTCTTCTCAACGGATTGTACAGTAGAACCAGGAGGTCAAAAGGACCACCTGATATTGGTTGTGAGAAGCGTTTTTTGTTTGTATGCTTGGAGCTGCGGTTCAGAGGTGGCGTAGGGGTCGTACCCTCCAGGTGTTTCACAATGCCCCTCAGGCTGTTCCCATGGGCAGCGATCAGCACCCTCTTGCCCTCCTTAATCTGCGGTACGATCTCCTCGTTCCAGAAGGGCAGGGCGCGGGCGATGGTGTCCTTCAGGCTCTCACAGGAGGGCAGCTGGTCCTCTGTCAGGTCGCCATAGCGACGGTCCTGTGGCAGGAAAAGGGCAGACAGATTTTCAGGATGTGTAGACACCGTCTCTGGCTGGGGGTGGAGGGGGGGTTGGTGGGTTAGACCACAAGGGAGGGTGTGCTCTGCTTCCTTCTGAGCACCACGAAGGACTTATTAGCACAAACGAGCCAAGCAAAAGAACAGGACCGACACACTGTTACTATTACATCAGTAATTTACTATTACATATATATAACTAACTAACTATTACATTACATTACTCTGGGCCTGTTCAGGAGACACAGTTGATGGGATTATTCCATTCCGCGTGAAGTTTCACCATCAACACTGCATTGTTAACACATAATAATAATAATAATAATAATATATGCCATTTAGCAGACGTTTTTATCCAAAGCAGTAGTGAATGCACATTTTCAGTATATGTAGTCCCAATAGGAATCAAACCCACAACCCACAACAACCTAAGTGTTGTCAGCGCTATGCTCTACCTACTGAGCCACAGAACCACATGAAGCGACAGCTAATGGCAATTACTTGTTTACAATTATTTTGATTCTCAGGATGGTGTGGATACAGCAGCCAGCTACAAAAAGTATGTGATTCTGCAATGGAGCCCATTTTAAATTTTCCTTCACATCTGTAGATTTAATGATTGACAGACTGGTTGTTGGCTAGTTGTTGCTTATCCATTTTTTGCATGGCTCTCTCCAAAAATTACTCTGAGATATCAAGTTACTGCTCCTAGATGCTAAAAAGTATTTAAGTTAAGAGAAAAAATTCTTTGTTTTTTCTGACAGTGAATATAATAGCACAGCAGACTGCAACCAATAAAAATACCCTAACAACTGTGCACTCTAATCAATGTATACTATCTGTCTATGTTTCAGTGGTATAAGACAAGCTGAATAGAGATCAATCACTTCCATTTAAGGTCAAGTAAGCTCTGAATGGCTGCCATAGCACTGATTGGATTGCTCAAGCCTTATGCTGCAACACAAAGTGCTTTCGAGGGCATTAACAATCAGTCTCCATGTCCTTGTTTGTACTGTACTGGTTTGTAAGTTGCTGTGCTTTGGACTGTCCTTTGAAATTTGCACTGTTGCCCTGTTCTGCAATACATTAACTCACCCGGGGGTTACATATAAATTGTGGAGTCATAAAGGGTCTTGTTGTTGCAACAGGCAGGGAAAAATATTTTCAAAAAATACTTCAGAAGCTCTTTCTAAATTTGCTGTGAGAACTGAACTGTTTACAGCAGTAATTCCAAAGGAGCATTGTGACTGTGACTCAGTCAGGCTAATGTGGGGCCTTTCTGGCCCGCCGGTTGTGCTCCCTCTGTTTCCGCTCAGAGAATGGGGAACATCGCTGAACGGGCAGAAAAGGACTCCCCTCAGCTCAGGAGGAGCGGTGAGAGTTACATGTCTAACACACAGGCTTTGCATTCACAGTGACACACATTTACATTCTGTCAGATGTAAAAAAAAAAAAAAAAAAAGATTAAATAATAATAATAATAAAACATGATTCCAGCTAAGCTTGTTAAACCTCCCCTCTCATCCTCGACCTGGCTCTGAGCCACACATCCCATAATGATCCCCGGTGTGCATCTTAATCTGCAATGCCACAGTCACCCTGGGAGGGAGGGAGGGAGATCACTGGTTGCCATGGTGATGACATTTCTCTAACTGGTAGGAGATAGCGAACACACTTATCTCTAGTTTGAAAGCAGATAATTTATTCTTACGTGATACAATGCTAAAGGTCCTTTTTGGTACAATTGTGTTGTAGGCCATAATCGCAAGCGATTTTCTTTCAGTGATTCACCATGAAGTGTATTAATGAGGTGAGAAAGGAGTTAAGCGCTTCCTAAACAGTAGTCTTGAGTGCAGTAAGGAATCAACTAGTCATCCCTTAAACGTGTACCCCTAAACATCATCATAGACCAAGCGGTGTCGGTGCTGCAGCTGAGCTTGTTCTGGATGCGGCCATACCTTGCTGATGTTGGTGTAGAAGTCGTGGTCGGGGTCCATGGAGGGCGGGGGAGTGTCGTAGGAGCGCCTCCAGATTTTCACCTGCGCCTCTCCGTGCTTGGCTGCCGTCTCGGCTTTGTTCAGGCCTGTCAGGCCACCGTAGTGGCGTTCGTTTAGCCTCCAGGTCCTGTGTACGGGCAGCCACATCTGGTCAATGCCATCCAACACTAACCACAGTGTGCGAATGGCCCTCTTCAGCACAGAGGTGTAGCAGATGTCAAACTCATAGCCAGCATCTGTAGAGGGTGACAGCAATTTGTACAGAGTGTATTTTTTATTTTTTTATTTTTAAACCCATTTCACATGGTTAGGCTATAGTGAATTCCACACACTCATTTTATGGCATTTCATTATGAGATATCAAGCACCAAGCTACTTATGTGGAATAACAACGTCATGTTCCATAATAACTTATTTTGTATGGATCAACGAGAGTTAGGATAGATTTTCTATTTTTTTAAAAAAAAAAGAAAATTAAAAAGAAACCTGCCATACATCACGTTCTATGCGGCACGTTCTGTAAGTCACGTTCACATTGGGGAAATTACCAGGTCTGCCGACATGAATCAGCATCCCTTTATGAAACGACAGGACGTTTGCCTAATATGGGCTGCACCCAATGGGTGGAGTCACGCGATAGCGACACTAATGCTGGGAGGCGAAGACTTGTCAAAGCAAAGCGAAGGAGGACGAGAAGCCGGCTGCAATAGCACGCCTCCAACCAACCTATATTCTTCACGACAGTAGTCATACAGCAACCCTTCTCATCACTGAATGTGTAATACTTTCCGTGAAGGGAAAATCAAGTTGTGACGTTAGGGATATCTTTTTTACTTCAATGCATTAATACGAATATGCTGCGTACATTTGTCCGATTGATTAAAGCGGCTAAGGGTCTAAAGACGTGTCTGCTAATTTCAGATGACAGCAGGCTACACCCATACCACCGAAATAAACGTTCCGTGCTACTAACAACGATCATCTTAGCTACAGCTATTGCTCTGTCAAACAACAACCAGCAAATAATGAGCGATTTGTCGGTCTGGCTGAATGACTCACAGAAAATTACAGATTTTGTATAATTAAATTGAATTAAATCATCTTCAATAATAGCTGTAAAAGAACATAGGCATTACCTTTCAGGGCCTGTCCACCTCTCTTCGCCTCTTGTTCCCCAGTTTCGCTCAAATCGGCGTCAAACCAGCCGCAGAATCGGTTTTCCTGATTCCAGCAGCTTTCTCCGTGGCGGATCAGCACCAGTTTATATGCGGCCATTCTGTCAATTCCGCCCTCTTTACTAAAGGTCCGAAGATTGAATTATGAAATGCTCGGACAGAAATGTGCAAGAACACCTCTCTCTGACTGTACTCTCTTACCGATGCGTACCGCACGTAGAGAATCGGATAACCGTTTGATTGGCCCAAATTGATTCTGAACTTGACACGGATTGCGTGTCAGTATTAACTACAAAGATTTCACCCAATGAGAAGGCAGCTGCCGTCCCGCAGTAAGAACACCTCTTTCTGCACTTCAGCAGCAAGTTCCTTCGTCCAACGCAATGTGACCTTCATTTACCGTAAATTCCAGTGTTGATGGAGACGCACAAACCTACCGTAATAACACTATGCCACTTCCAAACCTAGATTAACTCTTTTGTGTTGAACATTTGTAGTGATTGAATTGTTAATTAATTCACAGGCTAGTTTTTATCATAAATATTTTATTTGAGGTTCACACGTTTTTCACCATTATAAACATACATAATCCATTATTACAATGACAATGGCAACCAATTGAATATTAACACAAAAAAAAGAAAAGAAAGTTTGACCTGCAGCTTCTCGGGTTCTCTGGCTCAATCTTTATCCCACTGGCTATCCAATGGCTAACTTGTATAAATTCAGTGTGGGGAAATTGTGATGCCATCAGACTTTTTCTAGCAGGTTGTTGAGGTCCTTGATGATACTGAGGGGCTGGGAGACAGCACATCTCCTCAGTCTGGGCCCCATTTGGCTGTACAGGGCTTTGCACAAAGTGGCGGTGGCCCTGCTGTTCTTGCAGATGGCAAGCAGGTGCCACAGCAGAGGAAGCACTTCCTGTTCCACCATCTTGGGCTTCCGTGAGTACAGCTCCATCACCATGTCTGAAAGACCAGGGTGATCGGGTCATTCCAATGGGTCAACCCAACAACCCAAATTACCGCACCAGATCCTGGGAGCACGGCTTCAACATATTGAGGCGTCAAAACTTTGGAATACTTTACTTCCACATATTTGTGACTGCAATGTTACTTTAAAAAAATGTAAAATGCAACTGTTTAAACTTAGTCTGTTTTTAACTGATCAATTCATATTCTTATTTTCCTTTGAAATTTCAGTCATAGTCACTAAGGCTTTACTTTATTGTTTTATGTGTGTTTTTACATTTTTACTGCCTTATGTCCATGTAGGTGCATAGAAAGGCACTTTACAAACAAGATGTATAATAATAATAATAATAATAATAATAATAATAATAATAATAATAAATTGTTATTATCATCCAAACAGTTAAAAATTCTGATCTTGCAGTGAGACATGGACAGGACAGTACCTGCCACAGTATCAGTGAGGTCCGCCTTAGCCTGTCCACTGAGGAGCTGGGCCTTGGTGACAAAAATCTCCAGCAGCAAGGCATTATCTGCAAAAGCAGAGAAACAAGAGCTCAAGTCCAAGACTGTCATCATTCTGGTTTTAGGGGTCTTCTCAGGGGACCACCGGAGGCCTGAAGGGGTCTTCGGAACCCAAGGACCCTCACCTATGTTTTGGACAAGGGCACGGATGGCGCCGAGAGCAGCGCTGTAGATGGCAGTGTTCTTTGAGTTCAGGTGATTGTTCACCAAGGCAGGGATCAGGATGTAGAGCACCTTCGACAAACTCTCTTTCAGCTGGGGAATGATCAACCCCAGTGCTTCCAGCATGTGCAAGTTCACCTTCCTGTTGGACTCCACAAGCCTGGCCCTGATAGCATCAAAAACCTTGCCAAGTAGAGGAACAGCAAACCATTACTTCTGGCAGTGTATAGCAGATTATTTAGCCATTAAAACTCTTATTTTGGACCACATGGGCCCATGTGTGCAGACTGCAACAGTCACCTAGCCGATCAAGCCTATGTTCTGAATTCATAACAATACCATTTATACAGCTGTCTTTATATTTTATACAGAATATTTACTGAATATTTACTGGCCCCTACTCCACTCTGCTGAGCTGACTTACAGGGCATATGCAAGACATGACCATGTCCGGATTGCGGTGGCAGTCCTCCACCAGCTGGTTGATGCCTCTGATGCGCTCCTGGAACTCCGTTGACTCCATTTTAGCTGTCATCTGCTTTATGTATGCATTTCTGGCCACCATTTTGATTCCCTGATCCTGAGGCTCGGCCTGGCTTACTGATTGGCCAGGGAGAGTTCTCTGCACACTTGCTGGGGCGGATTTTTTAGAAATATTGCGCAATCCCTGTAAAAAAAACAGAGTAACATCATTAACATTAACATTATCTCAACATTACAACTAACCTTTGGACAATTCAGGCTGGCTCAGTTAAATCCATTTGTCATACCCATGAATGCAAAACATGGAAAAGGAATGTTCATAGTGAGGACCCACCTGCACAGTTGAATTGCTGCTGTGCTGTGGCAGCTCAGTCTTTCTATCAAAGAAAACCTTCTTGGCGACTGTGATCAGCTCTTCACCTGGCAGGTGGTTCTTCCTGACGATGAAGACTTTCCTGGGGGCTGGGATGTCAGCAATGAGTGCGCTGACCTTCTCACCTGGCAGCTTAGTCTTACTGACAATGTAGATTTTACGGGCTGGTGGGATGTTGTCTGTGGAGGGGATGCGCTGCCATACGATCTGGTTAGAGCCGGTGATGGCTTTGGTTACCAGGGATAGACCCTGCATGTCCACATCGCTAGAGGAGTCCGAGTCTGTCTGCATGACAACGGGCCGCTGGTTCTGCCCTGAGACTTTCACAGCAGTGTCTCTGCCCTTTTTCCTCAACTGCCTCTTAGGTGCTGAGGGTCCAGGGCATACTAAGTCTGGTTCCTTCCTTTTTTATGTTTCTCAGCAGCAACAAGGAAAATGAGCGCAGCATCTAGATTCAAATACATAGAAATGTAACATTCATAAGTAGGACTAAACATTGCATTTGGTGTCATACACACTTCAGTGTCAACCTTTTCAATAAAACCATTATATATGATTATATATAACAGTTCACACCAAAGTATGATAATCAAATAAATAATTTAAACAAAACATCTCAGAGATATACTGTTTTCTCTTGGTAAATACCAAAAGACATGCAAAATCATAAAAAAACAGCTCTTCACAATTAGCCCTTCTAATTGTGAACATATGAATTTACTTTGCATTGCCTATTCAAAAAAAATGCAGACTATTCATGTTCTGCTTATTTTGATAGGAAACTAAATTTAAAAAACCCACACCCAAAATGTTCAGTATTAAATAAGAGTGCAGTTCACTTCTGTTTAAATATATAACTTACGTTACTTAGTCTGTACATGATACAAGCCAAGACTATGGTTATTTGAGTCACCATCCTACCTACAGTATTAAGTTAAAGTACTATATCCAACTTGAGTTGCTTCATGTGGTTTGCCGAAAAACAACAGTGTAATTCTGATCAAACTGGCAATTGATTCTGAAAAGTGATTTCTACTATAGCATCCTTTGGCTAATTTAGCCAGCCACTTAACTTGCTAGCTGATTTATGAATATGGTCTCTGATATGGTAACCTCCCTATAGCTTAATATCAGCTTACCTTCAGAAAGGGGGCCTGACATTGGAGTCGTCATTCTGACAATGTACTTTACGTTTCTTGTTAAAAGCCTGACCCATGATAAACGATGTTAGTCCATAAATGCAATAAACACGATAAATATGAATCAAATGGTAGGCTACTAACACAATGAAACTCATACTTCCTTGGGGGCTTTTATACAACTTTTTATTTCAACCACTGTGACGTATGCTTCTTTGGCTCTCGGCGCTATTATAACGATTGAAGTAATCCTGGATCTCAAGGATTCGCGGGTTTCCCCGGACGTCACAGTAGCGTCCCTCTCGCTATTCAATTACTTGCGCGTTTACACGATACACATCGATATTTAAGTGAAATAAACGGGGAAAGAGTGAAACCGCATCGTGAGAAGGCAAAATTACTAGTCTACTTGAATCCAAAAAAAGTGTTCAATCGTGAAACTGTTTCTCGTGCTTTTTAAAGGCTATGGCCTGGAAAAGACTTGATTTTGCAGTTTCAAAAGGCTATGGCGTGGAAAAGACTTGATTTTGCGCAACCCTCTTTTTTGTTGTTTTATTACGACTTCCAACATTGCTGGTCAAGACGATGATGATAACTGTAGTACTTGTACGAGTAATAAAAATGACATGATAAACCAACAAAATAATGCCAATGCACACCCATTAAATATGTCCCATATTGAAATGAATTTTACAATAATACATCCATTAACTGCTCCATATTATACATTATTAACAATTAATTAAATAGTATGAATATTATGGTAGACTACGTCCAGGTCACCAGAGCGATGTTGGTGACGTATTCCTTTATAGTTTTAGAGCAATCCCATTGTAAGATGGAATTTTCTCAAACATTGCCATTATTACACCAGAGTGACACGTTAGTATGACTAATTTCCCATGTCCTCCCTCACAGTCACTCCCCATAATGTCTAATGTTAAAAAATAAAAGAACACTATACACTTCCATGAACTGTAGATGGCATTATCGGCACTTTGGCACTTGACAGACCAGGTTGTCGGCTACCACTAGGGTGACTTTGAGATCATTTTATTGTAGAGTATTTAGAGGATTTCGAGTAATCCTATTCTAAGTATTTTATAGTAACAGTAATACCAACGGAGGCCTATTATAGGATTATTACAGGACTGCCAATGGAGGCCTATTATTGTTACATCAAATGTATAAGGCATATAAACATTTTAAAAGGTTGCATAATTACACAAAATTGACACTCTGTTATATATGCTAGCCCATGCCCTCAGCTATCATTGGGGTGATTCTGGCAACATTTTACTGCATTGTTTTAAAATCAGCCACTTTACGTTCCCACAGAAAAACAGTAGTAGGCCTATGTCAACAGCAGGTTGTTGCCTTTTGTTATGGCCCTCTCTCATTCATGCACATGGCCCAATACCCGTTGTCAGAGTATGTAGTGAAGTGTAACGCCAACAACGCCCAGAACAGTAATACTACTAAGTAAGTTATTGAATAATATGAAACGAACGAACACTACAGTCAACTGTGATTTCCTCGTCTTCAGCAACACTGTATGCGCCTGGAAGACGGAGGCCAGGATTGTAGCCAATGGTAGCGTGCGTTGCGTTTGCATAGGCGGTACTTTAAAGCGATTGGATTGGAGTGATTTTTGTTAGTGGGAGGGTCATTCTCCGGAACCTGACAGTCAGCTGATCCCGTTGTGGAAGCTTTCAACGGGCAAGCGTTTGGCTTTGGCACTGTGTCCTGCAGTCTGTTACCCTCACTGACTTGGCAACGGTTATTTATTATATTTAACTGGTATGGACGAAACTAGTCCGCTAGTTTCCCCTCTCCGGGATCCCTCCGATTTCAATTACGGCCCCACCGAGCCGACGAGTCCGCGAGGCGGATTTGGAGGGACGCCTGGTTCGGTGGTGAGGGTCGCGGCTGGAAGCCCTGGCCGTAACCGAGAGCGACAGCCACTGCTTGACCGGGATAGAGGAAGCTCTCCACGCGACCCCCATAGGAACGAGTTCCCAGAAGATCCAGAGTTCAGAGAAATTATCCGAAAAGCAGAACATGCTATCGAGGAGGAGATTTTCCCAGAAAGAATTTATCAAGGCTCCAGTGGCAGCTATTTTGTGAAAGATTCACAAGGGGTGAGACGTTTTTGTTGTTGCATTGATTACCGGTAGTGAAGGGGTTGGCATTTTGTTTGAAATTATGTTTTGGTTGTGCCATTGTTTTCCTGTCTTTTGGATAAGTGGTGAAAAGGGACGGCTTACCTACTTGTCGCAGAATGACTTGTGAAAGTCGAACATTAATCAGATTACCATGATGATGCAGCATCCTCAAGGCCTTGCTAACGTATTTGATATTTCTTTGATTTCATTCAACTCTATTTTAGTTTCACTTCCAATGTCTAAGTTAGAAAACTAGATATATATCTTAACTATTTAATATATCAAAATATTTAATACATTATCAGCACGACAACACCCGTTTTAAAGAAGACATCGGAATAGTTTGATAGAAAGGTAAATAATGGTAGACAAGGACTTTAAATCACCGCTTTAAATCTATGACAACACCGTGTCGCTGGTATGAAGACATTGGCGTTCAAACTGCACCCGAATAATTTACGATGAGACGGGAGGGCGTGAATTTTTCAAATGGCAGTCCGACGGGCAGACTTGTTTTCACCTAATACACTCTGCCTACGATTTTCCTCTTGGCAGAAATTCAATGTACACATACTATTACTTAAAAATAAAATTGTAGGCATAAATCCTATTTATCCAAGTTTAATTATATTGCAAGGTGCTCTGACCATTTACAAGTAAGCCTTTATTGACGTTCCAGTACAAGAAGTACAGCAATGTGGTTGTAATGCTGAATGAATGTAAAATTAAGAGGTTATTTGAATTAAGTGCACACCAAATGCATGATGCAGAGACCATAAGAGAGATCGAGAGAAAGATTAAGACAGCATCACCCACCCCTGCCTACTCCCACAATCCTTATTGATATCCAAACTAGGCTGACACGCCTCGAGCAAAATGCTCCCCCACTGGTCTCTGAACTCTGATCAGCAGGGGAAGAGCTGGTGAAGTTTGGAACTCTGGCAAAAACTCAACTCTCCCTCTTTAACTCCACCCTGTGGCTGGTGGATGGGCAGGGGTCTGGCATCCCCGCCTGCTCTGTTGGCCAGTGGGGCAATGGCAGACTCTCCAAGGGACGATGAAAGTCTGGCAACCCCTAACCGGAATGTGAGGTCCTAGTCACAGCTGAGGCTTGCACGGCCAGAAGAGGAGGGCATGAGGCAGTGACATGCTGCCTGCCTTTGCTCACACGTCTGTGAGATATACCACAGACCTGTTGGAGTTATTTTCTGGTTACAAATCCACTAGCTTTTCAAGCACGCAGAGCCTCCCTTCAAAAGACCCATCATGTGCCGGCGATCCAAGAAACAGGCCATTTTTGTCACGCTCCCTTGCCTCTAACAAGGCTGTTGCCATGCCGATGTTACACTGCCCCATCTTTAGATGCAACAAATGCCGTTAAATAGAGTCAAGTGTGCTACAAAAGGATGGGAAGTGTAGTCTTGTTAGTGGTCGCTACATGGACGAAAGTGACCGTGAGGGTGAGCTACAAAGCGGCGTCCTGTGTTGGGCCTTGTGGTATTTCGGGACTGGTCATGTGAGGGAACTTATGCTAATCTCATTGACATAACGAGTTGCAAATGGTACCAATTCCACATCATTAGTTGCCACAGAAACGCCCCTGTTGCGCCATAACGGATGCTCTTTGATGGTGTCTCCTAGGGTCGCTGGATGCCGGCATGGTAAGCAGTTTTAAACGCGTTGCGTCCCTCACAAGACTCTTGAGCTTCTCAGACAATCGAGACTTCCTGTCCTGACCTCCTGCCCTCAGTGTTGTCGTGGCTGAGTTATTAATCCAATATTGAAAATGAAGGCTGCTCTGGAAAGTGATTTGTACCATGTCTACTGAAGAGAATTAAGGTAGCTCTATAGGGATCGTGTGATAAATTAGGTTGGTGTATCCCATAATTGAGGTCCTATTTTTAGCTGAATGAAATTCTGGAACAGTATGTACAGGAAACAGGGAAAACTCACTGGGTTGGATTGGGAGTGGCTGTAATCTTGTTCTCTTCTGTGTTGATTGTTCCTAGCTGATTGAGCCTCCGTGATCTGCCCAGGCCTTTAACAGCCCGTTTCTGCTGTGTTTCTGTGCGCGCAGAAGATCATTGGAGTGTTCAAACCCAAGAACGAGGAGCCATACGGTCAGCTGAATCCCAAATGGACCAAGTGGCTGCAGAAGCTATGCTGCCCGTGCTGCTTTGGGAGGGACTGCCTGGTGCTGAACCAGGGCTACCTGTCAGAGGCTGGAGCCAGCCTCATGGACCAGAAGCTGGAGCTCAACATCGTGCCCAGGACCAAGGCACGGACCGGCACCTCGCAATGCTCACTGCCTGCCTCATGGCGCCATGGCCGACTCACCACCTTCTGGGCTCTCTCTGTCTCTCTGTCTCTCTGTCTCTCTGTCTCTCTGTCTCTCTGTCTCACTGTCTCTCTGTCTCTCTGTCTCTCTGTCTCTCTGTCTCTCTGTCTCTCTGTCTCACTGTCTCACTGTCTCACTGTCTCTGTCTCTGTCTCTTGCTCCATTTGTCCAATTCAATTCTCAATTTCATCTTCATTTTTCATGACAAACACATTCATGTTGCCAAAGCATATCCATATTACAGAAATGCATATAAAATATCACAGAGTAAAATAATACAACAGTAAGTAGAGCTAACAATTTACAGTGGTGAGAAATAATCAAATACAATATTGAACTAGAACAAATTAGACGGAGTAAACGGAAGTAAATCAGTAATTTATTTACACAGTAATTCACTTGAAGTGCAAGGTATAATTCTCTCTTTGTCTCTGTCTCTGTCTCTGTCTCTCCATCTCTCCACCTCTCTTTCCCTCTGGTAGGTTGTATATCTCGCCAGCGAAACCTTCAACTACAGCGCTATCGACCGGGTCAAATCCCGCGGGAAGAGGCTGGCCCTGGAGAAGGTGCCCAAAGTGGGCCAGCGCTTCCATCGGATAGGCCTTCCACCAAAGGTAGGCCACTTGTGAGGTTCTCCACACAAATCCCCTTCCATCAAAAATCGAGTCAGTGGGTCTCTGGTCCTGTCTGAGATGATTGCACAGTGGTCAGCTTCTTTAAGAGTGGGATTGGGGAGGTTAAAAGGTTAAAGGTTAAAGGAGCCGTCTGTGTTAGACACTCATAGCCACCTTTCAAGATTGGTCATTCTTATTGATATGACAATATATCTGTTTTCATGAGAGAAGAAGAAGAATAATGAGAAAGAAAGAAATGCGTACCCATAATATTCATAATTATGATGTATAATTAAGAAGAAGAAAAAGATTGGTTAGTTGTCTGAAGACTGTCCATTTTTAATGTGTGGATCCACATTTTCCAAACAAATGCAAGGTTGTTCTTTAAAAGAGGGTCCTTCATTCAGGTGTTTCTCCTCTTGGCCCAGGTGGGATCGTTCCAGTTATTTGTTGAAGGGTACAAGGACGCAGACTTCTGGCTGCGGCGATTTGAGGCAGAGCCGCTCCCCGAAAACACCAACAGACAACTACAGCTTCAGTTTGAGAGGCTTGTGGTTCTGGATTACATCATCAGAAACACAGGTGAGCGCGTGAGCTCCCTCTAGTGGCACAAAAATGAAATGCGCTTGGAAGGAGAATCTTTCTGTGTGACTAAACTTAGTCACTAAAATGTGACTAACCTGGTACATTGTGTAATATGAGCTACATTTAAGAAAAAATTGGGGGTGGGGGAAATGTTATTTCTGTCCCACAGATCGAGGAAACGACAATTGGTTGATAAAATATGACTGTCCAATGGACGCTGGAGGGACCAGGGTGAGTTAATGTAATGTAGATTGTTTCTGAGGCTGAAAATGTTAGACCCTTTCGGGGGTTGAGATGAATTTGAGTGACATCATGCAGCATGGTATTGGCATGGTTTAAAGCCTGCTTGAAATGCAGTATTGTCAAATAGCTGCACATGTTTGATCAAATCTGGTCTTGGAATTGACCAATACACTCATTTAAACCAATCACGTGCGAGAATATTGACTGCTGTAATTAAGCTGTAATGGATGAATCTCATTTTCAAAGAGGACATTGCGTTTGTGCGACTTTGTCAGCGTGCCGCTCCCTGTTGGCAGGACATGGACTGGGTGGTTGTGAAGGAGCCCATCATCAAACTAGCGGCCATAGACAACGGTTTAGCCTTCCCCCTCAAACACCCGGACTCTTGGAGAGCCTGTGAGTAGCCCGCTTCAGCTGGGGCCCGGAACATAAGCTCAGTTTGGTGAACCCTGTAACCCAACACTCCATAGAGGTATAAAATGACCAGATAGTGTGCCAGATCCGGCTGCTGTCATAGTCGCTAATGATTTCAGAGGTGACTGCTCTGTTCTGGGCTGCAACTTGCAGAATTGGCTTGTAAGGAACCGTTGTGCCACTCGCCTACTCACTCACTCACTCGCTCGCTCGATCACTTCATGGCAGCAAACCACAGTAATGGCTCCCCTTTGCAGGGAGCCTCAGTAACAGCATGTTGCCACTAGGTGCCAAGAAGGCCAGCGAAGTATCGGCAGCCACTGGACGGCGCTGATCGTTCCTTGTTTTCACCAACAGATCCGTTTTACTGGGCCTGGCTAGCTCAGGCCAAAGTGCCCTTCTCTCAGGAAGTCAGGGACCTCGTCTTGCCAAAACTGTCAGACCCCAACTTTATCAAGGACCTTGAGGAGGATCTCTATGAGCTGTTCAAGGTAAGAAGGTAATGTAGAGCAGGGTATTGTATTAAAACACCTATAGTTCTCAATCAATTTGAGCTGCACGTGTCTTGCATCAAAGTCTGTTACGTAAAAGATTATCAGTAGTTAACTTTGCAGTCTGAATTAAACACGTGCACCTAGTCGATGCCTAAAATAGGGTTGAAAAAGTCAAATACTTAAACTACCACTCGCTCGGTTTCATTTTTAAGAAAAGGCTGATTATTTGTTATTTAAGTGGACCGCCACCTCCAATTTGGAGCCCCACTTGCATAAGGTCATGATTTGTCTGAAGTAACTAAGCACTGCTTTATTAGTAAAACACATCCCCAGATGTTGGGTGGACATCCACTCGTATAACAGTGTCAACCCCACAACTCATATCAGTGTGTCCACCTGCTCAGGCTCATGGCACTGTAAGGTTATGAGCAGCCTGGTCAGGCTCATGGCACTGTAAGGTTATGAGCAGCCTGGTCAGGCTCATAGCACTGTAAGGTTATGAGCAGCCTGGTCAGGCTCATAGCACGGTAAGGTTATGAGCAGCCTGGTCAGGCTCATAGTACTGTAGGATTAATTGGAATGGGCCATCATTTGACCATTTGCTTTTATTTTACTTGGTTTCAATTGCATATTTGTTTTTTATCACCATCATCCTATTAGGATGCTAGTTCCAAGATCAGGACTATAAATACTGTAATATTAAAGATGATCTGTGCCGTGATTCATCCGAGGCTGTATCTTTAACGATGTGAAATGACCTCACGGCTGCCCAGATGATCTCTCCGTGGCATTAATATGAAGCTGTGCGCAGCCTCCGTGGATTTTCAGCTCCTTTCTCTGTGTCTCGCCCCTCCAGAAAGACCCGGGTTTCGACAGGGGCCAGTTCCACAAACAGATCTCCGTGATGAGAGGGCAGGTGAGCAGGGAGCAGCCGGTGTGCTTCCCGAGAGAGCCACGTGGCTCTGCGCCATTCATTTGATATTCAAATATTCGATGCCCTTTGATTTGAATGATTCTCCAGTTCAGTGTAAACAGTGACTCTGCAAAGACAAGCATTCACCCACACATTCAGGTAGGAAGTGGGTAATCTCAGTACTCTCCCTTACTTTATTCAGGGGTCTTATTCTGATTAGACTGGTGTTCACAGACGTTCATCATAAAGAATGAAAAATTCTGGATTTTTCGTCATTGTTATGCTAATGTGCATACAGCGCGGGGGATCAGTGGAATATTTTAATAGTTGCGTGTCAGTTCTCATCCCCAGTGCTGAGGTTGATTGTGCCTCAAAACCCACCTTTTCAGAGTCCACTACCACTGAATTCTGTACATCTAGCTAATTGTCATCACCACTGCCTACTTGCTCAACACTTTGTATCCCTGCTTACTCAATAAAAAAAACTAACCTTTTCCTTCCCAGTGTTACAGGTATGGTACGCAGCTGCCTGCAATGATGTCTATCGCTGTATTACTGCACTGATCTCTTGCGCAAACTATGATTGTTCCTACCATGTATTAATGCACATCTTGTAAGTTGCTCTGGATAAGGCGTCTGCTAAATGCTTAAAATGTCATGTAAAATGTAAATGTAATGCCTCTGCCGTGCACCCGTTTGTCCCGCTGAAGATCCTGAACCTGAGCCAGGCGCTGAGGGACGGGAAGACGCCCCTGCAGCTGGTCCAGATGCCCCCCGTGATTGTGGAGACGGCGCGGGCCCCACAGCGAGCCAACAGCGAGTCTTACACACAGAGCTTCCAGAGCAGGCGACCCTTCTTCACCTGGTGGTAGAGCACCGAGCGCTGGGAGTTTCGGGTTGGGGACAGTGACCGACGAAAAAAAAAAAAACAGACTACAAACTGAAAAGGAAAAGCAGCAAAAGGAGGGAAGGTCCGAAGGCCGAGGAACAGAAAACCTGGTTCCCCCGATCCCCCCCGCCCCCGCAGTGTTCGAGACGGACCGTGCGGACAGCGGGTTCACCCCTCCTTCGTTTTTCAGTGCCTTCTGCTCTATAAAGGGGTTGGGTGGGTGGGGAAATTATGGGAAAATATCCATCCACACAGCTTTTAATTGGTTGCCCATTTCCCACAACCAGTCACCGCCCCCTTCCCCCCCCCCTACACTACATCTTGCCATTTTATCCCTGTGTATGACAGGGCCTGTTTACATTCCCTAGGCAGACCATTCCAACACAGCAGTTCTGAGGGGGTGTGGTGAAGGAGAAGCGAAGAGTGCCACCAGAGAGCTGGGGAAATTCAACAGTGCCACCAGCCATGGGTTCGAGTCTCGGGAGTTCTAAACCCTTCAGACGTGAACCTTGGGCATTTTTGGCAGGACCTGAAGCACTGAGAGCTTCAGCTGAGAGGAGTTATCCCAAACCCCCCTCGCTGCAGAAGACCGCTTGCTATAGCCCTGCCCCACTGGCTCAGTGGCCGTTGCTCTTCATTCGCTGTCAGCAATGTGCCAGACACACCGTACTTAGTTAATAATATTACACACGTCGCCTACCAAAACCGCTGCTTTAACACTGGACCAGCTTCTGTTCGTTTTATTCCCTCCGTCCCATGTTACTTTCACCTGCTTGGGGTCTCTTTTGTGCTGGCAGACTACTGATGCCAACTGTAATGAGCTTGTTAACATGGACACCTGAATCGTGAGACCGAAGCTGCACACCCCACTTAAGCACATGGGATTTGTGGGCCCTGCGTACACATCTGAGAACCTGAATATCTGCCCCACAAGCAATGAGCTGGTATGGATTTAGGGCATTGGATTATGTTTAGGTTCCTCATGTATATGTATATGTTGCATATATATATGTGTGTGTGTGCGTGTATGTTTGTGTATATGTATATACATATGCACATACGGATACATAACACACGCATACAATTTTATAGAATAAAGTAATAGATTTATTTTAGATGAAAATTATGTATTGAGAAAATATCCGTCCTTGGAGAACTGAACTGAACTGAACTGAATGGGTGTCAAGACCCCCGGTGTTAAGACTGTAATTTTTGGCTCTGCAGAGAGAGACAGGGATAAATCACACTGTACTTGAAAGAAAAATGTTTCAGTGGTGAAAACTATAAAGGCTAAAAATACCCATGTGAAAATGCACATGCCCCTCAGTGCAAACAATGGCTAATCATAAAAATCTAAACTGAAAAGAATAGAGATTTTATTTGAAAGGCAACAAGGGCCTGTCCTTTGAGTAAGAAAACGCAGGGAGTTCGGACTTGTTCGGACACCCCAAGTGTTTATAAAACTGCCCCTTAAGTGTACTTGGCACTTAGGATGTTTTCCTGTTTAAGTTGATTTCAAATGCCTAGTAACTCTTATATTTCCTGAATTTCAGGCTTCAGGAAAAAAATAAAAAGTTAATTGTAAAGGTAAAGTACTGAATTCTCAAATAGCAGTCAGTTTTCACATCTACAGGAGAACCGAAGATTTTGGTCATATTACAGCCTCTACTGCTGTTCCTCCTGGTCTTAATAGAGCTACTAACCAGCTACCCGCAGGAAGTGGTTGGATGGACCGCACGAATCTTTACTTGGTTTGCGTTTGGGATGCCCAGCTAACGTAATTAATTTCATGTAGACCTATACCAGGAGTCTCCAATCTTATCCAAGAAGGCTTTTGTTCTAACCCAGCACTAAAGCACCCGATTCAGTTAATCGACGAATCATCAATCGGATTAACGATTGAGGACCATGAGTACTCGATTAGCTGAATCCGTGTTTGAGCGCACCCACACGCCAGCCTCTCGGATAAGATTGGACGCCCCTTGGCCACTACTGTAAAATAAGCTCTGGGTTTCTGAAGAGTATTCTTCATGTATGTCACAGAGCACATGCACTCCCACTGGTCACGCCCCTCCCACTCCTGATTCGTCCGAACGAGTCCTCATATCGCACTCCTCCCACCTTTTGTTCGGTGCACTGCAATTTGGGTTAAAGCTGCACGATTAGGACCGTTTAAAGCAGAGAGTGGGTGCAGAGTATCTTTTGGGTATAGGTTGCTATGTATAGTACAGATACAAACTGTCCACAAGATTGTACTGAATTATGCAATTCTGTCGCTAGGGGTGGGGCTAATTTGTTTACAACCTTGAGGGTCTGTACAAACTGTCTGCAGCAAACAGGGCATGTGCATGTGTCAGACACTCCGCTTGGGCAACCAAGAGAACTCTGGGCTGAATATGTGCTTGCCAAGAAGAATGGAATGGACCATGTGAGGAAGGGGGGGCTCTTCTCAGACTTCTCCCCTTTCCTTGTTCTTTAGTGGAAGATCCAATTCTTTTTTCTTGTTTTTGTCAAATGGAAAATATTTTTTTTATCAATATAAACTGCTGTAGCTACCAAACTGACCTGAAATGTATTGTTCTGACAATGCACTGTATAGATTGTATGTAATGTATTTAATGGCAGAAATGCAACAATGGATTTACTGTATTCCATTATTACAATGTCTCCTGCCTTTATCTTTCATGAGTTTATCATATAGAATCAAATATGTGGCTTTGTGGCTATATAACCAAAATGTAAGGTTGATAATATAGGTTGATGATATTGTGGGGTACATAATATAGTACATTTTATTTATATAGTGCTTTTCATTTTACAGTGAAAGTGCTTTAAATGGAGAGTGTTGTAGTCAGTAAAAAAATGGAGTCTCTACTACAAAATGATACACTTAAGTCTAAAAAGATACATTATAAAAAAGTATTCTATATAAACAGGAACTCTAGAAAATGAAAAAGGAAACTTGAAACATGCATTTGTGTATTTAAGTTTATTCAGGCATATGGCTGGACAGACCCTACGTTACGGAAACATTCACATGCTTCTAAGGTTGCAGTAGGTCAGGCCGTTCTCAGCCCAGTCGCTTGTGTAGTGTGCATTTTCCAATTATGTTGAACTTTAAAAAAATGTATTTGCGGGGGAAGAGGCCCTCCCCCCACAATTACAATTGCTGTCTTGTATGCTTGTATGTTTCCCAAACGCACTGGTTACGGCGTTGTGGTTTGGAATACAACAACTGACCTTAGCTGAGGGACATGTGACGCATAAATGCAGCTTTATTCCATGTACTTTGCGCTGAAAGCCTCGACGAGGAGACCCAGTGCATTGCACATTTACGGTGCGCTTAATACAATGCCTGTGCCTCGCGGGTCTGGCAGAGTTGAATCCCAAGTTAAAAGGAATGGACTGTCAGACGGTCCGGCCAGTAGCTCCTTGACTTTCCACAAGAGGGCGCTGTAGGACACAAATACTGCACCAGATGGAAAGTTACATGTGCGTAATACAATTATTCAGCCATTAATTTGAGAGGAGGCTGCCTCTCGTTCTTGCTACGAGAACAAAAACAAAAAAAGGAAAACATTTTAAGGATTCAGGAGGTTCTGCACATCGTGCTGACACTACATTACCTTACAAGCCAAAGTGAACCCATGTGCATCTCGGATAGACCTCTAAGTCATGTGATGTCACAGCGCACAGGAGTTAAAATGTACTTCCCAAAACACGGCGCTACTATTGCGCCCGTTTATTATTACGGGCAAAAACATAATGGGTCTATATTTTCCTCTTTGTTACAAACGGTCACTGGTTTTTAAGATGTTTTAATTTAACCAGGATGTCCCATTTAAATATAGCTCTTTTATCTACTCTTTAAATGCTGTTCGGCTCAACGAACTGTAGCTAAAAGTGTGAATGAAACCTGAACACCCCAAAATATGGTGTCATACCCCATGCCTTAAGTGAGAAATGATAGCTATCCCCCTTAGCAGAAGCTCACATTTTGCATTAGGACTTGCATTAGTAACACACACGATCTTGTGATTTGGAAGCGATCCGTTAATCACATGATCGGTCCTGTGTCCTCATACTGTGTTCTAAAACCCCACAGCTTAAAGGATGCCAAGGGTACTTCTCTAAAGCAAGAACTCAATGGGAACTGCTCACATTGACTGTGAGAGCTTCAGGGTCTTTGTGATGAAATGTCCTTACTGCAGGAGTCGTCCAAAAAGAAACTTTCCCTGGGTTTCATTTTTTAAATTGTTATTGCATTGTTTTGAATTGTTGAAGTTGTCCTACTGATACATAAATGTAGAATTGCAATAGTGTGGTGTTCTGATGAAAAAAGTTCAAAGGAATAAGTAGTAAAACAAAACAAAAAAACATTAAAAAAGCTATTTTAAATGAATAACACATTTAATTGACCACAGAATAACAGTAATAAATAGAACATAGGACAGTTCTGCCCTCTATGTAAAATGGTGTGTAGTAGAAGTAGTTCCTTCACATAAAGTGCAGTGTCTTCTTTACAAAGCAGTGATGGCCATAAAGAATGGTCTTCAATTGTTTCAGACATTTTAACTACTCATTTTTTTATGTCACAACGACAAATATATTTTACGGTTAGTGACCCTGTGAATAGCTAGCTTTTCAGAGTATGAACAAATCCAGCCTTTTCTCCTGCACAAAACCTGAACAAGCATGTTTATGAATTCACACACGTTACACATAGGCCATCGTTGAACAGTCAGTCTTCCTAGAATGTTCTGCTTCTGAACTGTCAATGGGAAGACGCTAGCATATGCGCTAAATCTCACTGCAGGATAACCCCCAAGTTGCCATTTTTGTTCATTCAACGGGCCTGTTCTGGGGGAAGAGAGCCATCTTTCAGCTCTGCTCAAAACAAGTTGACGAGGAATGTTCTAACCTCCAGATTCCCCCGATGTGTGTAAATTCATCAACCGCACTGTTCTTGAATGCACCTCTGGATTCTGAGAAGAGAAGCTCTGAGAGACATTTCGTTTTGAGAGAAGCTCTGTGCTTTTCGATAATGGATGGTTCCACGCCGCATTGACTGTGGTTGGCCTGCTGACGACACAGTGAGGCCATGTGAGATGGTGCCACGGGAGACATCAGTAAGGCCATTCGAGCACGTGTGGTGAAGTGCTGGGGGTTACGCTGTAAACACTGCTTGGGAAAGGTCAGAAACGCTGTAAAAGCCATGTTTTCATGCCCCAGGTCCTTACTCCCATCACTGACTACAGAGCGTTCTCAAAGGTCACTGTGTGCAAACCTGACTCCCCTAACGCAGTAGGGTGGCCTGAGTGGCATGCTTGTGACAGAGGCCACTCCTGTCCACCGCCTTTGTGGTGACTGCGGGGCCCATGTGTCTGCGGTAAACACGCGTGCAGTCCGCTGGGGGTCCACTGTCAGTGTTGGATGGGGTGGAGGTGACGCACTCTCCTGTCAGTGTTGGATGGGGTGGAGGTGACACACTCTCCTGTCAGTGTTGGATGGGGTGGAGGTGACGCACTGTCCTCTCAGTGTTTGATGGGGTGGAGGTGACGCACTCTCCTGTCAGTGTTGGATGGGGTGGAGGTGACGCACTCTCCTGTCAGTGTTGGATGGGGTGGAGGTAACGCACTGTCCTCTCAGTGTTGGATGGGGTGGAGGTGACGCACTCTCCTGTCAGTGTTGGATGGGGTGGAGGTGACGCACTCTCCTGTCAGTGTTGGATGGGGTGGAGGTGACGCACTCTCCTGTCAGTGTTGGATGGGGTGGAGGTGACGCACTCCCCTCTCAGTGTTGGATGGGGTGGAGGTGACGCTCTGTCCTCTCAGCGTAAGATGCGGTGCAGGTAACGCTCTGGGTTCCTTTTGTCCCCCTGCTTCAGGGCCCGGGCCCTGCTCCACAGGGACCTAACAGGCGTGGCCTGGAGCTGCTCTGAGTCTGCAGGGCCATTCACGGTCGCTGCTTCCCCCTGGCTCTCTGCTGCCCCCTGGCTCTCTGCTGCCCCCTGCAGGTCCACACCGGGTCCCTCGAGGGCATCGGCCTCTGTTTCCGGCTCCTCCTTGTTGTCTTCATCCAGGCTGCTCATTGTACCCTCATTGATCCTAGAAACACATTCCATTATAACATGGAATTAACATCAAACTCCTCAAGCATCTGGGTCAGTATAGAGCAGCAAAAATAAAATGCAGCAAATCTTGCCTGGGGCTCCACTGTTGCACCATCCAGAAAGGTTCTTAACTGGAATTATGTCAGTAAATATACGCCGTCCTATACAAATGAAAGTGCTAAATGAAAGTTATGTAAGTCACCCAGATACAGGCATGTGCTAGGCAAATACGTGATGTAATATAATGCAGGTCATGATTGTCTAAGTGATTGCCCTTTCAAATACGTACAGCAGCAGTAAAAGTGCACTTAGTGCACTGGGTTACTAAAAATATAGGAACTATTTTTGTACATAAGTAAACCTTTGTTCAAACCAATTCAATTCCATCCAAGGCTTGTGTGCAGTGGCACATCACTAACTCTGGGGCTGTGACCTCCAAGCCTTTTCACAAAGCGCAGGTCATGGCTCATACCAAAATAACCTGCAAAGATTCACTCATATTTAAATCACGTGGAAGCCTAACCCTCCTTCCTCTGGGCCCACCAGGAGCCTCTCTCACCGAAGATGTGTGAACGCTCTGAGCCACTTGGGACCCAGGGCTCTGCCGGGCCCTCTGCCTGCAGCCTGCCGCTCCGCCTCCGTGCTCGCAGGCCAATCAGGGCCTGTGCCAGCTCCGCCCCGTCGCCCTGCCCCCACACCAGCTCGGCCCGCCGCTCCGCGTCCTGGTCGCCCGACGTGCGGAACAGCCTCTGCAGCTGCCGCAGGTTCACGCCGCGGAAGATGTTGGGGGAGCCGGCCTTGCGTCCCCGGCGGTCCGCCGCGGGCCACAGCTGAGAGGGGCCAGCCACGGTGGGCGCGGGGGTGACTGGGGTCTCCATCTCACCAAGAGGGGCAGCTTTCCCACGACCTGGACCTGCAACCACCAGTCAGCACTGTCAGACTGCCACTGTCATAAGAACATAAGAATAAGAACATAAGAATACGTAATGACGAGAATGGGCCGTTCGGCCCATCTAGGCTCGTCATGTCCTAATCTAAAGAGTATCTAATACTACATCTAGCCTGGACTTGAATAGCCCAAGTGTTTCTGCCCCCGACCTGGCAAGCTGCTCCAGGCATTGACAACTCTCTGTGTAAAGAAAAAAAAACTTCCTAATATCTGTGCGGAATTTGCCTTGAACTAATTTCCACCTGTGGCCTCTTGTTCTGCTGACCCCACTTATCTTTAAAAATCTTTGGTATTTCACTTTGTTAATCCCTTTTAGGAATTTAAAACCCTCAATCAAATCCCCCCTAAGTCTTGAGTGCCTTAAGTCTATCATCATAACTTTTACCTTTCATACCAGGTGTCAGTTTAGTTGCCCTTCTTTGGACTTCTGTCCCCACATTAGAGTTAATCGTGGGTCACTTAGGCATTACGCTCCTGGTTCATTTGGACAGACTGCTATATGAAATAATGAACACAAGGTGCTGACCTTTGACTTGATTGTTTAAGCCTGCTTAAGGAAAGAGGCAGTGGAACGGGGCTTAAAAGCCCATTACTGTGGTGCATGTGGTGTGAATTATGTCCGTCTAGTTTTTCCACACAAAAGTGCCACAGTGAAATTCTGACATGCAGCTATAAAATTGCCATATTCTTTTGTTTCATCCTTATTTGAAGAACAGTCCTCTTAATCTTCTTAATATAGGCAAGAACCGCACAATAGTATTTTATAACTCTGTGCCTCTCAGCACTGCCTCACACATGTTCACCCCATACAGTTAAGAAACTGTTCTCCGTTAATAATACGATTAATTACTTTGGTTCAACAATAATTTCTCGCTAAGTCTCTTTCGTTTATTCCTACTATGAGGCCACACATTTTAGACCACCTGCCAGCTTTTTAGACTTTTCGTAACGCTTCGTAATGGACATTCAACAGCGATATGTAACATTCTTACTCTGCAACTATGGAGCCCTGTGACCAGCCGCTCTTCCTTAAAGCTTTCTTCTTATACAAACATGGTGTCACGCTGGTTTGAACATAATTATCTTATAAACACTCGGAAAGTGTTCAGTTATACGAAACATGCCCCCTCTAAAAATACACGATATTTTTATAGTATATTTATATATGCAACTGGGTTAATAAATAAGTATTGGACATTATCAATATACGTAATACGATGCCAACGTTTTCACTGCCAAAACCGTTTCTATCTATGTCTGTTTGAAAATGCGCGTTTTGCACTGGCAGTTGAAAAAATGGTACATACGCTTTTCTGAATGGTTGTGACTGCTGACAATGGTTCACAAAAGATGTAGCTAATTAGTGACATCGGTGCGGCGAGGTGACAGGTACAGAACAAGGCAACGTTTATGTAATTATCGATCAGATATAACTATAGGCTAACTAAAGAAACGAATAACTGAAGTGAATACATTTTCTTACCCTTGACGAAGAAGGTCGACACTTTGTCAATGGATCAAATTATTATGCATCGAAATATTAACAGTCCCTTTCATTTATCGGCGGTGAACCCGGTTCGTGCCGACCTGTTTCAAATGACCAGTGAATGCGGGTGCGCGCGAGCAGCGAGGACGGACGCGCTTTAGCTTTGTGTATCGAATGCGGTCCTGCAGTATGTTCTTGGCGAATCAGAGAGCGTATCGGCTTGAATAATCTCCGCCCCCAAGGCGGGGCTGGCTTTTTTTCTGAGCAATGAAGTAATTCGAGGCGTGCCGAGTTGACTGTAGCTTCCTGGCCACGTATTTTTAAAGGCGTAATCCATTGACGTCAATGCTCGGGCCCTGTGCTGACTGTGAGTGATTTGTCAATTTGGCGAGAGGGAAAAGGTGTTTAGCAAATGGCGTAAATCACCATTACCACGGCATGTGTCACAACAGTGTTTATAAGATCGCAGTATGAGTATGCACGGTGTTCTATTCGGCTCTTGATTTCTGAAACATAGTTAATCTTTAACTAAGAGAAACATTAACCCACCCTTTTTCTGAAAGCGCTGATGTTGGTGCACACTTTTGGAATAGCCTCACTTGTCAGGCTCACAGCCTTGACGTTACTATGACCCTGAACAGCTTTGCTAATAAACCAATGGTCAGCAATACAGGCCAACTCAGCTACTGGCCTATAACTCAAGCAAAAACATGCTTGAACCAGTCAGGTCTTCTGGTCTCCCCGTGGCCTCAGATTTTTGTTCCAACGATAATTGCAATTCTGCAAGTATAATATGCTGTTCAATTAGACACTTTTTTTTAACCCTCCAAGACATATGCATTCTACACATAATGGATTTCTAATATTCGTTTCAGGACTGTCTGATCAGTCAAGTCAGTTTTCAGAAAACAAATGCTTTAATTTTCTATGATGTGCTCTGTAGCAAATAATTCATCATTATTATCATAATCATTAGACTATAGACATGTAATAGACTGCAGTTCAGGTTGCACCACTAGGGGGCAGCCGCGTAATATCACTCACCTGTTATTGGATACTTATCTTCTCCTTGGATGAGCAGTCAGGGACTGCCGTAGCTAGTGAACAAGAGTCAAGTTTACATTTACATTTACATTTACATTTACATTTTACATTTTACATTGTTAATAAACTATGATGTTAGTATACTCTCGACTCCTGACACTCCTTGACTCCTTGAATGCTGGGTTATCACAGGACAAGTTATTGGAAATAGTTTACAAATGATTTAAGGCACCTTTGGTCAATAATAGGGAAGTTTATGATTTTTACTTATTATTATTATTATTTCCTATTTACTACTGTATAAATAGCACCTAAAACATTTTTTACGGGATGGTTCTCTGTACAAAGATAAGAATATTTGGTTTATTAAGAGAGAATTTCAAAGAAAGCATAATTGTAAAATAGACACACGAGGGGTCAGAACTATGACTGCTCTTTGCAATATGACAATATGCCCCTGTCCACTTTTACGTTTTGCATTAGCATTATGAGCTCAGTTGTTTCACAAGTGCTCACAAGTTTCCTTGTCCTGGTCACTCATCACATGAAAGAGAGATTGCAACCATTTATGAGTGTTTTTGGGTGCTCAGTACTGGCTGTTACAAACTGTCAGCCTTCACGATATTTCAAAGGAAATGTGTGCAAAGCCAAGCCACAGAGACGATGTGGGACTTTCCCCATGAGTCATTTACCATATTCTATTGTTTCATTTATAGTAGTGCCCTTATTCAGAAGAAACCACACTATGGTCTCACTATGGTGACTGCTGTGGTTCTTTGGTTAACCCTGTAAGGGGTCCCTTTTAATACCTATGAAAAGTCAAACATATCAGTATATGTCTATATATATATATAATATAATAATATATGGCATTTAGAGGACACTTTTATCCAAAGCAACTTACAGTAGTGAATGCATACATTTTTCAGTATATGTGGCCCCAGTGGGAATTGAACCCACAACCTAAGCATTGCCAATGCCATGCTCTACCTACTGAGCCACACAGAACCACACTTTGATGTTATGTGGTTGTTTTGCATCTACTGGTCCTGGGGCTCTTGTTAATGTCAAAGAAATCATGAACTGCAGCAAGTACGAAGACATTTGGGCCAGAAACCTGGTTTCCTCTGCCAGGAAGCTGAAACTTGGCCACAAATAGATCTTTCAGCAAGACAATGATCCTGAGCATACCTCAAAATCAACCAAGAAATGGTTAACTGACCACAAAATTACTGTTTTGCAATGGCCATCTCAGATTTGAACCCGATCGAAAATGTCTGGTTTGAATTGAAGAGGGCAGTCCACAAGCGTAGCCTGAAGGATCTGAAGGATCTTGAAAGATACTGTATGGAGGAATGGTAAAATATCCCACAAAATATGTTCACCAGTCTCATAAAACACTAAGGAAGACGACTCAGTAGTGTTATCCTTGTGAGGGGAGGCTGCAGAAAGTACTGAAAACAGGGGTGTGAATAATTGTGACAACCATGTGTGTATGCGTTTGTGTGTATGTGCATGTATCTCTGTGCATGTGTTTGTGTGCATGTGCATGCTGCATGCCTATATTTTAAGTACGTCAAAATGTACTATACTGCATGTATTAGGAAATACATCAAGTATTGTTCATTTAATATTTGTATGTATTATTGTATAGTTACATATTGTATGCATAAAAGTGCATGTACAAAAGAGAAAATAACTCATATACCATATATGCCATGGATTTTCACTTGTTGAAATATAAATTGCATTACTTTTTCATAACGGTGATTGCATATTTACTGTACAGAGGGGTTTATCTTGATTTACAATTATTTTGTGTATAAGGGCGTTACAGAGGAAGTCGTTAGTAATGAGATGGCGTTGAAATTCACAAAATCCAGACTGGCTGAATCCGTCCAGGGGAGTTGAGACGTGGGGCTGACATCCACTTCCTCCCAGGGGACGCCCTGCACTTGATTTAGACATGAAGAGAACCGCCCTGAACAGCTGAAATACCCCTCACACGCAAACACCACACCTGGAGCAGCCTGCACTTTCACGCTAGGTTTTTGTCTTGGAGTTTCTTAGATCGCCGCCTCGCGCTGTGGCAAAACTTGCGATGCTTACGAAGCCATGAGAACATTTGTGTGCTCAGCGTACACACATATTTTGGCAGAGAGAAAGACTTGCCTCAGCTTTCCCCCATTTACACCACTTTACAACAAGATGTAGTCCTACTGGATCTAGAGTTTATACTGGCTGGATTTACCCTGGAATGAGCTCTTAAACTTTCCTTAAAGTTCTTAAATTTTTTTAAAGAGACAAAAATGAACTTTAATAAAGTGCAGACAGAGGGACGTAACGACATGCATGGTCGTTAAAGCACTACGTTCAAATGCACCCACACACACACACACACATTCTCACACACACGCACACACCCTTGCCAGATGATGATGGAGGAGGAGAAGGCTTTGAATTTCAGGCCGGCCCCCATCCCCCCAGCTTGAACCCCCACCCCCTGTAGGAAAAAGAAGGGAGGGGAGAGAGTTTCTCCAGCACAGCTGCCACAGAGGAAACGGAAGACACGAAACAGAGAAGACCATTTTCAAAACCCTGAGGCTGTGATATAGCCACTCCGGCTGCCTTTGTCCTGTATATTTCTTGTTCTTTTTCCTCCCCCTCCCCCCTTTCAGCTCATAAAACACACCCGTCTCGCAGGAGAGGAGTGCCACCCTGGAGATGCCCCCCCAGCCGCAGGTGAGGAAGAGCTTCGTGGAGTTCCTCAAGAGCTTCTACGGGATCCAGCGGATCCTGCAGCTCCTGTTTGGAGCCGGGCTGTGGGTCACCATTGCTGTCAACAAGTACGAAGGACCTGTGCACTTTGTGCTCTTCGTGGCCGTTCTCTTCTGGCTCCTCACCCTCGCCCTCTTCTTCCTCACCCTGCTGGACAAGCAGGACTTGGTGCCCCTCGTGGGCGGGGAGCGCTGGTTGCTGAGCAACGCCGTGCACGACCTGGTGGCCACCCTGCTCTACCTGCCTGCCGTGGGCATCATGAACTACAAGACGCAGAAGTACGCTTACTGCAACCTGGAGACGTACGGGCACAGCTGCCTGTACAAGGTCTACCTCACCGCCTCCGTGTTCGCCTGCCTGGGCGCTGCGGTCTACTTGGTCTCGGCAGTTTATGGCTTCTGCAGGAAGTGCAGGGGTGAGCAGACCGTGGCGTGAGGGAGCGTGACGGGGGAAGGGCGGCTTGACTTCCACGAAAAAACTCACACAAGGAGAGAAGGGGCAGCGGGGACCTCTCCTGCTAACGGCTCACAATTGGCACTTGGAGGCAGAAAAGGGTTTTTGTACCTTAAAACAGAGGCTTTGACCCTGGCTCAGACTGAACAGGTTTGTTAATATTTGTTACAATAAATTAGTAGCGCTACAAGTCCAATAACTAACCAAAATGTATATTTCATGAGTCTGTTTTAAATGTCTTTTTTATTAATTTACGAGAAAACAAGGTTTTCTTGTAACAAACACTTGAGAAAAGTCATACATGTTAGTGAACATGAACTCAGTATAGCCTAGTTTCAAAGCTTGTGTTCTGCGCTGTTTCTGACATCAACATTCCAGAGTAGAATGAGATTGTATGGCGAGCATGCTCCAACATTCCTGTTTTGTCTGAGAATATGCAGCAAGAAGTTTCATCTGCGCCTCTAAAAAAATGATTTTGAATAGCCAAGACAGCAAGTGTCCCTCCCTGACAGTGGCGTACGGAGAACGTGCAGCATAGATAATGCCACGTAAGACCTAACATTCAACAATCAGAAGTAAGGACAATCTTTAACAATCCCATGTTTTCTTTGGCAATGTATTTTTTGTAAAATGAAGACCAAACACTGCAAAATAAAATCACTATCCCTAAGCACCAGAGAGACATTACATACAGTTTTTCTTTGCTTGCAGTTGTTTATGTTTCCATAAGTTATATCTGCAGAAGTATTGGAGCAAAAGTCTGGGCAATGCCTTCTGCTGCATGGGAGCGGCATAGAGCTGGGAGACATGGACAGATAAGAGACATGGGCCTTTCAGGAATCTCTGTTACCGGGGGAAACCTTCTACAAATTAGATGCAATTAGATTACATTGCAATGTGCTACTGAGGGTTCCTCTGAGGGGAAAAGAAAAACATCCCAGGGAAATGTATACAATTGCATTTATAGTCCAGCCTAAGACTTTGCAATGGCTTTTAATTTTCTCCAGGGATTTTTTAAGACAGCTAGCTGCAATCTCTGACTGTTATTTAAATGAGCAGGAATAACTAGGGTGAACTATCTATGGTTTCTTATTGAACCATAGATGGGCACAGAAGTATCCACAGTTTAATCCTGTCATTAGACAATGATAATTCTAAATATATATGGTCTGACAGGGTCTTGTTTGTGAGTTAGGGAAAAGCACCTCTCGAGCTGCGATCAGCAGTAGGACGCCAGTGTCACATTCCCGGGACAAAGGAACGCGTCGGTCTGAGAAAGAGGCTGGTCTTGCAGGAACACCAACAAAGGATGCACTACCAGTAAAGGAGGAGGGCGTAGCGGGAATGCGTTGCAGATGGGAGTTTACACAACAGCAGCAGACGGCTTGCTTTTAAGGCAGCAGTGCTGCACCTCCAGAGCCCTGAGATCGGATCCACCTTAAGAAAAGGCAGGGATCACGTCCGCTGTGTGTGGCTTCTGAACTGAACATGCTCTCTCTATCTCTCTAACTCCCCCTGTCCAGGACCTAGACTGCTTACGTCTCGACTAGTTACCTAACCATAGTCATCGCGTTTAAGCTCCGGTGAGGCACGGTTAGTGTGTGGACAGGCCTTAGAAAACTGCCCTTGCTAGGCACACACAGACCTGGCGGCCCGCTGCAGGGACGAGGCTTGTGTAGACAGGCCCTGCATGGGCGTCTGCCTGGGGGCCGGGGGGTGGAGGGAACGTGAGACAGGGCCGGGATGCTAATGATCAACAGATGTGACAAAGGGATGCAAGTCTAATCCCTTTAAGATGAATTCTCCTCCTCCCAAGTAACAAAACAGTATTGCATGCCACTTGTTTGGATGTCCCTACTTCGGAAATGTGGTTTATATACTAGACTATACTGTCCCTATCTGCTTACTGCTCCCTTTCTAGTTATTGTGTGTGTGTGTGTGTGCATGTGTGCGTGTGAGTGTAATAGTGTGGTGTGCGCGTGTGTGTGAGAGTATGTGAGTGTAATAACGTGGTGTGTTTGTGTGTGTGTGTGTGTGTGAGTGTAATAGCGTGGTGTGTGCGTGTGTGTGAGAGTATGTGAGTGTAATAACGTGGTGTGTTTGTGTGTGTGTGTGTGTGTGAGTGTAATAGCGTGGTGTGTGTGCGTGTGTGTGTAAGAGTATGTGAGTGTAATAGCTTGGTGTGTGTGTGTGAGTATGTGAGTGTAATAGCGTGGTGTGTGTGTGTGTGTGTGTGTGCGCGCGTGCGCGCGTGTGAGTGTAATACGGTGGTCGACAGAAGACTCAGACGGATCAAAATAAACATGTCACCTTGTACCTGTGCTGTAATCACCTCTTGAGTAGATTGGTTTGAGCGGTACCATGATTAACCAAGCTGAACTTCCCAGCTATCAAAAACATGGTTACAAAATGTTGGGGAACATTCCAGTTAGATTCCAATTTTGTTTGAGAGACAACATGGACAAGAACTTAACCCAAAACATTTTGGGCATGTCAAACACAAACTTACTGCTGACATCCTCTGATGTTTAGTTTTGAAAAAGCATTGAACGACCATTCACAATTTATCCACAAATTATTTGTCAAATTATATTTTCAACAAAACGGAATAACATTCTAAGATCCTTTAATGTTCCTTGTGACTTAAAGGCAATGCCCAAGGGACATCCAGGAAGGATAAATGTTTACTTTACTAAACTTGTTAGCTGGTTTATCCTTGGAGAAAAACTTTGGCTAATACAGAGAAACAACCAAACCTAAAATAACCTTGCCTTATTTGCAGCTGTAATGCTGCATGCGTCAGCAGTCAACGTCTCCAGGCAGGGAGGTAATGTGTAGGGAATGTGAGGTATTGGCATGATCTACCAGGTATCTGGCTCCCAGCCACCCTTTCTGTAATCAGTTGGACCGTGCCAACCCAGTCAGGACCCCCCCGCCCACAAAACGTGCATAATCTTCAGGCTTGCTGGTGCCAGACACTCTCACAACTTTGTTAGTTTACAATTCTTTTGTGCTGAACACTCTCTCCCCAGCTCGCTCTCTTCCCAGAATTTCAAATGGCCATGTCAACAATTGTACTGATTTGTAAACGGGTGTGCACTAAGTAGCATACATTATGGTTTCGAACAAAGTTCCTTTCACTTTTTTCCTTTGTTGTCTGGACACGAATGCTGCGTGTAAACATGGGCAATTCCATTTGTACTGCACCACAGGAGTGAGATTTTACTTAGCCTTGTGAAAAAGACAGGGAGGTAAATATCCCACGGGAAAATGGGGTATTTAAAGACAAATAAATCCAGCCAGTGTTTGTGCATACCAGTGGAGAAACATTTACACTAGTGGCTCAACCAGAGAAGCATTTCCTCCATGGAGTTACTGAAGCGGAAAGGAGCGGCGCTTATTGCTTTTCTCTCATCTCCCCCTCTTTCTCTCCCTTTCTATTTCTCTCTCCCTCTCTCTTTTTGTCTGTCAGACTGTCTGAGATTCGGACTCGAGTTGCTGTCCAGTCTCAAAAGACGCCACTTGCATCTTGACTCTGACTTCGCTGCAACTTGTTATTAATGACTCATGGACAAAATTAGCCTTCATTTATGAAAGTGACTTCAATTATTATTTGACGAGATACAAATAATTTCCATTTATGGTTCGTCATAAATTGTTACTGGGTCACATCCTGCGTTGTCATTGTGGTGCCATTTACGTGCACTTGTGTGTAGACTATACCGCCAGGTACAATGGTAAGATCTGCCGTGCGTCATCACTTTTGGATACAAAAACATTGAAACATTAAAAAGTCAAACAACGTTATGATGAATTTACTGTAATAATTCGACTTCAGAACTGCACAGGTCTAAAAAAAAAAAAAAAAAAAATGTGCACCCTCTAAGACTCAAGGCCTGACTCGTCCTCTAAGACTCGACTGGGACTCGTCCACTAAAACTCAAGACTTGACTCAGAGTCCTCTACAGTGACTTTTTGACAAGTCTGCCTTAGACTTAGAACATAGAAACATAGAAGCCCTGCCCTACATGTGCTGCCCTGCCCTGCCATCGTGGAAATACAACAGAGCTTCTGAGTGCGTGCTGTGAGTTCCTGTCCAGAGTTCCTGTACTGTACTTTGTTCCCTTGATTTTCAGGGTTTATTGCCTCTAGAGGAAATCTGGCTATTGTCACCCTCAAAACCATAGACCATACCACTCACAGGATTGGCTGGTATCTTAGCATATTGATGCGATGGAGGGGGTGGGGAGGATAAGATCCGTTGCCTCCAAGATCCGACACTAGATATTCTCCAAATGGATGGGTGACCTTCCTAAGAGAGACGGCCTCTTGTGGGTGTCTGTCCCAACCAAGCACGCTAATGGTCTGAGAAAAAAAAAAAAAAACGACCAGACAGGAAAGACAACAGTCTGAGGTGACCACAGGGGAAGTGATCACTAATGCGCAATCTTGACCTCTCACAATCTTTCTGGAGGCTCTGAGCACTGTTCAAGCTACTCCTCACTGATATACTGGCCGTATTAGAGTGATCGGTCTCTTGAGTTCGTCCCCGAAATGACCTTAAATACACATTTCAGATTGTGAAACACACTATCAGATAGAGTTTGTGTTGCCTTTGTGCTGTGCTGTTGTGCTGTAAAAGCCATTAAAAGCACAAGGCCCTTGCAGCAAAGCCATTAGAAAGCAATGAATGTTTGCAGTGCTGATGGGCCAGTAAGTCTTCATAAATATACTTTCCCAAAAATAATATTCAAGGAATGTGTTTGTCAAAACAGAAATTTCAGGTCACATTCTTGTTATTTGGTGATTAATCAGGGGTCCTACTGTAATGTTCATTGCTCATATAGTGATTATTTCCACATCAAAACAACAGCAATAAAAAAACATAGTATTGTTTTAAATGAACTAAAGCTTCGTGCAAACATTTGCTCAGTGCTTGGTGATTCAGGGGCATCGATCAACAGAATTGTTCTTGTTGAATTCTGTAGGTGCACTTCTGTAAAGTGGGATTTTTGTGATTTGACTGCATTGTAATTAGGGACCACTTTATCACACTATCACGGCAAGATCAGAACAACAATTTAAAAATAACATAACCCAGCGTCATCTGTCATGGATAACACGTGGCTAATACATGAAGCAGGTACACAGGTACCAGACAAAAAGGTTTGCATTTGGCATGGGAAAATGAAGAAAAACAAAGAGACACCCAGACCAGCCAGCCCTTCTGTACAGCACTGAAAGGAGATACAGGCCTCAGAAGCAGGAAATGCCTTTTCTGTGTGTTTATAATGTTTGGAAGCATATACACGGCACAACAGACTACATCATCCGTCAGCCACCAGATTATGCAGTTGCTGCCTCCAGCAGAGCGGAATCGAGCCACACCAGGGTGTATCGCCACACTTTGGCATGTTGGCAGCAACGGGCTGATCCAGCTTTCCTGGGGGCGTGGGGGTGGTCTCTCTGTTAGCCCTGGGAGTATTACTGGTTTTAGAGTGGACAGATCACACCTTAGCATCCTGCCCTTTTGGCTACAACCCCCCACCCCACCCATGTCGGCTGCACTCTCCCCCCCCACTCCTTCTCAGATAATACAGCTATGTGATGCTGGACCTGCGGCTCCACACACACACACCCCTGCCAAGGCACAGCCAACCACAAAATCCACACAGAGTGCTGAGACACACATTCCTGTGCATGCTGTGCCCCATCCGGTACAGGAGAGAGAGGGGAGGCGAGATGGAAGAGAGGAGAGGGGGAAGGAGAGGGAGAAAACAAGGGAGAGAACAGGGGAGAGGAGAGGAGAGGGGAGGGGGCAGAGAAGGGTCAGAAGAAAAGAGAGGGTATAGGAGAGGGAGAGAACAGGGGAGAGGAGAGGAGTGGAAAGAGCAGGAGAGGAGAGAGGGACAGAGGAGAGAAAGGGGAAAGTTTAGATGGGGGACAGAGAGGAGGGAGAGGAGAGAGAGGACAAGAAGGAGAGGAGGGGGAGGAGAGGGAAACAGGGAAAGCGGAGAGAAGTAAATATAGGACAAAAAAGAGAGAGGAGAGGGGAGGCAGTTTATTCTACACCTCTTCCTGGATGGTAGGGTTTTACAGACTTGGTTGTGCAGTGGAGATGATCTCAGGAGGCTGGGCCTGTTCCGTGCCAAACACAGCAGACCAGAGCCAGGACTCACATACTTCCAAACTTCCATACTTTCTGTCTGTCTGTGTCAAATAGACACGCGGACGCTGACTGAAATCCAATGATCCAATGAAAAAATAACAGCAACTCATAGACTTTGCACAGCAGTGTGTGATTCATGCAGATGTTTTCATTTCCTCAAGGGAAGCATACACCCAAGGAAAGTAATAAAAATGGTACTAACAGACCAATGCAGACGTTATGAAAGATGCAATGTTTTCACACATTGTAAGCATTTACGGTTGAACAGTTGGCGTGTGGATCAGATGCATCTGGAACAAGTAAGACAAGGATGTTCTCGGTGGTTGCCAGAGTAACCAACAAATATTTCAACATTTTCTGTATAACAGAGCTTGGTTTCTTATCAAATGATGGATATCAATCTTTTTTTCAGGGCCTAATCATGGCACATACTTCTGCAGTCCTCACTAAACCAGACCTACCATTGCTTTCCAGTCTGTGTGGGTGTGTGCATGTGCGTGTGGGTGTAACACATTGTGGAGGCAGCTAACTGTACTTCAACGCACCCTTGTTCAACTTACGTTCGATATAGCCAAATGAGATGGTGGTAATGGCCATGACTGTAAGCTGCCATATTTCACAGTCTTCTCTAGCATAGGTCTGTCCCTAAGGAATCAAACAGGGCCGGGTTGGCTGGTCTGTCATGGCGGAGAGACAAACATGATGAGTTTATGTGTTGTTCACTGTTGACACATGGCACTGTTAAAATTACACAAGAATTCCACTATCATAATTTCCAACTGACAAAACCTCAATATCCTCTTATTTAAAAAGGCCCACAATGAAACCAAAACTTAATCAAATGTTCTCCCCTTTTTTTCTCCAATTTTTTTACATCGGCCCAACTGCCAAGATACCACCTGCACTTGCTCAGGGAGCACTGCGAGCCAGTGACTATTTTCCACACTACATGCCAAAAAATGCGCTACAAGAGATTTGAATGAGGCATATCTCTCATTGGTGACAACTGGTAACCTGTAGGTGCCTGGTGAATTGGTAGGAGGTGTTTATGCATTACCAACCTGAGGACATCTGGCCGATTTATACCCACATTATGACAGCTAAGAGGGGATATAATGGCATTGCTATGACCTGAACTGGCGATGTTCGATTTTGCTCTGTGTTTTTAGCAGGCAAGGAATTGAATTCTGCAAGCCCACACTGATTGTGCAAAACAGGAAAAATCTATAGTGGTTTCAGGACACAGCATCACATTTGGGCCATGGAAAAGTGACATCACTTCCTTCCTTCTCAAAGGTTGAATTTGAACTCTGTTTCAGCATTGCGTGTGCCACAAGGCAGAGCTGTTTGTGGGATCTAGTGATATTCATAGAGCCCTTGGAAATACCACCACGTCCTTCTCACTGCCAGCCCATAGCAGATGGTAGGAATGTGCTTTTAGCTGAGGGAATGCATTGCCAAACAGTCTGGGTGGAACAGGCCTCTCTTTGTCAAGAAAGGAAGTCATTTCTTCCCATGTCCCAGGAAACCGTCACGGGCTGGGTTTTTGAGGTCCGATTCACAGCAGGAGGTGAGGATGGTCCATAAAATCCAATCGGAGGCCGCAAAACCTGACCAGAACTATGAAAGCGGACCTTGTTCACAGCACAAATTCAACCTCTTTCTATTTCTCACTCCAGAGCAGCTTCTGAGTGAGAAAGCTCACTCATCTCAATTCTGACCATGCACCGAGAACAGCCAAAATAAATGTAAGAGTAGCTACCTAATTGGACTTTCTGAATCACTCAGAGAAAACTTGCTAAAAAGTTTTGAGCCATCACTTACCATACCACAAAGAATCCATAAATAAATGTTTATGACATTATGGAATATATTATAATGTATCACTGGACTGCTTTGCTGGAAGGGGATTACGCATACATAAGTGTGCAAAATTCAATATTTTCATACTTTTAAGTCCTTCCCAGTTTAATCTGTTTATGCAAAAAGCTATTTAAATAGGTGGAGGAATTTGCTAGTCACCTCAGTATCCCACCCAAAACAGTTTAAACAAACAGATATAAGTTCTCCTCTGATGTGGGTTTTTTTTGGACGTGACTCCAGAGGTGAACTCAGCTTTGGCATTGGTGCTTTGGCTGAACACGCTCCTTCCCCGGAGAAATTAAAACATGTCATGCCTTTTCTGTGAAGCGGCCAAAGGCCAACGTAAACTAATTCCCCAACCTGCCGCTTCCTGCTCCCATCGACTTCATAATCAACGACAGCACACACAAAATTCGATCTGTTGCTTTGATTCAGTTTTTGTAAAAAAAATATGGAAATTATTCATATCCTCAGGTCGTATCTCTAAGACAGCCCACGTGTCCTTCGTCAATTTAAGGAGAATCCAATAACAAACGACTCCGAGCAGAATATTCTCTGTTAATTCTGTGACAATATTCTAACTTAAATGATTCGGTCATCCCCCAGGCTTGGTACTGCCAGTGTAGTCTGGGTCAATCAGCATCATACTAGCGAATGTTTCACGGAAAGTGATTCTTGCGCGTGATCAAGCTGTGAGATTTTCCTGGGAAACAGACGGAGCTGTAAATGTGCAGGAGGCTTGCAAGATAGTTGCAGGTGGTTTGAGCGCGTCAGATATTACACCGAGAGCGACACCCCATTGTCTCTAACAGTATCATGCACTGCAGAGCACTCTCACTGGAAAATGGAGTAACCTAAAGCTAAAAAATTATCTACATTTGAATGTATGACAAGTGTCCTAGAATTAGATAATTTTCCATCAAACTACTGTTTCTTCAGGTTTGCATCAGCAGGCGTACCTTCAACGGCTACTTCAGACAGACAGAAATGACACATTTTAAATGCTATTGATTTAATTGATTTCTATTTTTTGACATTTGACTTTGGGGGGGGGTAATCCAATTTCATGAGACTTTGGGGTAGGTAGTGTTGGCTGTGAAAGCCAGAGATTGACGGAGTGTAACTGAAAGCAATTGAAGTTGTGATGTAGTGCTATGATATAATTGAAAAAAATGCTTTAACCGACAGTTCTGTAAGATGAAACTTATATCAAATATTACAATGAGAACCTTTTAAAATGTTCCTAGCAAGCAGAGCAGCATTGCTGCCACCTAGTGGTAATCCTCAGAATCAAAATGCCGAGGTCACGTGTGTGTTGGTCCAATTTATCTCAATTCAGGTCCTTTTCATTCATGTTTATGCTGGTTTCAGTCCTGATTTGACTGAGCGATGCATACTTATCGTTATACATTATGCTAGAAATATTAATTCACTGTCGAATATATGTGTTGCCAGTGGTGTGTTTGTGTGTGTTTTAAAAAAGAAAAAAAGAAAATAAAGGTATTTCAAATACTGTACATAACATATAGCCTACCATTTATATCTCAAATTATATGAATTGACTAAAATTAGTTCAGAAATACCTTTTACTTACATTCTTTTTAGTGGCATAACATACCTCTGACTACAGATTTATTTCCATTATTGTTTCACGGCTGACAACAGTCAATAATAATCAAACAGTCAAATCCAAATCCAATCTGCAGTCGAGTAACAGTTCAATTGACCCAGATTATTTGGAGCCAAAATAAAGCCTGCATACTGAGTGGTTTCCAGGGTGATCCGCTTGATCTGATATTCGTCCGATTTTCCCACTTCAGTAAGCGCCTTGTTTTTCATCCATGAAAATGTTTTATTTCTGAATGTCAGTTCTGATATAGTTTAGAAGATGACCATGAATGTGTCTGGTGAATTAATAACATTTATCTGCTTTATTTCCACTCATAATTTAAATTTAGGTAGAGTATGTTTGCTTACTGACACTGAAGGAACACTATGATTAAACTACAGTATGTCATCGTTAGGAAATTGATTGGATACACTAGATGTGCACTAGATGTCACTGTGGACTATGTAATGCTATAATGCTAATGGACTATTCCTATGCACAACAACTATTTACTGGTTCTTGGAAAGAGTGTCAGAATGCTCAATTTTAGGTAAATAACCTGTTTTAGCCCCCCATCACCACACACACACACACACACACACACACACACACACACACACACACACACACACACACACACACACACACACAATATTAACGATGATATTCCTAACTGGAATATCAAGTAGGTTTGTGCACCATACTTAGAACTGGTTATATATATATATTTGCCTATTTGCCCATTCATTTCCTAAATAAACACAAATAGGACTAATCATGTTAATGATGGAACAAAGTTGGCTGGCAGACAAACGCCATCACCAAACTGGGTTGAAAGAAGTACCAGAAACCTGTGAGCCAGCGGTTCTGAAGCTATTGGCTGCTGATCTGGGAGTTAAGTGTTCTAGCTCCTTTCATCCAGATCCACAGGGTCCATACTCTCCCATATGGGGTGCTGCGTGTGACAAATTAATTTATTTGACCATGCATCCCCCCCAAAACATTTAACCAAAATATCCCTTCTTATCCCAAAGTTAACACATAAATTGCACCTTTTCCTATATTTATGTGGTTTCAAATGGCAGGTCTAAATACAAAAATATTCTAACCCAAAATTCTATATTTAAGATGAATTAAGAAAAGAAATTAAGAAATTAAGAAAATAAGCTAAATGTTTTATTATTTAGTAGTTATCAACATTTAGTAAATATTTCAAAGATTTACATATATGTTTCATACATTTGACAAATAATTAATACATTCAGTAAATTCTTAAGTTCTTATGTTGAGATGTTTCATACATTTCATAAATATTTGATACATTTAGTAAATGTTTTATTTCTTAAATGTTGCATCTTACATGTTAGTCTTATATTTACTAAATATATGAAACATTCACCAACAATGAAAGCATTTGAATCTTTTTATCACACTAAGGGCTCTAGTTTGGTGATTACAGTAGCAAAAAAGCACTTGGCCAGTAGTGGAATTGCTAATTTTGTACAACTACAAACAGAATATTTCTCGCTTCCTCCCAGTTTGATTGTTTTGTGGTCTGCAATAAAGGCTTTTGCGTCAACATTGGTTGGGCAGCACAATATGGACTGTGTCAAAGAACCATTCATCATAAATGTGCTCATAGCACACAAATATATCAGTGTCCCTTTGAGAGAAGCTCTCCTGATGGGGCCTCCCATGACTTTTTATTCTTCACCAGACATGATGAAATTATATACAGTATATCCTATTTAGCAGATGCTTTTATCCAAAGTGACTTACAGTATTGAATGCATACACTTTTCAGTATATGTGATCCCAGTGGGAATCGAACCCACAATCTAAGCATTGCCAACGCCATGATCTACCAACTGAGCCACACAGAACCACTTCAGTGCTTCAAACCACTTCAGTGGTTCTGTGTGGCTTTATCAGTGAAATGACCAGTTCACTGTGATGTTAACGCACTGGTGTTAAAGGGGAAAAAAAGCAGCTGATCTGATTTGCCATAATGAAACCAAACCCTCACCACATGCACAGGTAATTTATTCTTCTAAAACCAAATCTCTTTTACAACTGCGCCACATGTGCGTTACTGTCTCTGTCACACAATCACTGGAATGGAGTTGGACATGCCTTAATGCACCACCGTCCTGAGTTCACTCTAGCATCTTGACAATGCACTTTGACAATGAACCTAGAGTCCTAAAACACGTCCCCCCCAAAACAAACCACAAACCCCCCACCACCCCCAAAAAAGACATCACTGAGGAGAAAAGTGACTGTTGAGAATCAAACTCTGGCCTTCCACATGAGAATCCCCCACTCTACCCACCCAGCCAATAACTCATGCAAATGCAACTAAGAGTTTACTATTTTAAACAACACTTTAAGCTGTTTGACTAGCTAGTGCTTTTTGAGTGAATTATAGCAAATAATACTTCATAACAACTAATAACATGCATATCTAGTCCGGATGCATACATTGCCGACCCACACTCGTCACGTTTGTGCTAGCTATCTAGCTTATCCCATCCTTGTTTCAATCCCTTAATGTTGACTGTGTGTAGCTATACTGATAGCACAGGAAAAACATGTACCTGTCTTTCTTAAGACTTGTGAGATCTCAGTTTTCCTGTTTTCAGGGTTTTTGTCTGCATGGGGCAGTCTTCATAATCTTGTGTCCTTTCACAGAGCTGGTATTCACTGGAGCTACACAGTGCCAAGTACCCTCACTCAAAGTGCTTGAGGTTAGCTCAGTTCTCTAAAAGCCACTGTCTCCCTACGAGGGGGCTATTTTATGGGGAGAAATGGGAACATGAAGTACGACAGCACTGGGTCGTTCTTATGTTTCAGTGGCATCCCAGGACAGGTTACTGGATGCCCACAGGGGAAACAAACACATTTACAGGAGTTGTCCTGTAAACTTAAAGCAGCCATCAAGGCAAATACACATGCTGGTGAAATACAAACTGTGGTGAGTGGGGGGGGCATTCTCGAAGAGGCGAAGAGCCATCTCACCGGACGTGGGAACAGTGTCTCCCTCTCCTCAGTGCTGTGATGTTACCTCCTCCCCAAAAGGCAAGCCCCCCTGGGTAAGATGGAATCTCAATCCTCTTCTTAGCAACCCAGCCTGACAGGCCTGGCTGCTGTATTACCATATATACAACTGTGAATGTGTGAAGGTGAAGGTTCAATGGGAGTCCACAGCTGTGCGGGTGTCTATGGTTGTGAACTGTGGGGGAAGATGTTTTTAAATATTACTAGTGGACTGCTCAGGATAATTCTGTCAAACGCCTCATTGACAGCATGAGGGACATCTCTGTGGTACATGGGACTCCCAGTCACAATGCAGCATTCTCCTAACACTGACGCAATGCTGTGGTAACTATTGCAGCATTACATAAAGGTCATGAGAACATTTTGTGAGAGCGTCATGTGTTCGAGTCATTGGGTAGAACGATGCAGATCAGACAGGTGGGTAACCTAATGACACCATTCATTCATTGCATTCTTACTCTAGAATTTTCTCTAGTTTGAGAGAGACTTACACACTAATAAAGTTTCCCTCAACCAGAATCCTCTCTCAACTAAAATTGCTTCGGCTGGCATGGGGTTTATTGAAAACCTGGAAATGACTGACTCTGTAGAATTATCTGAACTGTGTTCTGTTGGGTTTATCATCCACCCCCCCACATTAACATTCAATATATTCACAGCTGTAAACTCTGAAATCTAATGGAAATTTGATTGAACAGAGAGAAAGAGAGAAAATTTGATTTATAGCTGCACCATTTTCTTTCAATCAATAGAATATTTGTCACTGTGACTGCAAAACAACTTCCCTAATGTTCACAGAAAAAAGTGCTTGTTTGTAAACCTGACATTTTAATGCGCATAATTATATTTTTGACAATGCATCACACAGACAGCGGATGCTTTGAGCTGCCCTAAACCAAATGATTTGTGTTATTTTGGAAAGTACTGTCCTCTCTTTAAATCTAATGAGAGAAATCGAGAACTGGCATTATGCATTTACGTTTTGTCAATTATTCTTAATGTGATGGTGTTTTAACTTTTTTTTCAGAGGTGCAGCTGGTAACTGAAGAACGAAAGAAGACAGATCTCAGTTCAGGGTCCATATTTTTCCTTTTCACACCCTTACTGCCCATTGTAGAACCTCACTGTGCCATACCTTAACCCAATTCTACACCCTGACTGCCCATTGTAGAACCTCACTGTGCCATACCCTTAACCCAATTCAACACCCTGGCTGTGTCTCAATCACAAGTCAGCTGTCTGTGTCCTTTGCGCTTCCAAAGTAAATGTATTTGGGATGTACTTTGAAGGCAGAATTACTTCAGGGAGAGTGTGAGAGAGAGAGTGATTAATGTTTCCAAATGGGATTTGGAAAGTGGATTCGTAAACTCCTCCAACTCCCCGCCTCGCCCCCGGTCTCGTGGCCTGCTTTACTTGCTCTGAGGACATCTTAGTCTTCCTGCATAACCCAGACTCCCAGTGTTTTGGCCGGAGATGTTCTGTGATAATTTGCCACTTAATGACTCACCCACAGCTCCAGTTGGTGCCCTAGACAGCAGTGACATCTAATTCACCTCCTGCAAGGAAAGGAAACACTATGCCTGCCTCATGGAAATCACACTGAGCAGCAATGGGGCATCAACTCCAATTTGGTCAGAAATAATATCCCAATTTAGTCTGAATGTAATGTTGGACTTAACAAGTTATATGCTATGAGACACCACAGCGAACAGACAAGAAAGATGGCTGCGACATGGCTGGCTCAATCATTTAGAAGCTGTAACCTGGAATGACTGCAATAATAATCGTTTTCAGAAGTGGTGGGGGCCTGTCTTGCTAATGAAAGAACACACAGACCAACAAGCTGGGTTTTCAGGGTTCACAACTAATTGTGGCCCATTGAGTTCCCTCTGTGCTGCTCTGTGTCTGGTTTGTATTGCATAGACAGTAGCAATGTGTCCTAGTATTTGACAGCCAGCAGAAAAGTGGCACACAATTTACAATGTACCTTTTTAATACTGTGCCTTTTTAGAACTATGCAACCAAACAGTTTTTCTAAAGATATGGAGTGCATGCTTAAGCTGATTTAAATGACCATTCTATTGTGGGCTGTAGCATAATGCTGAAATGTAGACCTTTTCCCCAAAGACACAGGCCAAAATGCCCTTATTTTGCAGAAAAAGATCCATCTTCAAATAAGTGACCCGGTATTAGCAAAAATTCAGCATATGGCAACATGTCTTTTCTGGTGGCACATGTTGTGGATGAAGGTAAATGCATTTGGTGCGTCTAAATATGATGGGTGTTACTGATAATAGATTTGAAAGATGATTAGCCAGTTGCAGTACTTGTCATGGTTGTTCCCCTGACTCACCACCAGAGGGCGGTGTTGCGCCTTTCTGGTAGGAGGGGCGGAGCATATCAATCACCGCTCCTCACTATTTAAGCCGCAGCTGTTTACCGGTTCTTTGCGAAATCGTAAAACTTCACTACGATCTAGCCGGTAAAGGTTGTGGCGTCTTTTTAAAGATACTACTAAGCACGTTCTCTTACTTAGAAATTCTTCTTAGCAAATGTAGGATCTGTTCGTTACCTGCTTTTTGGAACACTCACTTGCTCCTCCTGAGCTAGTCGTGTTTCGTTATACACAGTCTGTGGACTGTTCGCAGGTCTTATTTCTTCGCTGGTTATTTGGCTCTTCTAGCCGTTTATCGTTTTATTCAAACACTCGGTGTTGGTGATTTAGTTATTCCTTTTTGTGTCTTTGTGGCACCTAGTCACCCGTTGGGTGATATTTTCGGTTTTCCCCCTTTTGTTATTGTTTGTTCCTAGTCTCTGTTTATTCAGAGTTTGTGGTTAAACTGTATAATTACAGTTTAACTTATCGATACCCCTGGGGTTCTGCGATTGACACCAATCCCTTAACCCACCATAACAGTACGATTTCGCCATGAATACGGCGTCAGCGGATCCTCGTGGTATCGAAGAAATGGAGAGACAGAGATCTACCATTGACATTTTATTAAAACAACAACGTGTCATGCAAGACAACCAGGCTAGCATGGCCTTGTCGGTCCAAAGACTGGAGGGCTTGATCCAGACGCTTATCGAGGTTCGTCCCCAGCCTGCGGTAGGATTCGCGGTCCTAATCCGGGTGTCACTCCTCGTTGGGGTACACCTGTGGGAGAGGGATTACGAGAGGCAAAGTTCAGCTTCCTCCTCGTTTTAGTGGCGAGTCCGGTAAATGTCGGGGGTTTTTAGCACAGTGCCAAATTGTATTTCAAACTCAACCATCTAGATATAGCTCAGAAGAGTCGCGAGTGGCACTCGTGCTATCATTGTTATCGGGGCAGCTCTCGAGTGGGCAGTACCTCTTATTCGGTCTCAAGCACCGGTATTGACAGACTCGCTGGGGTTAATGGGTAAAATGGAGTTGGTTTTTGACCACGAACTTCATGACAGCGAGTCTGCGACTAAATTGACGCGCATGCGCCAGGGTAACCAGAGCGTGGCGGAATTCTCTATCTCGTTCCGTACTCTCGGGAGTTACAGGTTGGCCTGAGAATCCTCTCATAACGTGTTTTACTAACGCGCTATCTGATCCGGTGCGAGACGCTCTAGCTACGATTGGCATTCCCGATTCACTTGATGAACTTATTTCCACTGCTATACGGATCGATAATCGTATTAGGGACGCCAGCGAGAGAGGGGTAACAGGGAGTTCCGGGTTACTACGAGAGGGTTCTTACCTCAGTTTCCTAGACGTCTGGGCAAAACCGACGAACCCATGGAAGTTGACAGTGCTAGTTTTCGGGCTCCGGCCAGAGGGGACTGGAACGGTTGCCGGTACTGTCGACAGAGGGGTCACATTATTCAAAATTGTCCCAAACTGAAGGGAAACGAATAGCCTCACTATCGGGCCGGAAGCCGGTAGTGAGACATCAGTCCTCTTTCTTCCGTACCTTCATTTCTGTTGAACTATCCTGGGGAGACAAAACATTAAAATAAATGCATTTCTTGATTCAGGAGCTGTTGATTGTTTTGTGGACTCCGGGTGGGCTAAAAGAATTCATTTACCTGTTCGGGTTCTTTCACAATCTTGTGGTGTTACCGCTCTTGATGGCCGTCCGCTGGGTTCCGGTCGCATTAAGGAATCCACGGAGACTGTAAACATGCGGATCGCGCTTACGGCGAGCACACAGAACAAATTAAGTTTTTTTGGTTGAATCGCCTACTTACCCATTAGTTCTTGGACACTCCTGGTTAATAAAACATCAACCACAGGTGAACTGGGGTAGTCATAAAAACCCTATTATTCAATGGGGGGATCAATGTTCTCTTGAATGTTTACCTTTTATTCCGTCGTCTTCCGGGTTCGGTGAGGCTAAAAGTCACGAGACCGATTCGGAGACCGACGAATCTATTTACTGTTCGCCTAATCATGCTCCCTCATCCGTACACTCCAATGAGACGGAGAACGAACTCGAATGGGATCCTCAGTGTGCTTGGGAAGTCCCACTGGAGGAGTCCACGGCCGAGGAGATTAGTGACCTGGAATCCTTACCCTTTGATTCTTTAGAGGCAGACATGCCGTCCTACGGACGATGAGCCCAAAGTGTCACGAGTTCCGAAAAGATCGGTTAGCTACTCCAGTTCCGATTCCCATAAAAAATTCCGAACTGCCCCCATTGAGCACGAGTTTCCAAGGGATAAGGAGGGAATGGAACTCATGAGTACGGAGTGTTACTTGCTACCTTCCGGCATTCCTAAAACTTATTCCGATCTTAGCGAGGTGTTTAGTAAGCAAAGGGCAACTAAACTGCCTCCACACCGGCCTTATGATTGCGCTATTGAACTTCACCCAGGCACAGTTCCCCGCGTGGATCCCTATATTCACTATCTATACCTGAGAGTGCGGCCATGAAGAGATACATTTCGGAATCTCTTACTAATGGTTTTATCAGGCCATCCACGTCTCCGGCTGGGGCAGGGTTCTTTTTGTTGGAAAAAGGATGGGGGATTACGACCGTGTATCGATTACAGAGGATTAAATAATATTACTATAAAGAATCGTTATCCCCTTCCACTTATGAACTCCGCTTTTGAACGTCTCCAAGGAGCGTCCATTTTTTCCAAGTTGGACCTTCGCAACGCTTATAATCTGGTTCGCATCCGTCAGGGTGACGAGTGGAAAACAGCGTTTAATACACACAATGGTCATTACGAATACCTGGTTATGCCATTCGGCCTCACGTCTTGCGCCGGCTGTCTTCCAGGCATTCGTTAATGACGTACTCAGAGAGATGTTGGAGAAATCGGTGTTCGTTTATCTTGACGACATTTTAATTTTTTCCAATTCTCTCTCTGAGCACGTGAAACACGTTCGACAAGTATTAAAATGCTTGTTAGAAGCCCAATTATTTGTGAAAGCAGAGAAATGTGTGTTTCACGTACCTTCAGTTTCCTTTCTAGGATTTATTGTCGCAGAGGGCAGGATCCAAATGGACCCCAATAAAGTGACTGCGGTCAAGGATTGGCCTGCTCCGGTCTCTGTAAAACAGGTGCAGCGTTTTTTGGGGTTTGCAAATTTTTACAGACGGTTTATCCGCAATTTTAGTTCAGTGGTCGCGCCCATCACGGCGCTTACAAAAAAACTGTTTCTTCTCGGTTCCAATGGTCCCCTAAAGCGGAGGGCTTTCGCTGAACTAAAGAGAAGATTCAGTTCTGAACCTATTTTAATTTCTCCCAATCCTTCATTACCTTTTATTGTAGAGGTGGATGCCTCTGAGCTAGGGTAGGGGCTATTCTGTCCCAGCGGTCGGTCATGGATAAAAGGGTTCATCCGTGCGCCTACTTTTCTCGAGCCTTTCCCTGCCGAGAGGAATTACAATGTAGGAGATAGGGAGTTATTAGCGGTTAAAATGGCGCTGGAGGAATGGCGTCATTGGCTTGAAGGGGCGGAACATCCCTTCACTGTCTGGACTGATCATAAAAATTTAGAGTACATCCAGGGTGCTCAACGTCGTAATTCACGGCAAGCTCGTTGGGCATTATTTTTTACTAGGTTTAATTTTTGTTGACTTACCGTCCTGGTTCTAAAAATATTAAACCTGACGCTCTGTCACGCTTGTACGATGGATCCGAAATGGATCATCCGCCCACACCCATTATTCCCACCGCACAGATTTTATCTCCAGTCTTATGGGAGATAGAAAGGGTGGTGCATGAGGCTCAACGCCTTGAGCCGGATCCTGGTGGGGGTCCACGGGGATGTCTCTTCGTTCCTTCAGGAGCTCGCTCCCAGGTACTGCAGTGGGGCCACTCCTCCCGGCTCACTGGTCACCCAGGCGTACACCGTGCGCATTTTTTTGAGTAGACGGTTCTGGTGGCGGGGTATGGAGAAAGACGTGCGGGAATTTGTTGCGGCCTGTAGCATTTGTGCCCGCAATAAGGGTTCACAGCTGGCACCTTCAGGGTTACTGCGGCCACTTCCGGTTCCACATCGTTCCTGGAGCCATATCGCCTTGGATTTCGTTACCGGTCTACCTAACTCGAACGGTCATACCGTCATTTTGGTGGTAGTGGACAGATTTTCCAAGGCTGCCCACTTCATTGCACTTCCCAAGCTGCCGTCAGCGCTCGAAACTGCGCATCTCATGATGGACCATGTCTTTCGCCTTCACGGCTTACCGCAAGACGTAGTGTCCGATCGGGTCCTCAGTTTGCGTCCAGATTCTGGCGGGCGTTTTGTTCGCTGTTAGGGCGTCTGTGAGCCTGTCATCAGGGTTTCACCCACAGACCAATGGACAGACGGAACGCACCAATCAAACAATGGAAAATACTCTCCGCTGTCTTGCTTCCGCCAATCCATCATCATGGAGTCGGCACCTTGCTTGGGCAGAGTACGCTCATAACACGCTGCGCAACGCGTCGTCAGGTCTCTCTCCATTCGAGGCTCAGTTCGGGTTTCAGCCTCCTTTATTTTCGGCGCAGGAGGGTGACGCAGGAGTGCCTTCCGCTGCGGCCTTTGTGCGGCGTTGTCGTGTCACCTGGAGAAGGGTTAGGGGCGGCTCTAGTACGCGCTGGTGATCGCCAAAAGGAGTTTGCTAATCGTCGTCGACGGGCAGCTCCATCGTATAGGGTTGGTCAACGAGTGTGGTTGTCTACACGAGACCTGCCGTTCAGAGTAGAGTCTCGGAAACTCGCTCCGCGTTTTATTGGGCCTTTTAAGGTCCTACGTAAGATTAACCCTGTCACCGTGTTATTACAGCTTCCCCAATCTATGCGGATACATCCTACGTTCCACGTATCTCGCATCAAACCACTACTCATTAGCACCTTGGCGCCTCCCGAGTACCACCACCGCCTCCTCGTATCATTGGGGGTGGCCCCGCTTATACGGTGCGTAGTATCGTGGCGTCGCGGCGTGTAGGTAGGGGTACTCAGTTCCTAGTGGACTGGGAGGGTTACGGCCCTGAGGAGCGCAGTTGGGTTCCGTCCCGACACATCTTGGATCCATCGTTGATCCAAGATTTTCACCGGCGTGGGTCTGAAGGGTCGTCAGGAGTCGTCCCTTAAGGGGGGGGTCCTGTCATGGTTGTTCCCCTGACTCACCACCAGAGGGCGGTGTTGCGCCTTTCTGGTAGGAGGGGCGGAGCATATCAATCACCGCTCCTCACTATTTAAGCCGCAGCTGTTTACCGGTTCTTTGCGAAATCGTAAAACTTCACTACGATCTAGCCGGTAAAGGTTGTGGCGTCTTTTTAAAGATACTACTAAGCACGTTCTCTTACTTAGAAATTCTTCTTAGCAAATGTAGGATCTGTTCGTTACCTGCTTTTGGAACACTCACTTGCTCCTCCTGAGCTAGTCGTGTTTCGTTATACACAGTCTGTGGACTGTTCGCAGGTCTTATTTCTTCGCTGGTTATTTGGCTCTTCTAGCCGTTTATCGTTTTATTCAAACACTCGGTGTTGGTGATTTAGTTATTCCTTTTTGTGTCTTTGTGGCACCTAGTCACCCGTTGGGTGATATTTTCGGTTTTCCCCCTTTTGTTATTGTTTGTTCCTAGTCTCTGTTTATTCAGAGTTTGTGGTTAAACTGTATAATTACAGTTTAACTTATCGATACCCCTGGGGTTCTGCGATTGACACCAATCCCTTAACCCACCATAACAGTACTGGGAACTGTAATATAGTATTGCTGTATGTTTGATAGCAGCTTGGATATTCAAGAAGAGCCATCCATTCAGCTCTGAGCACCAGACATGATAGTCAGCATCCCATTAATGTCTTCCTTGGGATTTTCATGGACCACAGAAGTAAATCGTTTTCTGGTTTCCGCGGCTGGGTACCACTTCCCTAAAACACAGACACAGATGCTACGCTTCAGTGATACCGTAATTACAGTGCTGAACAGCAATTTACAGAATCATATTGACGCACATGTATTTGTATTCTGTGCCTTTAGAATGAACGGTGGAGTAATGTTGAATGATGTGCTTTCCTGTCAGGGCCTATTATCCAGAGCTGCGCTCCACTGGATATCTAAGACATTCGATTATTCTGTCCAGACATCTGCAGCAACACCCCCCACTGTCATAACCCCCCTTTGACACATATGTGCTATGTCGGTCAGTTAGTCTCCTTTTCCCCCGAACTAACTTGTAAAAAAACGCTGCCTCGATAGCGGATCTATACGTACTGCTTCACCTTGACTTCACTTCGTCACCCAGTGAGAGCAAGTGCCCTGCTGGCCTGTGTGCTGCTCGATCACCTCTCCACGGCCCGTATTGCCTCAATCAGTGAAACTGGCCCTCGAAATCATGGCTAATTAATGCTGAAGGGTGCCCGTGGCAGCCAAGTACCTTTGCACCTGCTGTTGACGGGCCACTGGGCTCCATAAGCAGTAAAAGCACTTAGTGGAAAGCAGGCGGCTCCGCGGCTGTTTGGGGACGCGTCAGTGTAATTGGGGGTGATTTCTCGGCGGTGAGTCTTGGGCAGCCGGGGCGGACGCGATCGAATTTGTACAAGCACGCACAGGCAGAGATGCACCGGGCAGATTATGCGAGCACTCATTTGCAAAGTTTACGAAGTTGAGGCAAGGAACTAAAAACAAGACAGAAAGTACTGTGGTTTCCTGACCTCATTGCCATTAACTAATCACGGGCACTACAATTTTTAAACAAAATGGTCAGACTGTGTTAGGTTTGTGATGCCCTTCGTGTGCCTCTCTAACTGGGTGTGTGTGCTGTTTGCGTGTGCTGGGGTACCGTGTGTGGGGAGGGGGTGTGTGATTGTACTTCCTGGAAGTGTAGCTAGGACTGCAGGCAGGCAGCCCACATCAAATAAGACAGCAAACAAACAAACAAACAAAACACTCTTTAAAATGTCAAATCCAGTAGAGTAATCTTCTCAGTACAAGCATGATAATAAAGTAATTATTTATTTAGAGTTTGCAAAAGGAGAAAGCAGACTAGCACACAAACATCAGACGTACTGTACTGGCTGTGCTAATGCCAGCTTTGTATATGCCACAAATACATGTAAAAAACTAATCTGAATAATTAGTTTTACATTGTCATTGTAGGATGCGCTGGATGAGCTCTTTGATAACCTTCCAGGTTGCGATCAGAAGATTCACTTCCCTGTAATGTGCCTCTGGGTTGTCCTCCATTTTGATTGTCCTGAGGGGGGGTTCCCACGGAAGGTTAAGAGTTGTGGAAGACTGAAAAACCTTCTTGTTTTCTACACCATCTAAGTACATAAGAACATGGCGGGGGGCGGGTGTTGTTGTGCAGGCTCACCTGACAGGTGTGGCACACAGCTCAGTGAGAGGTCAGACCATGCTACAAGAGGAGTCTTGAGAAGTGTTGCATTATCCGGACAGCTCAGACGGACACATGCCGTTAATTTGTGGTGACACACTTATAGACCAATGGAGACAGCCTTTTGAGGAGACTGAAAGACTCGATGGACACCATCAAAGAGGGACACATTATGAAGGAAGACACGACTGGGCCCCATAATGGGAGGAGCTTTCATGACATCACTGATGTCAACCAACAGAGTGGCTTGGTTCACTCAGATCAGTCAGTGATTGATGAGTAACAAAGTAACAGAGAATAGAGTTAGGAAAACACAGTAGGGTTCCTGAGGAAGGAATTCAGTGCAGAAAAAGATGATTTCTTCAGGGATTGTGTCATTGTGTCGCCCTTCCAGTTTCCCTGGGCTTTGTCCCAAATCAAAAGGTCGATCTTTATCTCTGTCACTGCCAGTATCCACTACCACTACCACTACCAGTATGCAATCCCTCTCACAAAATGAGCTGTCACAGCAGTAACAGACATGTATGTATATTTATGTATGAGATTGCATCTGTATAGAGAATGCATTCTTTTCCTGTTCGCTAATGGATCATGCATTGGCACAGCTAGGTAAATAAATAAATGCCTTTCCTTTGTATTTGAAATTTAATAAAACAAATAGAAGTCATTGCATTGAATACCCACTGATGTGTTCTAGGACAGGAAAATACCTAGTGAATCCTAACTTAGTGTGGGTGAGTTCAAGGGCCTATCAGAGCATTTGTGGTCAGCCTTTCTGCTTGGAAACAGGTAGTATGATCCCTGATCACACACACTTACGAGTCTGTGCTCTGCCGAATTCAAAGGAGGGTTACAGCGGCAGATACCTACAAATACAATTGAATAAAACATTTAAATAAATTTAAAAGTAATTGAATTTAAAAAATGGCTAAAAATGGTGGAAATTAGTGAGGTATACATAAATTCAGACCCTACAAGAGTGGGGAAAAGTGGAAGTTGAAAGTGGAAGTGTTTGGGGGAACAATGGAAGGTGGGCTGTTGCATGGAAGTCAGCAGCAGCTGCGGATGGAAGACGGGGCGTAACGCAAACAATCACACTATAGACTCTGGCAAGGAACCTTGTTAACACCATTAAAACGAGCACCTTTGATGTGGGGCAAAGCTGACAGCGTGGAGACACGGAGGGCTTAACCCAATGAAGCAGTAATGTAAAAAGGAGGCCTGGAGCCTCCGAACGGATCGGGGGGAGAAGTGGCACCCACACACCAGAAATAAGAACGTTTTTCTCACTGTCTTTCATTTTTGTTTCATTACCTACTTCAAGAAATTCTGCCTCCTTCAAAGTTGTGGAAGATATTCACCCAAAGCTCTCTCGACCTCGTAAACGCTGGTCAGTGGAGCCAGCACATGGCTGAGTGGGCTTCGTAACCAAGGTGATTATTGCACAGACATGCTCGAGGGGCTTCAGTTGCCCTACTGTAAATGACACGAGAAGGACATACAGTAACAGTCTTACATTTATGAATGAAAGCTGTTGTAGTTATGGACAAGAGCCAAGACCCAGATACTTGGGTCAGTTCCGTTATCAAGCTGTATAAACGTAGGTCACACTGGCATGAAAAAGCTGAGCAGATGTACACCAGAATGGAATAAACTCACCTGATACACCACCGAAGGTATGCGTACAATAATTTACATACATATTTATGTCATACCTTCTCACTGTGTTTACGGTTAACTCACTTCCTTGCTGTGTGTTTGAGGCAGTCTCCTCAGGGCAGAGACGTGCGTATCAATTCATTTTGCTTAGCGAATGAGAGCCAAGGTTGTTTTGCTTGTAGAAAAAAAGTTTCTTCCCCATAGACGTCCCTATGTATATTTCATGAGGTTTTGACTGACAAACAGTGATGCCTGATAACTGAAGGGATGAGAAATCACCGTTCTCCAAAGAGGCATATTCCCCACTGAGCTCCACCAGACTCACGTGGGAACAAATGCTGCCATTTATTCAGGCTTTAAAGACCAAATATAATGCTTCTGTCACCTCATCTTCTTTTTTTTGGTGGGCATTGCGTGATAGGGGATAATCAGCAGACTCCCCCTGGGGCTGAAACCAGTAAAGGCACTTTCCAAGAGTGCAGGTTGCCCACTGCAGCCTGGGTTTGATGGGAGGAGACGCTTTGTCACCCTCATCACTGCCAGTCCTGGAGTTGCAGTGACGAGCTCGTAGTATGAGGGAGGGATAGTTGAATTGGTACTAGGGTTGGCTACCAAATTGGGAAAAATGGGGGAAAAATCTTTAACAAAGAAAAAAAAAAGATAGGGGATAATGAAAGGTTACGAGCTGGTTCAGACTAACTGAAACTAAAACTTCAACCTGGATTTAAACCTTTGTACCGTGAATCGTCATCCAATGCATCATAAGAAGATCTGAAGGACACAACTGAAGCATTTGACAATTTCTGTGGTTCTGTGTGGCTCAGTTGGTAGAGCATGGCATTGGCAATGCTTAAGTTGTGGGTTCATTCCCCACTGGGACCACATATACTGAAAAATGTATGCAGTCGCTACTGTAAGTTGCTTTGGATAAAAGCGTCTGCTAAATGGCATATATTATATTATATTACAATTTACCTCTGTGACACACATAACCGTTTGACAGTCATCATAAATGTTTATGGCAATTTAAGGTATGAATAGTCACTTATGAAAATAAAGAGCTATTCCACATGATACGTATGTTATGATGCATGTGACAGGTTGTAGCTCAATGCCGATCCCCCACAGTCATATTGTGATCAGAGATGTCAGATCTGACGCATACGGCACTGGATAAGATATGCATGAAACCCCTTAAAGCCCCACTTCCACGCTCACATTTTGGCTTTACAGATGCTATCTTAAAAACAACAGGCATGTTGTTTTTAAGATACGGCAAATGAACCGGATAATTAAAAAAATAAGCAGTTTAAGCAAAATCTGATCTTATCAGATCGGCTGGAACCCAAATTATAAAGCTGTTTATGGAATAGTTTCTCAGGTTTTTGCATTTGTTCTATGCTGACTTTTTGGAGTTTTTAAACTAAGATTCAAGAAAGAAATGATCAGACAACCTCTGACACTTTCCTCAACCAGCTGAAACTAATCTCCCAACAGGTATAAAATCACCATGTAACCTTCTTTAAAATGTTTCCCCTTTTTCTTTTGTTATTGTCCTATGGGGGGGTCAACAACCTTGTTGGTTTGCACAGTTGGGAGTTGGAGAGGGAGAGAGACAGAAGTTCTAGTATTGTTCTAGTAATACTTTGAAGTTCCTATGTTTAAACGCTAGAAGCATTAAAAGTACACTTTTGGAACTGGAGGCTGTCATAATGGGGATTATGACATTGTTGGGATTATAGAGACATGGCTTGGTGCAGTGGACGGGGATGAATATAATGTGGAGGGGCACAAACTGATCACAGAGTATAGATCAAATAAAGGAGGTAGGCGAGTGGCCCTTTATGTGAAAGAAAATCTAAATGAGCAGAATATTCCAGGAATTTGCTCTCATTCCTCGTGAGGACATCTGTATTAGACTACTGAGAGAACACGAGGAGGGCCTTAATATAGGAGTATGCTATAGGCCACCAGCTTCGAACAGCAACACAAATACTATGCTCTATGGAAACATTAAAAAGCTTGCCAGGTAGGAGAGACATTAATAATGGATGATTTCAACTGCCCCTCTATTAATTGGGAAGTAGTGTCAGGACAGGGTAAGTGTGAATGGGAGTTTTTAGATGTGGTTAATGACTGTCTTTTGGTACAGTCTATTACTCAACCTAAAAGTTAAATCATAGAAATTCAGATTTTGTATAATAATCCTGACAGAATAGTGCAGTCACTTTTGATATTTTTTGGCTAGTTAAGGTTAGCTAAAAGGCACGTTGAAAACAGAATTTCTAATCCTTTTAGCAGTTTTTCAATATTGCAGTAGAAACAGGAAAGGTAAAGAAGTATAAGCATAGGCAGGCAGTGTGGTATAATGGTTAGGGAACTGGGCTTGTAACGTTAAGGTTGCAGGTTCAATCCCCAGGTGGGACACTGCCATTGTACCCTTGAGCAAGGTACTTAAGCTGAATTGCTTCAGTTAATATCCAGCTCTATAAATAGATTGTAAAGAAATGTAAACTGTAAGTCGCTCTGGATAAGAGCATCTGCTAAATGCCTGTAATGTAATGTAATGTAAAAGTACAATAACAATAAGGATGGTGCTTTGTCTGTAATAATAAAGGTATTGCTAATACCCTAAACAATGACTTTATTGAGAGCTTTACCAGAGAAGAGGTTATGAATGTGCCTGAAAGTACAGCCAATGTACAAACTGTTTTAGAGGACAAGGGATGGAGAAGTACTAGAAAAAAAACGACAAAAACATAAGACAAATTAGGCAGCAGGCCCCAAAGGCATATATCCTAGAGTGCTCAAGGAACTTTGGGAGATTATTTATAAACCACTGACAGATATTTGTATGCAATCCTGAAACAGGGGAGAAATACCAGATGACTGATGACTGGTCGCAAGGTAGTATAATTTCAATATATATGAAGGGGGGCCGTACTGACCCAGGGAACTATAGGCCTGTCAGTTGAACTTGCATCTCATGTAAAATATTGGAATGTATTATTTGGGACAAGTTTGAATTATTCCTCGAAAATAATAATATTTTAAGGGATAGCCAACATGTTTTTTTTCAGGTGGAGGCCATGCCTAACAAACCTCCTGGACTTCTTTGAGGAAGCTACAAAGTGTTTTGACTTGAACCAGGCTTAGATATTATATATTTGGACTTTCAAAAAGCATTTGACAAGGTACCACACAAGAGGCTCATTGTCAAAATTAATTCAGTAGCAATTGCAGTTACAGAGTTATTTCAGAGTGGGTTCATAATTGGCTACAAGGTCGAATACAAAGAGTAACAGTAGGTGGGGCCCTATTTGGCCTAGGTGCTGTGAGCAGTGGAGTCCCGCAGGGATTGCTGCTTGGACCCCTGCTCTTCTTTATTTATATAAATGATCTTGATAGGGATGTTATTAGCAAAATAGTTAAATTTGCAGATGATACAAAACTTGGGGGTTGAGCAAACAGTTTTGAATTGACTAAGGTAATCCAAAATGATTTAAACAAAATTCGAAAAGTGGGCAGAAACATTGCAGATGACATTCAATATTGCTAAATGTAAAGTTATTAATGTGGGAAATAAAAATATACGACAGGAGTATTTTATTAGAGGAAAAAAATTAGAATGTGTTCAATTAGAAAAATTACTTGGGAGTCGTAGTCTATCCATCAGTCAGTCTAAGCTGTAGGAATGAAAAATGTCAAGTTTGAGTATAAATCAGAGGTTATATTGATGTTATATAATGCCTTTGTCAGACCTCACTTACAGTGCTGTGTGTAGTTCTGGGTACCACACTACAAGAAATATATAGAAGCTATTGAAAAAGTACAAGGAAGGAAATTAAATTGGTATGAAAGGTAAAAAAGGAAAGACTTAAAATGCTCTTCAAACGAGGGAATTTAATTGGGGTTTTAAATTAATAAAAGGGATTAACAAAGAGAACTACCAACAACTTTACGAATTTGAGTTCAGTTAGCAGAATTAGAGGGTACAGATGGAAACTAGTTGAAGGTAAATTCCACAGTGATATCAGGTAATTAGTCAAAGGGAAATTCTGCAGTGATATAACCATTTTTTTACACAGGGAGTTGTCAACGTGTGGAACAGCTTGTCAGATCATGTATTGGAGGCAGAAACATTTGGGGCATTCAAGTCCAGGCTTGATGCAGTACTGGGTATTTTTTTAGACTAGGAAATGATGAGCCTAGATGGGCCGGACAGCCTGTTCATTGTCATTATGTATTCTTATGTTCTTATATTCTTATGCTGTTATTGCCATTGAAACAAAGTGAGGCAGGGGAATGACAGTGATTCCCAAGTGGCCGAATTCTTTCATAAGCTCTGTATATGTACTTTGTTAGATGCATTCCTCAATTTCTTTGTGAAAAAAAAGAGAGAGACAAAATGATTGCATCTCACACATATTAGCTCGCACATTGCATTTTCTCTGAAGTGAGCCCCTGGGTGGTGTATGATTCTGAGGTACTTGCTATTTGTGAAGTGGTACATACCAAGGTCCAGATCAAATCCAGTTCAATCTGGCCAGAAATCCCTCCAGGTAATTAACAATTAGCCAAGGCATTGAAAATATGCCATATGCCAAATTGTCATTAATTGGAAAAACTAGAGAAAAAATGGTTAAAGGTATCACATTTTAAACCTCTGGTAGTGAGTGACAAGAACATTGAATGGACACATTTTACCTGACTCTTTTAGCAGCACCTGTCAGACACAGGGCCGGTGTATAATTAATGCATACACAGCAATTAAATGATTCATCTTATCACTTCTGCTTATCTATAGAATATGTAAAAGAAGAAAGATGTTGGGTACATTTACAACAATGTGTACCATTATGGCTACTGTGTATATTGTTTAATGTGGAAATTCCTAGTTAGGGAGATAAGTATAAAAGATACCTATAAAACAATGCTTCTACAATAAATCCAGATTTCACTCTCTCTGGCTTCAAGTTTGACTAATCAGGCTAGTTGAGCCCCCTGGTAGCTCAATGCGATTTAAAATCTGTATGTCAAAGTACATCCATAAACTGTTTTGGACACTACCTGAGAGGAAAAACCTCTCCACAGAAAAGCTGGCACTAAATATGAACTTGGAGAGATACAAGGAACACAAATCATAACGAGGGAGAGAGGGAGAGCCATCTGTGGAAACGTAATGCATCCAAGCAGTTCGTAAGCCTTGCAATGCGTTTAATCTATTTGTACGCAGCTGAAAAATCATCTTCTCCGTGTTCCAGCCTGCATGCTTACCAAAAGACAGGATTTATTTTCTCAACCTTTCCCAGCCCTTCAGCTTAATTTGATTTCAGTGCTATGTCGTATTAATCAACCGGAGTAATATTACCTCAAATTATTGTTGTCATTCATGCAATCTTAATTGCATTTTACGTTCACCAGCATCGCTTATCGTTCACCCACATATTTGTGCCTATAAAAAAAATAAAGGCTTACGTTTGTTTGCAATATTGGGGTGTATAAATATTCTAATTAAGATTATTGAATGAGATAGAGGTCAGTTCACTCTACACATGTCTTCATGGTGACTGAATTCACTTAAATATTAATATTGTAACACATCTGCTTTGTTTACTCAGTGATAATGAACACATGGCTCACTTCAATGGAAAGAAGGAACATAAATATATGCATATATGGACATTCAGTATTCCATGTCTTTGTAACTACACAAACACCTGGAGGCTACATTTCGTCAGAAAATGTCTTGGGAATTCAAACTAGAGGCATGCAGTAAATTCGCTGCCCTGGAAGCATACTAGATTAACGTTTAATTATAAAAACAAATGAGAGAGTGCTGATTCATGTGAAATGTGGTTCATGGATGCCTTTTACAAAGGAGACTGAGGATGAATTATTCTGTCTGTGAAAGGTGACAAATCAATACAACTTTGCCCAATGCTTCACTATGAATGATTTTGGAACATTTGTTTTTAAAAACATTTTTAATCATACTTAAAGCAGCCCTAATAGCTGTGTTATTACTTTGCAACTACAGGTGTAGTTACGGTGTACCTACTATGCATGCACATTCTTACAGATTTATTTTCAGCTGATGGATTTATTTTTGCTAGTTTTCAATGACAACTTTCAGAACGCAGGAAGAGAAGAAGACAGCCCATCCTTATTCTGAAAGGGGTCTCATGTAAACCTTCAGCCAGGGGCAGTGGAGTGATTTGGTCAAGGCTGAGCTCCAATTGCTCCAAGAGTCAAGCATCGTGGAACGCGTTACGCTCTGCTATTTTGACACAAAAAGCAATATGCAGCTCAGGTTCCCTCTTGAGTGCCCTGTATTGTTTGGAGAAACTGCATCGCTTCAATGTATAACAAAAGGTCAGGGGTTTCAAAACTGAACGCGAAAAGGTTAGGATATAAATAATGGTCTTATTCATTACATTTTTGTGCTATACGTCTTAATAATAAACATTAAGTGCTGCTTTGTTGTTTTGTCTGTGGTTAGAAGTCCCACGGCCTTCTCTAAAAACTGAAACGCAGCGCAAGGCCATCAATAAACTGAAAGGTCATGGTGCATGCTGTGGCACTGGGGTTTGGGGGGGGGGGGGGTGAGTCACGTCCCAAGGTCTCTGGCTCCCGAAGCTTGAAGCTTGAAGCAGGGGCTCTCCCCCCTGCTGCTTATGGCCCCATTGTATGTTTTCTCTCTGACTGTTATAAATCTTCCTGGGACAGGTACCGCAATGTGAAACATTTTACCCTTTCATCACATGTAGGGGATTCCTTAAAGGCAAAAAAGCCCATTATTTCCCTAATTTTCCTCCCAAGGTACTAGCTGTGGAAACTATAAGCATAGAATGATTTGGAAATTATAGTGGTATAGCATGTTACTGGGCAGCGCTGAGCGTCAGTGGAATGTTTCGCTTTTCATTTCGAACACACACAGCAAGGCAACAGTCCTTACAATGCTGGTTTTCTGATGTTTGGTGCACAGTGATACAGAGCTTCCCACGTTCCCGGGCAGCTAGCGTGCCAGCTCTACAACGTGAGGTTAGGGGTGTGGGGTTATACAGCGCTACAGGGTATGGTGAATGAAAAATGATAAACTGTAACAATAAAGCCACAATATCTATTGTGTTATTTTTTTTTATCGTGCTATTTATTTTCCCTGCTGTTTAGGCGCACACCATGTATATCAAACCAAAACAGTATCCCTGGGATTAATTTCCTCCTTGCAGATGTTTGGCTCAAAATTGACACCAAGTCCCCAATAGAAAAGAACAGCAACCGAGGTACTTTTATACTTCTTCATAGAACAAGGACCGATATATAGATTGGTTTCTTACATACTGTAGGTTAGAGCAGAGATTAGTTTTTTAATGTCGGCTGCCAGAAGCAGTTTAGCGGCGTGTGTTTCACGAGTCGTGTTCCTGCTAAATTATTCAGGGTTCCCTGCTGTAACGCTGAGCTGAATGGCAATGCGGACGGGAACAAGCAGAAGATCCAAACCCAGGTGATGGGTCATGGTGGAAGACCTTGAAACCCTCCCCGCCCGCATGTTTTATTCATTTGTGCTTTGAAATTAAATGATAGCTACGCAATATTAGATTACATCTGAGCGAGGAATGCTTAGCGAGCGGATTGGCAGCTAGTGGGGGTGGGGGTGGGGGGGGTGATGCCAGATCAGAGAAAATGCCGGTGAAGGAGCGTGAAGGTGAAATCTCTCCGCCTTGGAGAAGTAGTCTGGGGGAGAGTCACATGGCGGAGAAATGGACAGGACGGTGAGCAGTTTCGTTAATTAGCCCTCCTTGGGAGCAATCGCAACGGAAGCCACTGCAACGAGGCAGGATGACAGCTGCTACCGCAGAGACAGGGCCCAGAATTTCATCCTTCTCAGTTTCTCCCTGTTTGGTACTCCTGTATCAGGCTACATTTTGAGATGTTGTCTTTCATAATTGATCTGCTTAGTGAACGCCCTGATCTGTGCTCATTTATAATTTTGAGGGACAGGCAGAATCTTTTTTGTTCGGCATGATTTTTATTAAGAAAGCGAGGTAAAGTGTCTGGCTCAAGCTTGCACCAGGGCATCTTACAACCATCTGGTTCACCACAGGATGTTAAAGTACCAGCCACATGGTGTTACGAACAGTATGTGGGGACATTAAAGGGAATTAGTTCTTGTGTTGAACTAATGCTGTCTCCATTGCAATACAACTTAGAATATTAGCTGATGTCAATAAATGTCATAAGACTAGCAGTTTCTGTAATTTGTTTAGTTCAAATTTATATTCATTCATAATAATAATAATAACAATATTCATGACAAATAATAACAATAATAATGAATAATGAATAATAACAATGAAAAAACATGAATAATTATAATATTATTTTGCCCATGTCTCAACTCTATGAATAAGTTTCTGGTAGAGGACCACCAGATTCTGACATTCAGGTTTGATCCAACTGTAATTCACTCTGATCAGAATTAAATCAAATGAACTGACAGAATAACAGCACATACAATTCAATCTGACAAGACTTAAGACTTTAATCCGGATTCAATCAAACCAGGATCCATCTTATGCTCATAAGGACTGAATATCCAGGAATCAGGAAAAAGCATGGCCTGAAATCTGAAATACCCATGCAGGAGGCGGGAGCTTTTTTAAAGGAAAACAGAGCCTCTGTCCAAATAATGTACTCGCCTGTCTCCAACTTTACAATACCTGCTGTTTTAATGAAATGAATAACTTCTCAAATAAGTTTTCTTGAATGTAAAAATGAATAGCAGGGCAATTTCAGACTGAAGAGGGAGAGTTTCTGAGTGCTGTCTTTTGTGAAGACATCCAGCATTAATTAGTAAACTCCTCGACAAGAATTCCTGCTGGCTGGCTAATTCACGTGAGGATTGCACAGTAAAATGGCATGTCCTATGGGATGTGTAGGTAAGGTCACCTTCTGGAAAAAACTTGGCTGTGCTCAAGACTTCCGGCTGGGTGGTGATTCTGTGGTGAGTCTCAGAGGTTTCGCGTTCAAATCTGTGTCAGAGGAGAGAGTTGTTTGAGAGCATCATGAATATTCATGCTGCGATAAAGCAGCTCTTTACTCAAGACTGGTGTTGAAGAGATACAAGTGGTACCAGGAGCACTTAGGGCCTCACTGATCTGACTCTCCTTGCACGCACATACCCTTCAGTGGCTACATCAGAGGGGAGGGTTGACAGGTGGGGAGCAAAAGCTGAAAAAATACATATACATTTTCACAGCCCATACAAATGGTGGTGCATCTGGGGCTGGAAGATAGCGTAGCGGTCTAATGCACTCATACTTGTGCTGGTCCGGTACGACTGTGAGCTGCCTATCACGGACACGGTTCGAAACTGAGACTGGCCCTGGCTGCTAGCCCAAATTGGGGGCGGCATTTAGCTGTCCACCCCAGGGGGAGGGGAGAAGGTGAGCTGGCACAAGTTTGTTGAGAAGTGGAAAGGCGTCCCTGTAAAAGAGTATGTGGGCATATTCCATCTTGGAGGAGGCGGATCTGCCGGCCTTGGGAAATTGGCTTGAACTGGACTTGTGGGGGAGGGTGAATTGAAATAAATAGAGTGTATAATTGGCAACCAAATTGGGAGAAAAACTGGAAAAATCTGAAACAAATCTTTAAAAAAAAATGGTGGTGTACTCAAATCTCTAAATCTCAGATGCACCCCAAGGTGCTCTTGCAATGTTTCAAAAGCATAATAGCATAATCGAGGATGATGAATCCTTAACTAACAAATGTTAAGTATTTAACCTAGTTTGTATTTGACTTACAAATCAATGAATAAATAATAATGTAGCTACTTCACAAACGCTGTTCGGTGAATTCATTTTGATCTGGTCATTTCCAAACTTGTCAAAAGTATGTGAAGAAAAAAACCTTTGCATTTATGAGTTGTGAGACAAAGTTAAGGACACATGTTGATTGTAACAAAACCACAGCCTTGTGCACTTAATGCAGTGCATTGAGAGTTTCCTAATCTTCCATCATAATTGCATCCCTTATATACTGTTTAACATTCCTGCCCCATGCTTTTCATTTGCAGCAGATGGAATGAGGGGGGTCTTGAGGTCAGGCCTCCTCACAGTGCCCCTGAACCAAAGGTCACATCATGCCTTCTGTCTCAACAGCCAAAGCTCTGAAAATAAATGAGGACTTTTTCTTTGCACTCGACAGACTCCAGGAATAAATATCTTTAATGTCTATTGCTGTATTACTGCACTGATCTCTTGCGTGAACAATGATTTATCATACCATGTATCAATGCACATCTTGTAAGTCACTCTGGATAATGCTTAAAATGTAAAATGTAAAATGTAACATTTTTCTATGTATAATCCCTTGCTGATAAATAATGATTTTTCACTCCTTTGACAAATCTATAGTAGTATTTCATTCTAGTTATCACATGGTAACACCTGGATGTGTGCCGTGTCCTGAAAACATGTGAGACAATGACTGCCTGGAGTTAACCGGTGTTTACATTCTTTTTCTGTCAATTTGAGCTTGGTTTTTAAAATGGCCTGGATTTAAACAACATTTGCATGTTTGGGGATGTTTCATGTTAACACCCTTTCCTGTAATTAAAAGATGCCTACTTCTGCATTCAATCAAACAAAAATTCCCTTATCTTTGATTCAAAAGTAAATGCAATGTTACCTTTTTCGCAATAACGAACGTAATTATTGTTTGGCAAGTTCAATAATGGCCGAGATTAATTTGCTTGATTTGGAGAAAAATCTATGCTAATTGAATACATGCTAATTGAATACAAGTCATCCCAAGGACTTTTCTTGACTGGACATTTATTTACTCGTAGTACACATTTACCTGTGCTTGGCAAATCCAGTGGTGTAGTGGTGAATGTAAAGGTGGGTATACTTTCTTAGAGGGAGGGGGGGATTAATATATATATATATAGCCTCATGGCATGGGACATTATCCTGCTTTTAACAGAACCAGTGGTGTGGAATAGAGAAACGCAATTCCCAAATGAAGGCAGCCCCTCTGAGAGTTTTGAAATCTCCAGGTGGGCTCCTAAAATGTAATTAAGAAACACCTGGTTTCTGTTCCTGTTTGCAATTAGCAACTTGCATTAAAGAGATGGCTTGTTTGGTTTTGGTGTGCAGCTTACCCTCCTTGGCAGGAGATGCCATCTGGGGTGAGCAGCGGCCTTGTTTATCTGTGACATTCGCCCAACGGGGAGAGAACCACGGGACGTCCACGAGCCGTCTCGCTGCGCAGGCCTCCGCACACCATTCCGCCAGCAGGAGGAAGGCCAGGATATTACAACGCTGTGCGTCCCATCCTGTTTCTCACTGCGAAGGGGAAAAAACATTTGACTGCCAAATACACGACAGGAGGAAAGGTGATGCGCGCAAACGTGACGTTTTTATGGGAGTTGGCAGCGGCTACTCATTTGGAAAGGTGTGGTGGCACAGTGAGACTTGAGTCTGGACACATTTATTTCGTGGACGTCATTGCTGAGTGGTAGCAGGGGGTGGGGTTAAACTAGTGCATAATTTCTTCTCAGAAGCATTGTATTTATAACACTTACACTATATGGCCAAAAGTCAGTGGACACCTGACCATCACACCTATATGAGCTTGTTGGACATCCCATTCCAAAACCATGAGCATTAATATGACAGCTGCCACTCTTCTGGGAAGGCTTTCCACAAGATTTTGGAGTGTGTCTGTGGGAATTTGTGCCCATTCAGCCAAAAGAGCATCTGTAAGGTCAGGCACTAATGTTGGACGAGAAAGCCTGTCTCGCAATCGGCGTTCTAATTCCTCCCAAAGGTGTTCAATGGGTTGAGGTCAGGGCTCTGTGCAGGTCAATCGAGTTCCTCCACACCAAACTCATCTAACCATGTCTTTATGGACCTCGCTTTGTGCACAGGGGCACAGTCATGCTGGAACAGCAAAGGGCCTTCCCCAAACTGTTGCAACAAAGTTGGAAGCGCCCAATTGCCTAAGATGTCTTCGTATCCTGTCGCATTAAGAATACCCTTCACTGGAACTAAGGGGCCTATCCCAAACCCCGAGAAACAGCCCCAGACCATTATCCCTCCTCCACCAAACTTTACAGTAGGCACTATGCATTCCGGAAGGTAGCATTCTCCTGGAATCCATGTGATTCATCACTCCAAAGAACACGTTTCCACTGCTCCAGAGTCCAGTTGCAGCATGCTTTACACCACTCCAGCCGACGCTTGGCATTGCGCATGGTGATGTGAGGCTTGTGTGCAGCTGCTCAGCCATGGTAACCATGAAGCTCATGGGGAATGCCATGAAGCTCCCGACGCACAATTCTTGTGCTGATGGTGCTTCCAGAGGCAGTTTGGTACTCTGTAGTGAGTGATGCAGCAGATGATAGACGATTTTTACGCGTTATGCGCTTCAGCACTCGTCGGCCCCGCTCTGTGAGTTTGCGTGGTCTACGACTTCATGGCCGAGCTGTTGTTGCTCCTAGGCACTTCCACTTCACAATAATAGCACTTACAGTTGACCGGGGCACACCTAGTAGGGCAGAAATTTCACGAACTGACTTGTGGCAAAGGTGGTATCCTATGACAGTGCTGCGTGTAAAGTCACTGAGCTCTTTACGAACCATTCTGAATTCTAAATGTTTGTCTGTGGAGATTGCATGGCTATGTGCTGGATTTTATGCACCTGTTGGCAATGGGTGTGGCTGAAACACCTGTACTCAATAATTAGTAGGGGTGTCCACTGACTTTTGGCCATATAGTGTATGCTGCCACAGACACATTTACCAAATCCTGGGCATTTGAGAGTGAAATAAAGATTTACGAGAATCTGAGGGACGGAGATCCTGCCTCCACTGCTCAGAGCAGTCAAGAGAGCACCTCGATCTCGCCCCTGACCTTCAGAACACAAGCCTGGATTCAATCAACGTTTATTCTTAACTATGGCTCACAAACAATTGCAATTGTAACTTTTTCCCCCAATCCGAACACTTTTATGGGGGCATGTCTAAATAGGCGTGAATATAGGGGGCTGACAGAATATAGGGGGTTAATGCCTCTGTGTAATGAAGCCAAAGCACTTGATTAAGTGAAAACTCACGGAATACCTGAGACAGCCCAGCAGCAGGGGCATTTAGTCTGATGTTCAGTTGGTCCTCTTATGCTCAACCTTCTGCACTGGATCTGACACAGCAGCTTTAGCGAGTGCGTTCGAGCTGGCTTTTCGCTTCAAAGCCATCGGCGTGGCGTGGCCTGTTCCCTGTAGGGGAAATAATGAATTAGGGCTTTTGTCAGTTCCCTGCATCAGATGTACACGAGATCTATCTTCCAGTTGGAAGAGCCTCAGACTTTAAAATATGAAGGAAAGTGCGAGCTAGGCTAGTAAACTTAGACCAGAAAAAAAACAATAAATAAAAATGGTTTTGAGGTGAAATTGGTGGCTTGAATCATCAGAGCGATTATAAAAATTTAATGCGTCCCCATTCTGTCGATTTAAAAAATAGCATTTTCTGACAAATTGATTAAAACCCTCCCCCCAAAAAATGAGACGGCCGAACTTGGGGAAAGTTTATTAATGAGTCTGACTTGCCTCTGATATTGATGAGGACTAATTAGAGAGACTATTAGGCATCCTGGAGCTGGATGAGAGAGCACGGCGATTGTTCTCTCAATGCTGTAACATTGCTGAAATAACCTGTACAATTATTCTCATGAAATTGTACCATTGGACCTGCGGCCGTCACTTGGTTCTTCGAGTGTGATGGGCTGCACATGTAGCGTGACTGCTAATTTTGGTGACTCCTTTGAGAACAAAAATGTTGGCTAGTCGGCTGTAATGCCTAATCAATACAATACAATAATACAGTCATTTAACAGACGCTTTCATCCAAAGTAATTTACGGAAAGTGCATTCAACTCGAGTAAATCAACAACCACTTGATGCTACAATATCTAAGCATATCATTCATCAATCCTAATAGAAATCGTAATCCTAATCGTATGAATATAGACGGTAGCTGGGAGTTTCATAGGGTGACACATAATTGCTCATAGTGTCACCCAGGGAGGGAGGGCTTTATTTGGCAGAGCATTCCCTACCCCATGGCCCCTGAACTGGGAGTAACTGCACAGCTCAGCTGGCTGTGCACCTCCTCCTCGGAGTTGCCTGATAGTGTGCTCTGTCCTCCCAAATCTACAGAGGATGTTGCAGCAGCGGAATGGGCCTACAACTACGATTAGGTGCTCTGTATTGGGGGAGAACAGAAAAATAGGCAATAAAAGGTTCTTAACAACGTATTATAGCTACTAAATTGGGAGGAAAATGGGGAACAAATCTGAAGAAAAATAAAAAAATGAAATCCCCATAATATATTTTCTTCTGCAATGCAGGCTAGTTAATGAGTTGATCATGCCTTAAGAGGCTGGCGATAGACACGGCCAGTCATCAGTCATCGAGTCTGCGCTGGCAAAAAGTGACGGACAGCACCTCAGCAAAGAGTAAATATATGCAAGCAAGCGGAGGAGCTGCAGCAGCCTGTATCTGTCTCTCGTGTTTTGTTAATTCGGTGACTCCTGTGGCTCGACGTTATTAAAGAAGCCAACTGCTGGGCTAGCAGGCACAGAGTTTGTATGTTTTATGTTGCCATCTCTGCTTAGCAGCATTAAGAAAGAAAAGAAAGACAAAACTGAGGACACAAAAAACACAGATACCAAATTTGTTTGAAAAAACATATGTAAAAGTGTTTCTGAAGACTTTGATATTTGATGAGGGCTTTAGGCATGCCTGAGGTGAGATTCATACAGTACAGCAGAGATTTATTACAGCGGAGGGGTGGCAGAGGGAGGCAGCCTTGGGTTTCAATGTATTCCTAACTGGAGTCCTAGCTGTAATGATATACAGATAACATGCTGAGAGTCTGTGTACCATATATAACCCTTTATTTATGAATTCAATATATATATATATCAGTGGGTGGTTTATTCAATTTTGCGTACATATGGTTTATAATACAAATTTGTTTTGTAGACCAAAAACAAGTTGGTCCACTCTTCAGTTAGTCTCCATATACACTCTATACACTATATATACATACATACATACATACATACAGGTAACTGCTAAAATACACTTGAGGGAAACACTTGCGTAAATGAGGAATTCAAAGTATATTGAAAACAGGTGTGGCTGCTAGGTTAATTAAGCAATTAACAATGAACATTTTGGCTACCATGGCAAGAAAAAGAGATCTCAGTAACTTTGCAAGAGGGGTGATTGTTAGACTCAACAATGTGGACCAGGTAGTGCAGTAGCTGGTACAGCTGAACTTTCCTGGAAAATACGAGAGAAGTTTCTCCACGGGACTGGATGCAGGCGTTCGCAAGGCACAGGATTCAGGACCTTCCTCAGGTGGACACTGTATTCTTCTTGTGCTAAAGCAGTTACCACTGGCACAGGATCAGATGTGTGTCCTCTCAGGACAGCTCTCACCCTCTGCGCTGAATCCAATGTGTGTGTCCTGTCAGGAAAGCTCTCACCTTTAGCCCTGTGTTGAATGTGCATCTTGTCCATATACCACAAGATTAAAGGGCACCAACATCCACACCCACAGCTGGGCCATCGGGTGAGTAAATGGTCATCTCCAGCATTGTCCCAGAGCGGAACATCACACAGGGTTTACAACCCTCGCTCATTTGATGTCCATCTCTGGGCAGTTTTAGACAATGGAGTGATGTCTGAAGCACTGTTCCTGCTATTTATTCAGTCTTTAGTTCTCTGTCCCTAAGAGATAATGGTCACAATACAACAGAGCCCTGCATGTGCTACACACGTTTGTGAGAAAAGTGGTGAAAAGAACACAGGCAGTGGTCTACTGAAAAAAAAGTCACATGGCAGATGGTCATCTACTGTTCTCAACACATGGAAAAAAGTCAGTAGTGAATGTCATTTTCAGTATATGTGGCCCCAGTGGGGATCACCCTGTTCTCAAACTGAAGAGAACGGATGAGTGCATGGTGTGGCACATGTCAAAAGAAGCCCACAGGCCCGTGTGCTTGTTTCCTGTGGTGAAGGGATCTGACAACTCTATTATGGTGGGGAGTGCATTTTCCTGGCATGGTTTCGGTCCACTCAACCCCTTCGAGGCCAAGGTAAACACAATAAATACAAAGCCATTCCGAGTGATCACCTTCGTCCTCCTCTTTTACCCACTCGCACAAAACATCTTAAAAAGTTATTATTTATGAGAACAATAAAAAGGAATAGAACAAAGACATTGTGTTTAGATTTTAAAGAAGACTTTCAACTTTCATCCTTTAATATAAGATATTACTGTATCCTTTGGTTCAGGTTTTATTCTGCTTTAGTTTGATTTAGTTCCAATAAAGGCCTTCATTTCCCAGTAATAATTTTGAACAATTTTAAATGGTACTGCAGCAGTAAAAAAAAAAAAAAAGTTGTTCTCTAGAGATATATTACTGTGAACTGTATGGGGAAAAAAGTATATATTTAAAAAAATAAATGTTGTTCCGCACCCAACACATAGTTATAATCATATTTACTGTGTAATGTCACAGTGAGAATATCCATGAATGTTTTCTTTTTCCTCCTTCTGCAGCTGAAAAATATAAAATATTTTCTCATTGCAACAATATATATATATATATATTTAAATAATCATATTTACTGAGGTAGAGCTGCACCAATGCCTATGCTTATGTTGAGACAATCCTACGAGTCTTTAATACAAAAGAACAGCGCTGCTGTGTTCGCCACCCTGCGCTGGACAGGGTATGAGGAGCGCTGGGGCCGAACAGCTGGAGCGAATGACTTATTGATTAAGAGAATTCATTAGCCTGGCGGATGCTCCTGGAGCAGGATGTTTTTGTGTCAGTAATGAAGAGGAGTCGGCTCAGAGACTGATTCCCTTCAGAGACAGGCGCAGAATGAAGGATTCAGAGGACACGGCGGTCTGGAGTTGTTGTTTTTTGCGGTGCGACAGGAATAGAGCGGCTTCGATCCGATGCCTCTCTGGCGAGGGGGAAGAGGGGCAGAAGTGTCGGCCGGCTTCTTCTGCCGGCCTCGGCTTCTTCTGCCGGCCTCGGCTGGGAAGCTGTGGCATTAAATATTGACCAATCGAATGCTCAGGGCAGGATGAGGAGGCTGGGGGTTTCTCTTGTCCGCTCGGTTAGCCTAATTTGAAATAGCCTTTTAGAACACCTTTGCCTGTCTTCCGAAGTTAGAGTATGGAGGCTCAGATAAGGTGGGAGGGACAAAGGTATCTGTGCAGGCGACAGACAGATTGGGGCAGGCGGGCACCTCTTCCCCTCTCACCAGCAGCATGATTTTCCTGTGGGACAGCTGGGCAAGGACACGCTGTCACCCAGACGCCTCTTTATATAATTGCATTGAAATGTCAGGTCCTTTCCTTCAAACACGGAGGAGTGGCTCTCTGTAGCGACAGGCTGCCTCTCACCAGCTGCTGTGAGGATGTCCTCGGGGCGCCTCCTGCTGGTCCACTGGGTTCATTCAGAATCTCAAAAAACACCCCTGTCAATTTTTAAAAGATTGCATAAATTACAAGCTGCAGGCGACCGAAAGGTGTTCACGCTGGAAGGCTGGTGACTTTGTTCTAAAGGTCAAGAGTAAATCTCGAAACAATGGGTTAGGGTAAACGGTCATTATAAAATATTAAAATATTAAAACTGTAAATGGGAAAACTGTAAGGAGTGGGACGATGATATTGAAGAAGGAATTTAGTGTATAAATGTCAGGTTATGTAGAGTTTATGATATTGGGCATGCCTGTGGGACCTGGAGCTACGACCAGCAGTCTCACATCACATCTGCACACATCTGCAATCCATGCCTGATGAATATGCTGAACGTTAGTTGAATGGGAATGAACACCATCATTATTAACAATCAAAATTACCAATGAGGAAAATGCATTTGCAGCAATTTGACATATTTCACACACGTCTAGAATCTGAACTCAAATTCAGCTGTGTCAAACTTGACCTTGATGATAGTTTGCATGACCTTGATGATAACCATATTGGGTGTTGCTGAGTCAATCCTGGAACACAGAGAAATGACAGTCAGGTTGCTCACAGTAAATTCTATGCCTGATAAATATTGCAAATGCTTCCTCTTCGGCTTTGTTCATTGTACATTTGGTACACTGGTTAGTGTCGGTTCATATAAACTTACTACACTGTATACATGCAAGTACCAAAAAAAAGGAATGAAGGATTCTGGTGGCTCTGTTATGGTGTGGGGTGCATTTTCATGGCATGGCTTTGATCCACTCAACCCCTTAGAGGACAAGGTAAATGCCAATAAATACAAAGTCATTCCTATGGTGAAGCATTTCTATCCTGATGGGAGTGGTCTCTTCCAAGATGACAATGCCCCCATGCACAGTGCATGAGTGGTCACTGAATGGTTTGATGATCATGAAAATGATGTAAACCACATGCCATGGCCAAGACCCAAGCAGGTTTGATTCCCAAAATGTAAACTTGCCATTTGGGTTTGGTTCAGACTCAGGCAGAATGCTTTGGGTTTCATTATGATTATTAGCACAGCCAGGTATCAGGTAGGTCAGGTCTGTTTTGGTCGTATGCGTCGGGAAGAGTGATGTCACATTTCACAAACGGAAAATGGCAAATTGCAGCTATTCTAGATTTTCCTCCAAGTTCAGTTTTGAGGTGGAAGACTACTTCTCAATTATAGTATTATAAAGTATAATAAATTATTTACTTGCAGTAACTTCCATCAATATAAGTTGGTAAAGCTACTGTTACAACAAAACAAGACTCAAGGTACTTTAGGATATCTGTTCCCTGCTGTTGCTATTGCATTTTCTCAAACAGCCATCTTTCTCCCACCCGCCTACGCCAAACAAGAGATGAATGAGAGAAAGCAGAGAACATATATTGATGTGTGTAAAAAGTCTACTCACGTCAACAAATGTTATGCGTCAATAAAACCTTCTGATTGGCCTTGGGCATGGGGCAAACCAATCATTTTATGCATATCAACAGACTCTGGCTGATACATTAAGTGAAAACAGGCAATGCTGTCAAGATTTATGCAAAGAAGAAAAACAGGAAAAAGTTAACAAAACAGCTCTCTGCCTCTGGCTCGAAAGCCTAAACTATTGAAAGCCTAAGCTATCAATTCAGTCCATAGGATTGCATTTGCAATTCTGTCATGAATATTTCTCGCAAGGTGGTTGCAGTTTTCTGATGAACAGCATTGAAGACAGTCCTAATTAAGCTGGACAATACATTTGTTGTATGTATAACATTACAAATCTAAAGCTACTGCAGTCTAAAATTTAAACGACAAAAAAAACACCTTTTGGACAGATCTTACTGACTTTGGCCAGCTGGGTTTTGAACACCATTGTGTCAATGCAGACGTGCTCTCAGTACGACTGACAAGCTGGAGAAATCTCCTTGAATCTGTCATGTTTGAGGATGGAAAATGGAACTGATTTCCTGTTGAAAATAAGGGTATAGTCCCAGCGCTGGTTTCAAGGAAAGTATCAGGGTTAATGTGGTATAAAGTCCACAGGGAATTTGCTGCATCGAAACTTGGCAGGAGACAGACCAAAAGCTTGCAGACAGACTAGATTAAAGGTTTGCTTTCCAACCTGGATGCGAATCCTTTCCCCTCCCGATTCGCCAAGCAAACTTCTGAGCTGTTTTGATAGGTGCCTCAAACAGGGATACTGCACAAGGACGATTGCCTGATTAATCGCACAGACACATTGCCTTGCTCTGCCTGCTTCAGCACCCTTCCCAAATTTGTCGCGGCTAGTTAAGAGAGCCTAATGTGGCTTTTTTGTTTTTTTCGCGGCCAGATAAGGTTTCTAATTAAAAGTCTGGCCACTCATTTACACACACATGCAATGGATCAAACTAGAAAAAGGCACCTAAGGTCATTCAATGATAAAATAAAACCAAAGGAAGGCGCAGAGCCTCATTAAGAGGATGCTGTGTGACATGATTACTTTATTTATGTGTACTGTATGCTCCAGGACCAACAGGAACAACACTCGCTCATCGGTGTATTAAATATCTTTTTGAAACCTCCAACATCCTCTTTCGGGTGCAACGCACTGATTCCTTGTATGCTAAGTATACTGCAAACCCCACTGTAAACAGTTTAATTTAGTTTACAGTTAAAAACCAAAACATATTAACCACCTCAACCTGAAAATGTCCAATTCACTTCAAGTTTAGATACGCGTGTTGTTAAATGATAATTGTGACGTAAGTTAAGGATGAGCTTTAAGAGAGCATTCCTTTAACCCATCGTGGCATCACACCTGCCAGGTGCCATTTGACAGCGGGAGCACGGCAGCACAGCTGGGATGGAGGTGTGAGTGACTGGCCTTCCGTGTTATGGCTCGCCATTAAATATTCATCCCGCCAGCTAATTGAGATGATGTCCCGGCTCCCAGAATTGAATTATTCAACTCCTCGCTCTTCCAGCGATGAGGATGGCAAAAAATAGACGTGGGTGGTCGCACTCGCCGTGTGCTCCTCCAGCTGTGCTCCTGGCCCCTGGCCTGCGCATTTGGCCTGCGCAACATCCGCCCCCAGAATACGCGCGTGCTGTCTCCGTTAACAACACCTTTGGTAATGGGTGTTTCAGTGACGAGGGAAGTAGAATGTGAAGTTGAAGGTGTTGGTGACAATGACTGTTCCAGGCCTGCCTTGTTCTCTGATAAGTCTAATGGCGGCAGTGTGGTATAATGGTTAGGGAACTGGGCTTGTAATGTTAAGGTTGCAGGTTCAATCCCCAGGTGGGACACTGCCCTTGTACCCTTGAGCAAGGTACTTAACCTGAATTGCTTCAGTTAATATCCAGCTGTATAAATGGATTGTAAAGAAATGTAGAACTGTAAGTTGCTCTGGATAAGAGCATCTGCTAAATGCCTGTAATGTAATGTCTACCCTTGACTGGCTTTTGAAGAGGGGCCTTGAAGTATATTAATTTATATTAAATTACTCAAATTATTTTTATTTTTTTGTTTGGGTAATATACATTTAGCTGCACAGTACGATTATTCCCTTTCTAATTAAACTTGACTCAGCGCTGTAAATAAGACCACAAACATTGACCTGTGCCACTCTTTCAACACTGTAAATAAGAGAGCAAACATTGACCTGTGCCACTCTTTCAACACTGTAAATAAGAGAGCAAACATTGACCTGTGTCACTCTTTCAACACTGTAAATAAGAGCGCAAACATTGACCTGTGTCACTCTTTCAACACTGTAAATAAGAGCGCAAACATTGATCTGCGATGATCTTTAAGCACTGTAAATAATAACGCATTGACCTGTGTTTTGATTGGGTCGCTTGTACAATTCCCCTGCAGAATATTTGCACAAGAGTTCACTAATTGCATTGATCACAAATCCCATTGGCCCTGTCTCGCCGGCTGTTTCATGCCTGCTTTCCAATTGATTCAGCATGGGCCTCGGTAGGCTGCGGCCTGCCTGCATTTCTCCATTTGGTTTTAATGTGTTAAACTGTTTAAACCAACTACATTGGCCTTAGGGGTTTAAACCTCCGCTTTAGGTCACAAGATCACTGGCCCCTGTTAAGGTTGTTTCCCTCATGTGGGCTTTCATGTGTAGTTATGATGCATGTTTGTTAATGCAAACTAAGTAATCAAATGCACACAAAGGGCATATAAACAGATAAACAGCTGATGCTTACCCATACCAAAAAGAAATACAAATAATATCTCTTGTAAAATGTATTACTCTGATTATGTATTACTCTAAATATATAGAGAAAGCATGTATAAGAAATATATGTGAAAGTACCTAAATCTCACATTTAATGTGTAAATAATACATTGACATACATGAAAAAAACTATTTGTATCTTTTCATTGATACAAAATATGTGGAAAAGGCTTGCAACGTGTATGGTTATTATCTTGTATTATAAGTTTATTACATTATGATGTCTATGTATGTCATATATACTTTCAATAATATACTAAATATATATTTGGAATATATATTCTGAAATTAAATATAATATAAATGTAATGTATTTTAAGAAATATATAAGTACATACTGTATATTAGAAATGTATCTCTTTTTGGTTTGGGTAGAGTTAGATAAGGGGGAGTCCGAGATGACCATTAAACGGATAATGGTGCTGTACTGTACCATCGATAGCCGGTTTCTTTTCACTTCACAAAGGTCTTAACACAGTGACCAGGTTACGTTAAATATTCTTGATTACAATAAAGGAATAGGAGCTCTGAGACAGGAGAAACCTTACTTAAAATGATTTCATGTGAAGGGCATCAGCTGGAGGTCAGTTTTTTTATTAGAAAGCGTTTTTACCCTTTTTTCATATTAAACACACAAACGCAGATCTATCACTTTAGATACAGTCCGGTATAAAGAACTATTAATTAAACTGCCTTGCTAATCCTGCAAAAGAGCCAAACGCAGGGAAATAATACAATGCTACACTAAAAAGCTAACGTTCCTGCCTCCCTGGATTGTTGCTCTCAGTCCGTCACTGATGTTTAGTCGTACAACATGTTACGCGTTGAGTTTGTCATTGGCACGTTCTTTACTGTGACTGCTGTAATGACTTATCTTGACTTTGTGTGAGAGAAAGAGCATGGCAAATCCAGTGCTTAGAGCGTTCGGTTGGAGAAGCCGTGCATTCATAAATCACCCTTGTTTGACCCATCTGGTTAATAAGAGTCTGAGAGGCAGCGCTCAACACTTTCCCTGCGGGTCATCCTCAAATTCCTATGGAATGGACTTTTCTCAGTAATTATGAAAAATGTCAAACTTCAATTTCTTGTACATATTAAATCATAACTGTAAAAGAAAGTCAAGAATTATTCAGAGAACAGCAGGAGCTTTAAGTGGTTTGGTACTGGCTTGCATAACTGTTTCTTTCAGATTTGTTTCTGAAAGGTTTCGGGTTTTGTGGCATTACATGAAGGGAAGGAAAAGTAATTATACTTAGAAGAAACCCATCATTTCAAAGGGATGCGGAATGTGCTGCAGTTTCTGTATTTTCTGGGCTAGGAGGCCGAGGGGATTAAAACGCTTGTCACAGGGGGGCTGTGTGCACTCCATTACATTTGGCATCACCTGGGCCACCATCATGTGGATACAGAAAACACACATGCCTCCAGCTCTCCCACTCACTGCCACCCCCATGGCAGCTGTGTGCAGACAATCCTGCAGGATGGAGGGGTGGGGCAGGCCTGGAGGCCATCATGCACGGATTTGCTAGTGAGTGCTTGGTCTCCTGTTCGGTCATCCTAATCAAATCATGATCACAGAAATAAGTGAACAATTATTATTATTATTATTATATTGATATTGACAACAACAGCACAATAAAGCAAAAGCAATCAAGCAGTAAAGGTATTTAATACAATTAAGTACAATGTTTTTAACAAAATAAAGCATCAAAAGTTGGTTGGGTCTGAAGGTGCTTGCTATAAGCCATAGACATATCTAGTTAGGTAGATTCCACCCTGGTGTTGTGAAAAATAAGTTCCCCCCAAGAAATTGTGATGTAGTACACAATAACTGACAATGGGGAAAACAGGGTGGGCTTATTTATTGGGCAGAAGTTATTTTTCATGACACCGTCCGGTAGACAGAGAGGCACACCAGCAGCCAAAGACCCAATTTGGCAGCCAATTACACCCACTATTTTCAGGTCAATCCCTCCCTCGTAGTTTGCTGCCGCAGTGCTGTGACTGGCGGCAACGAAGGCGAAGTATTGTCTCTTCCGAGACGGCATTCGCCAAGCCGACGACCGTAACTCCGGCACCCCAGAGCCACACCTCTGTGCAGCGAACGTCTTGTCGGCTTCTCTCCCCCCTCCCTGGGGTGGACAGCCAGTTGCCGCCCCCGGTGGCACTCCCAGCCAGAGCCGACTCGCTCTTATACTCAAGTCGCTGCTTATCTTCCGCTGCAAGCTAAAAGCCCATCTCTTCAGACTGCACCTTGGCTCCCTTGCTCCCCCTCCTTTCCTCCAGCACCTCTCCAACATAGACCATATCGATCATAACCTTGTAGCTGTCTTTGTAAAAAAGTCATACCGACTATTAATGTGATATGCTGTCTCACCCCCCCTTTGCAGAAGCACTTGTTGTAAGTCACTCTGGATAAGAGCGTTTGCTAATCTACTTAATTGTAGTTGTAATTATAATGTTGAGTACAAGGCTGTCTGGGAGCATGGCCTTCTTTTGCAATACAGTGCCTTTGCCTGTTGCATGCTTTTAAAAGCATTTTGTTTACCCTTAAAGGCATTTTGTTTAATTCTGTTCAATTCAATTCAATTTCTTCATGTAAAGTCAGTTAAGGTTTTTCTAAGTGCTATGCAGAACGTTTGACTGTTGTGACAAGGTAATTACATTCCACCCCACTGTAGAATGAGGTAGAACAAGGTTAATAGAATTACAGATGAATTTGAGTGTGTGCATTTGGAGGACGGAAGCTGGCAGTAGTTGAGGACATTGATGGTGTTAGTTCCATTGATTTGGTGATTGGTGTTGATTTTTGAAATCCATTGATATTTTTTGAAATCCATATAGGCAAATATTATTTTGTTTGAGTTCAAATGTTTAGGCGGTCCACCGAGATCTTTGTAATTGTTTCAATGGTGCGTGGTAAAAAAAGGTTTGCAAACCACAGGGTTAAATCATAAATTCTTGATTGGTGATAAATGCTTAATACGACAATATAATGGGTATGATCCGTTCACTTTAGCATTGTAATTGCAATGAAAATGTTACTTACATATTTATGTATGCACAATTGCCCCTGCTATCCTGGTTGCTGGAAATGGAGCCCGGCAGTGTGGAATGGGGCTGCTCATGACGCTGTTCGGTTCAACAGGCTGACAGCTAAATGGAAACACTATTAGATGGTGCAGACCACGGAAATCTGTCAAAAATCTCATGTTTTATTCCTCTCCCGTAAATCCGTGAACTCCCATTGCGTTCTTTCCTCGACTGGCATGTCACGTTCGGGGGGAACACCCAGTGTTCCCACCGCCGTGGAGATACTTAGTTTGCCTGACTTCATTTTCTGATCATGAAACCCATTATGGCCCTATGAAAACAGAATGAACACATTATGCAATCCAAAATACATGTATAAATTATACTATATATTTGCACTTCCATCTATCCAATTCCATCTTCTACAATATCTGTACAATTGTATATAATATAATTTTACGATATGTATTCTCTAACAGCAAACTCACTATAATTAATCATTATAAACTATTATTAATAACAGTACAGTATAAGATACAGGTGTTTCTAATATGGAGTCTATAATCTCTCATTTGTGAAATGTTTTATTTACTGTTTCCATTTTTATTAACTTGTTAAGTTATAAAGGGCAAATTAGGCAAAGCTCAAGTTTTCTGGTTCAAACAACTCAGTGGTTGTGCATGTTGAAGATGAATTGCTGTCAGGAACGGAGTAGGAAAACCAGGCGTGGACCCAAGAATGCAATAATGTTCTTTATTGCAAAGACAGGCAAAGTTCATACGGGAGCAATCAGGGCAATACAGGAATCCAAAGAGTGGTCGGGGACAGGCGGAGTTCGTTCCAGGCTTCAGGTGTGTCAGAGGCAGGCAAGACGTGGTCAATGGGCAGGCGGAGGTCGATAACAGGGAATCAGTCTGGGGAACACAGAGAGGAGCAGGGCAGGAACCACGAGGAGCACAAACAGGTGGATCGGGAACGAGACTGAGACAGGACTGAACGAGGAAGCACGAACACGAGGAAGCACGAACACGAGGAAGCACGAACACGAGGAAGCACGAACACGAGGAAGCACGAACACGAGGAAGCACGAACACGAGGAAGCACGAACACGAGGAAGCACGAACACGAGGAAGCAACGAGAACGCTGGAAAGTTGTGTAGGCATAAGCAAAGCACAAGACAATCTGGAAACGAACATGGGAAAACGCACAGCTTATATACATTTAGACATAACGAGAAACAATCAGAAATTAACATGAATGCAGCTGCCACCGGAGACTGCAATCAGACACACGAGGAACAGGTGAAAACGATAATACAATGACGAGACAATCTGGTAACGAACATGGGAAAACACACAGCTAAATACATCAGACATAACAAGAAATAATCAGGAATTAACACGAATACAGCTAACTGCAATCAGACACGTGAGGAACAGGTGAAAACAATAATACAATGACAAGACTGGAAACCGGTAAGTGAAAGTGAAAACACGGACCAGACAACCAGGAAAACATGGAATAAACTAAAACACCTAATTACGGGGAACACAAACACGAGACGTGACAAATTGCAGTGTTTCTTGACTGCTGTAATGAAATTGAGTTTTTATTACACAACATTCACTGTATCGCCTACCTTGCTGATGAATTATGAAGTTGTAATACCCGGCTCATTAAGTGGTTATGTACAGGTAGTGAAAAAAAAGAAATGGAAACACAATAGTATCATACCCTTAGAAGCCAAGGTCAATGGCCAGAGTTCAATCAAATAAGGACCGAATGAGAACAAATGCAATTCAAAGTTTAATCCGATTCAATCAAAGCAATAAGGACTGACATTTCTAGGAAACAGGTAAAGGTGAAATCTGACGCTATCCATATGATATCCATATCTGGAATGACACCTGTAACAGTGTTTAACAGTTTTGGCAGTGTTACAGTGTTAGTGTTACAGTCTTACAGTTTTGACAGTGTTTTACACTTCCATCATCTGAGTGTGAGTAAGATTGACTTATGGAAGAGTGGTGACGTATTCCTCCTGCGGTATTCCAGACACTGGTCTATGCTATGGTGCATACAGGCCCTACTGGCCACATGTGGTGGCCCAACACCCTGTTACATGACTATACATTGGTGTTTGCATTTTTTATAATTTAGTTTAGTAATGTTTTTATTTAAATTTTTTATTTTGTAGTCCTTCCTATATACTTCCTGTAGCCCCTCTCATCATAAAGTTTGACCCTAAGATAAGTCCTGCTCTCCACATTTGACACTGTAGGTGGAATGTTTGACCGAGGTGCACTTCTAGTAGAGTAGACGGTAGATTGTGGTATAGTTGCCTATTTGTGATTAATGCACTCTTCCATATGTGAGCAGTTAATTTCACATATGAATAGCTCTCACATTTAGACAATTGGCTCTCTATTAAAAAGGCCCTAGACTCAAGCCCTGTTGCATATTTGATCGAATGCCACAGAAACGCACGACAAACGAGCTTTACGACCCCCCCCACCTCCACGCTTGCCATTGATGATTCACGATTCATTTCTGCCTGCTTATTGTGATCCGATACTTAATGGCTCATATTAAACTCATGGCGCAAGTTCAGTGTTATCAGAGCATGCAAAACTGAGCCCACTCAATGCCTACACATTTCATCACAGAGAGTCCCTCTCAATGTTACTCAGAGGCTGCGTGACCAGGGGCTTTCTGAGGCACTTTCAGGTCTGCAGATTTTGAATGAGAGTCACGCGTCTGGTGCACCCTGGGTTCTTGTTCTCATTCTGCCCACACACAAACGACCCTGCGTGCACAAGTGCTTGTGTGCGGACACATAGGGGAGGCGTAGGTAAAACCCACGGAGGACTCTCTCTTCTTCTCTGATGAGCTCTTGCCTTTACATTTAATTGCCTCCAAGGTCAATCGCAAGACCAATAACGTTCTGCTGGACCTCAGACCACTACTGGTATTGTTATTGGTTTTGCTGTTTTTTATTTTTCCAAGGACCCCATGCAGCAAAGCACGAAACCACAGAGGAAACACAATGGATAGATACTTTCACCTTTACTGTAACAATACTTTTCAACATTAATTCTATTCTAAAGATTTGGCTGATTGCAGATGCATATGAATAGATTGCTAAAGACACAGAATGGAAATGCAAAGCAATTTATAAGGTTCCATTTAGTTACCAATAATTAGATTACAAAAGCTCATTTGGGATGTGTAATATTGATTTAACTATAATTATATAAAGGGACATAAGATATGGTTACAAACATTACATCTAAATCATCAGATCCTTTAGACCAGTTTATAGATGCTCCAGTCAGTCTCATGGAAACGGTTGTGTTGATACATTTAATTAGTGTAGTGGGATCTTATGTCACACTGTTATACTTCAGAAACAAACTTCAGATGCTGTGAACATTTTGTTCTGCTGACTTTAGTTTCACTCTGTTTGGGGGTGGGGGCGGGGGGTTATTTCACAAACATTAAGAACTCACACATACACACACGCATGTATGTACACACAAACGCACTCACACACACACACACACACACACACACACACAGACACACACACACAGGCACTCGCCCCCGGAGCTGAGGCCATGTATTGCACGTGCTTGTTTGTACAGTAACCATTTGCGAGTACCTTCAAGATTCCGTAGGAGTCTCAATTCCCATATATTCAGCTGATTGATTCGCAGGAGCCCTGCGTTCCCTGGTGTGCTGGCGGTATTTACTGGCTCCCTGACCTTCAGACAGCCTTTCCCCCTTTCGGCTACCGAGCAGGAGCTAAGGGAATAGAGCGCTAATAGAATGCCTATTGACTTCACCGCTTGCCTCTGATAGGCACCATAATAAGGGCAAAGCCCCCTCTGGTCTACAGTCAATACAATCTTCTGTCCTGTCTTCATCGCTAAGATGCCCTTGTCAGCATGGGGACATTTAAATGTTTGGACAACATTTCATAATGCAAGCCCTGATAAAGAAGAGTAAGTCATGAGGGAAAGTTGATGTCTCTAAGTATGAATAAATCTGATGAAGAGTCCCTTTACTGATACACGCAGGGAATCTGAGTCATGAATATCTCAGCACTGTTTAAATATATAGTCTTAACTTTGGGGGAAGGGGGGGTGTCAAGTTTGAGAAAGAAACAAGAACACATTCGTTCCTTAAATTAATTTTGTTGTTGCTGCGCATGACCACGAAGCAGCTGGGTCAATTTAAATGTTTTGGATTAGTTTTGACAGTTACACCAAAGACAAAAACATTAAGCTAGAAACATTGGAGGTGCATTGAATATACCAAAAACCCTCTCTTGAGATGGCTGCACACATGTGGCCAATGATGTTCCTCCCATGTCTCCTTACTTTAGCCAGCTTCAGCCACACATATGAAGACACGTGGTATTGCATTGCAAGGCTCAATGAATGAAAAATACAATAAAAATTGTTATACGTAAATACTGTATTCCGGCTGTATGTAATCCAATATTTTGTAAGAAAAGACATTACGCCGATTACGTTACAAACCCTTTCCTGTACATACTGGCATCCAATCATCCTCAGTTGATGTCGTTTCAGAACCCACTCAATAATGGCTAGAGTGCAAGTTGCCCACTGCGGCCAGGGTTCAATCCTATGGCTATGGCCGGGAGCCCCATTTCGGGGTGGCAATTGGCTGCCTGCCCCAGGGAAGCGGGGAGGGAAGCCAGCAGGAGCTCGTCACATGCAAAGTGCTCTGTGAGTATCAGAGGTCCGCTCGACAGCTTCGGGAGTTCTGTCTTGCAGGAGGTTTGGAACCTTTGTCACTGCCGGTCCCAGGATTGCAGCGGTGAGCTCGTAGTATGAGGGAAAGGATGGTTGAATTAAGAATAGGGTACAATTGGCTACCAAATTGGGAGAAAAATGTGGAAAATGAAAATGAAAAAAGAAACGTTATTTTTTTTTTGCCATAATTAAATAATTAAGCATGGAAGTCAGCATGAAATCAAGAAACAGATATGATGGCCCTCCCTGCCCATCCCATATTTGTAACGTGGCAAAAAATTGTGGCACAAATTTAATCAGAAACATCTTGGTCTTCCCCTTGGAGCCGCTCCACCAGTGCACATCCAAACCCCTCTCCCTCTGTGAGCTCCTCTTCCTCTCCTTTGTCCTTGCCCTTGCACTTAAACCTAAGACCTGTCCTTCTTATTCACCCTTCTTCTATTCTTGCAAACACCAACTCATAGCCACAACCTCTTTTATGAGCAGTAGAGATTCACAATTATGGGAGTTGCTTTCCGCTGTGAACAAATGATTTAATTTTGTTTACAAGACTTGCTTCATTGAATTTCGTGTCATATGCGGAGAGTTATGTCTACTGTTTTGTAAAAATGTGCTTAGCATTTGCATTTTATGTGAAAGCAAAACAGAAATGACTTGCTGTTTTGCAAAATACGTTTTCTGTTCTGCTCATTTAGGTTATGGCGGTGGCTGTGTGGATGACAGTTTCATTCACATTGACTTAGCAATCAAGAAGAACTGTAATTTGTTTAGTGGACCCACTGCTAATCCCCTATGCTCATCAACTGGCTAGAAATGTAATTAACTCCAGAACTGCACGTAACTGCAGAGGAAACATATCTTGCACACAAGGACACAATAGAAAGTCCCACATGGGATTTTGAACATGTGATTATGGCTGTGTTCGAAACCGCTCCCTATTCCCTATATAGTACACTATATAGTGTGTACGCCATTTTGTAGTGTTGTTCGAATTCTCAACTGTTAATTTCGTTCACTATATAGTGAACGATAAAATACCCACAATTCACAGCGATTTGTAGTGAACAGCAAATGTACCCTACAATTTCTCCCGTATACCACAATGCAATGCGGTCGTGTCTTAGTTAGCTCACAACTTCCATAACGGTAGCTATTGGTGGCTAGCAGACAGCACCACAGTTGACAAAACCACACTTGCACATCATTAGAATTTCAACAATTTATTTGGGATTTAACATTCAAACTGAACATGCAAACCCAATACTACCTCAGTACATTTCAACCTGCTGTCATGAGTGCTCGGTTTGTTTACGTGATACTGGGCGCATCCGCTTGCGTCACCTGAATATCCGGCACTTTTTTTTGACGCAAATGACGTTCAGTTGTAGTGTCTGAAAACGGTTTAATTGTTCTAAAGGCCCACATCCTCAGCTCTGCTGAACAGGGGAACGAGTGCAATGCACCGGTCCCAGGAGCAGCGCTGCGCCGCCTGCCAAACCTCCTGAGGAGGTGGCAGCCAAACGCTGAGGCTGCGAGTCCATCGGAATGGGCCTTTGACCCGAGAGCCGACCGCGCTCCTCATTAGCATGGCTCTCCTGACACACAAGGCCGATCGCTGGGATCCCAGCCGCTGCCGTGACTGACAGCTTTGGCGTCGTGCGAGATAAATGCTCGAGATGGCTTTGACACTTCGGTGACAGCTGCGCAAGGTCATTGTCTGGGCAGGGGGGTTAGGATAAATATGGATATTTTATGGCTTTATATAATATTCAGCTTTCACCTTAGCCAAGACATAGAGGAACTTTGAGACACAATGCCAGGGAGGAAAAAAATGGAACGACTACCAAAGACCCCCCCCACCCCGCTCATGGCTTCTTGCTGGGCGACGTGACTCACCGTATTTCAGAATGAAATAAGGCCTGATTTACTGACTAGTCCAAGAGGGGGAAGGCTCACTTGCTGGGGCCTGGGAGCTCACCGCTGTCCATTTATGAGGGGGTAATTGATGAGCAGAGCTGCCGATTACTGGCGCGGTGCGTCCCCCGCGTTCGCCAGTGCGCTGGCAGGTGGGGCATAATTAATGGAAATTTTCAGGCTAATTCAAAATCATGTTTTATGCATGCCCCGTGCAAGGCAACAAGCAATTAGATTATGGTTCATTTTACAAGGACCCCAAGGCACAGCACGCAAACTGGGGAAATTCAAAGGACACTCGGTGAAAAATGCTGTCAGCTCATTGCAAGTATCCCCCGTGATCAGGTTATTGGATATATCCAAGGGGACCGTCTCTTGAGAAGAAGGCTAGATGAGTTCAGCGCTATATAATGCAAACATACGTATTATACATATGTACGTATGTATTTATGTTGTATACAGAATATATTGTATACTGTATATACAAAACAAGGAGTTGGGCTGCCCTTTGCCTTTAGAACAGCTTCAGAACTTCTTGGAATGCTGTTATACAAGTTTTGAACAGTTTCTAGTGGGATATTGGACTATTCTTCCAGAAGGAAAGCCTCCAGTTCTTTGAGAGATGATGGTGGTGGAAATCTCTGCACTCTATGTTCCATTACTTCCCACAAAGGTTCAATGATGTTTAGATCTGGTGATTGCAGAGGCCATGGAAGGTGTTTGACTACATGCTGGTGTTCATGAAATCACTCTTTGAATCCATTTAGCAGTGTGTATTGGCCAAAAACCTGGTTCCCTCCTCCAGCAAGACAATGATCCCAAGCATACCTATAAATCAACCTAGAAATGGTTAATGGACCACAAAATTACTGTTTTACAATGGCCATCTCAGTCTCTAGACTTGAACCCAATCAAAAATGTGTGGTTTGGTTGGAATTTAAAAGGGCAGTCCACAAGTGCAGGCCGAAGGATCTGAAGAATCTTGAAAGATTCTGTATGAAGGTATGGTCAAAGGTCCCCCCAATATGTTCAGCAATCTCATAGAACACAACAACATGTTAATGCAGATTTATGTTTGTTGGATTTTATTGAAAATAATTATTAGGGGTGTGAAAAATTGTGACATTTATTTTGAAAAAAATATTACATATTAAAAAAAACATTTTATTAAACACTTACTTTGGGCAGCTTATTAGCTCAACTTTATCAAGGGTTTGAATAATTTTGTTGACTGTATATATACACTACCGTTCAAAAGTTTGGGGTCACCTGCTGGAAACTATTTTTATCTCATAATTGACAATGCTTTACACCGTATACATTTCTGTAAATACTTTAAAATGACAAAAAACACATGTGACAATAAACAAAATGAACATCAAAGAAATGTTCAAGAAAATTATATTGAAAATTGAATCTTGGATTCCTCAAAATAGTCACCCTTTGGCGTGAGAATAGCCTCACAAACAGTGGCCATTCGGTTAATAAGTTTTAGCAGGAAATCACCTGACATGTTTTCCCAGCTATCCTGCAGCAATTCCGAGAGAAACTTTGACTCTTCCTTTCCAGTTTGTCCCATACAAGTTCTATGGGATTGAGGTCTGGACACTGGGCAGGCCAGGTCTTTAGTTTGAGTTGTTGTTCACATTCCTCCTTCACCAGATAGTTCTTGCACAACTTCAAGGTGTGTTTCGGGTCGTTATCTTGCTGAAGAATGAAGGAGTGGCCGATTAGCCATAGTCCAGATGGAAGGTGACCCCAAACTTTTGAACTAAAAGATTAGCAGAGTTAATCACCATTTTAATTTCATTTTCCAGCAGTGCCAGAACACTTTGAGGTTGTTTCAAAGTAAACAGCCAAATGAAATCAATTTAAATAAATGATTCAAAACATTTTCTTGGTGTTTTTGATCAATTATTTGTAATGCAAAAGCAAATGTCTAGTTCTGATGCAAATTCATGTTCAAGACCAGCTCAGCGGGCTTGGATGCTTTTTATCTCTGAGAGTGCAACGTTCCTGCAAACAACACAGAATACAAAGCAATCAAGACTGACACAGTTCAGAACAAATAACAGCTTCAGCCATTTCCTCTCAATCAATATTATGCCGTTTTCACTGATTATTCGCTTGTACTTATTCTAAACAACTGGGGAGTTTTATTGTGTTGTATTGTATAATAAAATGTATTTCAACAAAAAAACTGCATTGAAGCGAGACATCTGAGGTAAATCTTGCATTTAAAGAAAAAAACGTCTAAATTATATAAATCCTCGAGTGCACTAACCTTACATGCTCCCACTTTCAACATTTTGCATTGTGACAGTTAATCGATCTGCTGCTTGATTGTATGTGTGTATGTACATTAAACGGTGTGGTATTGGTATAATGCACAGTGCCACTCCTTAATAAGTTTAATGTATTCTTTTCTCTCACTGTTTGGTAGGGATGGTGGGTCACAATGAGGAAGTGAAAACATTAAAAGTATACGTTACATTAAAATTATGGCAGGGTTACCAGCAGGACAAAGAAAAATCTATGGCAAATTTGGCAGAAATTATGCGCACGTGCCAAGGAAGTGAAAATGCAATCTTGGGTACTACAGGAGCGCCTCCCGTAGGTAAGTGAGCACCCGCACACTCCTCCACACCAAACACTAGACCCATGTTATTCACAGCACTGCATGAAAGACTCGGCACAAAGAGAGGCTCTAACATACACACACACTCCCTTGATAATGCCCCAGTGGACTGCTCCCCCTACTCCACACCTGATGCCCTTCCCCCGCTTACAGACAGACTAGACCTGTTGGGCACAGACACGACAAACTACATTAATGAATAACACAAAGGGGAAAGGTAAGCAGTGGAGGCCACAGCTGCACCACAATGTTGAAAAAAACTTTTAAAAAACCCAATAAAGCTGCACCGCCGATTCGCCATCCCCTCTCAATACTACCACTTGAGCACAGCTCTGCACCCCAGTGTATGCAGCATGTAAGGTGAGTGGCGCATTAAATTCACGACACAGGGGGCCTGTCTCACAAAGCAGGATTAGTGGGTTAGCAAGCTAACTTTGGGCTTAACCCTGGGTTTTCAGTCTCACGACTGTGGCTCACTTTTAACCGGGTTGCATCGCCATGGTAACTTATGCCGCCCGAACCTAACCTGCTCCGGAGTAGGTTAAGTTCAGGCTAACAGATCCAATCCTATAAAAGGCCGCCCCCTCACCAATCAGCTCTCTGGAAAATGGCCTCACCATTCCTAGAGAATTGCGTAATCTGATTTTTTTTTGTATCAGAGATACAGATTCTCTGTGGAGGGAATATTGTATCTTTGCAAGCTTCTAGAGCCGCATGGGGCAAATGCCACTCATCGAAGCTATGCGATCACTGTGCAGCAAACTGTATGTATTGCCCTACATTTTCTAGCTGTATTCCGTTGGTGATGCAGAGAACCTGAGTAAACATACAGTTTATATAGTTACAGTATATATATACAGTTATCAATAATTAATCAAATTTACTGTTGCATATTAAGTGCGGTGTAATTTTCTCATAGGATTCCCGAGAGTGATTGGTGGAATAGATTTCACTCACATTCCCATCACCGCAGCCCTGGGTGAGCAACAGTCACGAGACAGAAAATCCAGGGTTAAGCCCAAAGTTAGCTTGCTAACCCACCAATCCTGTTTTGAAACAGTGCTCTGGATCTGTCCATGTTGCATCCGATTAGCTGTGTTACAAACACTGCCCCTTTTGTGTGCATGCGCTCATAGCTCAATCGGAAAAACCAGGGTTGACAGAGTGAGTTGATAACCACCATCGTGAGACAGGTTAGCCGTAGTTGCCTTTGTTAGGCTTTGTGTAGCCAGTTAACGCAAAGATACCCTAACTGTGTTGGACTTCCTTTGTGAGACAGGCCCCAGGTTTCCCCAGCTTAACTTTAATGCTAAAACAAACAAAACAAAAGTGAAAATGGTGAAATGATTTGAACTTGCCATTTCCGTGATAAACATGCATGTGCTATTACATGTTTATGCGGAACAACTGACAAGAACATAAAAGCAGACAATGAAAAAAATTAAATAAAACGAACATGAAATTCAAGACCCTGTAACAATGAATATATTTTTATACTTTAAAACCATGTGCATCGGAAATGTTGCAGGGATATAATTCATGTAACAAGGGCGCTCACACACACACACACACACACACACACAAGTTCAGTCAGCCTACTGCAGACCATGGGGGTGTCGGCTTTATGACACATCACAAGCATGGAAATGATGTAAACCATAAGCCATGGCCATCTCAGTCACCAGATCTCAACCCAATTGAATACTTATGAGAGATTCTGGAGACCAAATTATGGAATTTCTTGTGGAAGAATGGTGTTGCATCCCTCAAATAGAGTTCCAGACACTTGTAGAATCTATGCTAAGGCACATTGAAGCTGTTCTGGCAACTTGTGGCAGCCCAATGCCCTATTAAGACACTTTATTTAGATGTTTCCTTTATTTGGACGGTTACCTGTATCTACTGTATATACAGTTCAGTTACCTGTATGTATATATTATATAAATGTATTATAAGTACTGAAACACACTTTAGACACTAACCGTTGCAAGTATCCTCTGCTAATAACTTATACAAATTTCTGCCATCATCCACAAAATCATCCCTCTGGTCTCGTATTGCATATCTGCATTCTGAATTATTTATTTCACAGACCCTGTTTTGACAGGGCAACTTATTACACAGCTGGATATTTATTGAAGCAATTTGAGTTAAGCACCTTGCTCACAGGAACAAAAGGAAATGCCCCACTTGGGATTTGAGCCAGAAACCTGTTGGCTTGATTCTAGTTACTTGCCACAAAGCCGAAGCAATAAACCATATACCACGATGCACATAGAAGCCAAGGAAAGCATAAAATGAATATTCCATACCATGAAAATTGTTTTCTAGTAAAGAACAACAAAGGAAGTTAAAGGCATTGATTTATGAATTGTTCATTATGATATGAATTACTAGCAATTCAATGTATCCATTCAAATGGCAAGAAGACCTATCATTATTTTATGAGTGTACAGTTTTATCAACAGTAGATTACATATTGACAGTCACTGGATACGGGACTACTTCTAGCTACAAGAAACTAACACAAACATTGTTGCATGCTTGCTTTATTCGTGAATTTTAAAATATACAGCATACTGTCTCCCCCCCCCATATCAGATTCCCCAAAGGGAGCTCTGGTTAATGAGAACACCTGGCCCAGTTTCCCCCTGCAGCCGGCACTTTAATCCTTTACTGGGGAAAGCTGACAGTGTGGTGCCTGCGCAGTGCCATAGGTAAACCACGAAGCAGGAGAAGTCAAAGTTTATCTTCAATGTGCAGGAGTCAAGCGTGTCATCTGTGCAATAGAAAAATTAAGCATGAAGAAAACTGAAGTGCATTAAATGAAATATTTCCGCTGGGATGAGGGGTGGGGTGGGGCGCAGGGGTGCACATGTTTGGGGGGGGGGGGGGCAGGGCAATTCACATTGCTTAAACCTGTACTTTTCCTTACTTTAGGCAATGACTGCAGTTTTAAGATGCCAAGGCTCACCATTTGAGAGAGTTTGAGAGTTCACTTTCAAGCCGACAAGCAAGATTGACAATAAGAATTAAAACAACAATGAAATGTCAGTTTGCTGGGGAAAAAGTCTCATCGTTTATTTTCCCCCCCAGATGGCATTCCCTCCATGTGGAAAGCGTAAGCAACTCCCCAAATTTGCATTCCATTGCTGATCAGCCATAACCCACTTTCCCCGCATTCATGCATTATTTGCTGATCAGCATCCATAACCCACTTCAGGGTCTCCCCCAGCATGCGTTCTGGGCGAGAGGCAGTACCCTGGACAGCATGCACACATAACAACTATTTGAATTTATCATTGATTTATCAAAGAAACCGGATTTACCTGATGGACAGCATACCACTGCCACCGTGCCGCCCTGAGGGTAAAAGTAAGGCCACGACTCATGTCTCGTGTTTCAGCCGCTTACTTGGAAACCCTCCAGATTCGTTCATTCAACAAGGACCTTGCCTTGGCTGCATTCTTTGCTGGTTGAACTTCCTGTCATTTCAAAACATGAAGCCTGTCATTTTTGTTTTCACAAGTAAAAGTACTTACCTGTGTAGATCAAAAGTTGCACATGGAACTCAGGAGAATACATTTCCTTCCAATAGATATATGAGTTGGAAAGAGGTTTATTAGTGCATGGTGTCCATTGCATTTGAAACATTGAGGTTTTTTCTCTCGGACTTGTGATCGCGCTGCGCTGTGAGGACAAGGCTGTTGATGCCTGATTTGCACATCAATGACAAAGGGAGAGACTACAAATGATATCTATCTATCTATTTAAACTTAGCAAACGCAGACTTAGGGGGATTTGATTGAGGTTTTAAATTCCTAAAAGGGATTAACAAAGTACAATACCAAAGATTTTTAAGATAAGTGGGGTCAGCAGAACAAGAGGCCACAGGTGGAAATTAGTTAAAGGCAAATTCTTATAACACAGAATAAAGATGGAGATGGGGAGGGAAACAGCTAAGGTACGTGGTGATTTATGCTTGTAGAGAAACCCGGTTTAGCAGGTTAGTGATTGGGGCCGAGCATCATACCCACTGCATACCCAAAATGCATTTATTTAAAGGGCACCTAGGGTCATTCCCTGAAACGTGATCCATTCTTGGGGCTTTAGTTCCGTTGTCAAACTGCAATGAGCGGACACTAGCGTTTATCCAGCAGGCCACGACCAATTCCTTTCTCTTAGTTTTGTGACAAGAGAAGGTAACGCACCCACGGGGCAGTTGTAAAAGAGGTTGATTTAAGAATAAGAATTATTCTTATAGAGTAAGAATAAATGACGGTGATGGTTTGGTTTCATTATGACCAATCAGATTATCTGATTTTATCAGCAACCGCAAGAGCCACTCTGAGCAACCAAAGGAAGGAGATAGACTTGCTCTTTGCTTTTAAGTTCATTTATTTGACATCAGAGGACAATGATCAGCCACAGTCACGTTTCCGCTGAAACAGGGAGCCGAAACATCGATGTGTCTGGACATTATCCTGTGACATCAAATAAATGAACTTAAAAGAATAGATAAAGTCTATTTTTTCTGTGTTCTACTTCAACTGATCCCCACTTCAGTACTGGATGAGAGGGCACGGTGAATACCAGAGGTAATTTTCTGCTTCATGGAGCCATGCAAGAGCACAGCCTCTTCACGACATTGGTGCATTTAAAGGGCAGCTTCAGTGAAAAGTTCAAACTTAACATTGATCCTCACCACAGTTTTGAATGCTTCTGAACTGAACAGCAAAGGGCCAGTTTCACAATGGAGGAATCTGTGCCTGCAGGTACAGAGGTAATAGACTAAGGGCTTGTCTGAAAACATTTCTCCCAATTCTTTGTTTAAAAACTCCCAATAATACATTCTCAACCTGTGGCCTTTGGCCACCATACAACATTATTTTACATTGTACTTTTGGGAATTTGGTGTTCCTCTAATACTCTCTGTCCACATCCAGCAACGCCAACCCCAATCACTCCAATGCGTTGGTTTTTGCATGATGGTGTACCCCTGTGGCATGCTGAATGGACAGATATCACTATCAATGCAAACCCTAATGTTGCTGGGGTACGCTAGTCTACTAAACTAATGCACCTACTACATTGTTGGAGTGTGATTTAGGTGCCAGCACTGAATTTTCTTCATTGCCGATGACTTGACAGGTGGCCCATATTGCATATAGGGTTGAGAACCATTGATCTAGGGCAGGGGTCTTCAAGTAAAATTCAAAGAGGTCCAGTTAGATAAAATGGCCTCAAGCCAAGGTCCGGTGGTGCGAGACACGTAACGGCGCCCCATTTTCTGTCGACGGACGGGGGTGCTACGCGAAAAAAGCTGAGGCCAGATCATTTATTTTGCGGACCGGGGGCTAGAGGAATAATGCGCCCCTCGGAACCGGTCCGTTTTGCGCCTGGTGCAATGATAAACCAGTGCCGTAAATGCTAGAAAAGCTGCGCTGGTTCAAATTAAAATACTCCGTCAAAATGTAGTAATTCTCAATAATTTATCGGTTTTTGGACGCGGTCCGGATAGGACGGCTTCTGGGTCCGGACCCGGACCGCGGTCCGCCTGTTAGTGACCCCTGATCTAGGGGATCTTGCCATGAGGGTGGAGAGGGGTTTGGTAACTCGTTGCCTGGGGCCACCTCTAAGTAAATGCAATTAATCCTCCCTCCCTCTATTTGCACAGATAGATGAACTTCACAGGGACACCCATGCATGACCTACAATCCTCTGTCCAAGATCACACCCAGACTTTGACACTGCAATTAACCTCTTTAATTTACGAAAGCGGACGACAAAGCATTCGTCTCCAAGCAGAATCATTTTCCCAAATGTCAAAAAGAAACAGTGAAAATTTGTATTTCAGTCCGGCAGTCAATTTAAATTTGGAATTAAACCAGTGCCTATTAATATTTCACTTTAAAGTGTTATTTGGGAGCTGTTCTGCATCCCCCCCGTCAGTTTCACACATCGTTCTTTTAAATAATGTACTGCTCTCGCACTGCACCGACTTTGAATAAAGGTGAATAAAGGACTTTTTCATTTTGCTTTTGAACTAAAATAAGTGGCACGCAGGAGTAGATTGTAAACACTGTGGAAATGTCATATTCCATAGATGGGGACTCTTGTCACATCTTTGGTGATGTGAGTCTTTGACTTTTGTCTTCTCATGCATGTCTTTTTTTTGGATGCTGGGAATATTGACTTTGATGGTGGCACTGTGGAGCGGTGTTCTTCCATCCGCACAGCCCCTGTTTCATAACTGGTAACCTGCGGTGACGTCCTGAGCCCACGTTATTGTCCAAATACTGAAAACAGGAAACAGGAAAAGGGCCTTCAACAATAGTACATCTTACTTTGGGCTGGCTGAGTCAGAGCAGAATGCCACCACATCCCCTGTCCCATTTGATATTTGATCTTTTTCTTCTCCCTCTTTCTCTCTTTGTCTGTCTGCTTCCATATATGAAGTCAATCTGTTCACTGAAATGTCTCTCCATGAGAAAACAGGACTCTTGTTGTGTTAAAACCAATCAATCAACTCAAATCTCCCAAGTCGCTTCAGAATGCGTGTCGCTGTATCCTGTGTTGATGCATTGTCAGAGGGATGTAGACCAGACATGACAACAAACTCAGGCGACAGCTTCAGTGACATACTAATTAAACCAGATCTGTTTTCTGCTGAGGTTTCTGGGCATTTAAACACAAATGCCGTATCTCTGAAATGTAATTTTCTGCTCAGCTGAAATCCCTAATTGAATTCTCATACCTGCTGGTGGTTACTCCTCCACACACAGGGCCCATGGCGTGTGTGGTGATCATGCGCTGTTTGAGGGAACCTTGGTTACACACACACATTTCCAAAGGAGGTTCATTTGACTGTGATACAGACTCACATGTGTCAGCCATCTCTGTCTGCTGTCGATGACCTCTTTTTGGACCTTAAATCAATGACCCATCAAGAGGAATTGACCCAGCTTTCCTATTGAAAAATACTGTTTTTCTCAAGTTAATGCTAATAATTATGGTCTTGTTTTATAGAAACTGTCAGTTTAGGTGTGACTAATGCTGTGTGTTTCATTATGTGAAATCTGAAAGCATATTTAGTGTGAATTGAAGGAGGACATGGTCAAAGACAGACTCTTCTGTCGTGGGTTGTAATGAAACATGACAATGTAATGCGAATGATACTTAACTATACTCAATATACTTAACTAAACCAATTTTCACATTTGAGGCACTCAACCACTTTTTGCCATTATTATAATATTAATGAATAGCACTAGCAACACCAATAATTTTCCCAACCTCAGAAACTCCAAAAAGAATAGACCCCAAAACAATCCTGTCCCTCTCCTCCTCGGTTACATATTTGGGTCCCTTGCCCGTCCTGTCAATGTGATTAATGAAAGGTTTGACAGAAAAACAAAGCTCCAAATTGTTAGTCACGTTTCTGTCAACAGTATTGATCTGAGAGTCCGCTCACGCGCCGTAATGAAGTCTGTCTGGTGGAGACTGGCGGAGCTTTTGGAAGGGAGGGTTTCCCAAAAAACTGAATCTCTCTCTTCCCTCTTGGGTTTAAGTGTGTTCATGGTGCTCAGTTGGGTATGCTCAGGCTGTGGAGAGAGACGTTGAGAGGAATTAAAGAGGTTTTAAAACCACACTTTAAAAAAAATTCCCTCTTGTAATCAGAACGTGTGCCTCTGACAATCAATAAATCTCAATTTCACAGCCTCCGGCGTCGTTTTGGTGACTGGAAAGTTCAGAGATGAAATTCATAGAGGCTTTTAAGTGCACAGGGAGACTGCTTCTGCATATCATTTTCTACAAGGTCACTCACAAGGTCACTCATGCTAGGTTGCGGTGCAGAGTTCTGCCTTTCCAAATTGTTAACAACAATTTAGAGCTGTTAGACAGGTGTGCTGCCTTTTGAGAGGATTTTTATTCACATGTATGAACTTCTACAGCTTGCTCCAACTGTTTCTTAATGAAAAAACAACCTAATGTGAGTGTTTAGATTTGGTTAAACTAAGGCAGTAGATGTTAATCAATCAATCAATCAGGCCACATTGGTCACAAAGTAAAACCTGCTGTGCTGCAGTGTTGGGTAGCAATGATCCAGACCTGCAACTAGCTGTGTGACAAATATGGTGACGGGTGCCGACTGGGGAGGAGAGCAAAAATAATTAACACTTCGTTTTTAAAATGTTTTCAGCGAGTGTGCAGTGGAAAGGGGGGGATAACTGGTTGCTGTCCTATCTATGGTACCAAATGATGATTCATCAGAAGAACAAAATCTTTATCATTTTGTTCCTTCAATTTAAATTCAATTCACTGAGACACATGCTGCATCGCCTACCCAACACCTGTTAAAAATGTTGACCTGTTAACGTGCCATTTCATAAGCATTTTCGCACAGGGTGAAGTAAAACATAGTAACGGTTTAACACTTGGTCATTCCTGTCTTGCATAGACAGTGGTCATCTTCATGTGGGTCAATCCAGGTCTCCCAAGCAGCATATCCAGCTTATGAGTGCAGTATTGTACCTTACGTTCTGGATATAATCCGAGCCGTGCCAGTGCTGACTGTTACCATAGCTTTGCCCAGGAGGGGATGGTTGCTGTTGGCAGGGTATTCCCCATCTTGTTGATCAGTGGGTGGGTGGGTGGGGGTCTGTGATCTTTTTGTGCACGCCATTTGCGCAATTCTCTGGTGCTGTAACAGCAGCAGCTCAGCTGGTGAATTGCAGGGTGGAAAAGAAGCGGGCTGTTTCAGAGGATGCTTCAATCTCTGCAGGTGCTGCAGCAACGGGACCAAGTCCAAATTGAGGAGAAAAAAGAACACCCCCCCGAAAAAACTAGGATCAGGTGTGAAGATTTGCTGACGTTTATATTATCCAAATTGACTCATATAATTTCCATCCAGATAACACAAGGGTCAGGGAGTCTGTGCGGCAGGATGGATCAGTGTGAGCGCTGCTGGAGTGAGCATGGACCCTCCCATCCAGTAATGATTCGGGACCCCAGTTTGCGGAGGGTTGAGTTGCACCAATGCAAATGTAGCAGGTGAGCTCTGGTACGTGAGTGTCCGCTACAGAAAGTGACGTGGATAAGAGTGTGATTAGTTCCCAGAGTTAGGGACTTGAGTCTTTAGCTCAGCGAGCTAAATCGCTCTCTTGTCGCGTCGAGATCCCTGAGTCGGCTCTGGCCAGGGAATCGAACCCCGGTCGCCGTGGCCAGCGTCGGACATTGCAACCAGTAAACCAAGCGGGAGGCCTCGCGCAGCAGTTTTTACGCGGCGGCCACTACTCCTCAGTGCAGTGAGGTGCCACTGCCAGTTAGTGACAACATCTCTCTCTGTCAGGAGTCACCACGTTCCCTGGGTACGTTCCGTCATGTGGCTCTAATCAGGCCTGTCGGGAGAGAACGGGGAGCACTGCGTCACATGGAGAGTGCTCTTTTGTCAGGTTTGTCACCTTGTTCTTGCCTCAAACTAGATGCGCGCGTATGTGGAGGCCCCTGAGCCAGAGGTTGCTGCATAATGTATTTCTAGGAACAGCTGTTAAAGACTCCACTCGGCTGTCAACGTGGTGACAGATGATGATGCATTGCCAGTGAGAATTTATGGGTGAAGCTGACTCCGGAACGACGTTAGAAATTAATTTGTGTCAAAACAGAGCTTTCTCAGTTCCTCGGCTGATAATATATGCACCTGAAATGAGTTATTATATGCAACGTTTCCTAGTTTGTGACTGCCGAACATATTGGCAATACTGCGGCTGTCTGGAGTCATGCGACATTATATATTGTAATTTAAAAACTGTCAAATCATTTAAACCATAATTCGCCTGGAAAAAAACAATACAGGGACATAATGTTATAAAATATTCTTAAGAATGTGATTTATCTGTTGTAAAATCATCAACATCCCCCCCAAGAAACAACAACAAATAAATAAATGTATCACTAGTATGCAGGGATTGGCTCATGGTGCTAATACAGTTTCAGTCTGGTGACATGCCCCACAGTTATAAATCTGGACCATTCCAGTACCAAGTGCGGAGGGGGGGGGGAGCGCACACCTGTCTGTAGGGCTACCATCCTGCTGGAGAGACTCCTCCAGTCTTCCAGGGGTCTGCAGTCTGTGTGTGCCAGTGTGACGTTTACTCCTTAGACGGCTCTGCAGCTGAGCTCATGCCCTTATAGATAGGACTGGGGTAAGGTCAATGGAATCCCAGAAAGTACCAAGACATTTTGACAAAAAACCTGGTTTCCTCTACCAGGAAGCTGAAACTTGGCCACAAATGGATCTTTCCACAAGACAATGATCCCAAGCATACCTGAAAATCAACCCAGAAATGGTTAACTGACCACAAATGAAATTGGGCATAAAAATTGGTTAAAAAAGTGCATCACTCTGCTGCCAGATGGTATCATTTTTAAATAGGACATTCCTCTTTGATAATTAATATTTGATCTCGCAAACAACCAGTGCAAACGGTAGAGCATCCCAAATTTAACATGCTTGTGTGCACACAAAATTTGAGTGCTTTAAACCTCCAGCGTATGTTTGAAACATATTTTTTAATTAAACACGTCCGTGTCAGCAGCCGTACTTAACACAGAAAGGCTTTTGAGGATAAGCAGCTTGGGCTCACTACAAGGAATACATTAAGAAAACAGCGAGAAGTTTTTCTGAAAAACAAGCACGCACACAGACACACACACGCACGCCCAGTAGATATATATATATGTATATATACATACATATTATATACTGTATATTAGCCTTTATTTACCAGGTAATTACGCATTGAGATTAACATCCTTTACAAGAGAGATGTAGGAGAGACATAGATGCCCTCTTAGGCCCGCTGGTGGATGTGACGGCCATGCCACCCATCTCTATAACATAGTCTCAAGATGAGTTCACTGTTGATGTAGAGAATACCTATAATTAATTATCCATAATTATTTACTAGGAGGAATGTGGCTACAACTCGTTTATTTTTATTTTTTTATTTCTGAAGTAAAAACCTAGCTTCAGCTTTAATTTCCTTGCAATATATTATAGATACATCTCTGTGAGACTTAAAAGAAACACCACTATCAATTAAAGTTTTTCATAGTATTTGAGGCATATTAGAATTGATTGATTGATTGATATTTATTTTGGTCATGCCGACATATCAGCCAAAGTACTTTGAAAAAACCCCAAACATACACAAAAATAAGAAAACAAAACAAAAACAGAGACATAAATCCTAAATTATAAATAGAAATGATATGTCATGACCGAAAAGGGGCAGGAAGAAGAAAACTAATAATTCATATGACCTGTAGTATGCATTTAAAGTCAGCACTCTATACTGTCTCTATAGAAGCCTGCTCATTGGAGAATACCTTGCAAATAATACCTTCTATTTGGTTTCATCTGCTCTGAGAACAAGTTTCAGCTGACAAAGGTTTGACTGGACAATGTCAGAAGCCATTCTTGAAATGCAGAGGTAGCACAACAGCTAATTATAGAATAATCTGCATAAAGGTGTAGGTTTGCATTTGTAACTCCTTGGTCCAAGTTATTTATATAAATCGTGAACGGCAAGGGACCAAGAATTGCAATACACCTTTATTAACATAAAGACTTAAGACCATCATTCTGTACACATTGTATAGTATGACAGTGCTTTTGATAAAGAGTGTAATACAACGATGCTTAGCATGCACAATGACATTTACAACCCTTATATCTACTGTAGTGGCACTATGCTGTTTTCTAGTACCAGAGAGAAAAGCTTGCACACTCTATTCTCTAATGCAAATTGCATTTATTGGCTTTCTGGCTTGACAAAGGCAGCTTGCTGTTCAAACGTTGGTGAATAAATCTAGTCTGCATTGAATAACAGACTGTGCAAGCTTTTCTCTCTCATACTGAATTACATGTCCCTTGGTCAGCACCTCACTAAAACTAAGGCGTGCGTTTTACAATATAAAATATTGTTTTAAAGTATTTAGAAATGGTATGTTTAAAATGTGATTTTCATTTAAGAACTCCTTATTGGTTGGTAATAGTTGATTACCAACCAAGGTTTTAGGGATCCTGTGTAGGTTTATAGTTTACAGACAGGCCGATAACTATTGCGATTTATGTAATATGTATCCAACTGTTGTAAATGTATTTATTTTTATTCCATTCATACAATTTTCAATGCAAACATATATTTCTATAATTTGTAGGGCTAAAATTACAAATATAAACAAATAAAGTATGTAGTAGAGACAAAATAAGACAGTATAGAAATGTTTTGCCATGCACATGTGCCAATTTCTCAGTTTTTGTCACTGCTCAGCTGCAGCTACCTCCTGCTTCCAAAAGCACAGTTTCCAAATTTTGCTGAGTTTCACCAGGAGTGCCATCCCAGTTTAAGGTTCTGAATGCAGTAAATTGAACAAAATAAATTCTATGAATAAAATCAACTGAAATACATTTGTATAGTGCATTTCACAAAACAAAATGTCACAATATACTTTACAGCAAACCCAGGCCCCGCTTTCTTTTTCTTTTTTTCACCCCCACTTTTAACAATTATTTATTTTATTTAATATTTTATACAGAGTCTGGACTTCAGAGTTTCAAATAAAACCTTCTATTGTAATTCCCTTCCTCTCTTCCTTAATTTCTTTGTTAATTTGTTCCTTCCATACTTCTTTTCTTCCTGATGTCCTTTCAGATGTTGAATTGTTTTCTTGAAATGGCAACATCGTAGATTTAAATCAAAATGTGATCGCATGTGTGGGGGGCAATCCAGAAACGCCAGCTGTAGATGAAATATTGCTCCTCACAGCAGGTGACCGCTCAGCATGCACTGTATCTTTGTGGGTGACAGGGAGAATTGCACTAATGCTGTACATAGAAATGCAGTCATGAAATATACCTCAAACACACGGATGTTTGCTGAGTCACACGCTTACCTTTTGGTCCAATTACATCCCTGAACGTGAACTCGGGCAACAAAATAATGTACCAACGGTATTGAAGATACATTTGTGATGAGCTGCACGTGGTGTGTCCTTGAATCACGGGAAGTCTTTTATCTATGGTAAGCGTGTCCTCCTCTGGTTCAGTAACTATCACAATGGTCCAAACCGTCTCTTTTCCACTAGGAGATTTTTTCATCCCTGAGTTGACCTTTCTGCAATGCCTGATTGTATTTGTAGTTTCCTCCATTGCTGCATTGAGCTCCAAAGCGCATACTGCTTACTTTCACTCTAAGCTTGGCAGTCCATCAGCCGAGCTGCGCAGTCAGTGTTTTGTGCTGTCAGTGTTCTGTCCACCTGCTGAGCTGCACAGTCAGTGTTCTGCGCTGTTAGTGGTTTCTCCACATGCTGAGCTGCACTGTCAGTGTTCTGCACTGTCAGTGTTTTGCCCATCTGCTGAGCTGCGCAGTCAGTGTTTTTCTCACCTGCTGAGCTGCGCAGTCAGTGTGTTGCAGCAGAGCACTGCACTAGCCCCACTGTGTGGGGTTGAGACTCCTCCCCAAAGGAGGTGCTGTGGCTGCACACGTCCCCCAGGAGGCCTGATTTATAGAGCTCACTAAGTTTCTTTTGGCAGGCCTGCAGGGTGCACTCTTTTGGACGTGGCTCTGATTGTAGCATTAAACTGTGATGCCGTCAATTGGAATCCTATTAACAGTGTCAAAATAATTCATGGTGTCTGCACTGGTGGTCAGGGCGGAAGAATCCATCAAGCGTGACTATAAAATGATTTGAGTGCAGCCTGGGTATGCTGACAGGGCATCAGGCTGGCCTCCCATCCAGCTGAAGATAGCCCCTCCTATGCAAATCTTGAGTCTGTCCTGTGGAGGTTAACCCCTCCCATGACTATCCCGGCCCTGTCTCACTGAGATGAACCACTCCCATGACTATCTTGGGCCCATCCCAGTGAGGTTAACCCCTCTCATGCCTATCACGGAAGAAGGTCCCATCGCCTCCACTCAAAACCCTCTAACTGTACACGACCACTCAGTTTGTCTTACAGTAGTTCAATTTATTTTTGTTTATGTATATACCTAGTTGGTTGTCCTATGGGGTCACAAAAAACACAGTTGTCTATAGTCTCGGGTTTGAGTCTGAGCCACCCATTTCCTCAACCACCTATGGCTGGGAGTCCACAGCGGTGGGATACCATTGTCAGCCAGGTGCTCCATGTGTCACTGCTGCATTTGATCCTCCTAGTGACATGGCAGGTGCCAAAGGCTTCATATTCCATGAGAGATATAGCAGATCAGCACTGTCTGTACTGTAGTGTGTAAAGTAGTCCGGCTCACGGGCGGGCGCGCAGGAGTGCTTCAGCTGCAGTGCTGAAGGTGCAGGTGACGCTGCTCATTTTTTACTCTGCAGCCACGGAGCTGAGCTGCGTGGTTGCCACACGGGAGGGTCTGCAGTCAGATGGCAGGCAGATGGATGCTTCCGCCCCCTCCCTGCAACAACACTATGGCTATTTATGAGCTGCCCTGCATGGCTGCCGGGCCAAACTCCGCAGTAGCCTTGTCAAGGTTTGATATGGACCGTTGGGCACATCTGTGCACTGAGAGCTAGAGCTTTAGCCGGACACGTAACCTGGGGAGTTGTGATGGTCCATGTTTGACTTACGCTCTCTCTCGAAACTCGCCTCCTCTGTTCATTATGATACCAAACTGGGTCGGGTATCAATGGCTGGGTCACCTTGAACCCCAATGCGGCTCCATAACTAGGTTACGGAGCTTCTAAACATCAAAGCTGCTCTCCTCTCTGAAGAAAGAGAAGAGGAACGGTCGCCGCTGCTTCTGTGTTGTGCCAGTCAAAGGCAACGTAGTTTTATGTGTAGCATGCCAAAGGGACTTCCTGTACAGCTGGCCTTTCAGCTGGAATTGCTTTGTGTCAGAGCGCATGCTGCTCACATTAGTGAGTGCTGCTGCTATGGTTACACAATGTGAAGTGATGTTACACTTCAGCTGCAGTTTCCCACAAGCCCGGCACACAACTGTCTCTTCTGAGAGCAGTCGTATTATTGGGAGTGAATTGTTAACCTTGTCAGCCATGATGATTAGTGCGTTGTGTATTGATTATTGATTATTATGTATTGATTATTGATTATGTTTTTATATACACATCCCATCAGAGAATCCTGTGCTGTTTGGTATGACTGCATGCCTTTTCATAATTAACCTTCCAAAAAACCACAATATTGCAAAGTCACAGGAAAAGTGAAGGAGTACTTACACTTAAATAACCTTATAATTCGACAAATTCTCTGGAGCCCTGACCTTACAATTAAAAACACTATTTGACCTTTTTTATTATTTGATTTCCTAGATAATTAGGATTATGGTGGCTTTGCTGTGTCCTCCAGAAAACGTAACAGGAGTTGCAGAGAGGGAGACGTATTTAAGCCAGCCTCTCCTTTCAATGTGGCAACTTTAGATTAACCAGGATGAGTCCAATAAGCAAAACATTATGCAGCATGTCAGTCTTGTGCTGAGGGGAGGTGAAACATGGGGCAAGGACAAACTTTTCATTGAATTTTTCAAGCTACAATAGATTAATTGGTGATGGATTATAATTAAACTATTTCTATGAAAACAGATTTCTATTTTATGGTAACATTTTAAATGGAAAAATTCTGGTTAATTTATCCCGGTTAATGTTCTGTTATTACTCAACAGGAGGCTATATTCCGGTCAATCTAAGATGAATTATTGTCTAAGTGCTGGGACTGCCAGGAAATTAATACAGTTATTTTTCTCTCTTTTTCTGAACCTCTTCCTGCATGTGAGGATAAAAAGCAATCAGAGTGTTTGAACTTCCTGTTGAAGCTTCTGGCACTGCGTTTAAGCTCCTCTCAATTAATACCTTCATATACCCTTGCGCTGACCTCTAGCAAAACATTTCTGCTCCCTGTCATTTGGACAAAAACCTGTAGGGATTTTGTGAGAGTGGTGCAAATGACTAAAACGTAGTTATTAATTACTGTTCTCGCTTCACGTGGTGATTATCATAATTACCTTGACAGGACAATATCAAAATCAATGTGGATGATCAATTTGGAAGTGGCAACTTTGTGAGCAGGAAGCTGAGAGTTCAAAGTCGGGGCAATGCACCAATGCCCTTCAGGCAAGGAAAACGCTTTCCCAATTTCTCCAGCAATGAAACAGCCCATGTGCTGTGTACGGGCATACAGATGAGCACTGTCAAAAGAAGAGAGCTTACTGTTTTAAAATGGACATCATGTTTTAAGCCCTTTGCGTTTTTCCCACCCCCTATATCCCTCTTTTAATTTCAATTGGCAAGATCCCCACCAAAAGAACACAGATGTTTCTGCTCACAGCTTTCTGCACCACAGAACATGTTTTACACTCCCTGCTTTTTTTTTAAACAGCTCGTTGGGTTTGCCATTATACGGATAAGCAAGTAATAATGGAAAGGAATGAAAGTTGCATGAGCAATAGTGGCGAAAAGATTGATGACGTTGCATCACATTTTCAGCTCGTCCACATCAATATCCACACTCGCAGGCAACAGAGTTTAATCTGTGCATTATTGGTCAGTTAATCAATGGTGAGGGTGAAGTGTTCAGTGCTCCTTGAGTTGTCATCGAAAGATACGTTTCCTCAGTTACTTTGGAAGTCTTATACTCAGGACTTATTTCGCTGCGATGAAATGACGCAACTCTTCCTCCTTATTTATTTTTAGACTTCCTGCTTATCACAGGACATTTGTCGCTTTGTTGTGCCTTGATAAAAAAAAGTTACTTTTTCCTCTGAGCTGCAGGTGAAAAAAATAAGCATATGAACTATGGCTATGAACTCTTTATCGCCTACTTTTGATCACATTTTTTTTGATGTGATTTTCTGTCTTCTTTTCTTCCCTCCAGGGAAAGACTGCATCGAGTTTCAAACTTCATATCAAATAGAATCTGCTCAGAGAAACTCAGCAAAGCTGCAGCAGCAGCGTTTGGCAGTAATCGACCGTGGAGGTGACAGCTGCGGTAATCGATATGGTCACCTTGCTGCGATGTAAAGTGGCGCACAGACAGCAGAAGATATAGACGCTGATTCATCAAATGAATCATTTCACAAGGGTTTTTATGGCTGAGATAGACTTTCAAGTTAAAATTAAAACCATCTCTTTTGTTTTGCATCGCATTATTTGTCTACCTGGTGAACTAATGTATTATTTTAAGCCTTTTGAGAAGTTTGTGAGTAGTTCTTTTTAAAAGGATGGTAATTCTGACTCAGGTGCACTGTCCCTGAGTCAAACTAAATTAATAGGACTCCCATCTTGCCAAAAGCAGGTGCAAATACATTTTTCTTAAGTGAATCAGCATGACCAAATACAGTATCCATCCATTATCTAAGCCGCTTATTCCTGGGTTGCGGGGGGGTGCTGGAGCCTATCCCAGCATTACACCCTGGACAGGTCGCCAATCCATCGCAGGGCACACACACCATTCACTCACACACTCATACCTACGGGCAATTTAGACTCTCCAATTAGCCTAACGTGCATGTCTTTGGACTGTTTACCCGGAGGAAACCCACGCGGACACGGGAGAACATGCAAACTCCGCACAGAAAGGCCCCGGCCTGAAACCTTCTTGCTGTGAGGCGACAGCGCTATCCACTGCACCACCGTGCCGCCCTCAAATACAGTATGTAATGGGCAATTTGGTATTTGATTGTGTGAAAGATTTAACTTGCAAGATAATTTTTTTAATTCCTAATTTTACCATTTTTTATTATCAGATACAACCATGTTAATACGTAGGTGTATGTAGGACATGTCCCCCCCAATATTCAAAACAGTCATATCTGCCCCCTCCCAATAATTTGTAGATATAAAACATTCCCTTTCATTATGTCCCTCCCCCCAATATTTAATATGTGGCTATGCCCTTGTGTTAATATAAATGATTTAACATTTAGCTCATGATGCAGGGCATTAAAAACAAACAAAATCAATAATGTAGTGGCATGTTTAAGTGGAATCACCACAGCCAAGTGTAATGCAACTTTATAATGAATGACCGCTGTATGGGGAGAGTGCTCTTGAGACCACTGACCGTGTAATTGCAGTGTGTTAAATGTATGGATGAAATTAGTCTTAAACTTAAGCCTGCAAACGAGAAATCGCAAATCTCCGGCTGCGGTTTAGGTCTCCTCTCATACACACAATCACTTTGAGAATATCATTTTCAGATTTCACCTTAACTATCACAAACGTGTTGCACCCACTTGGGTATATTTTAAATAGTTTAAATTCAGACTGTGATTTGTAAATCTATATAAGACAATGACGATTGAGCATATGTGAAAACCCAAATGTAGATAATATCCAAAGGCTAATCAGGTCTAGACATATGAAAACACTGAGTGAACCCAGTGAACAGTAAGCTAGAGTAAACAATGACTGCACAGAACAGGCCAGACATAAAAGAGCATGGCTATTATACAGATATTATACAAATGTATTTTTGTGATATAAAGATGCCTCCTTACGACGGAAACAACAGCACCTGTTTTGTGTAACCCCTGAGAAAGCAGGTGGCTCTGCTTCTCCAACGGTAACCATTCTCATCAGAACTTTCTTTTTGTTACTATGGAGACTTAGAAAATCACATTGCCTGATCAGAAGGAATCAGCCCTTTTTATGGCCTTTTCACGAGTAGAGATTTTTCCTTATTTTCTCCTTCTAAAAAAAGATAGTCACTCTTTTTTGAACACTGACTACAACTAGCGCTAATGCGGTCGCATGCCTCCCCGTTGCCCCCCACTGTTTGCGTCTCTTACAACTTACTCGGAAACAGACTCAACTTACCGAGAAACGGACTCAACTTACTCAGAAATGGACAGAGACGAAGCTCAACAGATCTCCTGGTCGCTGGAGCCTCTTTTTAACAGGGAGCACCTGCAATCAGAGGACGGGAGTTTTGAAGGTTAGATTTTATATGGTGAGATCATACACTTACCAAAGCTACAGAAGCCGTAAAGGGCTTTAATTAAAAACCTCTCATGGCCTCAACCCCTTTAACTGTACTGTGATGGAAAGGCTGCTGTGGAACCACAGCATTAAAAGAAAATGTCTTCAGTTGAAAACCTTGGGTGCCCCCAGGGTGCGCAGCCATTAAAGGCACTCGCCCGGAGTGCAGGCTGCCCACTGCGGCCGGGGTTCGATTCTCCGGCTGTGCCATTCTGGCTCTGGCAGGCTGTCCCGCTCAGGGGCGGTGATTGGCTGTTCGACCCAGGGGAAGGGGGAAGGGAAGCCGGCACAAGCTCGCTGCAGGTACGGAAAGCTTCCCTGTATCGGAATCACAGCTGATGGCAAGGCGAGTTCTGTCTCGAAGGAGGCGGTTCGTCGTCATCATCACTGCCGGTCCCAGGGTAGTGGCTGGTCCCATAGTTGTAGGGGGTGGCCTTGTGGGGGGAGGCCTCTATGGTACCCTATTGTAGCCTCTATTGATTTTATTCAATAGAGGGTAGAATTGGCCACCAAATTGGGAGACAACATTTTTTTAAAGCCTTAAATAACTAAGCTGTCACCATTTTAGGGAATTTGAAACGCTCCTCTCAGAGTACTAAAAAGTCTTACTGGTAAAGGCACACACCTGGAGTGCAGATTTCCCACTGCAGCTGAGGTTAGAATTATTGACATTTATGATCTCTGAAACCAATGTTTGGGTGTTCCAGAGCAAATAAAACCTTTTTATTAATTTTTTTATATAAAAGGGCTTACAAAACCTTCCTTAAAAATGAGCCTCTGAATGTTGGTTAATCAATGGCAGTTCTCACTGTTCTCTAGCTTCTACTTAGATATGTGGCAGACCATAGATGTTTAAGAATACATCATATTTTAAACCTAAAAATGTGACCAGCATGTGAGCAGTATTTTTAGGTTTGTCACGTAATTTCACATCTGCGTGTGTCACATCTATTGGCTAAAAATAATTCACCTAAATAATTAATCAATGTGTGACACAGCCAGCTTTTAACAAATGAAAAGGACATATTGGTGTGTGACCAGACTGTAGATTGAGCCTGGGGAAACTTTGTCGCAGTGCTGAGTGGTTTTCATAGCAAAATATATGGCACTTCCACGTTGAGAAAATGACATACATTAGCTTCCGCACATGCCTCCAGTGAGTGTGTCCACTTTTGACGATGTCATCAAAATTTGCACAGCCATTTCCTGAAAACAGTATTTTCTTGTCTAAATCAACTGTTTGAGCGTGACGGACTTCTAAGCTACACGACAGCCTCTCCAGAAATGAGTTAGAGGACAACTTTCGATGGTTTAAGATTTAAAATATGATTTCAAAACGCTGCCGAAGCACTTTAGCCGAATGAAAAAATGGCAATAGACAAAGTTGAATTTTCAAAGAGAAAATATATATTGTTGAGTGAATTTACAAATGTTCAAAGTACAATCAGTACCTTACTATTCCAATCTTATTTTAAACATCACTTAAAAACTCACAGCATTGTAATACACAATTCCAACTAAATAAGCCCTTCAAGTATATATATATATATATACATAGTACCCTCCTAAGTTATTCACACCTTTGATAACAATTTGCAAAGAAGGCTGTATAAAATAAACAACACAGGTAATTAACTATATTGCATGCTCCAATTGGTCAGATAAAAATAATTTTGCTTAGCAAGTAATATTATTTTGCCAAAAATGTGTCAAGTTAGTCACACCCCTAATAGTAATTTTAAATAAAATCCAACAAAAAATATGTATTAACATGCTACTTTTTAAGTGAACTTTTGTAGGGGGCTGTATTTGGCCACCCATGGCTTCCTGTTTCCCTGGGGTATAAAAGTAAGGGTATGAATAATTCTGGAGAGTACCATGTATATATATATTTAAATAATTATCATAAATACCCTTGCTTGACCAAAAAACATTTTTAATAAACAATACAGTATTTGTGTTCTGAGACGGATGCACAATAATTTAGTGAGGTTTTAATTTACATGATGTTTTTCCAGCACAAGGGGTAACAACTGTGGGTCAGACTGTAAATTCATGGCTGATGTGAGTCAGCACGGGAAGCAACACAATAAAGAGAAGATGCTCCTTGTTGTAGATTGATGTGAAGTGGACTTCAGGGATGGTGTTTGGTTGGACATAGTGCACAGCACTTATCCAGCACTCTTGTACACAGGTGTGCTTACTGTGAGCACTAATTACTTCAACCCAAACACTTCCCGGAGGTTCATTCTCAACAGCCTGTTGTCTTTTGACAGAAAGCTTGAAATGAGTATTTTCAGCACTAATGTAATGTCAAGCGCTTCGAGTTTTCCCGCTGAATGAGTGTCGGTGCCTTTTAAATAGCCATTTTTCTGCCGTGTTTTTAAACTCTTTGATCTTTGATCCAAAGCCTGTCGGTGGCTCCATCCCGCATGGCCTTAACTCCTCCTCGCTCGCTCGATCTGGCTCGGACAATCGAGCACCAGCCAACAGTCCAAAGAAAGATCTCCTCCAGGCCTCTGGAGATTCGCAGCCTGGTCCATTTGGACCCTGCCGACCCGGTTAGTGGGGCGTCGTCCGTTCTGACACAGCTATTCTGATGGATTCCAGGCCAACTTATGGGCGGGTTACAGAAGGGACACCTTATGCTTCCACAACACATGTACCTCCCCGTGCGCTGGTGCAAGCAGCTGTGGATCTGGTCAGCACAGACACATTTTTGGAACGGTTAATGTTGAAGGCCAAAGACTAAAAAAAGACCTAAAACACATTTCATGTTAACAGCTGGTGGGTTTACATCAAGCCTCAAATTCATCAGGTTGGCAGAATGCAATTCCACAGTAAAAGGTTCAGTTTAAATCAACTCTGAGTACATTTTTACTCTGATAGGGTACATCTGATCGTACTTGGGACTCATGTAAACTCTGTAAGAGTTAAATGAACACTAGACCTTTTACCTTGTTTTTGCAATGCCTCAGTTTTGCAAGCATGACTGAACAAAATGAATTGCTCAACATTTTGAGCAATTCTCAAGTCTCACCCCACTTAGTGGAATGCACTTGTGGCAAGTCGCTCTGGATAAGAGCATCTGCTAAATGACATAATTGTAATTGTAATTGTCGAAAACAATGCCTGCAATGACTGAAAACAAAATTGGCTTCCTTCCAGTGTAAATTGTTTGCTTATCAAATTTTTTTCTATTGCTGACTTTTTTAAATGAATGGCATGGTTGTTAGACATCTGTTTGCATAAACCATACCCTGCTCTAAAGTCATTTATATATATAAAAAACAGACAGTCCTCAGTTCAGGCTGCGCCAGCTATCAGTACAATTTAAATGTGTTTATTTCACAGTAAATGTGGCGAAACATCAAGCTTTCTTTCTTTAAATGTCATCTTCCATCCACTGTCTTTTTGGTATAGGTGTACAAATCTATACTCCAGAGATGAACTCTGTCCAATCGCACTGCAAGTATTAATAATCTATACATGTCCGTTTCCATCTTGAGCTGAATAACAGGGGCTTCATCCTTCAGATGAAGTCAGTGCTTGTTAATGCCAGCAATGACAAGGAGAAAAATAATAATATGTATTCTTAGACATTATTTTTGTGTCCTTGCTTGTAATGTTTGAGTCTGTACAAAGTGTATTCTTCTTGATGACATACTCTCGGCAAAGACTGTCCGTGCAATATCGCTTCCCTAAAACTTCTTGAACAAAAAATGAACAAAAAAAGTCTGCAATTTTTTTTCCGACAAAATAATACCCACCAGGTTTTTAACAGGACATCAAGCAGATTTTTTGTCATCTTAGTAATGATCAGTGGAGGTACATGAATGCTTATCTCCTTTAGTCACTGCCCATCTTCCACGGCAGTCTGAAAATGCATCTCTTCAGACTGCACCTTGGACCTGAACCCACCCATCCCTAATAACCCCCCCACCAACCCTCCAAAAACCCTACTACTCAATTTGATTTAGCACTAGTGTTGTTTATGGCTGCTTACTTGAGGGAATGATGTGCTGGAAGGTGTAGCGACATGTGGTTGTTATGTTATCTACTCGAGCTGAATGCACTTTCGCTTTGGATAAAAGAGTCTCCTAAACGATTGTAATGTAATGTAGATTACCTGTGGCAGGCCGCATTCTGAAAGGTTATACTATAATGCAGGACATCACAATATTTAAAAGAGAACATCTTCAGTCTGTTCACAATCTCTGTGGTTGAACCTGAGCCAAACGTTGCACATGTGGCCACTGTCCAGAGTGTGGCGCTGTGCAGACAACTGACAGACCTGTTAAAAACTCTAACACCAGCCACTCCAGGCTGGCCTCTACACTTTGCTATGACTATCATTAGAACTCTCATCATTGTTTTTTGGTAACATGAATGACATCAATTAAGGTTTGCAGTCGCAGAAAAGGGGCCGTGAGATTTTGCGGCGGCGCCTCCATTCAGGGGAGGCTGTTGATGCTGCAGCTTGTGGCCTGAAGAACAGACGTGGAACACTGAGCGAAGGCCAGTGACATCAGAGAGAACTTCTGTGACATCATGAGGGGTGTGTCCAAAAGCACCCAACAAGGTTCTTGATGTTCCTCCAGGCCTCACTCGATGCCCGCCTTTACGTTCCCAGGCTGCTTGGTCCTTACTGCTGGTGCTGCTTCAAGCTGGAAAGGAATAAAGAGCCAATCAGAGTTCCTCACAATACTGCCCGGTTGGAGAGTGGGTCTACAACATGCAATTCACTCTTTTCCTATAAAGAAAGGTCAATCAGAGAGAAACAGGCCTCTCCTCCAATCAGCAATAGCTCTCCTGGAGTACTGATGCACCTCTCCTCCAATCAGCTCTAGCACTCCTGTAGTACTGATGCACCTCTTCTCCAATCAGCTTTAGCTTTCCTGCAGAACTGAATGGCATGTAATGTGTAAAACAGTCACTGGCACTGTGCTTCAGTTGTAGTGCGCCTTATATGGGTGTGAGGGAGGCACAGTTGGTGGTTCCAAATGGTAAGAAAGAAAAAAAAGACCCAAATTCTTGGCCCTACTACTTTAAATCCTGTTCTGCCTGACTACAGGAGAGATAGCATTGATCCGAGGAGAGTCTCTCACTGATGAAAACTGGTAGCTTTTTGGCGGTAGACGCATCATTGAAGGCATTTTGGAATCAGTTTGACAGCAGTGCTATTGGTACAAGGGTTTAGAAAAGTAAGGGGGCTTTATTAAAAACAACAGGGTTTTTGTTGAATGAATACATGAAAAACTACATTTATCTTTCCTTGCTGAACTGTGGAAGCAAAAAAACACTGTATTGAATAAACCTTTCTTCGGTGGCAAAATGTCCATTTTAAAAGATTCCTGTCTGACCAAATATCCATCCCAGGTTTATTAATGTCTACAATGTTTTTAAAAGGCATGTTTTTAAAAGCAATAAACTGTAAAGTCTATTTGCTGAAAGGAAGAAAAAAGGATCAGGTCTTTGGAGTGAGATTTCATATTCATAAATTCATATTTAATTTCCCTCCTCACTCATTTTGTCAACGTTTTGAAATCAAGCCAACTGAGCTGCACCAGCCGAACGTAAAAATCCAAAAATTTTATGTTTTCAGTTTCTTTTTGTGCCATGGGTGAATGTGTAGCCTCGTGGAGTTCACTGTCCTGCCTGGAACAGGACAATGAACATAATGGCATGTGTTTGATGTTTCTGCATTTTGTCGATGACTGTTTTTTTCTCCATTTGATAGTTACAGTTCTGTCAAAACAGCAGTGACTGCTATAAATTGAATTGTATGCCCAAGCCATTGATATGATATACCCTGATCTAAGAGATTATGCCGTACGTGACAACACATTTTTGGAAGATCAGTATTCATCATATGCCATATTTCACTCCATTTCAAATGATCACAAGTATTACATTTCGAACATAAGAACATAAGAACACATAATGAAGAGAACGGGCCGTTCAGCCCATCTAGGTTCATCATGTCCTAATCTAAAGAGTATCTAGCACTGTATCTAGCATGGACTTGAATAGGCCAAGTGTTTCTGCCTGTACTACCCGACCCAGCAAGCTGTTTCAGGCATCGACAACTCTCTGTATATAATATAAAATAAATAAAAATCCTCATAGCCGTGCAAAATTTGCCAAACTAATTTCCACCTGTGGCCTCTTGTTCTGCTAACCAAACTTATGAATGCTATATGAAATAGTCGTGCTATGCTCACAAATGCATTATGTACTCTTTATTCAGGTGTTAAGGTAAATGTACCAATACAACTAATACAACCTAAGGAGGAATGCAGGTTCTGCTTAATGCTTTTAAAATAACTGTGAGCAGTTGTGTCTTTAACTAGTCCAGAAGCCTCCTAATGAATACAATTCTTCCGCAGTAAGCCTATTTCATTTTGAACCAAAATCATCTTAAAATGTCTTGTTTTAAATGTAATTTAAAAAGTTTTTCCTAATTACACTAGTTACGTTTTTTGGTTGCACTTGAAACTATAATCACTGTCCCATATTTTTACATCAATCTCCCATTAGGTGTTGTATTTCTTTTTACAAATGTATTACACCTAGCTGTGGAAGGGGAACTGGGCAGTTAACGTAATTGATAAGAATGAGTCTCTAAGTAGGCGGTGGCAACCCAGAAATAGCCCACACACTTGCAGTTGGTTTCCTCTTTTTAAGTCAGTCATCATTGTTCTGGTGCGGTAGCTTTCTGAAAATAAAATCGATAGGCTGAAGATAGAGGGGTCCACGTGATGCCGTCAGTCTTTCCCGGTCTTTCCTCCTCTCTCCATCTCCATTTAGTGCCGAACGCGTTGACATGCTGAACCAGAAAAGACTGAAGCGTTCAATAGCCCCTGACAAGAAAAAAAATCACTGTCCTGGTAGTTTTAGAGGAATTGATATTCTATTGATAACCAGAGTACTGGGCACAAATCACATCTGCTGGGTGTGGCAGAGTGGTGCTGGCTGCACAAAGCCATGTGGAAGAGGGGGCAGAACGACGTTGCCAAGGTGTGCCTCAAAACGTGGCGGAAGCGCTTCAATCTCTGTGGTTGAACCTGAGCCAAACGTTGCACATGTGGCCACTGTCCAGAGTGTGGCGCTGTGCAGACAACTGACAGACCTGTTAAAAACTCTAACACCAGCCACTCCAGGAATCCATTGACCAATTATTCTGTGCTTGTCAACCTGTATCATATTCAGGTCAACAATAAAAAAAACACTGTTCTGGAGACCCACACAAAATTCTCCCCTGGTTTTCACCTGTAAAGGCTCTTTCTCTCGCTCTCGCTCTCGCTCTCGCTCTCTGCTACCTTTCATTGTCTCAGCCAAAGCTGTAGAACCTTCCAGTGATGGGTCAGATTGTGACACTTCTGACAGTTAGAGCTTAGTGGCACGTCACATGCGGCTCCTTCGTTTTCATTTCCCCAAAATGAAAATCCTCTCTAAATCCCACAGACTCGAGAAGTGCAAGAGACATAAAAAATAGCAGGAACAAAAGTACCTCAACGGCTGGCCCAGTGAGAAAGTCTTTTGTATTCAGAGTGGTTCCTTGAATCGCTGCCCTCGATTTGTGGCTTTGACATTAAGAACAAGCAGCACACCTGGACAATCGGTCTCTCTTGGGAGGTTGGGATTTACTGGGGGGAAAAAATGCACGCAGCACCACAGATCAAATGTGTGCCCTTTTCTGGGACTGGATAATCACCTTGGCAACTGTGGACATCGCACAGTGCATCGCTGGCCTCTGTGGGCAGGGGCTTCTGGCAGCTGGCAAGGACAAGCAGCCTTTAAATAAGAACTGGGGAGTCTTTAACGGGAGAAAATTGGCTGGCTCAACTCTCCAAGTAAGGTTCATAAAATTCATGGGCTGTCCGTCTATTGCCTGCTTGGTCTGGTTGATATGCAATAAATGCAGGCCTTGGATTTCAATCAATTTGACAGAAAAGTCGATTTTTACGGACTGCTCTTTGGAAGGCACCTTGCCTTGACCTCTCCCTCTCCAGGACTTGTCAAAGTCCTCTGGTGGCACATCTTTAATAAAAGTTTTATTTTTATTTTTTAGAAATCTTAACTAATGGTTGGTTTAGAAAGTCTGGCTACTGGAGAGTGCTGATCAGACAGAACTTGAGTCATACTGTAAGCAGCAAAGGAAGATAAGAGCGGTTTACATTTTTGGAGTGTAATTCAATTTATATTTACCGAAGAATAGGCCATTTTGTTGAGAGGCGGACATACTTCAGTGTCAATATTCTGTGTGAAAGAATCATTATACTACAGGCTTAAGGATCCACAACACAGCATATCCTTGTGACAAAAGCTGTTTAATGACTTCAAATGATTCCTTTTAATCCGATGCGATTTGGTCCTGCGTACTTTTTGTTTCCTGATTAAATAAAATTGATCAGAGGCTGATCTAGCCTCTGGCATTACATTCAGTGTCCTGCATAGACTTGGGATGTCTCACGTTGCTCAGAGCGTGTCTTTGTGCTAGCGGTCGTGAATGCCACCGCGGTGCACTGCAGGCTGACCGCACGCGCTCCACTGTGCATTCCACAGCCCCGTGATTGGCTCATTACTACAGGAGGGCTTTTCATCTGAATAACCATCCGTAACAAAAGATCGCTGTATGCCGCTTCTGTGTTTGTCTGATTACCGGCCGCTGTTCGCGGATGGACCCAGCTTGTGCACGTCAGCGGTTTATTTCTGTGCTAAGCAGCCCTGAAAATAACACCATAGTATGGCTTGATTGTTCTAAACTGTATAGGGTGCCTTAGAGGTTTCCAGCCTCTGTTCTGTGAGGAGCCTTGCTTGCTACAGGGCACAGTACAGACAATTTATTAGTATTTTTTTATTTTTTTAAAAGCCAGCTGGCCTTTCAAATCCAAATCCCTCCTCCAACCCATCAGTGCGTCATAGTCACCTTGGCAACCACACTGATGTGTGTGTCTTGCGTGGACGGTAGGGCTGAAGGTTTTGCTCCTTTGTTCCTCATTTGATCTGCAGTCAGAGCAAGGACGGAAGGACAGAGCTTTTCTCGTACAGACCGACCCTCCCCGCTCCCCTCCCACCAGGCTAAGGGTTGGCATGAGGGGGTGTTCATGCTGCTGAAATGTTTATGAAAGGGAATGGCAAACAAGCTTATTTCAGCCCCTTGTTCTGCCAAGTGTGGTCGTGTGGGACAAGCTCCTCATCTGAACACAGAGGCAGACCAACAGCAGCCCCAAACAGCAGCTCACCAGGGGAGTGCCAGGCCCGGGGACAGGGGGACGCAAAGATGCGTACATACCAGCTGAGGGTATATGAGCTATGCTGCGCTCTCGGGGGTGTTTGTACACTACAGCATGAGGTGTAGTCATTACAGCACTAGATACCTATACTAGACATTATATCACTGTACCAATCTGCTGTTTTACCCTCGGGCAAGACACTGTAACTGCTTCAGTATGAGTTAGTGGGTGTCAAACTGCCAACAGTAATGCTAAAATGTCATGATAAATAAATAAGTATGAGCACATATGAGCTGTAAACCACAACGTGCCATTAATGTGACTTGCTGCAGGTGTGAGGAAGAGTGAGGCATTTCCCAGAATGCAACAGAATGCAACCCCCAGGTCTGCTATATAGTATTGTATACGCATTGCATTAAGTGGCTTATATGTTATGCACACATACACACACACACACATGTACATGTATTCATACCATGGCTTGGATGAATACTCAATTCTGATTGGCTGACAGCAAAAATGACATTTTAGAAGTGAGCAGGATTTATCCTGCATATACATGATATGTAAATCCTTTTAACTTCTAAAATGTAATTGTATATTAATTCGCCCAAAGACAGGCTGGCTATTCATATGAATTTAGAACAGGCTTAGCGCCATGGGAGGAGGGTTGGCTGAAAGAGCTAGCAGCAGTGCTCTGACCACTCCGTTGCAAGACCCGACTTGTACACAGCTGTGGCTGCTTAAGAGTCATTTATGCCACATAATTAAACATGCAGCTAAGCACGGGGGGCATGCACCCGCAGAAAGGGCAGTTTATTGAAATTCCAGACGTGATTCTGTCTCTCCGGGTATAATTCAGATGTTTTATCATTCCCTTCCATGTGCGAGTTGGAACCGGTCCTTCAACCGGTCCTGGCAACCCATGTGACATGTCTGGGCCAATCGTAGATGGGCATTCGAGTTAGGTGTGAGGGATACAGACACTTTCACATGGAGATGCAGATGCACTCTATGGAGCAGTCCTCACAGAGCGGAGCGGGGGACGTTTCGCTCGCCAAGCCTTTCAGCACCTGGCTGTCGTCACAGGTGACTCGTTTTCTTTTCTTTTTTGTCTGCACAGACTTAGTGTCAGAGAGGAAAGGTGAATCGGGTTGAACTGACACCACTGAGGCGGCCGCTGTTAAATCTGTTTCCTTACAGCAGGAATCCTTTGTGGACGGTCGACGTCGTGGGGGACTAACCCAGAACAGCTGACAGCAGAACGCCTGTCTCCCATTAAATCTCCTCACTGGAGCAGCGCTCGTCCCGGTTTTCTTTCCCCCGTACCGCACCCTGGAGACAAGTGGGATTACTTCCAAAGCCAGTCTTGTCACCGCCAGGCCTGCTCCTCATAAAGGAGATGGTTCTGGAAAAAAACAAAACGATTCCTTTCCTCTGGCTCTCGTCTCTCATATGGCTCACCTTGACCACGACCTTCACTGTGAAATTCCATGCTTTCTTTTTTGGTTTTGCATTTTCTTCTGTGTGTGTTCAGGAATGTGAGTGCTTGGGATTTATATTCTTCCTTTGTGGAGAGGAAACGTCAGTTGTTGCCTGTATATCAGCAGCGTCTCCTTTCTCCAGCCAAGATGCAATGTAGCATAGCACTGAATGATGATGCAAATTAATCATTAATGGTAGTGAAAATAACAACAACAACAACAGCAAAAACTAATCACAGCATTGCAGACCGTTTTGAACACTGCATACATTCCGCATTCAGCTTCATGGTTTAATTGCTAAGGAAATAAAAGCTGTATGGTTCCTTTTTTCTAAATTATACAAGAAAGCAACACTGTCAAGTGCCAAATAAACATCTCCATTTCCCTGCTAGTGTGTCTTGTACAGTTATATTCTGCAAGATATTATAAATAAATCATAAATAAATATTTAAACCCTGATTTCATGGAATTGCAAAGGCCCAGACAGCTGTTTTTGACTAAACTTAGCTTCCCCCGAGTATGCAAATATTCAGAGGTTCTGCTGGAGAGACAGAACCAATCCCCTTGCAGGTGGTGTCCGGCTGCCGGTGGGGCAGCTGCCAAGATCCACCCGATTGCCTGTGGGGCAGCTGCCAAGATCCACCTGATTGCCTGTGGGGCAGCCGCTAAGTTCCAGCTGGGCCACTGACCCCGACACCATCCCCCGAGGTCTCCCCTTCACAATAAGAGCGCGTGTGGACGCACCCCTCTGGGGTGATCACGCAGGCTGGCAGGGGGCAATGAGCTGGAACCCCCTATCTTGTTCTGGGAAGCCCTTGGGGATCGATACAGCAGCGAGGAGATCTAAACAGGACAGCGGGGAGCTTCTATTACACCACTTTTATTTAATCGATAGACACTGCTCCTTAAAGTCTCTGGTTCTTTCTGACTAGGAGGCGAGACTGCCACTAACCTGGCCTTGGGTCCCACTAACCTGCCCCCACCTTCATCAGCCTCAACACATTGGAACTGAGGCTTTAATCAATGTACTTTTCTATGACTGCCATTTTTCCCCCTTCCTAAAAAGAATATTGCACTTTGAGGGGTAGACGTCATCGATCAATCCCCTCACCAACATGAGTCACACAAGTGCCTTTCCCAATATAACCTCTTTGTTTACTTTGGTCGGACGTTTCCGGACGCCGAATCGCCACACGCTCCTCTGAGCCCTGCTATCCCCCATCTTAACAATTTGCAGTAAAACACTCTATTCTCAGCAGTTCTGCGTTGCCTGCCTTGCACTAAATCACTTCCTTATCCATTCGGGTGCAGTTCGGCCTGTGCCTCGACGTGCTGACGGGTACGAAGAGTGTGGGTCAGAGCTCCTGCACCTCTGAGGAGGGATCTACTGGCCCTGGGAAACTTTTCATTTTCCTTTCCCGAGATAGCGGCCCCTAATCGCGCTGGGCCAGACTCTTTCCCCTGGGACCCGCGGCGAGATAAGCGCTGAGAGCAGAGGGGGGAGGAGGAGGAGCTGAGTAAGCGAGTGAGCGCGGGCCCTGATTGCCTTCAGCAGCCGTGTGGCCCACTCCATCCAGCATGCCCGCGACCGGCGTGGAGAAGGAGCGGCCCTGGAATGGGCCTAATCAGAGCTGTAGGCGTGCCACAAGGAGGGATAGCGCGGCGGCTAACAAGAGCATAGCTGTGAGCGTAGGTGTGCCGGATGGGCCGACGCATTGGAGAGCTTTGAAACCCGCTGCTGGTATGGCGGTATGGCACCATTGGACCTTAAACAAAGTGATGGCGCGAGGCCTAGTGGCTTGGGCTGAAGCGGCGAGCAGAAGCGGGCCCCTTGGGGACACTGGGTGGGGGGCCCAAGGGACCAGGGCAGGTTGGGTGACCTTCTTGGTATGGTGGCCCCTGAGCAGAGGAACGGAGGGCAGTGGCGGCGGCGACCGGGAGTCAGTAAGAACGGCTAATGCATTCCGTCTGTGTGGCCCCAGCTGACCTGCGCTGCTAGATCGGTGCGCGCCAGCTCCCATTCGCGGACGGTAAAGGCCAGTGCACATGATTCGCTGAGAGGGAGGATGAGCGGAGGACAGAGCTATAAATAATAAACAACAGTCTGTCTCTGCAGGTTCCTCGCCCCCACCCCTGTGATTGGAGTGCATAACCTGCCCAGACCACTTGGACAGGGGGCCTGCCAGAAAGGGTCTGACCTTCACATCACTGCTGTTTCCGTGCTCTGACATGTGAGCTTCCCTCCCCCCACAAACACAGAGAGTCGCACTAGTCTTCTGCACCTCCCCAGCAGGCCACCCACACCTCACATTATGTCAGGAGACCCTCTGTCCAATCCCGTTTCATATACCGGACTCCGGAACAGGACGCATAGCAACATGGCTACGCACCTCGGTTTGGTCGTTTACTGCTATTGTACCCTTGCGCAAGGTGCCCAGCTGTCTGAATGGATCACATGTAAAATGAGTGCATTAAGGGAAATAAATAATGTAACGCAGTCTCACTCACATGATAAAATGGGCTTTTTACAGCCTCCTGGCCGCGGTCTACCAGTGGGTGGCGAGGGAAGCGTGTTCCAGGGGCAGGCTCACACACTGGGTAGAAAGGGAGCTAAGCATACAGTTCAGTGCAGTGGGCATGAAAGCACGCCTGGGTGACTGACCAGAGGGGATGGCATGGCGTGAAAATGTCCCCACCAGTCTCTCTGTTTCCCCACTTCCTTTCTCGGGTTCCTTTGAAACTTCACTCATTACTATTCAGCTCTGGCCCCCAAGAGAAGGCCGCTGACACGCTGCAGACAAAAAACATTTTTCTCAGAGCTGTCGGGCGACTCGTCCTGCCGAAGCACTGGCTCTCAGCGTAGCGGCGTGCCCCTCTGATGGCTAACTATAACGTTTCACAGAGTTTTGTTTTCACCGAACAGACATGTTCCCAAGATTTCAGTTAAGGAGGGTTTAAAAGGAGAAGCACCTGTGTAGGCAACCACACAGTAGCCAAGATGGAGAAGAAGGAAGCAAAGTGGTAAAATTCTTAATTTTCCTATGAAGAATTAGAAATACTGGTGAATGTAAGTCACTAAACACTATTCTACATTATACAGTGCAAATTCTCTCAAAGTTAACAATGCACATAAACATGCAGTGTGGAATCAGATAACAGTGACTTTGGGCCCTGTGGGGTGGTGTAAACGTAATTTGGACAAACTGAAGCACAAGTACAGAGACCTGCTCACACAAGTAAAGGCTAAAATTGCCAAATGCCTAGTGGTTACAACATTTGATGCTGGCCACTGCGACCTGGGTTCGATTCCACCGACCGCGCCAGAGATGGCTCTGGCCGGGAATGCCACCAAGGGGTGGAAATTGTCTGTCTGCCCTAAGGAGGGGGGAGGGAAGCCGACAGGAAATTTGCTGCGTACAGGAATGGCTCTGGAGTACCGGAGTTACGGTCGACAGCTTGGCGAGTGCCGCATCAGACGATACTTCGCCCGTGCCACTGCTGGTCACAGGGCTACGCTACGGCAGCAAACTGACAATACGAGGGGAGGGTTGATATGAAAAATAGAGGATGTAATTGGCTAGTAAATTGTGTAAAATGGGATCAAATCTGAAAAACGTAGTAAATCTTAGTAAAATTGCCAAACACAAGCAAGCAAGCAAGCAAACAATATACAATACAAACAATAGCCAGGTAGTGGCATGCTACTTATTCGCCCACTCGATGCAGATCACAGGAAGTGAGCAGCGAATCAAAGAGAAATGTGAAGCAAGGATGTTTGGCTTTTTAAAAAGTGAACAAAAAGGCCAGTGTCTACTAAGTGTATTTGAACTACATTTTAAAAAGAAAAAGCTTAGTCACCCTTACAAGCACAGCCTATCAGACAGAGGTGGACAAAGTTCCTGATGAATTGAAGGCCTTAATTTAAACTCCTATCATTACGCTTCCTGGCCCTTAAGAATCAATTTCCTTCCACGCATTAGGAAGAGTTCCCAGAGGCGCAGTTTCTGCTCCTGTTTTTATAGTAGGCATAAAATGTCTCATTCACAAAACCCATCTCCGAGTATAGCTCACAGTATAAATGGTGTTAAAGAGAATAGCAGATAAGAAATATAAGGGGAGTATAATGCACATCTCAATGAGGCTGAGGCTCATCATTAAAAGTCCACTTTTGCTCTCAAAACCAGTCTCTGCATTTCATAATTTCATATCAGAATTCAAAGATGAATATGAATTTAATGAGAGCCTGCGTATGACTCGGTGCTGTCCAGCCCTGGTAACGACTGCGACCTGTTCGTTAAACCACTTAGTTTGGTTGGCATGGAGATTCCTCCTACCGCAGAAATATGTTGCGCCCATGGGAATTGATTTGTAGGAGCACCACACAGAGACATCTTTGCTTTGAATTCATGTATAGAGGACCTTCATGCCCTGTGCAAAAATAGTATTGTGTAGAATCCTGTAGGATCCCACTCAAACACACCAAATGGCGTAAGTGTCAGAGTGGTGAAGGATAGTGTGTAGTCTTACCTTGTGATACCGGAACGGGATTAAATGGATGTTATCTAACTCCAATTACTCAATCTGACTCCAAATAATAATAGCTTTCTCTCTGTTAACCATTACTTATAGAATTGTATAAACTATAGTCTCTCAGCTCGCGTAGTGTGGCTCTATACGTGTTGCTATCTCTATATGAGATGCGGACGTGCCTTAGGCCTGTGTATAGCCTACCAATGATACAATTGTGTATCTTGCAACGGCACTAGTGTATAGGCAAGTGACTACGGAGTGCAACGTTCTATGTGTGTGTGTTAACGGTAACCATAAAACCACAATGTGTAACTGCAGTTGTTTAGATTCATGAGAAATGCTGAGGTGTGAAAATGTTTATTAGCCGGACTTGCAAAAATTGTTACAGAAACATCAAACAGAATTAAAATAATGTAAGCGTAGACAGACAAAAACGGCTATACACAAATGTCGCGCAGGAGGTCGTAATAGTGTAAAATCTCCTCGAAGCATACCACTTTCCCCCCTATATCCCCACACATCAAAGGAAACCATAAAACACCAAAATAAGGACACAATCACTGAAAAACAGAACGACTCCCTGTGCTGTTTCTGTACGCGCATCACACTAGGTTCATTATTAGTTTCACAGATGGCCGCTGACATGTAGATCATTTGTATTTCCACCATTCACTTTCAAACAGTGTTCTGAAATCTCTAGTAAGCGCCACCTGTACCACATCATCAATGACACCAACCCATTGCTCATGACATCAGCTCTCCAACAACACCAAACATGATTATACTGTACATGTAAATGATGATGGTACAGTATACCACATTAAACTCAGTGATGTGAGAACAGCCCCCTCCGTGTCCTGTTTTTCCAGAGACAGCAGGACTGCTTTTATTAGTGTGGGGGCTTGTAAGGCATTTGAGGCAATACCATTGTTTACATATCTCACCGATTGGCTCCCTGCTGGCATCATAAACACAGTTCACATTATTTTGGGTTATTCCAGGACATGGTTCTGTGAACTGCCGTACAACTGCATATTTCATGCAATGGTTTATTTTCATAATACTGATTAAGGTAGGTGTGATAGAAGGCTGCTTTCTGTAGCATGCTGCTAATCTATGAAACGGCAACACACCTCGATGACAGGTGGGTGTTTACTTGAAAGTTTTGAAATGGAGAGAAGGTGATGGCACAGCACACATTGTGTTAAGCTAGCAAGCTGAAAGGTAGATATGGCACATATGGTGGTAATACAAGGAAATAAAACCCAGCAGGAGAGCCGTTTAACGTAGTAGCCTCACTTGTCATGCTCGTAAACTTATGGTACTATGAGCCTGGCCAGTTTGACACTCTGTTGTGAGATATCTGTCCAAATTCCGGTGATGTGTTCTGCTAATAAATCAATGGCCAGTTACTTCTTCAGATGAATCAATCTTGTGTAGGTGGGGCTCAACTTCAAGCCAACTCAACCACTGACCTGTAACATAATGCTGGCTAGCACTTGCTAGAACCAACAAGATTGCAGGGAAACCAATCTTATAAACTACAACTTCCTTTTCTTTCCTGTTGAGGGCCTGGGGTCGAGACTAATAACCACAAATAAAGACACCATGTAATACCTTACACACACACACACACACACACACACACACACACACACACACACACACACACACACACACACACACACACACACACACACACACACACACACACACACACACTTACTTAAATACTGCCACAGACGCTGGCCATGGAGACCGGGGTTCTATCCCCTGTCTTACCAGAGTCGGCTCTGGCCGGGAGTGCCACCAGGGGCGGCGATTGGCTGTCCGCCCCAGGGAGGGGGGAGGGAAGCGGATATAATGTTCGCTGCACATAAGAGTGGCCGTGTAGTACCGGGTGCCGTCTCGGAGGAGACGTTACTTCGCCTTAGTCACTACCGGTCACAGGACTACGGCAGCGAACTCACATTACTAGGGGCTGACCCAGTTTCCCAGTCTGTGCGCCGCCAGTTTGTCTAATCTGAGCCGCCTCCCAGAGCTCGTACAGAGCGCACGCCGGGAGAAGAGAGCAAGCGAATCCCATTAATTCAGTTGTTGCAAATGTAATCAAGCCCTCCAGACCCGCATTTCTGCACCAGAGACACAATCCGCCCGCCGTTGCCTTCCCTGCCCAGATTTTCTCCTTGGCCGCCCAGCATCTTCCCTGTGACCCGCTCGTGTTCCACAGGCAAGCGGAACGAATACGCCGGCCCGCAGGCTCAAATCGGTGCTGACGCTGCCCTCTCTGTGAGGACAATTCGCCTCCATCCTTTCCGATCTGTGCATGATTCTCACCTTTTCACAATCCAGTTTTTTATCCTCAGATTTATCCTTCCTGGCAAGAAGCTAAGCAGCGGCTTTATGAAGCTATTACTGTGCAAAACGGCCATTATTGTAAATATTGTTACAATAATATTTGTAAATAAAAAAAACTTTGCCCGGCGTAGCCTAATTTACGTTGATACCTTATTCAACGCGTGCATGATTTATGTGGCTCCCACTCATTCAATTAAAGGCACTGGTTCTGTAGAGACACGGGGCTGAATGGTAATACATCTGAATATAAATGAACAGGGAAGAGGGAGATGAACCGAGCAACTGCTTCTCTCTGAGGAAACACCTTGAAAGGGGCTGGCTAATTTGATGCAGGAACAGGGTTTGAGTGTTTGGAAAACTTCTCTGAACCCCCAAGTTCCCATTAAGGAAGTCAGGCCTTTGATATGTGAAGGCCCATACACACCAAAGTGGGGCGGGAGGGGGGGGCTTATGTTGTGCAAAATAAAAATAATATGAAACTGTAGCTTTAATAGCATTGCAAATTGGACTCCAGTGCAAATCTGACTTTGATTCAAGTCTGTACTTTGAAAGTAGTAAAGTGTTTCAGAATCCCCTTCCCCCCCTCCCCCTCGCCTGCCTTGAATCTGGTGGGCAGAGGCGGTGGCCTGCTGTGTTGCCATGGTGATATTTTTATCTGTTGTCTTTCATCGATATCCTTCTCCTGTCCTTAACGATTTCTCATTTAGGAGAATGCAGGACTAATTATGGTTAATCAAAGCTGACAGCACTAGGGCACTGGTGTGTTCGGATGTCAGACAACTCCTCCCCCGCACCCACCCTCAAGACTGCCTACCTCAGGCTTGTTAATCATTTGTTTAACAGCGGAGCAGAATAAGAGGGCCCATGTGGTGCCTGTAGGGCTCAAAACAGTGCTCTGCTGTTGAACACGGGATGTGGGGTGTGAGAAGACATACGGCACAACTGTCCAAAACTATTCACATCCTTGATAAAGATGAGCAAAGATGGCTGTACAACTGAGAGCTTACTTTGAGTAACATTTGACTAACTGTTTTCTTTTGGGCGTAATATTAGCAAACAACTAAAATAAGTGTCTGGAGTTTACTAAATGGTATTGGAACTCCGATTGGAATGGCGCATTGTGGTCAGATCAAAATGGAGCTCTTTGGCCATGCACAGCAGACTGAAACAGGGGGATTACTGACTGAAAAAGCAGGGAAAGTATTAGCCAGGTCACTCACTTGTTTTGGTGCTTGGAGCCCTGCAGGTGCGCGTGGTACTGCTCGATTGAGTTCAGAATCACGTTGCACACGCTACATGAATAACTGCTGCGCAGACCTGTTGAAGCACACACACAAGGAGACACAATAAACTCACACGTACATAGAAATGGCACAATCGCAACATGAATAGGACATCATGCTGCGATATAATGGCGTCAGCGCTTCACCAGATTAGCATCAATCTGCAGCCTTACAAAACAGAATATGTGAAAGTTAAAGAAAACATTTTGAGCTGTGAAGTCTCTCCCTAGAAGGCAAAATGGATGTAGACAACAACATTGCTAAAAGCCACCAAATGTTGTTCCATCAGAAAATAAAGCCCTGGACATAGAGGACATATAAATGTACACTGCACGGTCAATTTACTTGGTATAAGTGGCAGTGTAGTATAATGGCTATAGTATTGCTAAGGTTGCAGGTTCAATTCCCAGGTGGGGCACTGCCGTTGTACCCTTGAGCAAGGTACATAACCTCAATTGCTTCAGTTAATATCCAGTTGTATAAATGGATTGTGTGTAAAGAAATGTAAACTGCGTATGTTGCTCTGGATAAGAGTGTCTACTAAATGCCTGTAATGTATATGCAAATAGTGCATGCTCTGTGCATCCAAATAAACTCTTTCCCGGATTAATACTTTATGACCTTTTCCAGAAAACTAAACTCAAGCAAAGTTAGATATATAGGTTCAATAGTAACTGTTAGGTTTACTCCTGATGTCTCAGAAAATTCACTTTTAATATATTTGATGAGACAAGACACAATAAAGAGACACACCACATCAACAAGTTAATTTTTTGCTATTAAAATCATGTTTGGCCTTCTTTACTGTCTCATTTAAACAATAAAAAATAACAGCTTAGCTGAGCATTTCTTAAAACAATGATTGATTATTCGCAATTCTGTAATCCCAGTCCAGTCCAATGTAATAAAAAGGTAGGACAGGTGAATTTAGGCCCAATCTTCTATCAGCTCAGCCTGTGCCAATATCTGGATGAGAATTTTTTACTCTAGAAGCATAATGTTAGAGTTTATAAGACGTTGGATCACATCAAATTGGTCAAAAATCATATACTTAATAAGTCTATCTGTCTTAAATTACTAGTATGCAGAATAGCATTTATATTTTTTGTCCCATCAGCCTTTTCACACATGAAAAACGCTCTCAGGGTTCTGAGAGAATGGACGGAGGCCAATGGCGTCTCTGCTCAATGGCGACGGAGGAAACAGATGCGTGCTAATTAAAGGGTTTGCAGGTGGTACAGATCTAGACGGACGGGGGAACGCGAGGAAATTGGCTGCGGAGCGAGGGGAGGAGCCCGGGGAGAACAATGCGGCTCATGCCGAATGCGCCGTAGCCTCGAGGAGACAGTGTGCCGCAGTGCAGCCGTCTCCCACCCCTTTAGTTTGGCTGTACAAGAACTGGAAAATCTGAAAAAGTGTTTGCTTCAAAGTTCCTACAGTATTTCAATGGCAAGGACCTTCAAGGACAATGGCAAGGTCAAAGAAAACGTTCACAACCTAGAATTTTTCACATTCTACATTTGGAAGGTTTTCAAATCCCTGCGGGTGGACACTATTGTGAGGTTAACTACTGAGCATTTTTTCAGTCAACAGCTCTGGTGTGCCATTCGATATATAACACACCTGTATCATACCATGCAGTCTGATGGACACAGACATGCTTATCATCATATCTCTCAAACTATTACTATGTCAGCTTTCTCACTGGCACCCCAGATTGTTCCTCTGGCAGAATTAAACGAGGGGATGGTGCTTATTTCTGAAATCTGTACACCTGTGCGCCAGGTACAAACTCTGTGCAGTCCATCAGCATGATGGCTGCATGCTCTTCGGACGTGTGCTGGTCTGCACTTGTGTTGGGTCAAAAATGGGAATTAAAATGGCTCAAAAACGGAATATCTGAAAATTATGATTATCTGTACAAGAAGGTCCAATGGTGACTCTTGCCTTCAAGGAAATTGAGGCCAAGATTTTTTTTTTTTTTGCATACATTTATAAAAACAGATTGAAAGAGTCAGTTATCTTTTAATTTAGCAGCCTGGTTCAGCAGCCTCTCAGCTAAAATCCGGCAAGAGCTGTCAACCATGCAATTAAAATAAGTGGTATCCAACAGCTACAACTATCAAATCTCTCCAAAAATCTATCCAAATCTCAAATGACCCTATGCACCCAGTCATTTCTTACTTTCAAGGACTTCCATCAACTTTCTGATCAAGTTCCCCTCACACATAAATAAAAACACTCCTCTACAAAACCTTCACTCCCTCTGTAGTATCCATCTTAAAAAGGGAAAAGAGAGTGTGAATCTGTGTTTAACTGGGAATAATGTATGGTACATGGTATGGTGCTGGTGGTGTGTCATTTGAAATGTTATATATAATTACTGTTATGTGTGTGCGGTTGTCTGTGTCATACTGCATTGCATTGTTAGTCAAAGGTACATTTCCATTACGTGAGCTATTCAATACAGGAAGCTTTTTTGGAGTTTGAATTTAATTTGCGGCTCTAATTAAGAAGTAGGATTTTGTGTTGAATGGCGGTATTAAAACAGTGACATTTTTGTCAGACCACAATGCTTCCAAGGGAATAAAAAATACCCGGAGATGACAAGCATGTTTGACATAATTTAAAAAATAGAATGAAATTGGCTGCGGGGGACTTGTGAGAGAAGGACAACATAAGCTGTTTCTGCGAGTATCTTTGCTCCCCTTTCAACCGAGGGTTGTGCATTAATTAAAGTTGTGTGCGTTTCTGTAAACTCAATCCAAAATGCCGATACAGACAGCCGCATGGTGGATTAAAGGACTGCGACGCAATCTGTTGTGCTGCACGATTCCCGTATTTACGAGAGATAGCCCAGACCGGTGATTAATCACGTTCGCTGGGTGTTTGTTTCTCTTAATAAGCCGTTTTTGATGAGCGCCTCAGAGTTTCAGACACTTGGCAACCGCGGCGTGTTGTTAATAAGGCAATCTGCCGTGACACTATCATCACTTTAATCCCCTTTAATTAAAACGCGGTGAAATGGCAAAAGCTGCGCGCGGAGTTTGTGGGCAGGTTCCTGTGAAAGTGCTCACCGTGACGCAGTGCCGCGGTGAGCGGATTGCGCGGCGCTGGGGTCAGCTGGCGCTCGTTATGAGGCCGGCCTCCTTCAGACGCTGTTCAGCAAGCACGCATTTTATTCTCGTTCAACAGATGAGAAAGTTGTACTCTTATCTCTTAGCGTACCAAATCAGGTGATCAAACGCACGTTCGGTGTTGCAGGTAAGATGTGCCCATGTGAGACAGGCGTGTTAGGAAACACTTGGTTAAAGGGGAGGGCAGTGGGTGGGGCTCTGTTAAAGGGGAGGGCAGTGGAACTAGGTTAAAGGGGAGGGCAGTGGAGTAATAGCACCCATCTTGCAGGGTGATGCCACTTGGGTGATTCTTGTAGTAGGGGTAGGAGGCCAGAGTTAGGTTCAAATCTCAATTAAAATCGCTTGAAAAACCCTGACTCACTACACAGGATTAAAATGATAGAAAGTGGTAGTTCAAACCAGAGAGACCTGTGCAGAAGCAGAAGATTTATGAAGGGATGGCAGAGATATGCTTAACTGGTGCCCCCAGGTAAATATGTTCTAATAAAAATGGAAAAATGAAAAGTGAAAATATTGCAATCTGTTAACACTGCTGACTGTACCGTGTGCTGTAGAGGACATAACAGGCAGGAGTGGGCTCACAGTAGTATGGGCCAGGACATACAAGTCACTCTGCTTCTATTTATTCCACCAACGCAGAGCAACACAGGTTATGTTATGCTATGACAATACATGCGGAAGATAGACTGAATCACAATGGGATATCTGCCAAAAAGATGGATCAGACTAGAAGAGCTCTTTAAATCTGGCCATCGCAGTGAGTCATAGGAGAGATGTAGTAAACTGTGTGTGTGTGTGTGTGTGTGTGCATGTATATGAGTGCGAGTGCGTCTGTGTTTGCGTGTGCATGCATGCGTGCGTGCGTGCTTGTGTAGAATCTGGTGCTGGTGAGGGGGGGACAGACAGTAGGTAAGACAGACCTACACGCCTGGGGAGACCAATCAGGACGGATTTGATGTTTAATTTGAATCCTGGAAACTGTGGACACCCCACCATGAAGGCAGACCATCTGATCTTACTGAATGTCTCAGTGTTAACTGCCTGGAGTGACGTTTAGTGTTTTGCGATTAATGAAATGCCTGTCTCAAATTTTTTTCCAGAAAACCCTGGTTTTAAGAGGTTGTGTAGAATAATTGCTTAGGTTTTAATAGGCAGCAGGCATTTTAGGTCTGAATGGCTGCTGGTGTAGGGTGGTGACAGTCACTGCAAATGTGTCAATTATGTGGGTACAAAAGGGTACAGACTGACATACAGACACGGAGGCAGACAGACCATGACAATCAGGTAGCACAAATAAAAATGTATTGAAACACAAAAAATGTGCACATGCACACACACACACACACACACATGCACCCCCACACACACACACACACACATCCCCACCAAAACACACACACACACACACCCATACACACACCCACACATGCATACCCACACACACACACACACACCCCCAAAAACACACACACCAAAACATACACCCATAATCACACACACACATACCCACACCCATACAAACACACACACAAACACACACATACCCAAACACACATGCACACATGTCCCCAAACCCACACCCAAACACACACACACTCAAAGCACACACACATTCAAACACACACACACACACACACACACACACACACACACACACACACACACACACACACACACACACACACACACACACACACACACACACATCTCGGGAGGATACAAAGTGTTTATTAGAGACTTATGAGGGAGATACAGACTAAATGAGACAAAGTCTTTACTGGCCTTAAGAGACCAATTTGTCTCTCTCAAAATTAAATTCAGCTTCACTACACTAAGAATTTCTTACATTTCATAAATGCTGCTATCAAATATTTACAGTAAGTAAAGGCCACAAAAATGCTCTTCTAGACTGTGGCCAGGTGAAGGTCGGACAGCATGCGATGATATAAATGACATATAAGGACTCAATCCAACTCGACTTTGTTTGTGTTTTCTGCACACAAACCATTCAAAGGTAAGTAAATGCAGCTTCAGTAAGCGCTACTGCTGAGTTTGAAGGAGAGGCAAGAATGCAACTTTCAGCTGTATATGTGAACACACCCACAGTTTTCTTCTGTTCCAGGAGAGTCACATCAAAGGCCACAACTCTGTGTAAATAATAAAACATATTAGGTAACTACCTGCTACTTTTAGCCGAGTATCAGTAGCGTAATTAGCACTATTTGGCAAGCGAAACGCAACAATGAAGGAACCTGATGCCCTTTGGAACTGATCCTGGATCAGCCTTGCGCATTCTAATTCGATGGGTTTATCAGAGGGCCGCGTATGCAATCTACTTCCTGCCAAGACCGCAAAACCACAAATCATACGAAAACAAGCAGTCTTTCATTTTCAGAGTGCTTGCAGATTGTCCAAAGTACTTCTGAAGAAAAAATGTGTTCTTTATGACTGCATTTCCAGGCCCCTGCGCAAGCACTGTCACCCAGGAAAAGGATGTACCCATTTCAAATTGTTATCTGCAGCTGCATCGAAGTCAGCAAATATGATTGGTCGTATGAGTTGTCTTCCTGTGTACAAGGAAACGTCATATGAAGTGTTACACGCTTCTCTATTTGAAAATCTATGAGTGCTACATCTCTCCCTGCAAAGACCACATCAGGTGCTTAAAATAGGTAGGAGCACTGAAGGTACAGGTGAAAGCACTCTCATGTAACAGCAGAAGCTCCTGGGCCAGAAGAAATGAGGACCAACACCAGAGTGCATCATCTAAAAGGAGGGTAGACAATCCTTTTGTAAATAGAGGACAACCCTGTAATCTTTTCCCGTGATAAATTCAGATCTCTTTGTCTCAGTCGGACCACAATTTTTCAACATTATTTTAAGCAGATGTACTTTTGTTGAAGATTTTTTTAAATGACTCATTTTATGCTAAATGCACACAAAACCAATATTCACTCATAAATATTTGATAACATTCAGGAAGTAAATTCAATTGAGCATAAATATTAAACTGTTCCTATTAGCAGTTGATGTTTTTTTAATAATGTATGATGCTAGTTTGTCCTGATCTCCATGATCTGAAATAACCTTCATTATTTTAAGTCCAGAATATCACTGTTTACCACCAAATGGCACTGGGGCTTATCAGAGCACTACAGGAAAGATTTCCCCTTATAACAGATTACCCCTCTGAAAGATAACCCAAGGGAACAAGGAACAGAAAAATCCTAAATGCCGTACGCATATAATAATATTTTAAAAATTTCAATGATTAATTGTTATTAAAGATAATAATTCTCATTTAAATCTTCAAATTCATTGATGGGTTAATTGAACGGGAATTAGTGAAATCAACCCACAGTTAAAAACAAACTCCAAATCGGATTAAAGATGAAATACCTTTATTAAATAGGTTACACACAAGACAGTAAACAAGAAACGATAAATCATACACTCACTTGAGTGTAGGCTCACTACTTATAATTAACTGAAAAGAATACATTAAAAAAGCAATTGTAATGAAAAATTACCAACAGAGAGAGAAACCAGATAAAACCAGACCTTGCGAAAGAATAACCAAACTCCAGCTAAAGTCCTTTAGAAGGAGACCAAACACAAAGAGGTTACAAGATACTTATTTTTAGTTATTAAATACCTCTATTCACTCCTGCTTTTGAGGTGATGTTTGTAAATCATAATTGTCAAGTACAACCAGTTGTAGAATTTAAATTTTTAGGCAGAGACTATCGCTACCATGTGACAAGGCCAACATGTGAGCTTCCACTTTTATCTGGTGTGGCCTGGATGTTTGGATTATATAACTGTTATCCTGGCTCTGCAGTACAAAAACTGAAAAAATTATTTCAGCAGACCATACAATCACGACGAACTGGGAACCGCATGCTACGGGCATGGCCACGGCTGAAAATGCTCATTTTCACAAAGGTATTGTGCATATTCGGCTGTTGGCCTGGTCCTATAGCATTAAACTGGTTAGCATGTCCTCAATGCTAGGCTAATACTTAAATTAACAAAAGTCACATATTCATTAAATGATTAATACTGTTTGCTGATATATTTGTCTTAGGTAAAGTTATACCATGAATGGTATTAAAAAGTGTGAATTGAATGTTGCGTTTTGCATATTGTTGAACAATCAGTTTGTTTTTGGATGTATGGATTATAATGAGTTGTTCACACAAGTGACACTGCTCCCTCGCAGTATGGGGATCGGTATTGGATCAGAGCCTCAGCATCGTATGGTGAGTTTGGTGTATCATCTCATTCCTACATTTCGGTCGTTTGTACACTATATTTCTGATACTGGGTGAGTGATACACGATGTAGTCTGAGCACACTGTGGCCTTCTGTGGGCCAATTGATTTGTTCTGGATATTGGAGACAAGAGCAGGGTGGCAGTGTGGCCTAGCAGTGAATGGGCAGTCCAAATTCCTCTGGGTAAAAAATCCTGACTGTGGAACTGCTGTTTTAGCCTTGAGAAAAGCAGTTGGCCTAAATTTGGTTCAGTAAATATTGAGCTGTAAAATAAAACTGTATACATGAAAAGAAAATGAATGTAGAAAAGGAAATGAAGATAAGAGCCCCTGCTAAGCAAATAATGTATTATCATGGATCCCATTTTTTTTAAAGATATTGTTTTGCCCATAAACCTTGTTAAATGGGCTATGAGCAATATCAGTTTTCTATTTCTGCTTTTCATGATTTGTGTTTCCAATTTTCCTAGAATTATATATACTGTATATATATATATATATACAGTATATATAACTATTTCTATGGCTGTGGATGTACCTGCCCTAAAGTGCTTTTGTTCACAAAACACAGAGTGAACCAACTGACAAATCTGCTCCCTTGACAACAGGTCAAGATCTAATGAAGGATTAATAATTAGCCCTACTCCGTGGAGACCAAAGTAGGAGACCACGTTGAGCAAACCCATTCCCCGGTCCTCGTTCCACTGCAGTGTTTACGCCCATGATCCATGCGCCCCACGGGACTGTGGGAGCGCGGAATTGGAGTATTCCACCTGCGGACGGTGATGAATGAGAAAGAGGCGATGTGTACACGGGACTTGTGGGGGCGTCCTGCGGAGTGTGCTAATTTATGTGGGGTGGAAACAACGGGGGGGAATGAGACGGAGAAAGCCTGCCTCGGGACCACAGCGAGGCGAGGATCAGGCCTGATACCAGGGATCTGTGTGGAGATTGGAGACTGGGGGGATTACAGCACTGTGGCTCTGGTGGCTTCCTCACTGCATTCATTGTCCTTTTTTAAAGCTCCTTTAAAAGCCAGCAGAGTTTTGGTGGTGCGACCAGGAAACAAAAATTGGGAGTACATGTGCGACCGTAAACAATTGTCCTGGTGTGACTTGTGTGGTTGTAATTTTAGCAACAAAAACAGAGCGGAGCATCTGTCAGTAAAGCAAGGCCTGTGAGGAGCCATGTTCCGACTCTCACACACCACCTGTGCAAGCCTCTGTTCACTGGCACCCCATTCAACGCAGAGGAGACTCCCTAAGTCTGCTCCTCACACACAAAGCACAAAATGGGCTCTGTCATCCCTGAGCGAGCTCAGTCTTCCATATAATCCTACTAGACCCTGCGCTCTCAGAAAAAAGGTGCCATGCTGTACTTATTAAGGTGCAAATGTTTGCCACTGAGGCAGTGCCCCAGTAGGGTACTAAATTGTACCTTGTGTCAGAAGAGCATAACCGTATCCTTGAATGTTTCTTGCAGTAAAATCCTCGTTTTCATTCCAATACGGCTGCCAGTGTGAATAAGCATTCAGTACTTTATGTGGTTACATATCTGTGCCGTTCCTCAATTTGTACCCTTTTCACTGGTTTAATTTCTGCTGTCAATGCAACATTGCCCTTCCTTTCAAGTTGTATCTTGTATAAGCAGCATTGTTTCCTCGAAATGTGCTCTGTGACCATTCCTTTGTTAAATGAGCCATACAGCAAATTACATTTGACTGCCTGTTATTGAACCTTTGCTTAAGCGTTTAATGTCCTACCTGAGATTAAAACCTGCAACCTTCCAGTTTCAAACCCAGGATACTACCCACTGCACCATACTGCTACATTTAAGAATGTACATTTCAGGCTTCTATGACCTCGTGCTGACCTGTGACCTCATACTGACTTATGACCTGGTACTGACCTGTGCCCTCGTTTGACCTCCGACCCGGTACTGGCCTGTGCTCTCGTGCTGACCTATGACCTGGCACTGACCTGTGCTCTCATGCTGACCTTTGACCTGGCACTGACCTGTGCCCTCGTGCTGACCTCCGACCTGGTACTGACTCATGCCCTTGTGCTGACCTATGACCTAGTACTGACCTGTTCCCTCGGTGGCGTCCAGGCTTCCCGCTAGCTGCTCCAGCAGGAGTGCCCGTGCCGCATTTCTCTTGTGCTTCTTGCCCTCATAGTGCTGCTGGGCCATCAGGGGGTTGTTGAACCAGGCCCCGCACAAACAGCAGTACTTCCTGGCCTCTCCATTATTTGCCAGAGGCCACAGGGGGGGCGGCGGCGGCGGGGGCGGGGGCAGTGGAGAGTCCGTGGGCTGTGGTGTACTCGGGGCAGAATCTACATGATGCATAAAAAAAACAGGTCACCGTTACAATCCCAGCGAGCACATGAATGACAGCCCTGATTCCTGTGAGATGGCACCACAGACAACATATCTCTAGGAAGGTTTGTAAAAATGCGCGTGCACAATAGAGCCAGATGGGTGTGGAAGTGTTCTGTTTACACTGCTTACATCGCCCATCACTCGAGACCCAACCTATAGCCGGGTCAGGAGGAGGCCAATGACGTGCACGAGGTGCATTTCTTACTAAAGGAAAAGGGAGGACCTGGTTCATGTGATGCGACAGACACATTGCCATGGTAACCGACCCCCCAACAACCCACGAGCCCCCCCCCACAGGTCTGCCATCTACGCAGTGTGTCTGTAATCTGTCGGAACAGGGCAAGATGCACAGCGGGGGTGTTCTGACACACTTCCCACACAATGCCAAACAGGGTTGCAGAGCCCTTGCCCTTACAGGGGGCCACATTAAGCATTTGTGTTTTCCATTAACAGCATGGATGAATATCTATTATAAAAACAAAGAAGAAAAAAAAGGTTCCTTTACACTTTCATACCCTCCACTTAGGAGGCACATTTACGCAACATCTCTGACCTCCTGCCCAAGCCCCAGTGCCGTGAGACCTGGCCTGAGCTCTGCTTTAAGGGGACCTCCGTTTTTGTGTTGCTCGGTTACAGTTTGGTGTACTGGGTTGCAGGGTACACTCTCCTTCTAAGAGTTCACTTTGCTGTCCTCAGTTTGCGTGTCATCTAGGCTTTTGTCCCTGCAATGTAGGCAGCCCTAATGGAACTGCGACAGATCTGCCCAAGGTCACCAGGCCATACTCACATTATTGGAGTGGCTCTGCCTTCCCCTCTGCTCACTGCTGTGAGTAACAGAATAGTGGCTAGCGAGGCTTTTATAACAAATCTCACTCTGGAAGTGTTCCACCTCGTTTCACTTGCAGAATATTAAGAGATGTTTTTCTGTTTTGGAAACAACAGCAGTTCAGATGGAGCTGGAAAGTAGTTGTGAAATTGTAAAATGGCCTCGTGACAGTCTGTGTAGTCCCACAGAATGAGAGAGAGAGAGGGAGACAAAGGAGGCCAAGATTGAAGTTCCTTAACTCTGACAGCTCTGTGGAAGTAGGAAATTCTTCATGTGATCTGTGCTCAATTGGGTGGAAGTGCTTTTCACTGAGAGACGTGTAGTTGGAGACAGGATGAGAGATTTGTTTGGGGTTGAGATCGCCCCAGGGGGAGGACGGGGGGAGTTGCTCAAGGTAACTTGGCAGTCTGTGCACAGTGTCTATGCACTACCAGTCAAGGGCAGCTCCAGCACACACCCGTAGCTGTCACCATCAATGTGCATCTTGTGGTGTTCTGTAGAGAGCTCCAGTTGGAAGTCTCATGAAGGTCACCTTTGTGTTTGAAGAGCCTGTCCATCCATTTTTTAAATCTGAATTCTTACAATGCTGTGTGTGTGTGTGTGTTTGTGTGTGCGTGTATGTGTGTGTGAGCATGCGTGCGTGTATGTGTGTGTGGGCGTGCGTGCGTGTGTGTGGGTTGGTTATCCCCTGTATCAGTTTATGGGTCACAGACCCAGTTATAATTTGCCCTTGACATGAATGATATTGACAATCATTTTGTCCATGTTAATGATTATTTGATTACAGTAAAGTCAATATGGTTTGCTTTGTAGGAGGTGTAGACCAATACATATGACCATCACAATAATTCTCAAAAAGCACAGCTACAGTGTATTCAATTATTCATACCAGAAATATAATCAGAAATATATAATCAGATATTATATTAGTATGTGTCCGTTTTACTGGGACAGAAAACAATAAACATTATAATACTTAATTGTACTGTAAAATCCAAGATACCACTTTAAAATAGTTCTGACGTAGTTATATTTTCAATTTTGCAGGCACAAAACAAGAACTGTTTTAATTTGGTAAGACATGGACAGGAATGTGAGGCTCAATGAAACCCATACTGGGAGATACCACGTTTGCTCTGCTCTAGTAAAACACTGTGATTGGCTCAAATAAGTCACTGAAAAAACATGCTGGCTCCACCCATTTTGGGGTTCATGATGCCTCACTCTTCCATTACTGCTTTTTGGTGTCTCGTTTATTTCATATTATTTTTATTAACTGTTTCATAGTCTATTTCATAAATTGGTTTATTCATTTGAAATTTGTTTGACAAACAAGGCAGCAAAATGCCATAATGAAAATTGGAGAGAGGATTGGAGAGAGGAGGGGAAACTTTTCCAGTGTCTAGGATTGCAGGACCTTGAGGTTGAGGTGTTGACCTCAAACTGCTTTGGATGCACTCCATTGGGCAGGTTAATGAATGAATGAAGAACAATGAGTGTGGCTAAATGTAAATGACCCTTTATTGCATAACACCCTTTATCGTGTCCTCTTTATCGCACACAAAGACCGGGTCACCTGAGTTGTGTGAATTTAAGTCTCCCCACCAGGACCTTTCTTTACAGCCGGGGATGTACCCCAAAGTGCACCTGGGTCAGGCTAACACTGTCCAGAGGATGAAGCACTGAGACACATCTTTTCATACTGTGAATTTACCCAGTCAGTCTGGACTTACTTTTAAAAGTGGCTGGAAAGGCTGTTGGTTCCTGGGGTGGTATTTAAAATACAACAATGCGCCTGTATCCAACCACCATACGTGGGCTCTGGGGTTTATCATCTGAATAGTTATTGGTTGGTTGCACATGGAAGCCATGGTCATGGTTAGATTGCTTCGAACACTTGGATACACAATTATCTGATGCAGGAACCACAAAAAAAACCATTTTAATAATCTTAGAATTCATTTTCCTCTCATATCTCTACAAGAGGTGTCATTTTATAGTAAAAACCCAAACAGTATGGCATGTGACTGGCTAAAAACATGGAACCACTTTGGAGAGATTTTGGAAAACCAAAGGACACCTGGGTCCTGTTTTTAGAAATAACACTGTTGAGTTTGATTTCTTTATATTTGTATACAGTGTTTTGTTAAAGTGTACAACCCCTTGGGATAGCATAACACAACAATTATTTATCTGAAATCTGCTATGTCTTTCGAGGGAAAATCAACATATTAGTAGGGTGTAAATTGTTTGTCTTTATTTTACATTTAATTTAATGTACTTATAAAGTGCATCATGAGTCTCAGAGGTGACACATTTGTAGATGCTGACATTTGATTCCTCATGATAAAACTGTTTACTTCACATCAAGCCCTCAACCATGTTTGTGGAAGGTATACTTTTGGAGATATTAGCCTTGGGTGTAGTAGTAGTAAAAAACAGGAGGAAAGGCAATTTTTTCAGGCCTTGACACAAAGGGGTTAATTGCCTCTTTGTGTTTATTTACCTTGTAAGAGCCAACGCTTTGCTATTGAAACACTTTCGTAACTTTACTTTTCTCTTGACATGCTCTATGTATATGGACCAATAATTTCCCTTTTCTGTCTTCGCTTTTTTACTCCCATGTACTAGCCAATCAATTGGAAATGTGCTTTGACCGTGAGTTTTTGAAACACTGGAATATTGTTCACAAAACCTCCTGGTGTATGTATGTATGCACATGCACCCCTGTAATGTACTTGAAGCTTTCTGAAACTCATAAAGAATAAAGAAATAAAGAATTGAATTCTTCTGTATTAAAATGCCTCTATTTTTAATAGCATATCCAGAATGGAAAGAGGTTAAGATCCAAACAGCAGATCAGCAAATGAATACCTGTACAGCTGTAATGACCTGTTGCAGTTCTCCTGTGAAGAATACAGGTACACACCATATAAAAATGTAATCGTTCCTTTAGATAACAATAACAAAAAAAAGTGCAATCCAAGTTTGATGGCTGTGACCTCTACTCACTGCATAGCTTATGGGTCTGCAGGCCTGCCCATGTCTCTTTGCGAAATCCAGCAAGCAGTATGCGATGCACGGCCAAACAAGAAAAGCATTATCTTTAGAGGTGAAAGCCGTTTCACATTCTCCCACATTGTAGCCAACCTTGAACACTACATTAGCGCCTCGGCTCTCAACAGTTCTAACACTTTGGCAGAAGTGCAAAGGATTTACAGGGATTGGCTGACTGTGAGTGTGCGCTGGGAAACAATTCTCTCCCACTTTGTCAAATCTAAGTGAACGTTTCTTTTTATAATGTCCTTCACAGCCCTAGTAATCTCGGAGACAAATTGAAGGAAATGCCCCTTGTTGGGGTTTAAAAAAACAACAACCTGTCAGTGTAGCGGATGAGCTCCGGTACGTGAGCGCCCGCTACAGAAAGTGACGTGGATAAGAGTGTGATTAGTTCCCAGAGTTAGGGACTTGAGTCTCTGGCTCAGCGAGCTAAATTGCTCTCTTGTCGCGTCGAGATCCCTCGGTTCGAAACTTCGTTACATCAGCCTACAAAGACACCTTAAAAAAACGCCTAGCACCTTTGTTCTGTCAGAAGATGAAATCAGAGCAGAGTGTTCGTTTGCCCAAGGTGCTTTCTAAACCAGTGGCTGCTTCCATCATTTGTACGAAAGACAGAATGGATCCACAGAATAATGTAATCCCATATTGCACTGCTTTCATCCCGAGACATACATGCAGTCACTTATATACAGCGGGAGGAGGAGCTTTTGCACGTTCTGTTAAAATACATGTGCTGCTACAACTTGCTCTTAAATGCGGCAGAAACATTTGGGTTTAATGCAATCCTCTGAGAGGGAGAAACAGTGTGTTGAAAGTGATCCACTGAGAGGGAGAAACAGTGTGTTTAATGCGATCTCGAGAGACTTCGTCTCAGAGGCGAGGCTGTTCGTTTACTTCACCACTACAGTGGTTCTGTGTGGCTCAGTAGGTAGAGAATGGCATTGGCAACGCTTAGGTTGTCGGTTAAATTCCCACTGGGACCACATATACTGAAAAATGTATGCATTACCTACTGTAAGTTGCTCTGGATAAAAGCGCCTACTAAATGGCATATATTATTATTACTTAGCTGCCATCTACATTCCTTTCTTAAGAAGCATGCCTTCATCTGTCTCTTAATGGCTCGCTGTCACAACATTCCCAACTGAGGGTGTAACAACATTCTGTAACTGTATTTCTGTTTGACGCAGAGGTTCTCCTGACCTTGATACTGTGGGCATTAAATGAAGCGCTTCTGACAGCCTGGCTGCATGGAAAGAGCTATATTGTGCATCACACCATTGTTCTCACCCTTATAGCTAACTGCGAGTCGCCGGTCCTGTTAATACCAGATTCATACCTCAGACACACAGCAGGGCAAATGTTACTGTTAAATGTGGTGTTTCTCAAATCCAGCCCACTGCAGCGAAATACACTGTTCGTCCGACTCGGATGTCATTTTCATGGTGCTTCATTTTCAGTGAAGTTATTTATGCCGTAAGCTTCTACAAAAAAAAAACCTGACTCAGAGATTCTAATGATTTCAGTATTGTGACAAGAATTGGGCCCACGTTCAATTTAATGACAAATGCAGTGTCCATAAATTTGAGTAAACCAATTTAAGGGAGCATTTCCTACATGATATTTTTCATCAATTTCAGAGGGTGGCAGACAAATTGCTTTAAGTTTTCACTCAAGATAAATGAAAGACAACACTGTTACTCAAAGTTAAGGACAAAGTGCATTTCAGGCAGAATGAACTGAGGCTTTGAAGATAGCTTCAAATAAAATGCGAATGAAAATGTGTTTACGCACAACTCTAAAGAGTTGAGTACAGCTTTCCTTCTCCCTACAAGGGCTCCAGAGTTTCTTTGATGTTGCGGTGTTTGAAAGTCCACTCTGTGTGGTGCACCTTATGTTTTCTCATAAACACATCCGCATGAAATATGTTATTAAAATCTTTTAACGTGTGCCAAAATGACTGAATATACTATGCCTTTAACTTGTGCAGTGTTTAATTTCACTGGCTTGAATGTCAATTTAAAATGTATAATACAAGGGGTTTCCCCCAATTTATGTAGTGACTCACCTCAACCCCCCTCATCACCTACCAGCAGGTCCCTTGGTTTTGGAACCAAACATGTGTCATTCTTAATGTTGGTGAATGAGAGGCTGTGAAGGAGGCCTACCTACCTACCTGTTGGGGAGGGCGTGGCTCTGGGATGTACCTGTGGGGAGGGTGTGGCTCTGGAGTGTACCTGTGAGGAGGGCGTGGCTCTGGAGTGTATCTGTGGGGAGGGTGTGGCTCTGGGTGTACCTGTGGAGAGGGCGTGGCTCTGGGATGTACCTGTTGGGGTGGGTGTGGCTGGGAGTGTACCCCAGGGGAGGGCGTGGCTCTGGCATGTGTCTTGCCTTGGTGTATCTGTGGCGAAGGTGTGGCTCTGGGGTCTACTGGGCCCTGTGGTGTACAATGGCTCTGGGATGTACCTGTGAAGAACATGTTGCAGAGTGTACAGCACTTGTTCCGGTCGACTTCAGTTTCATCACTGTCCTGGAACAGGAGGGAAGGGGGGGTTAGTGGCTTGTTTACAAGTGTGACATAATAAAAACCAAAAAGTTTTACTGTATAAGTTTTAAGTATAGCATTCGCAGTTCCCCTCTCACCTGAAAATAACATGAATCGGAGCTAGATGCCATTTATTTTGTATTTTTTTGCAAATATTTTTGGGAAACAGCAGAGTTGTAAGGATAAAGCCTCTCCTTGTAGTGGGACTGCTCACAGAGCCTGCCGCTCTCTCTGAGCATCGAGCCCATGGGGTCCCAGCCGTACAACACATATCAAATATTTATCTGCACCATTGGATCCCTGCCAATGACACACGTTTTAATAATGGATAAAGTTCAGTTTGGATAAAATCCTCCAGGTGCCCAGAAGCTAAACAAGTAAATACCGGAGACACAGTGAAAGATGCACAAACACACGCAAGTAGACACATGCATGCACGCACACACACACACACACACACACACATATGCACACACACACACACACACACACACACACACATGCACAAACACACACGCACATGCACGCACGCACACAAACACACACGCACACACAAACACACACACATATGCACGCACATACACACATATGTGGTCACAGACACATACGGTTACATAAGAACATAAGAATACATAATGACGAGAATGGGCCGTTCAGCTCATCTCGGCTCATCATGTCCTAATCTAAAGAGTATCCAGTACTGCATCTAGCCTGGGCTTGAATAGCCCAAGTGTTTCTGCTGTTCCAGGCATTGACAACTCTCTGTTCAGGGAAGCACAGGGATCTAACACAGCCCAGATCTGTGGGGGGAGGTTCCTGTGTGCCACGTTCAGATTTAGTACTAGTCCTTGAAGCAGTGACATGCCAGCTGCACATGCTACAGAGACAAGAATTGTCTTCAGAGACATTGGCAGTGATGGCTAAGAAATACGACTGGCCATTCCAAATTGGAATAAAAGATGTTAAAGATGATAAAAATGTGTTAAAAACATCCCTGTGATATGCCATATCATTTTATTATGTCCCTTTGTCAGAGGTCAGTGCAAATTTCGCACACTCGGGATTAGAAAAATGCCCTAGTCTGTCCTGCAACTGTTTTCATCATGTCACCAACCAACAGAACGTCAGAAAGAACAACACTTAGTATAAACTGTTCGCCTTGCTGCACTTGAATCCTGTCCTTGACAATCCGAAGCATTTGCAGAGCTTTCTTATTTTCTCATACCTTTACCAAAGATATTGCATTTACTTCCGCATGGCTAACTCGAGTCATACTACCTGACGGATACCCAGACTAACAGGCAAAGTGGAAAATGGGAACACAAATTGAAGGATGCCGCTGGCAGCCTCTGCATTAGCCCCAGCCTCACTTTCTTGGCTGGGGCTGGTGTGGGGGTAAAGGAACCAGCCGGAGAGATGTAGCTCTGCCCCTGACTGCCGCCATGTTTCCCAAGGCCACTGAACATCCCTTACAGTGGTAATGGGAGTCTCTGTACCCTGTGGCAGTGTTGAGTGTTAAGACAGAGGGTGAGGCTATGTGCCTAGCCCCAGGTCAAAAAGGCAAAGGCATCTAACTGTGGAGTTTTTGACACTGTTGTTGTAAGAACCAGGTATCTAGACAATGCATTCAACAGCGCTCTCTTTGTTTCCAAGGTCAGGTGCGGGGGATCGGAGGGCAGAGTGCGAAAGTTTTTATCTTGTCTTTATGAAAGTGTGCTTTCTTGCCCGGCACCGCCGATATCCACGAGGCCGCACACACTCACTCGTGCGCTCCTGTAAACTCCTGAGGGCAGGTAGAGGGTGCCCCAAAACCTTATGACTTGCACTATCAAACAGAACTATGAACTTTGATCCGAGCAGTGAAAGTGGCCACTGCATCGCCATCTGTTGTCACATTGCTGTTACTTCCATTTCCATTTTGAAAACATAACAACCGGTAACAGCACTTGCCCGGAGTGCAGCCCGGTTGCTTCTGCCCGGCTCTGGCCAGGGAGTCCCGTTCGGGGGGCGAGGATTGGCTGTCTGCCCCAGGGGGAGGGGGAGGGAAGCCAGCATGAGCTCGCCACAGATACAGACAGCTTCCCTGCGTGTATCGGAATCACAGTCGACAGCTCGGCGGGATCCGTCTCGAAGGAGACAGTTTGCTCGCCCTCGCTGCTACCTGTCCCAGGGTAGTGGCTGGTCCCGTAGCTGTAGGTGGCGGGCTCATGTGGGGGAGGGTAACTGAATCAATAGAGGCTACATTTGGCTGCCAAATTGGAAGAAAAACAGGGGAAAAAAGAATCGATGGAGTCGAGACTGCTGAAATAGAGTACAGTGTGTGTCTGTCCCTCAGGATGCATCCACAGTAATTAATAAGTATTAAAAAGTATTAAAAAATGTACTAATTTCTTGCTGGCTTGTTCAGAGGTTTCATAGCACAGACAGAACAAGGAATCTTGATATAACAACAAATTAATTGTACTGGTTCCACCAAGCTGCTGGCTACTCCTCGTCACTGGCTGCTCCAACAAAACTGTGTTTTTGTTGAGCGTGTGTTTTTGTCCTGGTGCTCTCATCATAGGCCTGTTGAGGTTTTCGTGTCCACACATGCCTCTCACTGATTCTTCTTGTTCAATGTTAATTTTTCACTGTCTAAGCTAGGCTCAGGAAGCCTAGCATTTTCACAACACAGCACAAGTTCTGCACCATTGAGCTTATAGGAGATTTCAGCCAACACACACCAAGATTGAATTATAATCACAGAGCTCACAGCACATGTGTTACTGCCTTTATTGGGAGTAGATTAGTCTGAACCTGAGGCTTGTACTCTGTTATAGGTTTTTACTCGCGTGTGCTTCCGAATTTGAACACATTTTCTGGGCTGCAATTTCTCTGTAATTTCACATTCTTCTGTGTGTTCATTTTTTCAGCTTTGATTATGTTTCCTTAATGATGTTAATCAAACAGTACTTCCTCCCTTTCAATCCCCCCCAAAATAAAAAGCTACAATATTCACCATTATACAATGTTCGGTTATGTTTTCTCCCTTGTTTTTGGCATTTTTTCCCCTTCATTTCAATTCATTGAGTTTTTAGGACTGAAATAAACCTAATTTAGGGCTACAGTGACAGAAAACAAGTGGGAGTACTGTCGAGAATGCTCCAGTTCCCCAACAGATCAGCGCATGTCAATGCTGCCAAAGGACCACTTGACTTCACTGATCACAGCCACACAGAGAACAGCATACAGTCAGATGAGCCCACTGTGACCATAGGTGACTGATGCTGTTCCCAGAGCACATGGTGAGGACAGATAGAGGAGGGTATCCATGTGTTGTTCGGCCTGAAGGACTGACATGCCACATTGCCTCGCGAAAACACATGGACCACCTCATGTGGGACTGATGTTGTCATTGGACGGGGGTGTCCCAACCCTTTTATAGAAGCTCAAAGTTCAAAGAAGGGCAACTAAATTGGTACCTGGTATGAAAGGTAAAAGTTATGATGATAGACTTAAGGCGCTCAATCTATTAAAGCTTAGGTTTTTAAATTCCTAAAAGGGATTAACAAGGTGAACTACCAAAGATTTGTTAAGGCAAGTTCGGTTAGCAGAACAAGAGGCCACAGGTGGAAATTAGCTAAAGGCAAGTTCTTCACGGATATTAGGACTTTTTTTTTTACACAGAGAGTTGTCAATGCCTGAAACAGCTTGCCAGGTCAGGTAGTTGAGGAGGAAACTATTCTATTCAAGTCCAAGCTAGATGCAGTACTAGCCCGTTCTCGTCATTATGTATCCTTATATTCTAGATGGATGCCTAGATCAAGCCATTTATACAGCTGGATGTTTACTGAAGCAATTCAGGTGAAGTACCTGTGTATATGGATGTGTGTGTGTGTCTGTATGAAATACAATCTGAATTCACCGCAGAGCCCTATTTATATCACTGGAGCAAGGTGCCCCATGAGGGCAACACTGTTTGATCTCTCCCCTGTCAGAAAAGCGTCCTTGTTTCCCTTGTGTTTTCCGATAACTTGTCTTTTTTCTGTACATTTCACAGGAGACTTCCTAATCCTGTGACTTTAAATGTAATACTATCTACCGATGAAATCCTCTCGAGCAACACGGGGGAGGGGGAATAGGTGACAATGTCTGTACTTATACTTAAGTCTGTACCCACATGAGAATTTCGAACAATCGAGAGGACGATTAAAAATACAATTAGCTACTTTCGGCTGAGGAGGGGGGGGGAGATGAGACGACTTACTTAGTGTTTTCCCGGTGGAAGTGCTATTGGAATGCAAACTGTTTTTGACAGTGAGGAGTGCGGTGTGAGTGATGTGCGACTCATCAACAGCCTTCTCCACGGTGGTGATGGTGGGGCTTTTTTTTTTTTTTTTTGCCCTTTGGATGAATTTTTCCCTCAGTGTTATTCAAATGCACCCTTTCTTCCCCCCTGACGGCACTGCCCCGCCTGTCACACACATCCACCCAGGCTCATTTGCATGTGACCTATTTAGTGAATAAAAAAAAACTCTAAACAAGCTTGATAGCTCTTAACAATGGACTATTAATTGAGTGTTTATCATTTCCTCCCACTCCACCATCCCACTGTTATATATGGCTGGGGGTGAGAAATATAAAAGGAAGAGATGACAGAGCAAACCTTTAAGCTACAAAGACTTAGGAGACCGAGGCACACCTCTTTTCTTTGTTTGTAGATCGGTATAAATATAGATTTATGCGACTAGAACATAAAGAGAAAAATCGCTGCTGTTTTCCCGATTCAAACGGGAAGGCAAAGTGGCCCAATCGCTCCATGGCAACGCTCAATCACGGCCCTTGATAGGGAGACACTTGAGAAAGAGAAGAAAAATAAAAAGTTTTAACTAGTTTTTTATCTGAGGGAACCTGTGTCGACCTACTTTCCGTTAGTTATGCGCAACAGTCATCCACCTCAGCGCGAGAAGGAAGTCTTCTCCAGCGCTTCGTGCTTGTGCTCGGTTCACTCCCGTCAGGACGGACTCAATTCCAGAGGGCTTGTTCTGGAGCAGTCAATTTGAGCAAGCTTCGTCCAGCAGAGAAAAACCCGGCAACGGAATTTAATGCGCTTTGAACGAACAGCACCTTGAGTTTTAAGCACACTGTTTTTCACAAAAAATATAGGAATTCAATCGCATTGATTAACAGGGGCTCGCTACCGCCTGAGGTCAGTGTAGGAATGCAAGTCCCCCATGAGAGAGGCATTGGAGATGCCCTGGCAACCATGCCTCTGCATCGTGTTCCAACAGCGAAGCATTCCATAATGGTGTGGGGCGGATTCTCCTGGCATGCTTTGGGTGCATTCATGCCATTCATACCAAAGGTCAATGTCAATCAGGTATAGCATGAACATCTTCACCCTATGAAAAAACATCCTTAGAAAACCAATTTTTTTCCTGCAGAGAGGGCTGTCCTTCAAGAAGAGAACACCCGTGTCCACAGAGCACGAGGCAACAAACGGTTTTGAGGAGCATGACACTGGCATTATCCATATGGTCATGGCCTTCACAGTCACCAGTTGTGAACCAAACCAAGCATTTATGGGGATATTCTGGAACGATGCCTGAGAGCTTCCACAAACTAAGGGTGAGTTGAGTGACTTTCTTGAAGAAGAGTGGTGTGGTATTCCTCCTGCAGAGTTCCAGACGCTGGTAGACTCTCTGCCAGGGCGCATGCAGGCCGTGGTGACCACACGCAGTGGCCCAACACCCTATTGGGTGATTTTACATTGCCGTTTCCATTTGTTTTGTCCACTACCAGTTACATTGGCAGTCCAACTGTGCCCATGATTGTGCACGGCATATGACGACGCAGTGTGCAGAGCAGGGTGTGAGGACTCAAGGGCCCTGTTAGCTGTGACCTCCACCCTGAGGGGAGCCATCTTGCACATTTTCCACGGGGGTAGGGGAAAAGCGGGGAAAGAGTGGTTCACGTTTGTGTGGTGGAAGTGTGGCCTCGAGAAGCTGGTGACCTTCACAGCCAGGCCTCAGCTGCTCAGTCCCCTCAGAACTATTTGTAAAAGCCAGAAATCCCTTCGCTAATGAGCTTTTAATTAGCGGCCAGCGAGAGAGGAGGCAACGGCTACCTCTTAGTGGTGGCTGAATTTTTCATTGGGCAATTAATCCCCTTCACAGGGATTCCAACAAAGATTACAGGAGCTGCAGCAGTAAGCAGCAGCACGCAGGTGGGGGTGAGAGGGAGAGCGGGCTAATAAAGGAGTCCCATCCAGAATGAAGGCCGGGGAGCGCCTGGCTCATCCCCGGAGACCCCTCTTCCTCGCGAGTGAGCACAAAAACAAGAGCAAGCCGCCAAAACTCACAGGGACTCTGAAGAATGAGTCCGTGTGAGTTTTGGCTCACAGAGGCAGAGTGAACCTCCATACAACCATGGAAAATGAGCGTGTATACTTTAAGGATCACAAAAGGACAAATTACCGATCTGACAGCGAATCATTTCTCTTCCTCTGCTTTTGCTCTCCATGTCTTACTTTTGACTTTTCACATGAACAATTATTGTTTAAAAAAAATATGAGGACTTTGCATCTTTCATCTCTGCAACACATGGCCATTCAATTATGTAACACAAAAACAACAACAGATGTCTTAGTCCCAAATTAAGTTTCTAGAAATGTGCCGTCGGTGTCACGCCAGTTCCTAGTCCAGTACCAGAACAAACAGACAAAGTGTCAATAAGAGCCTGCTGCAGTGTTGGTTCTGTAGCCGATTAAACCCATTGTGAGAACTCTGCTCATTGATGAGGAAAGAAGCGCTTCTATCTATTCTGTCAATGGTGGCTGTGCAGGTGAACTGCACTTAGAGGACAGATGCTGAGGTCTCACATACAGTGTGTGTGTGGACACTGAAACACACACACACACACACACACACACACACACACACACACACACACGAAAGAAACAGTGTGTGTGTGTGTACATGTGTATGTACTGTAGACTTGACATCAAAATACAGACACACATGCGCACACACATGAACACACACACATATACATTATGTGTGTGTTTACATACTTCACACTTCATATCGCTGAAATACACACGCACACACTCATGTGCACGCAAACACACAAGCACAGATACAGGTGGCAGTGTAGTATAGGGAACTGGACTTGAAGCACAAAGGTTGCAGTTTCAATTCCCAGGTGGGTCACTGTTGTCGTACCCTTGAGTGAGGTACTTAACCTGAATTGCTTCAGTATAATAATAATAATAGCATAAATGGATTGTATGTTAAAATATTGTATCAAAATGGCTGTAATATATATATAGTACCCAAAATTATTCACACCCTTAATAAAGGCTGTATAAAATAACCCATACAGATAATGAGCTATATTGTATGCAAAAAAAAAATCTTGTATACAAATACAATTACTCAGAGAAAAATATTTTGTTGAACGAATAATGTATTTCCCAAAACGATAATGTGTCACAATTATTCACACCCCTGTCAGTACTTTGTGCACCCCGCCCTCTCAAAGGATGACACTACTGAGTCATGTTATATAGTGTTTTATGAGATCGGTGAACATATCGAGGGAGAGACCTTTACGGTGTTAAAGTGAAGCATTCTTATGTTCTTAAATGTGGGGTGGGGGGGGGGGAGTGGGGACTGTTCACCATCTTGTAACCCTGTCGTGTTTTAAGTGTCAAGGAATTTTGAGACGGCAACCCTCTTCTGAAACAAACGGCTGTAAGACCGATCCAACGACCACTCCACCCTCCCCCCTGTGCCACTGGGTCCCAGGTCACTCTCATTATTAAAAGGGACATCAGAGAGAGGCTCCATTAACTTCCACGTACACTCTGTGGCGCTGAAGACGATAAGGATAAGGATGGAGCCCAAACGCAGCGTAACTCAGAGCTCACATACCGGGTTGTCGGGCCTCAGTCTCTTGGAGGGCGGGCCGCCGTCCTCAGGGTGGAGCATGTAGAACAGCCGCACTTTGTTGGCGTGTTTCTTGCTCTGGGGGACGAGAGGGGAGAGAAAAAGACGCCAGCTGAAAAAGGACACTGACCGTACACTTTGTTGGCCTGCTTACAGAGGACTGGCTACAGCAAGCCAGACAAAGAGCAGACAGCACAATTAGCACTACTGAGGTGACCTTGACTAATATATCTCCCACACTGCCTGCATTACCAGTTTACCCCACTAGGGCACAAGTACAATGACATCATTAGAAAACGTTGTCACATCGTAGATGCAGATCCACACCTTAAAGGCATTTTGAAAGATCCTCCATGGCTTGTTTTTTAAGTGACAGCGGAATCTGAAAGACATGTTGGTCAGAACAGATTACAAAAAAGACAAAAAAACACCGGAACATTCTTGGACAACATACCAGAGGGGAATTGCAAATGTGGTTCTGGTGCTCAGTTCAGCTTTACTGACAAACGCAGCTATTTCCATCATCCCAGCACAGGCGTCAAAATCAGTGCAGAGGGTGCAATTAGCAACTAATATGCTACTTTGACTCTGCAACTTACCCCAAGACATTTTTGGAGTCCACACGTTCATTCTCTGACTTTTTCTCTACCTTGCCTGGTGCACTTCATCACATTGATTTGGTTTATTTAATCTTTAATAAATAATACTTTAATAAATCATAGTTTACTCTAAACTGTTTCAACTGTTGGGCTATTTTGCAAGTCAGATTTCACACACTGGCAGCAGTCAGGAGCAAGAGGCCGTGTGCAAACATCAGATGTGAAATGAGGGAGTGCCCCTTTTTTTGTTGAATAAAATGCACTCTCTGGTAGGCTTCTCCCTCTACAGAGCGGTGTTTAGCAGCCCTGGACCTTTGGGACCTTTCCAGCTGAGCTCTCTGTTAATTAGGCTTGATTAAGCTGTTAAATGCCGGTTATAACTGAGGGCTTTCTGCTACTGGAGTGCTTTGGATCTGCAGCAGGAAGTGAGTCTGTGTCTGTGCTAAAATGAGTCTGTGCTGGAAGTGAGTCTGTGCTGCTAAAGGTGTGTGTGCTAAAATGGGTCTGTGCTGCTAACAAGCTAAAAACGAAGGTATTTCTTAAACAAATTTTTGTTATTGTGTTAGTATTGAACCTATGACTAATACGTTCAACTAATGGACTGCTCTAGACCCAGCAGCATTGATACTAACGATCACGGGGTGCTACAGGATCTTGGTTGACAAACACCGTTGACGATTACTCTCTGAGATTAGTTCTGGGAAACTCCTTTGCCTGTCTAACTGTTACAATTGAGTGACTTTATGTGCTTCTGTATCATAAATCTAATTATGATGCAGCATTCCACTGTGAAACCTGTAACAGAACTTGCAATAAATAAACAAACTTAACACATTTCATTCACCTGAAGGTTTACGCTGGCATCGACTCTCTTTTGCATCAGTGAGTGAGGAAAGCGTTGGTTCTGCGCTGGTTTCTGTTTGCACTTGTTTCAGCTCCCTTTTACCACCACAGAGGTAAATTGCTCATTGAACATATTAAGAAGGTATGGTTTTGATTGGTTTCATGAATGAAGAAACCTGAATGACTTCCATTCATCAGATTTGTATAATTATATAATATGGATACTACTTTAATCAGGCGCTTTAGGACTGACATTGGGCCAAGCAACCTTAACAGCAGTGAAAATAATGAACGTGCACAGTGAAGCGCCGACAAGTTTCCCTGATGCCATTGCTTCACTCTACTCCACGTGAATGCACTCCACTCTAGTCTAAATGCACAGTCTCGTAAATCAACCATTATCCTTAAAAACGCAAAGTACATACTCAGTTATATGACCTTTTCAGAGTTTACTAGGCATGCTTATGTTTTCGGGGCATTAAGCTGTATAATTGAAAACAAAGCAACAAATATCTATCAAGGTGCCATTTTTAAATGTTTAGGTATGAGCTGAACATTCTTTTTTTTTGTGGAAAATGCAAATGGTTTAATGCAGAGTCACTTTGATAAAAAGGGAATTTGTTCTTAGCGCTCTTAAGCTTTTTACACACACACACACACACACACACACACACACACACACACACACACACACACACACACACACACACACACACACACAAAATGAAGGCATATAAGTTCAAAGAGCTCCGTTGCAATGATAAACAAATTATTTCGCTTTGGGGAGAGCACACATCAAACATGAGAAGTTTATGCCTGGCTGCGACTGACATTGCCGAACTGAAGGGGGAAATAATTTGTTTCCCTCAAAACGTAGTTTACACGCTGCCTACTCGGCGGACTCCAAACGCTTGTGTAAGCACTTATTTTTAAGTGCTTCATCTCACTAAATTCAGAGCACTGTTGTTCACAGTGGGGCCATTAGTGACTCGTATATCCTGGCTTGTCCTTCTGTGGACAAGAGTGCTCGAATACCTGACCTCTGACCCTTAGCGCAACCAATGATCTCCACTTTGAGGGAGGATTGGCTTATGCTGTTGATGCCACAGGCTCTGTGTGTTGACTGTCCACAAAATTCACTAAGACAATGAAGGCTGTGTGTTACATTTCACTTAATCTTATACCCCACGATATTTTTTTATTTTTTATTATTTGTTTCAGATTTTTTCCAGTTTTCCTCCCAATTTAGGAGCCAATTACACTCGTCTCTACGAGGCAAGCAAATTCTCTGAGGGCTGCAAACACCGCCTCCTTCGAGACAAAATTCTCCCACTCACGTTCTGGAGACACCCTTACGTGCTTCATGGCAAACTCGAGCCGGCTCACCCCCCCCCTCCCCCTGAGGTGGACAGCCAAATGCCGCTCCCGATCGGGGCTAACGACCAGAGCCAGTCTGGTAGAGATGGGTTTCGAACTGCGTACCTGACAGGCAGCGCACACCGTATCGGACCAGCCAAAATAAGGTGCATTAGACTGCTACACTATCCGCCACCCCCCGTTCCCCAAATATTGTTTTAAAAAACTGGATAAAATGAGAACATCTTTCCTGAAAAGGAACACTCCAGAGTGGAGCAGTGGAGTGGGCCTGATGTGGTACACTCTGCTCTGACATTCCTGTGGATGTTGCTGCCATACCCCAGCCAGCTGCATCATCACTGGCCCTTTCACTGAAACCGTGACTGAGGCAGGCCTGACTGAGAAGCAAGGCTGTGTGTGTGTGTATGAGAGAGAGAGAGAGAGAGAGAGAGAGAGAGAAGAGAGAGAAAGAGAGAAAGAGAGAGCTGTGATGCAGCAGAGAACATTGGTTACAGTGTGTATCACAAAAAGATGGATAGAGGAAGGAGAGTGTGTTTTACAGAAAGGGAGAGAGAGAAAGAGAATGTGCATTGTTGTGTGTGAGACAGGGATAGATAAGACTCTACCATGGCTGCCTATTGCGCTTCCTGTCAGTGCCATTCAGGGTTTGGAAGCTGGCCCGGGAGCAGCTGTGCTGGATGGAAAGGAGGATGGGAAGGTGTGAGGGTGGAGCAGGGGGCACTGGGGGAGAGGGTGTCAGGGTGGAGATGGTGAGAGGTGGAGAGGGGGGTCAGGGTGGAGATGGTGAGAGGTGGAGAGGGGGTTAAGGTGGAGATGGGGGTCAGGGTGGAGACGATGAGAGGTGGAGAGGGGGTCAGGGTGGAGACGGGGTCAGGGTGGAGACAGTGAGAGGTGGAGAGGTGGAGAGGGGAAGGAGGACAGTAAAAGGGAGTGACTCTCCTGATATCTCGGAGAGAGGAGACTCCATTAAGGTGGAGTTGAGTGAATGAAACAGAGCTCTGCGTAATGAGAAGGATCCAGCGCCTTGCTTCTCACCCTGTGGGTCCGTAAGCAATCCATCAGTCCACACAAACTCACTCACACTCTCTCTCTCACACACACACACACACACACACACACACACACACACACACACACACACACACACACACACACACACACACACACACACACACACACACACACACACACACACACACAGTACACAGTCCTCTGATGAGTGGGGAACTGGCAGGCACGGCGAGTTTTATTACTTTTGATTCCCTGGGGAAGAGATCTGATGGGAGCCATGGAGTGACAGCTGCACTTGCTTCTGTTATTGCAGATTTCCAATTCTGCTCTCATTTCAATGAGTCTCCGTCTCCCTCTCTCTCTCCCCTGCAACTCTCCAGGGATGCCACTTTTAAGAGTTGGGTGTGGGTGCTTGGGCTCTGTGTGTGTATCTCCAGCTCAGACCTGTCCCCTCGTGGGCCGCTCGGCCTATCCAGCTCAGACACGTCCCGTCATGCATTGTCCCAGTCCCAGTCCCAACCAGTTTTGTGTTACGTCCATATTTAAAAAGGTATTTCAGGTGTTGTTCAATCTGCATCCCCGTTATAATAACTCATTAGACCCCTATAACTCTAAGCTCCTGGAATGCCTGACCGTGTCAGGTTAGAGTGAGTCTTGTAACCGGCGTGTTTTCCACAGCTCCGTGGGTTGCCATGCCAGTCTGGTGATGAATGCCAACCGTGGGCGTCCATGCAGATGAATGATTTGAGCAGGCACGAATCAATGACCCGCTGAATCACAGGGGTCATTTCAGAGTGTCGTAACTGTGCATCGAGTTCAGCGCTCAGGGAGAGACGCACATCTGAAAGCTGTTCGGTCCATGCTACGCCACCATAAATACAGCTCTTCAGGGAAGGAAACAGCTTCAATGAAGTGTCCACACAAACACATAAACTGTGTTGTAAGAAAATGCACACGGTCCTCCTTATCTTGTTTGCTAATACACTAATTGCACCAGTTTGTAATAATTGGAAGACTAAGTGGAACGGTTAAATAATGTAAAGGGATGGCTCTTCAATGATCACTCATTAAGTTACTTACTGCAAGGCCGGGAGAGCTGGACTAAATTAGAGCTTAAAATACAAGCTTGAAAAATGCATGAGAAAATCAATCCAGTATTCTGTTACTCCTACCACGCACTGTTTACCACAGTGAGACATCATTCTGAGCTGGGTGCACACGTGTTCTCATTAATACCAAGAATATCTGTTTGTGCTTATGTTTCCATGCCCGTGTGTGTGTCTTAAGGTTAAGGTGTGTGCATGTGTGTGACAATGCGCCAAACCTGTGTCAAATAATTATTTGAAATACTTCATACTTCAGACACTGGTAAAATTAGAAACCATCTATTTTCATCAATATTCAGAACTAACTTCTTCTTCCATACGGTTTCACATTTTGGGACATTAACAGGCTTCATTGAAAATTCTCTGCGCTATGCAGGACTGTTTTCACATTTTTACCGGCATCTAAAGAGTTGAACTTTTTCAAATAAGCATTCGGCCCAAGTCAGGTATGCACACTTACGTGCATGTGAACGGGCATGTAAGAAAGCCTCCTCACCTCATAGTGTGCAACGCGCTGGGACTCAGAGATAAGCTGGGCATTGCAGATGTTACAGTAGGTCTCTGTGAAGAGCCCTCCGTCACCAACCCCCGCTGATTTCATCTGCGCACAGATAGTGGGACACACACACAGACAAGACAGACAGACAGACAGACAAAGAGAGAGCCGTTAGCAACGGCAACATCAACAGCAGCCCAGGGTCTACTGCGCAAGGTAGAGGCAGCTGAAAGGGATATCATAAATCAATCTCAATCATAAATTATTAAACGACACTCCCAAAAGACTTTACAAAAACCTTCTTAAAATGACTAAAGGAAAAGCCTTACGTGGGACACATATCTGAGTGAGGGAGGGCACGCAGAATAATCGAAAGGTAAAACCCAAGGTTATTTCAGTCTGAGAAAGGATGGCCACAAAATGGTTGTTGAAAACCAAAGTGCTCTTTTGTGTGAGAAAGTTAAATGGCCTCATTAAAAAGTGGTTACCCCTTGTAGGACTTTAAAAGGCTTTTTAACTTTCTTCGCTTTGGTGCGCTTTGGTTTTCTTCACTATTTTCTGGTCCTGGTTTCTCAGACTGAAATAACCTTGGGTTTTTCCTTTTGACTATTCTGTGTGTCCTCCCTTGTTCAGTTATGTGCATACCTGGCCCATTATGTGTCCCACTTCAAGGACTCTTGCTCCAACAAGCAAGCAAACCTTTTTGACAAAGGTTTTTACATAAAAAGCAAAGGAGCATTTTTACAGTTTCTCCTCTCGCAAGCTATCTGTCTTCTCATGCATTGGTGGTTTAGGAGAGGGTTAATTTTGTGGTTTCATTAAAAGAGAGAAGGAAATGGGGGGTCAGGTGGGGGTTAAGGGAACACTGTCTGTGAAACTCAACCTCGGAGGCTAAAACTGGATTTGGGAGAAACCGGAGCTTTCCCGACTCGTCTGTGAAACCTCTCAATTTATTATTTAGCTGCAGAGATTAGTGACTAAAATATCTCCCTTACAGCCTATGAGATCTTACAAGTAGCACTATATAAAAATAAAAAAAAGTCTATCATCCAATGGCACAGCGCTCAAATGCTCCCCCTAGTGGAGAGAGGTGAAAGGTCAGAAAGGGGATGGGTGGACTAGTCATTAGTCGCTCTTTCCACCTCAGGATTGGGTTTGAGGTTTGAGGATCACACAAAGTTTACAGTGTTTCCCTGACATAAAACATTTTAAGACGGTGGCCTTATTGATTTCCTGGACCGCAAAAAAAAAGATCATCAGAGGATTTTTTTATTGCAGTGTTATCAATGCACACTTTCTTTGTCCAATGTCGGTCTTCCGACCAGAAGAGAGCGAAACTAAAGTCTCTTTTCGACCAAGGATGACAGCAACCCAACTCCATTCCAGTAAATTTTGTCAATTTTCTCACTTCATTTGCTGTCCTCACTCGCGGGAATCTTCTGGAAGTCCCAGATGTATTATGGGAAGTCTCCCATAATCCTTTGCAAACAATAGAGGTCAAAACGCATCCGTAGAAAAATGGTGTAAATATGTTTATAAATTTTGACTTTATGAATTTAAACAACTACAGGCTTGCCTCCTCACCCACCTACTTCTAGAGACACCCTTTGAACTTTTTGGTGAGTTTATGCCAACTCACCCTCCCCACTACCCCTGGGGCGGACAGCCAAATGCCACCCCCGTTCGGTGCCGGTCTGGCACAGTCGGGTTTTGAACCGTGACCGCAATAGGCAGCTCACACTTGCAAAGCACCAGTCAATGCGTTAGACCGGTACGCTATCCGAGGCCCCCTTCCCTCCTATTCATGACCCCCCGCATGTTTTTGAGCCAGAAAAAACGCCTGAGTTTAGAAGGTAAGGTTGCAAATGTACACACAGAACACAACACAAAATTAACCATTCATTAGTCACTGTCATCGCTGCAATGATCAGGAACACATTGAACACTCTAATTACCTTAAAAGCATGTTGTAAGAATAGCAACTTCCTCCGTTTTCAGGCGTGTTAGCCAAAATAGCTCTGGCACATCATTTGTGGAAAAATACAAGCTCAGAGAATAACTCAAAGGTTAACAATTTTTTATTTTACACTATAATACAAAGTACCTGCTGCTCTCCTAGCTGTCTCAGAGCCATTGCACCACAGGGAGAGCTAATAAAGAATGGACCCTCCTTTGATCAAATATACCTGCTTTACAAATGCAGACACCTGCATTGTCTTTGTGTGTCTTTTACTTTAAAAAAAGAGAAGAGAAACCATGTTTTGTCATAGCTAACGCTAAAACATTTTAATGTTTTTACAACAATGCGGTATGGTTGTGTTGAATAACATCATAGCAACGTTTTTACAACGTTATAGTGAGGTTGTGTTGAATAACGTCATAGCAACATTTTTACAATGTTGCAGTAAGGCCATAGTAACGTTTTACCACCTCAAACTGCAGCTTTTCAGGTTTGTTGTAAATAGGTCCACACTCATCCCACAGGAAAATGACAACCAACAAAACATTTTAATAAACATATCACACCCTTATTACCTGTTTGGTCTGCTGATAAATATCTAGTGCACAAGCTTTGTCATTGTTCTGAAAATATTTGACTTGAACTTTCAGACTTGTATAGCACAGTGACTCTTCTTTCCTCGCTGCATGCATAAAGACAGAGTTGTTTTGTGCTGAAGAATGGCAGGAGAAATTGAATGCCCTTTCATTGTAATTGCACAGTAATTTAAATGATAATTGCACAGCAAAGAGAGAGCAAGAGAAACGTGATGAGCTGTTGAAGGTGGGGTGATGTGATGGGTACTGACAATGTACAGATGGAGTAAGAGAGAGAGAGAGAGAGAGCAAAAGCAAAAGCAGAAGCACAGAACAAAGCACAAACAAACAAACAAACAAAAAACACACAAAAACAGATAATTTAACTGGATCTCTGGTTAAAAAACCTTCTCATCACTTCTGCATGAACTTTGTGCTGTATAAATCCTACACTTGTCTGAGTAACTGCTTCATGTACAATTAATCAAGAATAACTTGGCCAATAACTCAAGTCCCAATGAAGGATATATATACGTATATTTTCACTTAGTATTACATTTTACAATTCACATTTTTGTTCCACTAATGCGTGCATGCACCACATTGTCTGGAAACGAAATATCCAGCATCATTTCAACCATGTCGATATGTTGACCCTCATTCAAAGATACTGCATATCAAGCATGCATTTTTTCAATATAAACAAAGCTGCAGGCAGAGAAACGCATCTCTAAATGCCACAGAGATGTGATAATGTGTTATTGCAGAGCTGTGATGATGATTTCAACCTTGCAACAAGAAGTAATCAATTCTAAAATGAGGTTAATGACATGGGTCACTGGAACCTCAGTCAGTAAAGAAGAAAACAAGCAGGGCGCCACATTCAAATGCTAGGGCGCGTTGTCTGTCTATGGGTAGGGCTCCCTTGTGTTGCCTGCGGTTTGATCTGGTACAGTTGGGTTTTAAAGTGCTTGTTCGTTTGAGGCACTGGAATGAGAATGTATGTGTGTTAAAGCAGCAGGTGGTTCTGAAGCCTCGAGGTTCTCTATCACAGTTTGCTCTACCCCCCCCGCTCCTCCTGGTGCAGCTCTATCACTGAAAGCTGAGGACACTCGTTATAATCAAGGTGAAGTTCTCTAATTAAAGAGAATGCTTATGTTTTCACATCATTACTCCTGCCTGGCCCCAAAACACACACTCACGCGCACGCACACATACACACACACCTCGGTATACCGCTGCTGACAAGCAAGACTCCAGACCGTGCTGTATCCAGCTGTGGGTGTCACAATGCTGGATGACAAATCAGCGGTTATGCAGCAGCCTTTGTAAATCCCACTAGCCCCTGGGAAGGTAAATATGACACTGAGCTCATTTGATTTGTGGCTTAACGGCAGGGGACTGGACTGGAGGGGGTCCCAGGGCAATGGGAACACTGCTGCTCAATGTGACGCACACAATAGCTTATGCACCTTAATCACGTGCTCGCATCACTGTACGTCAAACCCTGACGCTCCTGTCCCAGAGACCTCTCATCTCTCCTCCTCCCTGTCCTCCCCTGGTCCCCTCTTCACTCCTTATTCCTTACCCCCAGTGGCGCTGTTATGGTAGTGGCCTGGTTAATGGACACCAGAAGCCATGTGAGCAGGCAGCCACTCTACTGTAGCCTAGCGTCAGGCTTCCCAATGAGGTGAAACTTGTCCTCTAAACTGAGATAGTGTATGCTCGTTATAAATTGGGAGTGCTAAAAAGCAGTGGGTGATTCAGTCAGAGCCTGGTAAGCCATTCTAATTACCTAACGGACAAGTGGGTAACAAACAACGCTCCTCCCTGCAATTAGGGGAGCTTTAATGCATATTTATCTTAGTTAAGCGCCGTCACCATAAAGCACGTATCCACATATCACGCACCATTGACATACAGTATGTAAGGCTGACAGGGCAAGGCAGGCCTGAGACACGGTTTATAAAGGAGGCCATTCTCTCAGGACCCCCCCCAACACAGACACACACACACACAAACTTTCTCTCTCTCTCACACACACACACACACACACACACACACACACACACACACACACACACACACACATATCCACACACAAACTCTCTCTCTCACACACACACATACACACACACACACATGCACAAACTCTCTCTCTCTCTCTCTCTCTCTCTCTCTCTCTCACACACACACACACATCCTCTTGCTGTAATCATATATATTCTGTAAGAAGTCCATCTTGACAGGAGCTGGGAGTGTGTGTCAAAGTTAATTGGGTGAAAGAGGAGATTGGGATTCGCTGGCCCGCCTCGCAGGTGGTCCCTTTGTGTTCATCTGTCTTCCTCCCTTCCGAGAATTAGAGCACGAGCCTCCGGTTCTTTCAGAGCACAGACCCGTCACCGCTCTTCTCAAACCTCTCTTTAAATATCAGGCACACAGCTCAGCCGTGGTGCACGTGGAGTATGGCCTCTCTAACCTCCCTTTCCGAGCGAATTATTTGGGATTTTCAGGCCTAGCACATGTGTGTGGAAATCGCTTGGCTGCACGGTCACACCATGTGTATTGAGTTTAGATTGCCTTCACTGACTATTGGCCTCAGAGACACACCAGGAACAGGGAGGCATTGAACAAATCACTTCTGATAAAGGACATGTGTGGATTCACCCCATCGAAAATCGACACTCCGCATTACTTCTGCCTACCTCTGGCTGTTTACTGTGTTCAGTGACAAAAGGATAACGGCCAACAACCCAGGAGCTGGACCGAGTAAGCTAGCCTCTGCCCCAATTAAACTCCCTTCAACAGGCTATATTGGCATGACAAGCTATTTCACGTGTTGCCAAAACAACACAAAAAGATTTAACCTTTATTTAAACAGGAAAAAAGCCCACTGAGATACAATCTCTTCCAAGGGTGACCTGGCCAAGAAAGGCAGCAGAACAGCATTTAAAAGTTACGTTGACACACATATGACAATATAATACATTAAAACATCTTCCAAGACACCTATATATATACTTAAAGAATCCAGCCTATGAGAAACATCTACACTCCTCCTTAAGGACATCTGCAACCAGGGTCTTGAACTCCCTAAGTGGTACCAGCACCTCTAACTGGAGAACCTTTTATAAGGTGTTCCATGTTGTGGGTGCACAATATGAAAAGGCAGTTTTTCCTAACGTGGAAACAACCCTGGGGACTTTTAAAAGCAGCAGCCTGCTAGACTGTGTTTGGTAACTACTAACTGCAAAGTTAAGGAGGCTACAAAAGGTAACTTGGCAATTTGCACAGGATTGCCTTGTACATAAAAACACACAAATGTAACTGTCTACGTGTAGCTAGAGAAGGCCATTCCACCATTTCATATAAACTACAATGATGGGTGGATGATCTGGCATTTGTGATAAAGCGCAACGCTGCATGGTAGACTAAATCTGGTTTTCCTAGCAGAGATGATGCTGCATGCATGTGCAACAAATCCCCATAGTCAATCACAGATAAAAGGTGGCTTGAACAAGTTTCTTTCTAACTTCAGAGGGGAAACAGGACTTGTTACAAAAATAAAAAACACATTTTGGCCTAAGTTTCTTTAAAAGCTTGTCTATATGTATATTGAAAGCCAACTTATCGTCCATCCATATACCAAGATACTTATAACATGTTACCCTTTCAATAGCTGCCCCCTTTAGCATGACAAGGCCAAGATTCTCTAAAATCTGAGAGTGAGCTCTAGTGAAAGTCATGAATTTGGTTTTCTGGGTATTTAAAACTAATTTGAGCCTATGCAGGGAAGTCAATGGCGTTATAAAATAATATAAATACAGACAATCCTACTATAGTCAAAAATACTGAAGTAGGGGCCTCCAGCGTGGTCTAGTGGTTTCAACGTCCGACGCTGGCCACGGCAACTGGGGTTCAATTCCCCGGCCACGCCAAAGTCGGCTATGGCCGGGAATGCCACCGGGGGGCGGCGATTGGCTGTCCGCCCCAGGGAGGGGGGAGGGAAGCCAACAGGAGTGGCTCTGGGGTGCCGGAGTTACGGTCGACAGCACGACGAGTGCCGTCTTAGAGGAGACGATACTTTGCCGCTGTCACTACCGGTCACAGGGCTACGGCAGCTAACTACGAGGGAGGGATTGACCTGAAAATAGTGGGTGTAATTGGCTACCAAATTTTAAAATTTTAAAAAGACTGAAGAAACCCCCCCAAAAAAACAATGTGTTCCTTGATTATGGAAAAGCGAGAAACAGAAGATCTGGGAAATAATTATTTAGTCAAAAATAAATATGAACATTCCTCAAATATTGAATGGAGGCACACCCACATACAGTATTTTCATGTTACAATGCTGTAGCGCTGCAATATTAATAGTAGCAGACAGGGTTTTGTGGGGTATGATATGAAATACAGAAGGCAGTAGATAGACATTTGGATTCTGCAAGTTGAGTTTGCCTCACAATGAAAGCTATGTTTTTTAACCCCATGTCCTTTCGAAGGGCAGCCACGGGCTCACGGTTATCCACACCCACGTTTGGACGCATTTAAAAAAATATATCCCTACGGGGGGAGATAAAACCCAGCTGATCTCAAATCCTATCGTCGATCTCTGCATCATTTACCACGGCGGTAATTGTTTTTTCTGGGAGAAAAGGGAGGTTTACTACGCTCGGGGCAACTGAGTGAAATTAATTTCAGCAAGTAATGGACCTTAATTGAAATATCTGGAATCTAATAAGTCCCACCCGTGGCATATTTCCTTGCTCATTAGTGTGGATTCCTTCTTCCCATATCTTGTGTTTTTCCCCCTTATTTTTGACATTTTTGTCATGTCAGAAGGCTCAAAATATATTTATTTGAGATGAAGAGATTGTTGCATTTGAAAGAGACATTATCTCTGAGTAGGTGAAAGGAAACTTGAAACTTTTTTCAGGGTGATCTGTCTTCTACAATCCGTCTTCTACTCCTAAGTGATTGGTTACACCCTCATGCCGAGTGACCAATGGCCACTCATCGCGGTCTCAACTCTTCTCTGTCCTGGCACCACTACGGTGGAATTAACTCCCCACTGACGTCAGGATAGCCGAATCACTGCCCATCTTCCACCACAGGCTGAAAACCAACCTCTTTAAACTGCACTTAACCCACCCATCCCTATATCTATCAAAAACAAACTGTATATATAAAAATAATAATAATAATAATCTGTTGCACTTATTGTTCATTTCCTTGTAATTAGCACTTGTGTTGTCTATGTGGCGTACTTGACGAATGATGTGCTTAGACATTATGGCATCAAGTGGTTGTTCATTTACTCAAGCTGAATGCAGTTTTGGGGATAAAAGCGTCTGTTAAATGATTGTATTGTATTGCTGTGGCAGAAGATCCTTGAGGGGGTAATGTTAGACGTCTCTCTCTCTCTCCAGCTCAGCTGCGCGGTCACTGCGCAGCAAGTACCTGTATGCTGCTTGTGTTTGGGTTGGGGTCAAAGTGTGACTTCGGAGGCCAGAGGTAATGTTTCGGACAAACATATTGCTTCCTTGGGTTTGTGCTTCAGTTCATTCCTTTATGGTCTGTTTACACAGAAATGTGTTTTGTGTCCAAAAGTAACATTGCTATGCTAATTGTTAATTGCACTGATTGATTGTGAGTGGAAAAGTGGCATGAAATTCACCATGGTACCATCAAGGTCAGGGTACAGAACTGCAACCTGACATCATGGTTACTGGAGGAGCACCACAGCCCCTGTCCTCAGAACCTTAACCTTCCTAGATGTGCCTTTGTTATAAACACATTGTTCCCTGAACTGATTGTGTACCAGTAGTGTACTAGTGTACTAGTATGTATAACTGAATGTGACAAATGTAGACAAACGTCACTATTTCTGAGTCTTACAACCCATTAGGACTTTGGCAGTCGCTGAAGTGAACGATTAATGTTTTGTATGAAACTTAAAGGACGTAACACTTAAAGTCATTTGTCAAAATTAAGAGCAAAACACGTTGTGGCTGGTCTGAATAAAGGCCTCTATTTTCATGTCCCCTTTTTCAAGGCTGTCATTTTGTATAATATAATTAAATAAATTCATAATTGCTCCCAGCACACATTTCATTTATGAGTTTACTGGAGAAAATTGCCTGTGTGGTGATGCATGACAATTACCACACCTGACTGCTGAAATGACCAGTGGTTCTGTGTGACTCAGTAGGTGGAGCACAGTGTTGGCAACGCTTAGGTTGTGGGTTCAATTCCCACTGGGACCACATATACTGAAAAATATATGCATTCATTACTGTAAGTTGCTTTGGATAAAAGCATCTGCTAAATGGAATATATATATAAATGATCATAAAACACAGTGAACACCTTGTTTTACCACAAGAAAGAAAGTTACTGAAATAGAACTCCAGTTCAACTTAAAGGGCAACCTCCGAGAATAGCTATAAAACAGCAGTGACGATGGCTGTAACCGCAAGCATTAATTCGCTGACTGAAGGGAGACACAAAGCAATGACCTTGCTTTGAACCTGCCAGTCACCAGTCTCTTGTTTACATGCGCGTGCTATTAATGTCAATCTGAATGCGATCCCGCTCAGGGGCACGGCAGAGTCCACAATGTTGCGGATCGACTACCCCGCATGTCCGCCCCCTTTGGGAGAGAGATATTGTGGAAAGATAGAGCCAAAGCAAGGGCAGCATTTTGCCGGTGGGGTACTGGCCTACAACCGCCGAGTCCGTGATGTACAAAATGAGTCAGGGCACCTGCTGCGCACGATGCCGCACTGAGTTCCAAATCTGCCAAGACGCGCCAGCTGGCTCTGGACCGGCACCACGTCACGGGAGCTGGCGCGAGCCCTGAGGCAGTCACAATGGAGCCCGCTCCACCTTACTGCGCTTCAGTGCCCCCACCAAGCAGGTGCCCACGAGAGCCAGGCATGGCGGCGCAGGGGGGCATGCCTGCAGGGCATTCAGTCCTCGCCAGCATCCAAATGAGAAGCCAGGGTGCCTGAGATGACAGGACGGATGCCATGCCTCATTTTTATTTTTAGTAGCATGTTTCCTGTGCCTTAAATGATGTCACGGGGACGTGTCATGATGCTACAGGCCCTGGAGGACGAGGAAGAGGAGGTTGAAGAGTTGCACGCTTCGAAGGAAACCTAGGGAAAGGAAAGGATGAGTTCTGACTTTGTAATCAGTGCACCATGACTCCATACACTGGCAGGCCAGCCCTGCTTTCTCCAGGCTGCTGGAGCTGCCTGCAGCAGGGTGGCATGCATATCGGACTGCTCTGCCACCAACGCACACGCAGTAAAAAAAAAAGAAACAGCTTTGCCTGCAGGAAAAGGCATGCACGTGCGCTAGCACAATTTTTTTTTCATCTCAAAAAAAGGGAGCTCTCTCTCAACAGATAAAATAATTTCAGAGATGCCACTCTACGGCTTTCCTTTGACCTCTGTTTTTACTGCCTCGGGTGAATGAACTAATAGAAAAAAACATTTAACAGCTGACAAGAGAATGGACCATTTTGCGCTGGGGCTGCCTCTTCTCCCAGTGTAGCCCCAGGGCGACCGTGCCCCTTGGCCCTCGCACATCGCCTGCATGTCTGAGGTAAGCAGCTGGAGCAGTGAAGGTGTTTAATAGGCAGCGGTCCTTTGTGTGACATCAGCCGAGTACAAACTGGGCCCCTGCTCTCCTATCCTCCTCCTCCCTCCTCACAAAACAACACATATTCTGATCTCTCTGGCAGGCAGCCAGGGCAAAGCCGTTCACTGCATCCAAAACACACACAATGCAAAAAACTCTGCTCACTGTATCTCAGGATAGAAAAAATACAGTTAATCAATACTGTATGCTGATAAAAACATGCATATTGATTTAATTAACTTGTGCTGAAAGAACTGAAAGGCAAACCATAAAGAATAACACAACAGTGTTGCTGATCTATGTATTTCATATGTTTTTAAAATATTTAATGCTAATAATGGCAGCTCCAACTAGATCCTGTTGGTATTTATAGCAGCATGTGTTCATGCTGTTATGACAGAAAGGCACTGAGGAAGCTACTCTTCTATATCTTATTAGTGAGAGAAAAGCAATGATTGGTTTGGAAAGGTCACAGTGTGCACTGTATGATGGATAATCTGTGGTGAACTGCTGTGTTGCCATGCCACGATATGCATGTAATGAAGCTATAGATATGAAGTACCCACTTCAAAGAAAACAATATTTAATATAGCCTAATATCTATTATTAAAGTAAGTCATTATGTTGACTGGGTAATCACTTTCAAACCCACTCTAGAACCGTGGGCTGGCTTTGGCTCCATTAAATATAAGCTTAGCTTCCACGCAACAAACAATTAAGGTCCTCTGGTGATAACTAATGAATTGATTTCTTAGTTCTCTCTCCTCCTCTCTCTCTCTCCCTAATGCACATGCACACACAAAAATACACACGCATGCACACATACACACACATATATACATATACACACACACAAACACACACACGCAGGCAAACACACACACACACACAGTCCACTGGTTGATTCTGAGCCATTTGTCCCTGGCTGTTTCAGCAGAGTGGAGTGGCAGGATGCAGAATCCTTCACGGTGCAGGGATCATTAGTAATACTGAGTATGAGACACTTTACTAGGAGAGGAAAGCCAAGTGCATTGCTCAGCCAATGACAGACGCCTTGGCACAAAGGAAATCCCATTCACCGAAGATAAAGTAGTCCGCACTGGAGACAAATATATAAACCCCCAGTTAAAGCCCTCAGCTCTATCTGGTCAGGCACACAACAGAAGACACGGCAGAGCCCTCAATGGCAGAGTGCTCAACAATGCATGGCTAATGCCGAGCATTATGCCCTCAGAGAGGGAGAGAGAGAGAGAGAGAGAGAGAGAGAGAGAGTGAGAGACCGACAAAGGGAGAGAGAGAGACAGAGAGAGTGAGAGAGACAGACAAGAGCGCGAGAGAGTGAGAGACAGACAGAGCGCGAGAGAGTGAGACAGACAGAGTGTGAGAGAGTAAGAGACAGACAGAGCGAAAGAGACAGTGAGGGAGTGAGAGGCAAACCGAGAGAGAAAGAGAGAGTGAAAGAGACGGACAGAGAGAAAGAGACAGACGGAGAGAGAGAGACATACAGAGGAAGTCAGCACAGGAATGACTTTAGACATTCGAAGCTCTTCATATATATTTCTTGGTCATTCTCTACATATACAGTGGGAGAAGGGCATCCCTGGAAACTCAAGGTGACAATGTGTACCTGAAGCCTGAGGGCCTGAAGCACACTCTCAGTAGTTGTTGAGGAATACTATTGGTTGAATTGAAACAGCACAAATTTCTGAGGACATGCACACAAGTGATTTTCGTCAATCTGTGTGATGGCGTTTGCACGCTTGTCCTGTGATTACTAGGACAAAGAAAATGAGAAATTCCCACTCTAAATTTCACCATGGTTTATACAGATCTATAATTGCTAACCTTACTGATGCTGATATCTCTAATTAGTAAAAACAGTACGCTGCAGTATGCTGTGTGTTCCACAAGCTGAGAGTCGTGTCTCAGTGTGCGCTCCTTAAATCTAGACCACTAACGGACCTCAAAATCCTCAGTGTGTTGGCCCCGGGTAGCATGGCGGTCTAATGCACTCCGTTGGGAGTGCAAGCTGCCTACCGTAGTCGCGGTTTTAAACCCGACTGCGTCAGTCCAACTCTGGCTGGGAGCCCCGATTGGGGGCGGCTTTTGGCTGTCTGCCCCAGGGGGTGGGGGGAGGGGAAGTTGGCACGAGCTCACGGAGGAGCAGTAGGGCATTCCTAAAGAGCAGGTGGGCGAAGTTCCGTCTTGGAGGAAGCGGATCATTGCCAGCCTCGGGATATTAGCTTGACCTGGAGGACGGGTGGCGGCTCCTGAGAGGAGGGCGAATCAAAAAATAAATAGAGGCTACTAAATTGGGAGAAAAACAGGGAAACATTTTAAATCAATCAGTGTGTGCTCCTTAAATCTAGACCACTAACACAGTGTTTCCCAATCCATTCCTACAGGGCACACTGCCCTGCATGTTTTCATTCCAACCACCGCTCCCAACCTATCATCTGCATCGGTCGTCTGTTAATGATCACTTGAGCATGATTAAGTGGTGGTTGGAATGAAAACATGCAGGGCAGTGTGCCCTGTAGGAATGGATTGGGAAACACTGCACTAACGGACCTCAAAATCCTCAATGTGTGCTCCTTAACCCGAGACCACTAACAGACCTCAAAATCAAAAAGATTCCAACACTTCTTTAGATTCTCAACTTTTCTTTCCCTCAAAGATACTGTATTGCGCCCATTTCCTAACGCTGTTCAGTGAAGCCCCAACTGTAGGCCAAGAAAAGCTGGAGCTCAGGAGTCACCAGAATTGATTGCCATCAGGGTAAAAAATACAGACTGCATGCAGAGGAGAAAAGAAGTGGAAAGACGTGTACAAAGGCAATGCAGTTGGGAGGGCTTTGTTCAGAAATACATTCTTCTTGTATCATTGACCTCCTTTCAAAATGGAGGGCAGTGAAATTAGACACATGGTGGATTTCTCTATTTAGCCAGTTTGAAAAGGCTTTCCAGTTCCTTTCAGAATTCACAGAAAGGTATAGCCCATCACTCATCCAGGCAGAAATGATTTATTAATCTGCAAATTATTTATGCGCCAAGCTTACATTATGGCACACCTTACAGCTTTTAGAAAATTGATACGTCGGCCTTTACTGTATACCAAAATAAATATTACATTCTACATTGTGCTGTGTTAAAATACTAGGCAACAGGCAATGACACAAATACAATTACAATGGATAAAACCCCCAAGCAGACATTACGGTTAGCATGAGGCTATATTGGTCTGCCAAATAGTATTTATTTTAGATTTACCACACAGAATTTAATTATCACAACACAAAAAGGTGACAAATGACATAAGATTCGATAAAGCCAAAGAATTATCCTCGGTGGTTGGGAAGCAGGTTTAATCATGGATTCTGCTACATGACCTTCATCAGTCTCATCACATTTGGTGCTGAGTGCTTTTGATAAAAGAAGACTGGCCAAGAAATATGAATATGATATGAATTTGTGAAGTAAAGTAATTTCCGCTTCTGTCATCTCCTGACATATATGCTAAACCATTCAAAAACAAGTTGATCACATTCCAAGACTTCACTGTAAAACTTGAAAGCATATATCCTTAAATGAGTTCCAACTCAGTCAAGGAGGGTTTCCTCAAGCAAAAAAAGGCACCATTACAACTTCCTGTCCGAGACAAAAAGTGAAGAGTAATCAATTACACATCGGGGATGCACCTTTGATTTTTTAAGCAGCCAATTGCACTGTTTTCACACTGCATTATGACCTGGAGAAAATACATTAATTTAATATTCTGGCGTGACAATTTGGCCAGTGAGAGAAATAGATTCCGCAATCATCGATGACAGTTAATATACAGATGTGACTCAGCTCGCAAGACCACTCCTTTTTCAGTGGGTCAAGTGAAATGATCTCTCTTTAGCTATGGAAAAACTCTCAGATTCCACAGTCTGTAACGGACTGCAGTGATTCCATTAGCCATCCGGTTAAGAGAAGGACATCAGACCACAGAAGGTGATGCAAATCTGCAGAGCAGGTACAATTAGGCACATGACAAAATCAAAGGTACGTCAAACTGTGTGACTTTTGTCTTTAGGATCTCCAGTGCCAATCTTAAGATATTAGAGGGTTCAGGAACATGACAGGCTTTCAATGACTGTCTACACCAGGGGTGTCCAATCTTATCCGAGAAGGGCCCCTGTGGGTGCAAGCTTTTGTTCTAGCCCAGAACTAAAAAACCTGATTCAACTAATCCACTAATCCATCCATCCATCCATCCATCCATCCATCCATTGTCTAAGCCGCTTATTCCTGGTCAGGGTCGCGGGGGGCTGGAGCCTATCCCAGCATGCGTTCCGGGCGAGAGGCAGGAATACACCCTGGACAGGTCGCCAATCCATCGCAGGGCACACACACCATTCACTCACACACTCATACCTACGGGCAATTTAGACTCTCCAATTAGCCTAACGTGCATGTCTTTGGACTGTGGGAGGAAACCGGAGTACCCGGAGGAAACCCACGCGGACACGGGGAGAACATGCAAACTCCACACAGAAAGGCCCCCGGCCTGGATTCGAACCCGAGACCTTCTTACTGTGAGGCGACAGCGCTATCCACTGCACCACCGTGCCGCCCTAATCCACTAATCGTGGTCTTCAATCGAGACCTTCATTAGTCGAATCAGGTGTGTTAGTGCTGGGTTGCAACAAAAGCCTGCACCCACAGCGGCCCTTCTCGGATAAGATTGGACATCCCTGGTCTACACCAAGACTAGGGTGAGAGCACCAAAGGTGTAGCCCCTCCCCGTTCTGAGTGTAAAAGAAAGCAATGATGCGCAGAGTACAATTAAGGCACAAACAGTGACGGTATGCCTTCGAACACTATCTGACGATAAACAAGAACTGGAATCTGGTTAGGATAACTTCTTCCATACCAATTGGGAAACTATGCGCCTTTCTCATACTACCTGTGTGAAGCAAATAGATGGAGTGCCAGGTACTGAGGGAGCTGGAAGGTATCCGATAGTGAGTGCGAGAGACATCGGGTCTCCGTACTTCTAGCAAACTCTGTGAAACAGGATATAACGCGGTGTACTGAATAAGCACATTGATACAGAACCCAAAAAAGTCAGGAATGCTATAAAGGATTAAACCGAATCATATTTCGTTAATATCGCTGTACTTAAGTTTCCTTGAGAAGCGTACATACAAAACGTTTTCTAAGGCTTACATCTACTCAAATACTCAACAGTTTAACTCCAAGTTCAACTCAATGCCGTGGTATCTAATGCAAGCATGCCGCCAGAATACTCGAAAGTTAATTCAAGGAGAACCGCACATGCACCTATTTTATTTTGTCAGTTAAAACCAGAATTGTTGGTGATTTTACTTGAAACCTTACTCGTGGCGAATTGTTTATCTCTCCTGCTGTTCCTGCAAGACTTCACTGGACTTTACACTAAACGATACATAAATACTGTTCCAACGCTCTCATGTTATTATTCTGAACTCGGAAGTTAACGCAGTCGACTTTGAAATAAACATGAAAAATACAGAAAAGGGTAATATTATTCCACTCACATAAGCTAACAAATGGCATGCAACAACGAATTTCACCCGACCGGTGTCAGCACATTCGGTGGCATATCATTCGTCAGCGAGAACCTTACCACTCTGGCGCTTATTTAACTCACCACAACACTAATGCGTTGCCTCTGCACACAACCCGGTTCCCAATCCCAAAATCAATCCTTTGCTTACGTTTAAAAATTGCACATAAATCCAAACAAAGTTGAGGTTTGTTGCTGCTAGATGATTTTGTTTTTGTCCTTTTCTTCAATGTGCGCACAGGGGTTTTGAAAGCCGCAGCTCACTGTAAGGTTTTTGCCAAGTAATTATTCACTCGCGCAGTTACACTTGATCCAGGTAATGCTAATTTCCCCCCTCTCTATTGCCGGAGTTTGAAAGTACACCCATGAGAGAGGGTCCGCCTCAACTCTGCACTGGCTCCTCTCGCATCCCATGGAAATAACGCTGGCTTTCACAACAAACACAGACAGCATCGGGCGAGCGCGAATGAGACAGAGCGAACGAAAGAAACAGAGAGCAAGATAGACGTCAGGGACACAGCGCTTGTACTAGGAACTGGAATACAGCACAGCCTACAGTGCACCCACACGCGGTTATGGGTTTATGTAAAATGTCTGTTTCAAGTATCCAGCAATGCACAGGTGCGATGACACCATTACAAAGTGCACTAGATATTAGACCCGTACAATATTAGAGCCGAATCAGTGTGCGCACGAATTGGGCTGCGTGCGCTCAATTGTAATGCTTCATATTCCAGAGAACGTTGGTTCTATCTAGTCAATGTGTACATATATAGTAACTATAGACAATCGTGTTTCATTTACTGCGTGGCTCTAAAGCTTTGCTGCGATTTACTTTTGTTCCTGACCTTGTTAGAGGTGATTCTTGAACATTTTTAAATGACTGATTGATGGTGTTAATTAGCCTACTTTATTTTATAATCGATCACCGAAGTGCACAAATAGGCCTACCTTGCATGTGGCATCTGCTCATGTAGCCTATTGCATTCTCAGATGACCACGGACAATGTTTGCCATAGTATTGAGTGTGTGGCGTAGGTTCGAGCCCCTCACGGGACACTACATGTGTTCCTGCAGAAACTATCCGGCTGTTCTTCACCTGAATTGCTTAATTTAGTCATTTAAGATGCCACTGGCATCTATACGGAAATTAACAACGGAATTTAGGAAGCAGTAGATCACTTTGGTTTTAAGATTTTGGACAATAAGATTAAAAAAACAAGACACATTCTGTCACCGTCAGTCCAGGCATGGTTGGGACAGAATATAGATGAACTATAGTGCGCTGTTTTCGCTGTAGATATTGAGGATATGTGTTGGGGCAATACTTTAGATCACACAACAGACTTTTGAAAAATGCAACCATGTCGGCCTTGGAAGACTGCCTCTTTAAAAATCAATTCGAGTGGAAAAAATTCTTCACCCGACAAAAGCAGTGCTGCAGCCAAAATGACTTGTTCAGGGCATAATGGTATGAAATTGATTTCCTAATCAAACAGAACTAATAAAGAGCACTGGCCTTGGTGGCCTAAAGTAAGACCTGAGTTGACTGATGCCCCCCTGAATAAAAAGAGAACAAATGTTGACTGGTGGAATGGGCTGACGATGACGTTGGTCAGATGACGATCCCCGTGTAGAGTGCAGAAATATGTGTTCCTATTAAAGCTGCTGCAACATGGGCTTGCGTGACTAATACTTGCGTATTTAAGTAAGAATCGCTGAGCACCGCAGCACTATTAGATGTAAAAGCTCTACGTATCCAGTTTCCTGCCACTTATTGGAAGCCAGTCACCCAATGTCGTCCCTCCGTTACAACGGAATAGAAAACGATCACATTTATTTGAGCACAGAGGCCGCATAGATTTGTTTTAATCTTAAAGCGCTCCTCCTTTGGCCTAAATGTTGAATTTGACATCTTGAGTATGTCATTTGACTAATTTAGTCATTTTTAACTTATACGACAAATAAAACGAGGCTAATTATGTAAGGGCTTTTCATAAATGGCCATGATCGAAAATACCCGTGACTCATTTAATACATGTGACATGCAGTGTCTTCAGAAAACCTTGAAGAAGGCAACTTTCCGCCGAAACGTCGGTCATTTATTTAATAAATCAATTGCATCATAGTCATAGAGTGTGCGGATACCCTTATTTATTTTCTAAGTCTATGCTCCGACTGTCTGCACCTCGCTAAGAGGTGTTCGGCTTTTCCTTTCTACATCAAAGTTGCTGGCATGTGAAGTTATTGAGATTATTGAGTTATTTGAGAAGTTTTAATTTAGCCTATACTGCATTAATTCTCCTATATTGTACAGAAAGTTCAGCTCTTCTCAAATAAGTAAAGTAAAAGTAAGTAAATAGCCTAATATATAAAACGTGTTATTTCTGGGTTGTGCAATATGGACAAACGAGAGGTATTAGGCTATGTGTATGGTAGATTGATCGCTTGAAACATGTATTCCAAGTTATCTAAATTTAGCTTTCCGTGTCATTATTCTATCTCATAAAAGTATATATTTCTCCTAATTGGATGCTTCATTGTTTAAATTATGTTAATAAAATGGTTCCGCTTTGACTGGAGCGCTAAGAAGCACTTTCACCCACAATGGGAGGCTATTACATGCTTTCAAGAAATCTGACAGCTGTCTTAAGAACTGAAGCCAAGTCCTCCTTATCCAAAACAATACAAACGCAGAGTAGATTGAGCATTGCGTGGGTCGCCGTTGTAGATGCAGATTAAACACATGCACCCTTGTCCCAGGATGATGTTATGCATGTGTGATTTTAATGTCTTAAATTGTTTACAAACAGACTGGAGACCGCCGTAGAAACGTTTTCTTGACTGTATTTGTTGTATCCTGCTGATAAACTAACGCCGAGGAGTGTGGTAAAATACTTACGCTTCAAAACGAAATTGCATGAATACCAATGGCAATTTACGCTTGATTCCCTGATGTGATATTTGCATTCTTCCTAACATTTGAATCTCTGCAAGTTCAGCACCGGTTGTTCCAATGCTTGTTCGCCATACTGAACGCTAAAGATGGAGGAACTTTCCAGCAACGTAGGCCGACAGTATAAAGACTATACGCTCTATTGAACACGAACATGTGTCAGGTGCGCAGAAATCAGCTTTAGTTTCCTTTATGCAACTGAATCCCCGTCTTTGATGTTTGGACGTGGTAATGTATCCAGTAAAAGTGCGCTGCATTAGCACTTTTATTATTAAACGTTTATTATTATTTGCTCTTTCGGCTGATCTAAAGTAACATGACTTCGGATCGTGTTCTCGTGCTCAGCGGATGGACTATGTGGAAAGGAGCTTCGGGGCCTTGCCACGCGTCCGGCACGCGCGTCCCGACCTCCACCTCCTACCCGCTCCGCGCTTCTGTTTCGCAACACAGAGGCCACGTGATTTGGCAGCGAGCAAGTACCGCTAGTGACGCGTCAGCTCCCCGCAGGTCAACCAAGGCCTGACAGGGAGAGCTCATCAGGCGTCTGACTCCCGCCAGGAAATGAAAGCTTCTGCTCGCGCACGTCCTCTAAAGAGGCCCAGACTGTATAAAGCCAACCTACTGAGTGGCTGTGGCACGGAAATATACCGTGCCTATCAAATTAATAGATCGATTTTCATTTCCAGCAGTATATCAGCTTTTACAAGTCCAGATCAATGTGCTGTTCTAGAAGGGTGCAGCTGGGCCTGGTGATGAAAGACTCTTGGTTGAGCATGCTGGCTCACAGCGGCACCACCTGCAGAGCTGGGGTCATGGTGACGTCTTCATGCACCCTCTCTACCTGGCATCGAGTTGCACTGTGCTGTCATACTCAATGACAGATCTGGGTGGCAAAGGCTGCCTGTGCCTCTCCTTGGCTATATGACTGAGTGTGGTTTTGAGACAGGACTCCAGGGCAGCCTGCTGCCTCCTTTTCATTCCCTCAGCCCGTGGGGCAATCTCATTTACTGCACGCTTGATGTTTTGGTCGTTAGTTTTGCCTTCTTTCCAGACTCTTGGAGTGCCATCGATTTTTCGCAAAATGCAAAGGACCGAGTATCTAATAAACAGCTTGTTAAACAACAAAACAAAAACAAAAACTTTTTCACTCACAGATCACGCCAATGTGGAGGATTAGCACAGGTCTTGTGCAGTACGTTATCACTAATCTAAAGTTAACAGCATTTCATTCCTCTACACTTTCAGGGAATTGTGTTGCAGAAGTTTTCATGTGACCTAACTGTTACAACTCGAGTAAACACTGAGTGAAGATACACATTTTCACGTTTTCACAAAAGTTATCCTACCTAGCTAGTTATGCTTTCATCACCATACTTTCAGATGGCCTTTGCCTTTGGGCACACAGAGAGGACCCGCTTGACCTTGTGGCAGCGGTCTGACCTTAAACCCATTGATCTGTTGGGAAATGTGTTACATGCCCATTGGACAACATATGTGACCCTGAAATCTATAGGGATGGAGATTGCACTTCCCTATAGTGGATGAGTAGGTATTTTGTGCTCTCTACAGAAGCATATACTCACTATAATTTCAGAGATCGACACTGCCGCTTAATTGGCGAGCTCTCACTGGGACATTCTGAAGTGACATGCATGCAGTGAGTATTCTGTGATATCCAGGGCACGTAATAAAACACGAAATGGACCAAACCAGAAATCACATTAATTGTTCACAAAACCTTTCAGTTGTTGTGAAAGGTAAAGGACAAAGTTAACTCTTTTTCAGATTCTCTGTTTTCGATTCTTCCCCACTTACATCTACGTAACACTAACTTGAACACAAACACCTGATAGGGTCCTGCCAATAGGGCAACTCACATGACCTAACGATTCACCTCTGAATTGAATTCAGAACGTAAGGTATGAGATTGCAACATTTCATAAGAGACTACCCAAACCACTAACCCATATTATGCATCAAATTAAGGGTGTAAACTACAAATGGAAGTACAGTGAAATTTACATAACTAAAGCAATATTGACCTCCATCATACACCTACTGACGGTCTTCATATTGTCTTTTGACAATACAGGTTACAGAAAAGCCATGTTGTAGCATTTTTAGACTGAATGATATCTGATAGCAAAACTCTATCAGCCCTTTCACAAATATCTCTGCATGGAATTCATCCTCTCAATTCTCTAAGTAACCTGATCATTTGATTTGAAGTTGGTGTCTATTGCCACCTAGTGGACGAGACAAATATTTTTAAAACATAACGTCAACTTAAACATGTACACTCAGTGGCCACTTTATTAGGTACACCTATCTAGTACTAGGTAGGACCCCCTTTGCCCCCAGAACAGCCTGAATTCTTTGTGCCATGGATTCAACAAGGTGCTGGAAACATTCCTCAGAGGTTCTGGTCCATGTTGACATCACGCAGTTGCTGCAGATTTGTCAGCTGCATATTCCTGTTGTGAATCTCCAATTCCACCACATCTCAAAGGTGATCCATTGGACTGAGATCTGGTGACTGTGGAGGCCTGGAGTATACTGAACTCATTGTCATATTCGTGGAACCAGCTTGAGATGACATGTGCTTTGTGACATGGCGCATTATCCTGCTGGAAGTAGCCATTAGAAGATGGGTGGACTGTGGCCATAAAGGGATGCACATGGTCAGCAACAAGACTCAGGTAGGCTGTGGCATTTAAACAATGCTCAATTGGTATTAAGGGGCCTAATGTGTGCCAAGAAAACATTCCCCACACCATTACACCACCACCACCAGCCTGAACCGTTGACACAAGGCAGGATGGATGGATGGATTCATGTTGTGCACACCAAATTCTGACCCTACCATCTGCATGTCGCAGCAGAAATTGAGATTTGTCTGACCAGGCGACGTTTTTCCAATCTTCAACTGTCCAAGTTTGGTGAGCTTGTGTCCACTGTAGCCTCACGTTCCTGTTCTTAGCTGACAGGAGTGAAACCCGGTGTGGTCTTCTGCTGCTGTATACCATCCATTTCAAGGTTTGACATGTTGTGTGTTCAAAGATGCTCTTCTGCATACCACTGTTGTAACGCATGGTTATTTGAATTACTGTCACCTTCCTGTCAGCTTGAACCAGTCTGGCCATTCTCCTCTGACCTCTCTCATTAACAAGGCGTTTTTGCCCACAGAACTGCCGCTCACTGCATATTTTTTTATTATTTTGCACTGCTTCTGCGTGTCACATTATTTTTACAAAAACAATTATAATGTCACTTACTGTATATAGCTTACATTTCCATTGCAGTTTGAGTAAAATTAAAAGATCATGTTTATGCAATGCATTCTACAATCTGTGGCATTTCCTGTTTCAAGTGTCGTTAAATATTTTTTCAGTTTCTGTGACTGACGCACCTACAATTCTGGCACCAACTATTTGACCTCTTTCAAAATCTGTTAGATGTCTCATGTTGGTTTAGAGACTCACATATTAAAGTGTTGATTTTATATATGTAAAATGTATTTTTATAAAATGTCTTTTATAACAGAAACATATTGGTAATTTGTATTGGCATTAATATGGAACACATGTGTACACTCCTTTTTAATTGTGATTTAGTTACTTCAAAATACGAGTCCCTTTTCATTAGGTGTTTCAATTATTTTGTCTACCCCTTGTACAAAGTACAAGTACAAAGCAACTGCAAATGTAGACCCAACAAATGTTGTCTCCTGACTTCAGTCAGTAATTGTTCATGGTGACCTTCTGCATATTATTGCTGGTTTAAGATACCAGTAGTAGTAGTTCCCCTTGGGTGACAGGAGTGGGAGAGGTGACTCGCCATCTCCAATCAAAGATTTGTGGCTAGGTTGATTGCCTTCAGTGTTTTTAGTTTCTATTTATCATCTGATTAGCGATGTCAAATATGTGCTCATAGCTGCTCCCTGGATGGCAGTAAAAGATTCACTTAAAAGATTCACTGTCAGGGATTTCTGTGTCGCTCGCCAGAAGTTTGGCATTCCTGGCGGAGGAAGGGCAAATGCTTCTGCAGTACAAAAGCAAATTGTGAGAACAGATGCTACTTCAGGCATTACTGTTCTCAGGCAAGAAATGTTCTGCTTGCGTTTTCTAAAGGTTGCCCAATGCGTGAGGGACGCCAGTATTTTCATTGGGCCTGCCTGGAATTAATGGCTTTTGCCTTATTCGGCACAAACCAGTTCAGTGGCGACTAGCAGCAAAGTGATTTGGGTTGAAAGTGGCAGCGTCATACAAAACGGTGAAGCACGCAGACAATGTGACTAGAAAGGAAGTTTCACGAGGAGTAACGTGCATCACATGTGGACTGTACTGACACAAGCAGCACATCTTTTCCTTCTGAGGAGATAAATAACAGCATGAAACCAGAACATTTACTACAAAGTATGAAAACAGTACACCCTGCATAAAAAGGTAAGCCAGTGTTTTTTTCTTCTTAAACTACTGAACAGTAGCTGATCGGGATTACTAATGATGCTTATTGGAAACATAAAAGAACTGATAGTACCCTTACACCAATGGTAAATAAAATAAACTTTAAATAAACACAAATAAACCTTCTGGATTAATCAACACAGTCCCTAACATTACAATTGTGCCAGTTCTTTCTACAAAAAAAACATCTGAAGGTCACCACCTTCAAAAAGCTGATGGTCCTTTTGGAGGCCAGCAGCATTGTCTGGGGGATAATCAAACACCTCCTAGGGTAAGTATGGATTCAAAGGAAGAATGATGTTAGACTTAGCCACTTATGAAAACTATAGGTGTATGTTGCCAAAGCTGACTGCCACTTCTAATGCTGAAACGATAAACCAGATAACAGATCACAATATAATAATAACATAAATAATATGAATAAAAGTCCACACCTAAAACGACCCTGTGTCTCCGTCTGCAACTTTGTTTCTAGGTGGAAGATGCCCCTTATGTCACTGCTCTGCTGTGTTCTCCTAAACGTGCTCTTCCTCACTCTGAGGAAAGGTGAGAATGTCTCTTGAGCGTGGCGAGGTCTTTTGTACAATTATGGATGATCGTCCAATCTCACACACACTGAGAAATAACAGGCATTAACTAGGTATACCACAATATGAAATGTGTAGGTCATGTGCTGTTTATAATCACTGAATCAATGTGTCCTGCAGAGACTTGGTTCTTCCTGGGTCTCCTGTGTAGCTTTTCCCTGGCCATCCTGGGCTACGTGAAGAAGCACTCGAGGAGTAAGGCCACTGAGCTGGCCCTTCGGAGAAAGATGCACAGCGGCATAAGGACAGAAGACCTGCAGGGATTCCACACAACCCAGGAGGAGACCAAGGCCTCGTGAGTACACTACGGATGCTGAAAGAGAAAGACCATATCACAGGCCTGGGGACATTTTTGTATGAGCAAAATCAGAAAAGAGTATATTATCCTGCCCTAAACCTGTTCATGTGATCATATTTGAGTCTGTCTTTTTTGCATTCGCTCTCCCTTTTGCATAATGTTCCCTCAAAAGAACCCCTTTGAACTATATTACAGGCGGTGAGATACAAATTGGGGTGCAGACATCAGAAGCTGCTCTTCTCCTGGTGACGGAGGGGGAGTTGTACAATAGTTATCCTAACCGCTCCCCCCCCCCAACAGGGAGGAATGATGTTAGACTTGAATGTCTTTGCAGGGGCCCAGTTCTGATGCGTATCAAAGCAGTGGTGTGACGGCGATGTTTTTGTTGCAGGTTGAGGGAGCTTGACGAGATGTTATCCGAGGCCCTTCTCTCCGCCAAGTCTGTGCACAGACTGCTGTGCTGGGAGACTCGCAGCCACTCTGTACTGTGAGTAGTGGGTGCCAAAGACAGCAGCTGCTCACTTCACATTTTGAGCACAAATGGGTCAAATGATTATTTGAAATACTTTAACACCCCTCAGACAGCAGTGAAATTACTGACAACTTTTGAGAAGAAACATTTTCACCAATACTCAGAACAAATACATATATCGCATATGATATATGTACGTTTTGGTCAGTAGCATGTTTCTTTGAAAATTCTCAGGGAACTGCAGGAGTGTTTTCGAATTTTATCTGCATCTAAAGAGTTAAAGTGTTTTCAAATGTATGGTATTTGACCCAGGTGAAGTCAGGTGACATTTTTGGAATGGTGTTGTAGTGCAGCTGTAAGAACTGTCCACCTCATTCTTGTCACTGTCATCTGATATTCTAATCTGTTGGTTATCAGTTATGGAGCACAAAGGGGGAGTTTCTGCTTAAGATGCATTGTTCACTGGCACTATGACTGCACAGCTCTGCTCCTGGATTGCGGGTAAAAGAAGCAGCTCCTGGCTGCATGTATCTAAAAGGACGCTCATGCTGGTGGGCATGGACATTGAAATGTTTAGACAGGTATTTTGAGTTTGAAAGTTTAAAAAAAGAAACAAAAGGGAGAACAACACCAAAAACAAGGTTATAAACATATGAGTCTCAGCTTTTTGCTTACCTGTGTCAGTGACTCCCTGTTCTCTGTGTTCTGGGCTGCAGATTTTACAGCGGTCTTTTGCCTGTGCTGTACCTGCTGTACCTAGCACCTGGGTACTACTCTTTGGTGGCGATAAACAGCGCCCTCTTCCTGTGGAACGGTGAGTTCTCTCGAGGTGAGCAGGTGCCTCACTCCTTGAAAGGAAGTCCTGTTAGGAACACAGTGCTCCAGAACCACGACTGAGAAGCTGTGCTTTTGACTTGGAGCTTCCATTCAGTTAGCCACAGATTCACACCTGATTTGCTCTGTTACTTCCTGTCCAAATGATTACCCTGATTGCACTTGCAGGGCAATATAACATGGATAGAAAATACAAATACAAAAGTACAAATAATCATATTATCCTTTGATAATAAATCCTCTTTTATTAATATGAATAGTACAAACCACCCTATTCAAGTTAGCACCTCTATATTATGACCCTTACATACTAAAACCTATAGCACAGAAAGCCATTGACATGGAGACTACTAGTGACTGCTCTAAAGGCAATAGAGGCAATTATATTATTATTGGAAAATACATTGTTGGAAAATCTTAAAAAGCGCCTACATTTATTTCACCTGCATATAAACATTTCAGCATATAAGAGAATGTTTATTTATGAAGGGTGGGCTTAACGCAATTCTGTAAATACAAAATGGTATCAATGTCATCGAGTTCAGGCTTTGGATTGAAATTGTTTCCCGAAGAGTCCTGTTTATCAAATCCACATAGTTCTCAGTGATTAGAATACCCGATCCGCACAATTCACATTGGCTACCTCCTGCTCTGATTTTAATATCCAACAGGGGGCACTAGAACACTTTTTGTTCAAACCTGATTGTAAGTAAATTGTCACAACCTTAGCTGATTCCATCTGGTAAATATCTTCATGCTGTATGGACTTGACATACATAAAATATTGTATTGTATTTTTTCAGATAGATTTCTGTTTAAATGATTGATTCCGGTCTATTTACTGAAAATGATTTCAAGATTACCTTAGTCATTGTTATATATGATATAGGCCTACCTCATGTTGGATCAATTGGACATAGGGTCCACACGCCCACATACAAAGGTGATCGAAAATGTCTGCTGCATTCGTCAAACACATTCCCATTCTTTTTTACATATACAGATGCAAGATGTTTTTTTGAGGTAGGCTACAAAGCTCACACTATAACAGGGTAGGCTACTTTCTACTTTTAGTTTTAATGTTCAAAATGTATTTCCAGGTAGCATTTCAACCCCCACGTCGAAAGCTGACTTCCTGCTAAAACTATACGATTTAAACCAGCACTGAGGTATAGAGGGATTGGAAGTTTATTGTGCGCTTGGCGTGCACTTTTCATCGGGGTGACTACAAAATTGACCTGGAAATGTCTGAAAGTCTCTCGAGTCAAAGTTCAGATTAAAAATCTGGTATGTCCGAGATAATTTAAAAGACGCGTAGTGTGCCCGGTATTTCTCGCGGCTACGTAACGCACATCTCTGAGTGTTGAGTAATCCTTAGACGCTGGAATCCACCTCTTGGTTATTACATCGAAACCCGGCGCCTAACGCTTTGATTTCCGCTACGTCAACAGAATCACTGCTCCGCCATGTCCCAAGGGACTGATTGTAGCACACGGAAACAAAAATGACCGTAATAAAAAGTCAAGGAAATAGAACTAACTGATGTTTTTTTAAATGATTTTTCTTTTTTTTTTTTTTTTTAGCAAAACTTGCTTCTTAAAAATAAATAAAAGGAAATATAAAATATAAAAGGAATTCTGTGGTTGGAAAAGGGCAGTAAAATGTATGGAATCTGGTTTCTGGTTTTATCTCCTTGTACTTATTGGCTTGAAGATTTTGACCCTCTCCCAACAACCTCTCCTTCCACTGGTTCAGGGGATAATTAGATGAGTGGTTTGGGGCGAGTGCGTCTCCACTGGGGCCTGCTGGAGTCGAGGCTTTGAGGTAACGTAACCTCTGAACGCTTGAGCAGGTGGGATCACTGCTCCGTTGGTAAAGCTATCAGACTACGCTACCTGACAACACCAAGGCTGTTACTCTCCTAATTCGATAGCCACTGCTTCCTGCTCAGCCCCCCCCCCCCTTGATTTGAAGGGACTATGCTTTCAGAAGGGGGATTGCCACTCTGGCTCATCTCAATGAGACCAATGTAGGCTACCATGTGAATTAATTTACCATTTTAAATGGTCTTGAAAAGTCAATTTTAACTTCAACTATAAGATGTAAAACTATTTGAATGCATTTATTTTCTAACTTGACTTTTGTTCTGTCTTGGATTGAATGTGACTGTTTTCAGTCCAATAAACATCCAAATAGAGCAGGACCTGTACCGCTGGCATTTTGAAAGTTTTGCCAGAGATAGTGACAGGACAATGATCAGAGTTATTTGGTTATGTTGGAAAATGCTGCAGTCATGCCTCTGGATCTATAGGGCCCTTTTCCTTGGCCATTACTGTCCTCCTCTCATCATCCCCTCTGTCCCTCTCAGTCTTTTTGGGGAGATCCAAGCCCATCAACCAGGACCAGACCTCCACCTCTTCTGACAATGAGGTGAGTGATGAAATGATCATTGTGTGCCATTTGCTGATTGACCATATCTGCCCATAACATGCATAAACAGGTGTCACTGTTTAAAAGAGAGGTGGAACAGAAGGATGGGTGATTCACGGACCCCATGATGGGCGGAGATGCAATGCTTTGTCAATAACTTGCTGTGCTGTCCGAGGCACTGCAATTGGGTCAGATCAGTGAGATTCACTCATGAGGCCAGTAAGGAAAGCTTTCACTTTAAGGAGAGACATTCAAACTACTGATGGTGTATATGTCCAAAGCAATTTCCACACAAGGTCTGAATCTCTTAACCCATAACCGCCTAATGCATTATTCTGTATAAACACGGTGGGTGCCTAGTCACATAACACACTCATTCACACTCAGCCAACCTTCAGTTGAACACTTCCCTCTTATTGGGAATGGAAAGAGAAACAAATTATGTACCAATGGAAAGAGCATGAAATTATCTTTATTTTGATGTATGAATTACGTGTTATATCACAAAAAAGTTGCAATTGAAAAACATCATATACAAATTATGAAAATTGCAAAATGTGTATTTGCACATAATTTATAATAATACATAATTTGTGGAGATATATAGTATGTCATATAAATTAAATGTTTTAATTTTCACAAATTAGTGTTATATACAAAATATGTGTGTAAATTATGTACAGATAAATTCTTACAATCTTACATTTATTTATCACATCTACATTTACATGTAACCATTTAGAAATTTGACGTGAAGAGTTATATTTCAATGAATTGAGTTTGTATCATTCTCTGTAATTCCACAAGTTCATCTCATTCTTCATTTTGTTATTAGTTTCAATTTTTTGAAGTAAACTCTGTATGGTTTTCATGGTCTGTACTGTACATCAGTTGTTCAATACTCAGATTAGACAGATGGAACATTTCATGATTGGTCGTCTTATGATAAGAGCAGAAAGAGAGAGTGTTTCCTGCTGAAGAGGTGTGAGGAAGGGAAGGGAGAGGTGTGGCTGGCTGAGGCTTTAGTGCCGCCTTGATTTACTAGCTGCCTGGAGTCGCTGCTCAAGCTCATGGTATTATAATTGAAGCCGCGTTATCAGATATATCTATCCTTTGGATGAGACGTTAAACTGAGGTCCTGACTCACTGTGGCCATTAAACATCCCGCGTCATTTATCAAAAGAGTAGTGGTGTTAACGGCCGAACATTGAAGTTATCAGCAGCTCCACACTACAGCTGCTCCCCTTGTTCTCAAAACACACGCCAAACCTTGTGGCCCATGGTGCTTTCTTTCCACCTTGTGACCCCGCGAGACGGTCCTCTAAAGCTTCAAGTCATGTAAAGGAAAGGAGGTCTGGACCACTAGCCTCCAGCCCTGGGAGAAAAGGCGGAAACAAGCTGGGGTGAACGGTGTTTATTCAGGCCAGTGCGGTTAACTGCTGAGCACCGAGCTGACGAATGCGCGGCCCCAGGTGCCAACAGCCTCGATAAACCCCAGCTTAAGAGCAAGGTGCTCTTCAAACGCCACGCCCGTGTGGCGCACGGCCTTAGATCGCCGCGATCTGAAAACACTCACGCAGCGCGTAGCCGAGTAGCGCTGGAAGCCTGCGTTCCGTGGCGGTTGCGGGCACGTGTCTGGGAGTGTGCAGTCAAACATTTTGGGGGGGGGGGGGCGTTCTTGCCAATTTGCTAATGCACTTGGAGGAGACATGCGTTGTTTGCTACCTCCAGCAAATCCCCTTGCAGGCATTTAATGTATACACAGCTGGAAGGGCTCAAAGTGTCACTCACATAAAAGCGCACTCAGGAAGACATGCTGCGCCACAGCAACAAAGATACACTGATGATCCATGTACTGTCTTTTCTTAATGAGCATGAAAACAGCCCCTGCTGAATATCCACTTCCCACAACTGACAGCTGTTGCAGACAATAGTCAAGACATGGCAAATACAGATCAGTATTCAGTTCAACATCATGAGCATCCATTAGCAGGCCATGAGCATTCATTAGTATGCCACAGCTCAATTAAGGCAGTTTTCATTAGAATTCAGTATCTCAAACAAACAGAATAAATTGAGGCCAATTTGAGCTAAAGCAGCATATACATACACTGGGTTGTCAAGACCAGGGTTTAAAGACAAACAAAATATGCATAAATTAACATAACCATGCTCATAAACATAACCATGCTCACGCATATCTGCTTGAGGCAATACCATACACTATGCCTTTATTTAACAAGAAACACCCCAGCTGTTTAGACATTCTTTTGATAGATTTTCAATTGCAATACTGTCATCTTTCATGACTGTCTGCTAAATGCTTTTTATTAAGTAATTTAAAAAGCATGTTCTTATTGAGTGCGGTGCCTTTCCCATCTAATTTATGTCTAGCAGAACAAACACATGGAACTCGAAGGCCAAAGGATCTGTTAAGACAGCACAGCACCCAATTTATTTTGTCTTGTAAAGACAAAGAGACCCAAATGGGAAATAAATAAATATCAATGGCTATGGATCACACAATTAGTTATCCCACATAGCTTAGGCTCGCATGCCGTTCTGCAATGGGGGACAGTTTGTTGGCCAACAGCACAAACACCCTTGGTTGCACAAATATCCATAACACTATCAACAGTTTCCATTCGTGTAACCAATCCGATCAAAATTACACAAGTTCATAAGATCAGGCGAGCAGCGATGATTATTCGGTGTGAGCCGTGAAGAAATGAGAGAGCGGGGAGTTTTGAACAGACGCCTGCTGTATGTCAGCTTTCCTGCATGATGTACTGTGCTGTCTGCTGCTCCACGGGCTTATAGACGTTTGTTCCAGGGCATTTTTTCCCCCTGTGCCGTTGTGTAGCTCTACTGACATCCAACACTAAATCTTCATAGAATTTCATCCTAAATCCTTGTTTAAATTGGCCCTGTTTGGTCAAATGTGAGCCCGTAATTTATATCTCCCAGTGCACTGCATGAATATGATGTATTTTTCTCAGGGGTTTTTGTTAATTGGGTCAAAATGTGTGTAGTAGCTGAACACGCCCCCCCTCGGTTTAGAAGAGAATGGAGGAGAATACAACTGTATTGTTGATGTACAGTGGAAACTTTCCTTTGGCTTTCCCGGGAGATTGCTGTGGGAGATCTATCAGGTGCAGTAAATCTCCCTATGGCACCTTATATAGTATGATTAATAAATTTAACCAGTGAAATTTGCCAGTTGCGTCTGGTGAGTTTTTTAAAATTTAGTTTGGTGATCTCACAGCATATGTGTGCGGTGTGTTCTTGGGTATAACGTGATTGGCTTAATTGACTCTGGGTTAAACTTTGCTAAAAAGTTTAACCCACAGCCTTACTGTGAGCTGGGCTTTCGAAGGCTAAGCATAAGTCAAGGGAAAAAACGATTCAGGGAGAAAGATCTCAATGGGCTTGTGGTTCATAACTTGAGTCAGCTTCCATACTCCTCAAACCTAAGGCACAGGACACATGTGAAAAGGCTCTTCAGGCCTGCTCAGAGCTGTCAGGCACAGGGGTTTGGGGACCTGCAAAACCCCAGACTGGTATGAAAAACATGCATTAATATTGACAAAGTACATATACATAAGCATAAATAAGCATACAATTCACACAATATAAGACTGAAAGGACAAGAGTAAAGCATAGCAAACAAAAATGTAATTACAAATAAATCTGAGCTAAAATAATGGAGGGCTTTCTCCATTTCTGTCTCGTTCTCTCTTTCAGAGCCTAATAAGCTTTTAGACCTTATTATTGTGTCCTCTGTGGGAGCGAGACAGGCACAGCTCCCCCAAATCCCAACTGATATCTGATTGAGGCTCAGCTAATTATGTGAAAAGCTCACCGGCTGGTCACTGATCTGGGATCGGGAGGTAGCAGAGCAGGAGGGTTGTGCCGCTGGGTCTTGGGGTCTTGGGATGAGGGAAACGTCCCTTTTTGTGTAATGCCTGCTCATTTCCTGTGTTTGCTTGTGTGCAGGGTCACTCTTGGGGAGACGCGCAGGAGCCTGAGGAGCCTGAGGAGATGGAGGCTGAGTACGTCTTCAAAGACGCCCTCGAGGTAAAGGCCACTGTCTGTCCATCTCTCTGCTGTACTGGAGAGGAACACAGGGGCACAGAATGCACTGGATCATCTTTAGAAGGCATTCAGAAATAGACTGTGAAAATTACAGCGCAATATTACTTTTACAGTGGAAATGCCATTGTTGTTGTGCGGAACAATACTCGACATGCAATTTGATAGTTTAGTACTATCAAGAACTAACACACCATACAACCTGGTCTGTGCAGATGCATATATGTGCAAATAGACTCTCACACACACACACACATTTTAAATGCTTTATTTATGTCACATAAACACAATACACACACACACAAACAGTGACACACACACAGTCAGTGAGTTACATTATGTGCAGAGTTGGCACAGTTATGCACATATTCACAAATGCTTTGTATGACATCAATACCTCTTTCTAGTCCCATGGATGGATACTCCAAATTGTGCTTTGGGATAGGTGGGCAATACTGTGGGGTGTTTGGCCCTTCTCTTAGATAGACAGTTTGAAGGCCTGGTCTCATGAACATGACCCAGGTGGGATGAAAACTAAAAGTTTACATTTGTAACCCAGTTGAAAATGGCAGCTCAGGTATTTCAAGATCTTAGTGAAAAGGCTTGAGGCTATGGCAAAGGTGTATAAATCAGCACCTCTCTGTGATTTCTCAACAAACACACACACACAACATAGAAACAGCCATCTTCTTTGGTCCCATGGATGGATACTCAAATATGCAAAGGATATACTCCTCTGTTGACATCTGTAAAACAAAACCACGTCAACATTTCCAAATAAAAAGGATTGCTCTGTAAACCACATTTCCAAATTTCTTATTTTGAAATTATGCCATATTACAAATACATTTTAACCAATATATTGGACAGAAACTAAACAAGCACTGCTCCAAAGCAATGCTTCCCATATTGTCCTACATTCATTCAAGTAACACTGTTTTTGTCTTTTGATGTAATTTTAAATTGATGACAAATCGCATCAATAAAACCATAAATAAAGCGCTGGGTCATTCAAAAACAGCTCATTTGTGACCTGGGTTCTATGAGAACATTTAATTGATCTGTCAGTGTCCTTTTTTATCTGGATGAATATTTGAATTTTTTAATGATATCTTAATGAATATTTGAATGTCTGCAATTATATTCGATGAAACGCTAGAGCTGAGTATCTGTTGCGTATGGGGCATCTGTGCTCGGCTTCCCTGGAGCTAAAGAAGGAGAACACAGCGGTGAGCACTTCATTTTGGATTGTTCCTTTAATCCTTGTTGTTCCTTTTATCTCCAGGTGATTAAAACAGACTGGTATTCCTCATGAATATTTAATTAAGGGCACCATTATCTTTAATGGCCCCTAGCTTAGTGCCAGGATTAATCCGATGTCAATTGATTAATTAACCATGTTGCAGAAAGATTTTTGAGTGTGTAAGAGGAAGACATGTAGCATAAGGCCTGTCATTTTTCTATCCACAGTTACGTATGGGTTGTGCTTCTTTGCATCAGCGTGCTTGGTTATAGTTTTCCTGTCCTGTCAAATACAAGCACAAAGGAAAAATCATCTTCATCAGAAGAGTGTTGTATTGTATGTCACAGTTTGAAAAGTCTGTCACCATCATGAAAAATGGCGGAGATGATTCTATCGATAACGACCTGCACTATAGTTCATAAACACCATTGTACAGTATGTTGACCATGCAGATTGTGAATGCCTGCATTGTGTTATACTGTATGGGGAGTTTTACCTGTTCAGCTACCACAACATACATTGTCTCCCTTGGCTCTGCATCCCTATCTGTTGATGATCAGTGAAGATACACTTCTGCAGGATGCGGGAAGTGTGATTTGCCTAGCATGAGCCACTTCTGAGAAACCAAGCCCTGTGGGAGCCCCCTTAATGGTGGCACGGTGTAACTACATTGCTGTACAGTATGTCATTTGGGTGGCCCCACCTGACAGGTTCTTTCAGCAAGGACTGATTATTTGTGTGTGCGGAAGGTGAGAGATCTGCGTCTGGGCCGGGAGCTGATAATGACATTCCCAGACTCCTTTGGGGGTGGCAGGCCCTGCCATTGAGACAGGCCTCGGGCCCTGCTTGTGCGTGAGTTATATATTTGTGTACATAGGGCAGGCCTGCCGTCTGGTAACCAGAGTTCCCTCCACCCCTTATCTGTGGGGACCCATCTCAAGCCACGCCTCCCCCATTGCTGTCACCTGTGTAACAGGAATGTCCTCACTACAGTGTAGATATTGTGGTGTCCCTAGGGGTTGGGCGACACGCACAGACCTTGCAGAGGGCGTAGGCAGGTTAAAGAACACGGAGGAGGCAGTAATACAAACAAAACAATAATTTATTAAACTAATACTGACAAACAAAACAAAGGGCGGGGTATTTAGGGGAATCCAAAACACATAAATTCCACAATCCTTATCTCGTTGTCGTTGTCCGTAATCCAGTGTCGCAATCCAGGTCAGTTCTGTAATCCAGTCCACTAGTCAGTACACAAAGGGGGTCCTCAAAACAATCCAATTCCAAACACAAAAACACTCCAAAACACTCTCTTTCCAAATCCTGGCTGGTCAATAGACTTCACAGGTTCACTCTCTCCAAATCCCAAACTCCTTCCAAACTCCTTCCAAACTCCTTCCAAACACCACCCTACTCCTTTCTAGTGTGATCCGAATTAGTTCTTTATGTAGGCCTCCAAATGGCCTTCAGCTGGTTGTTAGTTCCAAACTCAACTTCTTTCAAGTGTTTTACTGTGGCCTGCTGGGAAACGTAGTGTTTTCTGGCTCCCATGTGTTGGAGGCCAGGCAGCCATTTCCCTTGGGCTGCCACAATACACACACAGTATTGTCCTCACTACAGTGTAGGTGCACACACAGGAATGTCCTCACTACAGTGTAGATACACACACAGTATTGTCCTCACTACAATGTAGATACACACACAGGAATGTCCTCACTACAGTGCAGGTACACACACTGCCATGATATCTGTGGTCTATCACTAGATTTCCACCACCTCTTTCAAGACTCCCAAAGATAGTGGATTGTGCAGACAAAAGCCTGGTTTGACATCTATATTATCAAAAATGTTTTAAAAAAGAACCACATTTTTTAACAGTAATGCATTTTGGATTAGCTGGCCTTCCTCAGAGTGATTTCTGTGGTCCGACTTTGTGTTTGCCTGACAGAGGCCCTTATCTATGTACAAATGCTTAACTAAAAAGGAGATGCTTTTAAATCAGTGAATGTTTGCTCGAAATACATAGAGTGTATAATTGGCCACTAAATTGGGAGAAAAACAGGAAAAAATAAATATATTTTTAAAAAAGGACAAAAAACAACTCAAATGACAAATTTAATCAATTATGTATTTTCCATCATTTTCAATAATAATCTGCCTGCCCTTTACATAATTAACGCAAACTTGGTGGGCAATTAAAAAAATAAAATTTTATTTAAAATTAATTTCCATAAAGTCACATTTTCCATAAGCTGAGGTTTGCGTAACCCGAGGATTGTCTGTTTATTAATATATTTATATTATATACATTTATAGTACATAGGGCAGGGCTTCACATCGGAAATGTGACAACTGTTATGAAACTCTGAAATGGAACAATGTTCACAGACAACACTTTGTTCTTTTGTTTGCAGGAGTTGAGCTTATTGTGTGTGTAGGATAAACCAATGTGACCCAATCTCTGTCTCTCGGTCTGGCAGGAAGGCGAGGATGAGGATGACAACACTCCCCTGAAGGCCAGACGTGGAGCGCTAGTTGGTCAAATTCCAAGCATTCGCCTCAAGGGACACAGGCCGGCCATAAAAGTACGCAAACTCCATCTGACCAACAGCTCCGGTGAGTATATAGCTGCAGCTCTGTACAGCACAGCCATAATGTAACCTGTAATCATTTTTATTTAAAGATGAACAGTCTAAATCAATTTTTCATCAAATGGGATAATGTTTCAGTGAAAGTGGAAAAGTGGGATGTTGACGTCTTGAAAACTGACTGTTGCTGGTATGCCGATAAAGCTGGGTCAGGCTCCTCCTTTGTGTAAAAACTAAAATAATTCTGGTGTTCCAATCCTACTAGCTGACATGGGAGTATTTGTGACATCAGAAAATACAACTAATTTTAATACACCAATGGCAGCTTACCAAATATCACCGCCTGCAAGTGGCATCACTACATATAGGAAGCACGTTTGCATTGTCTACTGGCCAGAAAAAGTAGCTAGCTACAAAAAGTCTAATGTGACGCACAGCAATGGGTGTTAGCTAACATGTTAAAACCGAACTGTGTCATGCCTGGATGTCAAACAAAAAACAAATGTGTCATACATTTTACCAAAAAAAGAGAAAAGGAGCGAGAGAAATGTCTGCAGTTTATTATGGTGCGGCACACTCTCACGTCTTCTGTTTAAGAAAACACAAGACTCGTTGCTGACGTAGGTCAATAGGCGTGCCAAATTAGGTGAGCTCGTGAATATTAGCTCCCCGCCCACTCAGCCGGCCGTACAGCCTTGCTCATAGTCAGAGATGAGAGATATCTCCAATTCTGAGCATTTTAATCAGGGGAAAAAAAGTATTAAGGATGATTATTTTGGCACACACTACACAATGACTGTGCATGACATTTAATCATGTTTTTTTTAGGACATTCCTGCAAATTTGCAGGAGAAATGTTTATTTTTAGTATGGAAAGCTTGCATTAAGTTGGCAGCTTGTAGAGCAGATTAATGACTGAAAACAAAACGGTTTCCCTGGGTTCTCTTTTGTTATAGTGCTACATTTTGTACATTTTTTTGTCCCCCCCAAATGGCATCACTTCATCACATTACGTTTGCAAGCAACACCAGCTCTCACTGTTCAGGATTTTGGCTATCACACGAGTTGCTTGCTGCTCAAATCGTAACCCCTTTTACTGGTTTACAACATACTGGGCGGAGGGACACTCACCCCACTGTAAGCTTACGGAGTGTATGGGCCTCATGCTGGCATGGAGTGGAGCTCCGCCCCTTTTGTGTGGAGCGTTGGCCTGCCAAATTCAGTCAGGATTACCAACTGTTCTGCTCTTTGGTTAATGCAGGAACGGCAAACAGTGGAAATGCCATAGAATTACCCCGACCGCTGTAATCTAACACTGACCCGCAAGCAACCAAATCAAATGCGGTTGTGAAAAAAATAGGAAAACCCCATCTATCAATCTCCCTGTTCTCCTGTACAGTATCCAGGTGCATTGTGGGGCCTTCTCTGTATTACAACCTCGCACTGTGAAGAAACACTTTCTCACTGTGAAACAGAGGCGTGCTGAAATGCAACATGTCTGACAGGATTAAAAAACAGCGCTCTCTCCCATTTCACCCCCAGCACATTGGATTCCAGGCTGGCTCGGCCCTACAAAATGGGCCAGTACTCAGTGGACAATAGCTCTTGTTACACCTGCCCCCTGGCAGCAGCTCCACAGAGTTTCAAATGGCAGGTTGTTAGCTGGTCAGGGCTGAGGGGTTAGGAGGAATCTTACAGGTTGCTTGGCTCTGAGAAACAGAAACCCAGGGAAAGCCACCCTCACCGGCGCAGCATATTTATTTATTATATTTAATGTTTGTTATGTCCAACAAACACTTCCTGTGGGTACCATTTTCAAATGCTTATTGTTTTTTTTTTATGAGAGCATATACTTAATGTTAAGCTCTGATTATATATACAAGCTATATTACATGATGGTAAACTCAAGTGTAAACACAATTCTACATGCCCTTAAAAATTATGCATGCCCTAAAAAACCATATAAATCTTAGGTCTGGTGTTTGCTGTTGAAAAATATCCACATGTGAAGTTAAACTTCAGGCCCAAGAGTTATTTTAAAAGTGGCAGTTACTGCAGGCTGGTAAAGGTCCTTCTCTTGAGCCCAGACAGATTTAAGGTTCAAGGTACTCAGCATCCCACACTTATTCTCTCACTTATCCTGTCTCAAAGACACAGTCTTTGGCTGAACCTAAACCACACAACCTCAGCAAGAGGTCAATAGCGCCGTTTTGGTCTTCTTCTCACGCTGAGTTCATAGCAACAAAAGCATGATGAGAAAGAGTGACATTAAACTTTGCCTGCCATCCTATACTTGAGAGCCCTTGGCCAGCAGAGGTCAGTGTTGTACAGTGCAATGTGGGCTGACAGTTTTTTTTTTTTAAAGTACACTGAATTCGCCACGTGTTCATCCCTGCTTGTCTTCAAGAAAGATTGCTGTGACCGCAACACCTCTGAAAGACGAATGGGCCAGCTACTGTGCACTTCTCAGCTGGGCTGGTTTAGTGGCCGAATGGTTACCCAGCTGGCTTAAGTCCGTCAGCAGGTAGCACAAGCCTCGCACATTGCCAGAGAGAAAGGGAGTATTCTCTGTACGTTCTCTCATTTGTATGTTGAATTGTTCCAAGCCCTTTCCAATCAGTCCGCCACACCCAGAGCACAGCTTTGTGAGGAGGATAAAAGGGGCTCTCCATGTGCCGCGTTTAGCCACGCCCCCCCGCTCCTTTATTCCCCTGACGATGTACGTCCATGGGAGGGTAATGCTGACTGTCAGAGGAATTTAATCAGCGAGCTGTGGGGAATTTGTTTTAAATTTAGATGCGGACGCGAGCGTGTGAAACTGTTGCTCGCTCCTTAACCGACGAGGAGTCCTGCTCGCCAAGCCCAGGGGAAATCAAGGCCGAGATTGCACTCGACACCCAATAGCGCTCTGGTCATCTTTCACGAGGGGGCTGCGGGGGGAACGCACCATGTGTGATCTGTGTAGCTCAAAACCTTTCTCACACTCACGAGATTCCCGTGACCCAAAGGCCGGGAGGGGGAGCGGGGTAAATAATTTGGTGAGCAACCACATTATTTATCATTTTATTATTTCGTATCATGTGAAAAACGTAATTCCTTTCCCCGGCTGGGGAAACGCTTTTCCAGGCTCCTCTCCCGATGTGACTCTGTCGCAGTCCGTAGACGCGCGACCGATCGCGTGTAATAAAAATCACTCTGCGCTTCCAGGCGCTGCGGGAGATACGGTACGCCCAAAAGCCTCTGGAATCCGGGCCGTGGCGCGCGATGATGGAAAAACGTGCACGCCATTAGCTCCTGACAAAATTCCAGGAAGCACAGGGGTTAATCGCACAGGCGGCCGTGACCCCCTGATAGTCATTAGTCCGCCATAACCGCTTAAATCTCTGTGGCTTTCGCTGGCCTGTGTGGAAATGAAGCGTGGCGTAGCCCGCGGCCGGGCCGGGGCCGAGGTGCTGACGGGGAGCCCCACAGCTCTCTGAGAGCTGACACCACAAATGACTGGGTACAGTACAGGAGCGGCGCAGAAGTGCCAACAACAAACTTCGGTATGAATGAGCATCATGTGTTGCCCCTCAGAGACGTCAAAGCCCAGGGGAAAAGGTTTGAATGCATGAATAAGTGAATTAATTGCATGTAAACAGCACCTGTAATCTTTTTTTCATGACCTAAGAGCACTTTACGGTGAAGAAAATTTACCACAACAACCTCCGATGTATGTTAGTCACTAGGGTCATACACTCAGTGGCCACTTTATTAGGTACACCTGCTCATTAATGCAATTATCTAATCAACCAATCATGTGGCAGCAAGTCAATGCATAAAAGCATGCAGACATGGTCAAGAGGTTCAGTTGTTCAGACCAAAAATCAGAATGAGGAAGAAATGTGATCTAAGTGGAATGATTGTTGGTGCCAGATGGGGTGGTGTGAGTATCTCAGAAACTGCTGATCTCATGGGATTTTCACACAAAACAGTCTCTAGAGTTTACAGAGAATGGTGCAAAAAACTAGAAACATTCAGTGAGCAGCAGTTCTGTGGACAAAAACACCTTGTTAATGAGAGGGGTCAGAGAAGAATGGCCAGACTGGTTCAAGTTGACAGAAAGGCGACAGTAACTCAAATAACCACGCGTTATAACAGTGGTATGCAGAAGAGCATCTCTGAACGCACAACACCTTGAAGTTTGAAGTGGATGGTATACAGCAGCAGAAGACCACACCGGGTTCCACTCCTGTCAGCTAAGAACAGGAAAGTGAGGCTACAGTGGGCACAGGCTCACCAAAACTGGACAGTTGGAAGATTGGAAAAACGTTGCCTGGTCTTGTTGAGTCTTGTCGCTGACCATGTGCATACCTTTATGGCCACAGTCTACCCATCTTCTAATGGCTACTTCCAACAGGATAATGCACCATGTCACAAAGCACACGTCATCTCAAGCTGGTTCCACAACATGACAATGAGTTCAGTGTACTCCAATGACCTCCACAGTCACCAGATCTCAGTCCAATAGAGTACCTTTGGGATGTGGTGGAACGAGAGATTCGCAACATGAATGTGCAGCTGACAAATCTGCAGCAACTGAGTGATGCTATCATGTCAACATGGACCAGAACCTCTGAGGAATGTTTCCAGCACCTTGTTGAATCCATGCCACAAAGAATTTAGGCTGTTCTGAGGGCAAAGGGGGGTCCTACCCAGTACTAGAAAGGTGTACCTATTAAAGTGGCCACTGAGTGTACGGCAGCCATTTTCTACCAGAACAGTCACTACACATCTGCTGAAGTAGTTAATCAAACCTTCTTCAGAGTCCAGGTTGGGACCGCTACCTGCTGGCCCACCATCGCATCAAGCAGCTGATTGTTCTCCAAAGGGTTCTAAAAATTACATTACAGGCATTTAGCAGATGCTCCTATCCAGAACGACTTACACAGTTTCACATTTCCTTACATACAATCCATTTATGGATATTTACTGAAGCAATCCAGGTTAAGTACCTTGCTCAAGGGTGCAACCTTTGCATTACAAGCCCAGTTCCTTAACCATTGTACCACACTGCCGCCCCAAATGCTAACTAAATCCAAATACTAACCAAGCACAGCCCCATTTAGTTTAGTGAGAGGCTACTGCAAGGCAGCGCAGCAAGCATTTATACATCTGCTATTCAAAGCCTGTTGACTGGGTGTGTGCTTAATATGTCAGATTAAATACTTTCCCATTCTATTTCGTCGGCTTAGTGACCTTTTTCCCAAGAAACCAAATTACTTTCAAACTCTGCTTAGGTTTACCTGGAGATGTTAAATAATTGTTTTAGAAGGACAGCCTGAGGATACCTCTACTGGCTACGTAGAGCGTATTAATACATAATTCACTTATGATAATTAAATCAGTCTTGGTCGGGGGAAGGATGTTGCTGGATGAAACCGTGACTGAGTTGCAACACCACGAGTGCTGTATCCTGACTCTCAGGGAAAGCGCCCGAACTGCCTGCAGCCTCCCCACTTTTTTAAATCTTTTTTTTTGGAGACACGACCTGCTGTTGACCCTATGTTTCTCATCATGCCTGATATTAAAAAGTTTAATGATCGCTGGGAGACGCACAAAGAGGATTAAAATTCCTGTGTTTCCCTGAATGAGGTTATGCCTCTCCCCTTCTCCTCCTCCCCTACTCTCTCTCCCTCTCCTCCTCTCCCCTTCTTTACCCCTCTCCTCCTCTCCCTGTGTCCCCTTCTTTCTTCCTCTCCTCCTCTCCTACTCTCCTCCACACCTACTCCCTCCCCTTCTCCTCCTCTCCCCCTCTCTCCTTCTTTTTCCTCTCCCCCTCTCTCTCCCTCTTTCCCCCTCTCCTCATCACTCCCTCCCTCTGACCTTATATATGCCATTTAGAAGATGCTTTTATCCAAAGCGACTTACAGTAGTGAATGCACAGTATATGTGGTATATGTAGTCCTAATGGGAATCGAACCCACAACCTAAGCATTGTCAGCGCCATGCTCTACCTACTGAGCCACACAGACCATAAAGCCTTCTCCCCCCCCTCCCTCTCCCTCTCCCTCTCCTCTCCTCCTCTTCCCCCCTCTTTCCTCTGTATCTGTGGGCCTGTCTGGAGCCGCTGCATGTGGACCAATGTGGGGGAACAGCATACCGTCCCCATAAGGAGGGAATGGCACTTGCACCCCCACTCAGGAGTG